>CM045764.1:8610218-9210218 GCA_025200525.1 Camellia lanceoleosa
GGCTCTCGGGAGCGGAGTAACTATCCCCTATTAGAAAAGCTATCCCTGGCCTTGGTCACTGCCTCCAGACGACTCCGTCCCTACTTCCAAGCCCATTCGATAGTGGTTCTAACCGACCAGCCGCTGAAGAAGGTCATGCAGCAACCCGAGCTCTCAGGAAGACTAATGCAGTGGTCAGTAGAACTAAGCCAGTTCGACATCTCTTATCGCCCCCGGACAGCAATCAAGGGACAAGCCGTAGCCGACTTCATCTTGGAATTTACCAATCCAGCCACCTTCCATCCGCACCAACTCCACCAGAGCCTGAAGATCCTCATTGTTGGACACTCAATGTTGACGGCTCGTCCCGCAGGGAGGGAAGTGGGGCTGGCCTCATCCTCACATCCCCCGAAGGGGGTTATTTCAAATGTGCCCTCCGCCTCTTATTTGCGGCCAGCAACAATGAGGCCGAATACGAAGCATTGATAGCAGGGCTCCGTCTGGCCAAAGACATTGGTGTTAGCCACATCCGAGTGTTCAGCGACTCCCAGCTTATCGTCGGCCAAATCACGGGTGAATTCGATGCCAAGGATACCACAATGCGGACTTACAGGGACATGGCGCTAACCCTTGTTCGTCTCTTCAACACCTTCCAGATCAGGCACATACCTAGGGCGGAAAACTCCAAAGCAGATGAGATGGCTCAGCTGGCTTCCGCCGACCAATCCGACCTCAGCCATGGAGTCCGCCTCAAATACCTGACTCACCCGGCCATCTCACCCGACCTCCAAGAAGTGCAATTCCTTCAGACGAAACCCATCCCTTGGGCATCCGACATCTTCCTCTTCTTGACCACTGGAGAACTCCCAGATGACCAACAAAGAAGTCGCCAAGGTCGAGCTACGGCTTAACTACATTCTCGTCGACGGCATCCTTTACAAGCGCTTCACTACGGCATTCGCGATGTCTCACCGCCTAAGCAACCCACGTAATGCAAGAGATCCACGAAGGGATATGTGGCAATCATTCAGTGGATCTTCGACACAAAGTACTCAGACAGCTATTTCGCAGACCTCAACAAGGATGCCTCGATTTCGTTTGAAATGCGACAAGTGCCGCCGCCAACATTCCCCATGCTCCTCCCACCGAGCCGATCACCTCCGCGTTCTTACCGCTCGCCAAATGGGGTATCGACCGTTGGTCCATTTCCCATCGCCGAGGCTGCACTAAGTTCGCAATTGTTGCCATTGATTTCACCAAGTGGGTCGAGGCGTAACCTCTCGCCACAATCACCGAGCGAACACCACCAAGTTTATCCGCAATCGATCGTCTGCAGATTTGAGATCCTCGTGCCATCGCTCCGATAACGGCAAACAGCTCGACAATGCTAGATACCGGAAATTTTGTGCAGATCTCCAAATTCAACCATGCTTTCTTCCCGTCACCCCCAAGCAAATGGCCAAGTTGAGGTCACCAACCGCCTCCTCAAGATCATCAAAACTAAGCTCGGTCGCTAAAGGCCTCTGGTCAAGAACTACCACATGTACTGGGCCACCAACCACTACCCGGACTTACAGGGAAACCCTTTTCGCTTAACATATGGCGCCGAGGCCATTCTCAGAGAAGTCGGTCCCACTCCTGTGGTCTTACATCCAGATCTCGCCACCGAAGAACTCCGAAAGGCACCTAGATCTCATCGAGGAGCTCAGAGAGATCGTCATTGCCGATTGGCTTGCATCCAGTAAAATGAGAACACACTACAACCGCAGAGTCCGACCACGGAGTTTTCATCGCGACCTTGTCTTGAGAGAAGCAACTCTTGCCACAAAGAATCCAACCGAGGGCAAATTGGCGTACCAAATGGAGGGGCCCTATGTGGTAAAGGCCCGACCACCACTGTGCACTTATCGACTTCAAGATATGGATGGCGAGACCTTCCCCATCCTCGAATGTCAACATCCTAAACATTACTATCAATGAATCTTCACTTTTGTATTGTCGAAATTGTTGTATTTTCCTTTTTCAATACATAATACAAATGTCGACTGGAGTTCCCACTTTCTATAATTCAGCTGTCTGAATGTAGCTTCCATGCAACTTTTCTTTGCAGCGCCACTTTTCCAAAGCCTCGGCCAGACCGAGCACTCAAAGCCTCAGTCCGACCTGAGCACCTTCAAAAGCCTCGGCCAGACCGAGCACTCAAAGCCTCAGTCCGACCTGAGCACCTTCAAAAGCCTCGGCCAGACCGAGCACTCAAAGCCTCATCCGACTGAGCACCTTCAAAAGCCTCGGCCAGACTGAAAGACTCAAAGCCTCACCAGACTGAAAGCACCTTCAAAAGCCTCGGCCAGACCGAGCACTCAAAGCCTCAACCAGACTGAAAGACCTTCAAAAGCCTCGCCAGACCGAGCACTCAAAGCCTCATCCGACTGAAAGACCTTCAAAGCCTCCAGACCGAGCACTCAAAGCCTCAGTCCGACCTGAGCACCTTCAAAAGCCTCGGCCAGACCGAGCACTCAAAGCCTCAGCCAGACCTAAGCACCTTCAAAAGCCTTGGCCAGACCGAGCACTCAAAGCCTCAACCAGACCTGAGCACTTTCAAAAGCCTCGGCCAGACCGAGCACTCAAAGCCTCAGTCCGACCTGAGCACCTTCAAAAGCCTCGGCCAGACCGAGCACTCAAAGCCTCAGTCCGACCCGAGCACCTTCAAAAGCCTCGGCCAGACCGAGCACTCAAAGCCTCAGTCCGACCTGAGCACCTTCAAAAGCCTCGACCAGACCTGAACACCATCGACGACCTCAGTCAAAACCAGTCATGGTCAGACCTATGAATGAAGGCTCATAAAACAAAACACTCAGTCATGGTCTGACGCTTAACCACAATTTCAACGTACTTTGACACTTAGTCATATTTTAAAAAGGGTTGCCCATATTTCAATTGCAAATCATATGTTCAACATTACATTCCAGCCTACCTTTTCAAGGTAATTTGACACTTAGTCATATTTTAAAGAGGGTTGCCCATACTTCAATTGCAAATCATATGTTCAACATTACATTTCAGCCTACCTTTTCAAGGTAATTTGACACTTAGTCAACATTTTAAAGAGGTCTGCCCATCTTTCATTTGCAAATTACATCTTCAACTTCACATTCCAGTATACCTTTTTAAAGTAATTTGATGCTAAGTCATGTTTTTAAGATGCAAGCATTCGCTGAACACATCAATACACAAAATAATCCCAAGAAAACTAAACCAAGATCAAACCAATATGAGAGGAAATATACTGGAATCATCAACTAGAACCATTTTATTCATTCAAAAACATGTGCACATCCATTTATTACAATACTTCAAAAACAAAACGAAACAAAAAGATGTATACAAGGAGGAAACAAAGACTCCTAAGTCTACTGATCATGCAGATCACTCCTCCTCCTCGCTTGAGATGAGGTCAGCTTCTTCAACCCCCTCGTCCAATGGGGTCTGGGCTACGTCATCTTCTCCAATCACCACACTACTCAGGTCTAAGTCTGGAAACAGCTCCTCTGCCTTGCGCTTGAACATCTTCCAACCACTGTCCCAGTACTCAGCCATTTCGTGCTTATAATAGTCAGATTGCTGGAAACTGCTAATGATTTCAGACTCTGTCCTCACCCCAACATCTGTCCTTGATGACCCAAAGACCCCACTTATCCCAGTTTTGTGACATCACGATCAATCGCCATCTGAAACTCAGGAGACCCTTTGAATTGAGTAACAGCTGCAACACAAAGGTCAGGGTAGGCCGCCCTTTCTGAGGCCGCTTTCGCCTTCTCCTCGTTCAGCTCTTTTTGTAGGGCCTCCTTGTCAGCTGCAGCTTTGGCTCTCTCAGCCTCCAGCTCTGCAGCCAACTCTCTCCTTTCTGCTTCAAACTGTTTCAGCAGGCTCTCCCTCTGCTCCAGCGCCTTAGCGCGCTCATCCTCCACCTCCTTTTGCAGAGCCTCAACCTTGATCAGATCATCCTTCGTCTCGACGAGCTGTTGTCGCCATGGCCTCCTCATGCCGCTGACGGCAATGGCGCACTTCTGGGCCTCCTCCACTTTCCTTTGCTCTCCACACAGCTGGAATTCCAGTGACACCACCCGACGGCGTGTGTCTTCTAGATCCACTTTGACTGTTTGCAGCTCGGCGTGGGCAATTTTCCACTCTGCACCCTCCTTCTTCAATTTAGCTACTCGCCTTGGCCTCCTCAAATTTTTAGCTTGGCGGCTTCCTTAGAAGAGCCCCGCCAAGGTGGTCACCTCCATTTGAGCGGAGTATAACCCCTCGAAGTCGGCCTCATTAAATCCACATGCCGACCGCAGGCGCCTTCATCCACCATCTTCACTAGGCGGTGCTCACACCGACCTCATTGGGCCTCCATCTCCTCCAGCTTCCCACCATCGTGACGAGCATGGTAAGTCGTGGCCCCTGACCAACCCTCTGCGGCGCAGAGCCCCTTTGAGTCTGCCTTCCCACTTGGCTCAACCCCAACCAACCTAACTTGGCAACACCGAGGTCTTCTCAACCTCACACTTGGGTCACCCACCAACCCAAATTCTACTTGTTCTCATTGGGGTCTTCTACCACGCCCATCGTCGGATCAAGCTATCGCCATTTCGGGGGTATCCTTTGTCACAAGGACTTCTCCCCCCGCTGGGACGACCGCCCCTTCTGGGGTCTGCTCCACCTCCCCACCCTCCACTCGCTTGGCCAGGCTGGTCTCTTCTACCCTTACCTCCTTCCTCATTTTCTGGGCTGGCTCCTCCCCACCTAGCCTCAACCTCTTTTTCTTCCCCCCCACCCCCAGTGCCTCCATCTCCTTCAGCGACCTCTCCTTCAGAGGGTCTTTTGGTAGCAGTCGTGGAGCAGACTCCTCCAACCCTTTCTCTCCCAACGCTTTTGGCCGAGGGCGAATCCTCTCCCTCACCACTGGCCGAGGAGGTCGGTCGGCTTGGGCCTCTGTGAATTTCTAAGCCCTCAGTAGCATGGCCTGATCCTCCGCCTCCTGCGCCTTCCTCTTAGCCTCCTCTCCGCTTCGAGGTCTCCCCGGCCAGGGCCCAACCCCGCTTCAAACAGCGCAGATGGCTGAACCAGCTCGTCCCACCTAACTTTTTCCCTCTCCTCCACTCCTTCACCTTCCTTACTCTCTCCTCCATCGCCGCACCCCCCTTTGACTCCACAAACTTGGTCGGCACCTTCCACGTCTTATGTGCCTCTCCAGAGTTGGACACATAGAACCACCTATGCCTCCAACCTTTGATCGAGGTTGGCAACCCCGCTACTAAGCCCTTCCGCCACGGCTGTAGGGTTACCCAAGTCTCCTCGCCTCGACGCTTTGTAGCAAAGAAAAGAATTCATCCGTCATGGCCTCCTCCATTTCCTTCGCCAGCGCTTGCACACGATAGCAAAATCTTCCACTTAATTGGGCATCACCGTCTGGTGCCATGTCCAAACGACACACATCCACCACAATCTGCGGCTGCAATCGCAAACCCACCCTTCGCCTCCTCGTAGAGAACTCCCGCCTCACGTCCGATGGCGCTCTGTTGACTTTGGCACCACCAACTTCACTTCCGGAATCGGTACCTTCGCGGATAGCCTCCAACTCCGCCGCCGTAATAATGGACTGTCGACCCTCGAGTGCGGTGATCCGGTTCCACTGGTGGTGACTCGGACCGCTACCATGACGGAACCTTGGGATCGCACCGTTGGCACCTCCATCCTCCCTGATCTATATTGTTGCGCCAGTTCCACTGCATCGTCCTCTCCCAGCGGATCCATCCTTACATCCCCAGTCCTTCCCTGCGCCATTGCTACGCTGTGTTTGCGAATAGCTTCAGATGCAGGTTCCAGAAAATCGCAGAAGTGTTTTAATGGGGTATCGTGAGCAACGAAGGAATTGATACTTTGGATATTTTGAGTTTTTGTAAACAAGTAGGTGAATCGTATGATACCAAAAGCCCACGGGTTGCCCGTATTCCAAGGATCCAAATTAATGTTCGCCAGTTTGAAAACTTTTCAAATCATCCGCCAAAATTGTATCATCAATGCCCATAATAATGCCCTGACGTTTCACTCCCAATCTAACGCTTGACCTTTCACCTCTTCCGACGTTTTGCCACGTGTATGGTCCAGATGCACTAACTTCTGCTCTCACCTTGTCTTTTCCACTTCACGTCATCACGTGACACGCCGCCTCTTGAGCCCTCAAGGCCCCTCGGCCACCACTTTCGCCTCTCGGCCTGACCACTCTCACGCCGCCTCCTCACGCTGCCTCGGCCACCACCCTCACGGCTTTCGGCCTCACTGGCCGACCTCACTCGGCTCCCCCTTTCACGGCCACCCCCCTACAGTCTGATTCATCTCCGCTATTATTATTCCCTTCGTTGGACTAAAGTCGCACTCGGAATGGGGACTATCGACAGGATAGGCCCGTAAGGACCACGCCCACCATGAGTAAACCCAAGCCCACCATTTAGACCCGTTACACAACCCGGTCAAGAAACCCAAATGGAGGCCAACCGAGCAGAAAGGCCAATGATGCTCGGACACGTGTGCGGAAATTTCATGTCACAGACAAAGATCTCGCAGTTATTGCCAAAGACATCACCATTAATGCAACCCATCATTTGATTTATTGCGACAACACCCTCACCGAATGACGCCTACTCACCTGAACAAGATTTAACCACGGCGCAAGAAGCTTTTCGGGGAAGGTCGAACGACCGAGACAAATAAATGATTACCAAAGGATATAAGCAAGGCTCGAAGACAAGAAGAAGGGGAAGTTTTCTCTCTATCTCTCTCTCTCTCTCTACATTTTGTTCATCACCTTTTCTAATTCACACGCCGGAGGGTTCGCCGGGGGACTACCCCATTCCCCGATTGGACTTGCTTGCAGGTTATCCAGTGAGCTCGAGGAGCTTGGATCGGTCCAACCCATTCACCAGGACTCACTGTATTATCAACATGAAACTCACGTATCAATTAAAATTATTAGATCACTTACCAATCTTTTTTCGAGCCTTACTCATAATAGTCATCGCAAGAATCTTCCCTCAATCGTATCACACCAACCAAAATGCAGGTTGGCAAGCCCATTTTTTGAGATTCAACTTGGGTGCCACAAGCATGTAATTAATAATCTTCTTAAAAAATATATAAAATGTTAGGCCACACTTCTACCAATACACATGAAAACATTTATTTAAAACTGTAGGTACCGAGGTTTAATTTTAACATTAATATTTAAATAAAAAATTAAAAATATGTTTGATTTATTAATTTTTAAAATTATTTTTTCTCAATACTATTTTCTTCTTTTATTTATTTATTATTAAATCAATCAATTACTTTTTATCTGTCCTCTTTCTTTTTTTCTCTTTCATTTTCTCATATTTTATGCATCAATAAATTAAATTTGCTTTAAGGTCCATCTATTTGACTAAAAAAAAATAAAAATTATCCCAAAATTATTTTTAAAACTCATAATCAAACAAATTTTTAATTTTCAAAACTCTTTTCAACAACTTATCTTTCAAAATACAACTTAAAACTCAAAACTCTTTTAAAAAATTAAACCAAACGGAGCCTAGGTTTTGCTAGTGATTTTTTTAAAAGAGTAAATTACAAATACACCCCTTGAGGTTTGATTAAAATACAAATTGCCTTCTGTGATTTTAGAAATTATATTACACCCCCTGAGATTTCTAATTTTATAACAAATCGTCCATTTTATTAATAATCATCAAATCAATTAATAGTTTTAATGATGTTAGAAATATGTTTCAATTAATAATTTAGGTAATTTTATTATTGTATAGAAGAACAATTATGAATTTTATTTTTTTAGTTAATTCTATTAAATAAAAAATACTAACAAGAAGGTATTTATAATTTTCTAAATCACATGAACAATCTATACATTAAACAAACCTTAGGGTATGTATTTGTAATCTGCCTTTTTTTAAAAGCAAAGAATTAGAAATGAGTTTTCTTTTTATGAACAAAATATATGTATGCATAATAAACTCATTTCATTTTTTATTTTGGAGACTTATGTCTACATTCTAATATGTACATTTATTGTCCAATAGATCCTATAATAATTAATGGAGTTTTTCATCAAACACTATTAAAAAACGTCACTAATGGATAATTTTCAACGACAGTTTGAAAATTTTGTCAAAAAAATGTCACTAATTATAAGTTTTAGCAACTGTTTAAAAAAACCATAAAAAAAAAGTCATTAATTTTTAATTTTCAATGACAGTTTAAAAAATTAGTCACAAAAAGTCACTAATTCAATTTATAAAAACCATAATAAAAAAAATTACTAATTGTTAATTTTTAGCAACATATGTAAAAAAAATTTATTTTTAGCGATGATTTTATTAAGTCTTACTTTTAATAAGATTTGATAAAAATTAAATTTAATTATTAAGACGTATTTCTAATTTAGGTACGAGGCATTTTGGGAGAGAGAGAGAGAAAAGAAAATGGCTCTTGTTTTTGTTGTATTGATCAACGAATTTATGAACGGGTTTTGAACTAATAATTAAGTCAATGAAACTATATATATTTTTACTTTTAGAAGATTTTGGTAGTTTTTTTTTCCCTTTGCTTTTTTTTTTAATAAAAAAAATAGAAAAAAAAAATTGAGTAGTACAGAGAAACAAAACAATTGCCAAACCAACACATGAATTTTTATCAAAATAGTGATAAGCAAACAAAAATAATATTACATAATTTGTATGCAGAATGATGTGAGTACATTGAGACTCATTATTTTAAAATAAAGTGTCAATTTAAATGATATTTAATTACAAAAATGTTATCGTTACATCATTATGGTGACAAATTCTGTATGAATAACAATTTTTATTTTATTACTAAAAGCACTTAATGTAGTGTTTAAATTATATTTAATTACAAAAATGTTACCACCACATCATTATGGTGACAAATTCTATATGAATAACAATTTTTATTTTATTACTAAAAGCAGTTATCGTAGTTTTGGGGCTCTTTAGCACCCTTTGGAATCAACAAAGGAGTGAAGAAGCCTATATAAATTGTCGGCCTCCTCACTCAATCCAACAGCCAAATACCTTTCTTCTTTTTTTTTTAAATTTTAATTTAAAAAATCTGATCCAAATGCATTCACATCTCAAACAAACAAACAATAATAACAAAAACAAAAACAGTTGATCAAATGAAACCAACAGCATAGCATGGGAGCCCAAACATGTATGAGATCATCCAGGTTACATTGTCAACTTTCTATCCATGCCTCAATCATACAGATGGATCTCATTATAAATAATACAAAATTATCGTAATCATCACCGTCATTAGCTCTAAAATGGCAAATCAAAGTTAAGTCGCCGCATCTTTAACCTCAATTAATTTTTCATTAATTAATATCCTAAGCAAGTAGTGGCCAACCAATATGTAGATGATGCATATTAGATTTATATTAAATTGCCATTTGCTCCTTCCTTTAACTTCTTGTCAATGTTTTTATCACTTTTATTATTTTGGGGGCATGTATATATTGAACATATTTGAAAAATATTGTTTTTTAAATTATCAAAATCATCATCATCGTCGTCATTAGCTCTAAAATGGCAAATCAGAGTTATGTCGCCGCGTCTTTAACTAGATTAATTTGCATTTGATTAGTATCTAAAGCGAGTAGTGACCAATCAATATGTAGCTTGGTTAAAAAAAAAAAAAAAAATCAATATGTAGCTGATGCATATATGAGATTTATATTAAATTGCCATTTGCTGCTAACTTTGACTTTTTGTCAATCTGGTTATCAATTATATTATTTTTTTGAAAAAATTACAAATCAATGTTGTTTTTAAAAAATATTTACAAATTTATAAAAGGAAAAAATTATAATTTTAATTATTAAAGTTAATATGATTTGCCGCTGTTTTGAATTTTTATTTTTTATTTTTTTGAAAAGTTGCACTGCCTTGCAATTTCCCCTTATTCTTTTGGGGAGTAAATATAATATATATATATATATATTTAAGTTATTTGAAAAATATTGTTTTTGATGATCACTAAGGCCCATTTTGGCAGCCAAAAAAAAAAAAAAAACCCCTCTTTTTTTGATTTTTTTTTGTCTTTAGTCAAATTTTTTTTTTTAAAAATTATGTCAAAATTTTTATTTTTCCAATCCGTCTTGTCAAGACAAATCTAAAAAGTATATTATTTTTTGAAATTTTTAAAAAAAATCACTAAAGACGAAAGTAAACCAAAAAATATTGCTTATTTTGACTTAGTTTTGTCTTTTTTGAATTTTTTTTTTTTAAATTATAATTTTTTGATTTGTCTTATCAAACTAAATCTAAAAATCTAAAACTTTTTAAAAAAATTTTGAAAAAAAATTTACTAAAACAAAAATAAGACCAAAAACAAAAATTACCATTCCCAAAACACCCTTACATGGGACAACATATGGCACCGTGTTTTACTTCGACAGATTTTTAAAGGGGGAATCGTTATTGTAGAAACCTTTGTTATAATTGAAAAACCAACTAGACTAGAGAACATAATCTAGTGTTGTAGAGACCACTACGACTCAAACCGAGCAAAACCCTTTTAAGTTTTTATAATTTATAAAACGACCCATAATAGATTTTCATTCTGTACTATCTATCATTGTAATCAAATGACAAGTTGAACAAAGTACATAAACAAGTTAAGGCCCTTTACAGGTAATTCTTCTTATGAAATGAATATAAAGAATCTATATATATATATTATGATTTTAAAAGCACTATGAGCTTGGAATATTCTCAATGAAATGCATCCATTTGCATGCTTCCAATACAGAACATTTTTTTTCTTTGATTACCATGAGATATATTATTTATTTATTTATTTCCAAAGAGGTAAATGACAATTAATTTGCTTGGTTTAAATAATGAAACAATATTACTTTACTTCCATACATAAACTTTGCCTACAAGCAACGTGTTCCAACTAATAAAGTTGATTAGGGATTTAATAAGCACAAAACTGCCATTAGTAAAGTTGATTAGGGATTTAATAAGCCCAAAACTGCCACATCGACAATGTAATCCAACAATGCAACTAACACAATTTATTTAAATATGTCATGACTTTGTTAAATTATCAATATGCTTACGTCCCATATCAAGTTTAATAATAAGCAATTCATTTGTTTACTAGTTTTCTTGCCTTCTAGTGATTTATTATATTAAGATTCTACGAATACAAACTATGGTCAATAGCCTTTATTCTCGTCCTCACTGTTCTTTGAATACGATGACATGAATAAATTAAAGCGGAGCTTACAAAAGCACCAATAAAAAAGCCTACTTTCTTTTCCCTTTTTTTTTTTTGTTTTTTCCTTCGGTCATTGTCGATGAAAAATATGTAACAGATTCCCTGGTAATAAGCTTGAGGAGGAGCAATGACCAAAGTTTAGGTTTGGATGAGCTGCCAAACCATGGCTTGTATACTAGGTTTGGATCGCCATAATTAATAAAATTTTTGATGTTATTTTAGAGAAAGAACGGTTTTAAAAGCTCACCAATCAAGCTACAGTTAGGTACATATTTATATAATTGAAACTTGCTACGCTTAAATAAACTCTTTTGGTTGATAAGTAGTTATCTCACCTAACTCAAATGAAAATGATATTTTTCCACTTTGAAAATGTAGTTGATTCAACTTTCTATATTCAAAGTGATATTTCTTACTCAATCACCCAAAACATGAAAAATGAAAATAAGTAGTTTTATTGCTCATTTCTTAATTCTTCTAAGATGGTAAAAAAACCTCTTTCATTTTAAAAATAGTAAATGGCATAAACCAACAATATCCAATTTCATGATCTATATAAATCTAAATCAAAATCAAACCAAACGAAAAATTATGCAAATTTAATTAAAAGGACTATTTACGAATCTCACTTTGCATGATTTAGTGAAGAGTAATGTTATATAAATAAAAAAAATATTTATAAAAATATTTATATTCCTTTGCATTTCTAAAAAAATGCTAGAGGGGGGTTGACTATCCCGAATCCCCAAACTAGTGTATAATTAATTTTATTTATATGCATTTTATTTACCAAAAACATAAAAGAAATTATTTTAATTAGAAAAATATCATCGCTACATCATTCAGTTGAGTCTAATAGTTACACTACAATTATTAACTAAATATTGTTCTAATTTATTTATTATTATTTTTAAAGTAATGCAAGCCTGTACATCATCTTCAATATTATTTTTCAAAGCTTTGTCTTGTCTACCACATTAGTTAAAACATCGCTTTCATTCCTTTCTCATGTATTCTCATTCATGAATCAAATGTCTCGTTATGCTTAGCAAGAGCAATGCTTGTCTTTCTTACATATAATATATACACTATTATACAAATAAAACATGTGGGTACCACTGCCAATCTAGCACTCACTTGTTGTAACAAGTGCGTGCTAGATTTTCATTTCTAACAATTGTATCAACTTTTCAAATGATACTAAAATGTTCATGCAACAAAGAGTGATTTTTTTGAGTTTGGGGAATAAAATAGGTTCTATTTTAAGCTCACTTTCAATTATGCATATAATATAATTAATTTGTTATGACAACTTGGAAATAATAAAGAGATCAAATATAGACACAAAGTTTTACGTGATCCAACTAAAAGCCTAGATCTACGGGTATGATGATAAGAGGCTAAGGAATTTCACTGTGAAAGTAGAAAGTAAATACTATGAGTTGTCTCGCTCTCTATCAAGTTCATTTATAATATAAAATAAATGATTTCCATTATCTACTATTTTGGACTATTGAATTCTTTTCACTCTTATGATTTGTAGAATAAGAATTATTCTTTCTACTAAATTCTTAAAATAAAATAAAATAAAGTTATCTTTGTAAAAAGAATAAACACAAATACAAGGATTTATCTTTCCCTTCTAGTATATTTTTTTATTCTAATTCTAGGTTCAAAATTCGAATTTTCTCCATCAACATACTTAAGAATAATTAAAGTTTTCTCCTTCTTTTTATTTTTATATCTAAAAAAGAGCGTTACAAAAACTCTCATGACCAAAACTTAAGAACTCCAAAATACTTTAGTATATACAAAATCCGAGTAACAACACCGTGTCAAAATATAGTACCAAAACTTGATCAAATTCATTTACCCATATTTTGACCATGCAAATTGTCAATGATTTTAAACCCAGTCTGAATTGAACTCGTGACACACCAAAATAACATAATTAACGCATATGCATGACGTACCATTAGAGTAATGATATATAAATATAAAAGTTATACATAAAATTCATATAGAATGATATGTCAAGTTGCTATTCATTCATTTTAAACTAAAAAGACCCATGAAAGTGCCTTTTTATTTTCAAATTGCCAATGACACATCATTCTAGTGGATTTTTTTGTACAAAAATTTTGTTTGCAAATCAATTTTGGTACAATTATGAATCACATCCAGGGAGTAGGACCAGGCACCAATGCCACTTTTAAGTTGGAATAGGTCCACTTCACTTGGTGGTTGTTGGTACGTAGATTGGTTACCCATTTCCAACCTCTAGTCCTTGTGGCCTTGCAATTCATCTTGTGGGTCATGCAAATTCCTTTTTTTCAAAATAGGAAACAGGAAAGTAGATTTTCTATATGCCAAGAAGAATTAATGGAGCATGTAAAACAAAACCCACCAAACTCAAACATTGCTTATCAAAATTACATATAATATATATATATATAGTAGGTATAGACAAAACTACTCATAGTGAAAAATGGTCACATTCACACCGAAAACAAATTACAAAATGAGTGGTGACCAAAAAGCAAAACTACAAAATTATGATTAGTTCATAGTAACAAGTTTTGTGATGCACCATTGAATTCCTTTTTATATAAAATTTGCTTATAAAATGATATGACAATAGTATATTTATAAATTATGATTATAATGATGAGTAATATTATATTCTTAAATAAAAGGATTACGATAAATCATATTATTCTGTATATATATATTTTTTGTGTGTATCACTACTATATGGTTATTAAGGCATTTAGCCATGTTCACCAAATATATATCTTTATAAATAGTGTACATGTATGTGATTGGCTCTTCATAAACTTCTTTACAAAATTTGTAGCATAAACCACAAACACATTGTAGATTTCTCCATCTTAATTGTTAGTAAAATTGAAATGTTTTTATTTAGAATGAATTATCTGTCTCTGTTTTTTATTCTAACACATGATTGTTAGAATCAAAGAAACTCATTATAACTAAATAAAAAGTACTAGAGTTTAAAGAGATGGTTTGGAGTAGGCGACGGAACCAAATGAAAATGGACACCTATGATTTGATTTCATTCCACTACTGAGTCTGAAAGCGAAGGGCATTTGATGTACATGTGAAGCAAACAATATAAGAAGGCGGCTCGAGGAAAGATTCAAAACATAAATAATGCTTACCAACAATAATTCATCCTTTAATTTTGGAACTTTTTGAGCTTGTTTGGTTTGTGTTTGTAGAGTAGTTTTTGAGATAAAAAATATACAAATTTGTTTGATTTGTCTTTTTTTAGAAATAGTTTTGAAAAATTATTTTTGGGAGAGAGTTTTAAAAAAAGTAATTGATTTGATGTGTATGACAGAGAAAGTGATTTTAAAAAGTAGGTAACCAAATAAAATTTTAAAATTTTTTTTGAAAAAATTTGTTTAGTTTGATTAATCTTGAAAATTTATTTGTAAAAAAAAATTTTCAAAAATTTTTCAGAAAAACAAACCAAACAAGTCCTTTAATTTTAGAGCTTTAATTAAACACTGATGAGACAAAAAAAAATTTTAAAAAAAAAAATTAAAAAAAAAATCACATCAATAAATAGATCCCACCCTCTAGAACTTCTTTACATCTCATGGTTTAAAGCTTCCAATCATTTTGCTAATGCTTGCATAGCTCACAGTGTAAGCTCACAAGTCACAACATGGAATAATGAAAGCTATTTTATGTTGGCAATAATAATAAAGAAAGCTAGGAATTCCCAAACAAGTGTAGTGGGAAAATTAAATGGTATTGATGAAAAACCAAAACTAGAATATGAAAGACACCTCTGTGGCTTTGGAGTTTTTAGAACTAGTTTTCAATTGTATTCTTTTTAGGAATATTTACCAGTAAATCCTACTTTACAAACTGTTATACCAAATAGTCCCACTTTTATTCTATTATACTAAATAGTCCTATTGGTGGGTTGATTTGGTCCTTTTTATTTTTTTTTTTCAGTTTTGTTTCACTCTGAGACGATAGTGCCCTTCCATTGATTTACAAACTGTCATTTTTGGTTCACTGATTTGGTCCCACTTTCATTCCGGTGTGGCACACCCTCAGAGATTCGCGTGTGTGTGTACTAGTGTGTGTGTGTGTGTCTGAGTGTGTGTTGAAGGCCACTTTCATTCCGGTGTGGCACACCCTCATTCCAGATTTCACCGGTGAGACTCTGCAAATTCCGGTGTGGCACAACCCGGTGAGACTCTGCAAATTCCAGATTTCAATCTCCAGATCGATGTTCCGGAGGAAACCCAGAACCCCCAAAACCCAAATTGATGAACACCTTCTTTTCGATTTCACCAACTGGGTCACCCAAATCAACACTGCTTCAATACGGGTGTGAGAGAGTCGTCACGCTTTGAACAAGACCAACGTGTTTGCGGCTCTTAACCCTAAGGAAGAAGAAGAAGTCGACAAAGAGCAAGGCTCGTCCAAGAGCAAAAGTTCTTCGAAGAAGAAGCAAGACAAGGAGTCTGAGACGCAGGTGTTTTGGGCTCACGCCGCCCACGGTGAAATCGTATGGCGGATGTTGACGATGAGGATGACGACATTACGCCACCACCGCCCGGTGTGCGCGTATCTTGTGTGTGTATCAGGCTGTGTGTGTGTGCGTATATCGGTGTGTGTGTTATGTGATGGGTGTCTTACAGAGAGAAGACAAAGCTGTGTGTGTGCGTTGTGTGTGTTGTGTGTATGGTCTGTATGGGTGTGCGTTCTGAATGTGTGTGTGTGTCTGCTTGTGTGAACCCCCAAACACATCAACCAGCCCAAAACAAAAACTCCTTATAGCGCTTTGCCATTGTGTGACACCCTCACAATGTATCACATGCAACACACCTAAATGGTTAAATAAGGGTAATTACGTCCCTTACAATTGAATGGGACTAAATGGTTTAGTAGAATAAAAATGGGACCAACTGGTTCATAAGTTCTAATTTTGGGATTTATTGGTAAATCTCCCTTTTTTTTAATGATTTTTTTAAAAATATATTAATAAAAATTTATTTTTATATTTACTTAATTTAGGTGTACTTAAAAAATATAAATTTGTAAAAAAAAATATTTATTAATTTTTTTTTTCTAGATTTCTTCACAAATATTATACTTTTTAAACACATTTATATTCGGTGCATCTAAAAAAATTATTTGAAATACAAAAAAAAAAAAAAAATCATTAAAGACAACAAAACATGAAAAATAAAAAAACTTAAAAATTGTTTTTAAAAACTCAAAACCAAATAGTTTCCAGAATTTGTTTTCTTTCTTTTCTTTTTCCTTTTTTTTTTTTTCAAAAATTAGATACTAGTTTGAACAAACACAAAAATTAAATATAAATTAAATTTTAAAAAATATATTTTTGACCCAAAGAAAAAAAAATCATATAAAAATAGTGATTGCTTTTCATTTTTTAACTTATTTGAAGAAAAATAAATAAAAAAATAAAATTTAAAAACAAAACCGAGGAGAGTGATTACCTATTTATGTGTTACACATTGGAAAGTATCACTCAAGAAAAAATGAAAGAATATCCCATGTTTGTGTTGATTATCCCATGTTTGTCATTTTGATTCTTTTAAAAGGTAATCCAATGCATTCCACTTACTCAGTGCGCAAATAAGAACCCAATACCAAGATTATTTTTATTTTTTATTTTTATTTTCCAAAGCATCTATTATCTTGCTTTAATCTATGCTTTCACACCTTGTCTTTGGAACATATAAATTACAATTTATTCTAAACAAACTGTTGATTTGAAAAAGAATATTTATAAAATCACTTACACTTTTGTAAACGTGCTGGTCTATTTGGTTTAGTTGTCAGAATCTATTTTCTAAAATTTTTTGAAAAAATAAAACTAAAAACTAATTTAATAAAAAATCAATAAATAAAAAAATTATCATTTTCATATGATTTTACATTTTTTGAATGCAAAAATATATTTTTAAAAATATATTTTGGCATTAATTTTTGTCAAACTATAATTAGAATTGGAAAACTTTTGAATTTGTGAATCACCAAAAACATAATTCGTTAGAAATGGAAAACTTTCATGTTTCGAAAAAGCAATGATGGGTGGTTCCACTTCCACAATCCCATCCTAGTTGCTATAAAAGGCAAAAGCAAAAGTAAAAACAGAAAAACGTTTTACACGAGATTTTGTAACGGGGAGAGACTTTGGATAGTATCAAGGTTAGCAATAGTGCGATAATGTTATCGGATAATAAAAAATTTAAATGCAGTAAGATGAGACATGTCTTCTACTAACTCAATCATTATATAATTTTTGTAATGTAAAATTTATTACTAATTGGTAATATTATTATGTAATGTCATTGTTATATCAAATATTTATTTCATAATCCCAACTTAGTTGGGCTCGGAATCTTTTATATCAAAATCTTTTTATCAATTGGTTTTGAAATGGATGGTTTGGTATTCCAGTTTATAGAGAAGTATCAAATACCCATTAGTAATAATCTAACTTAAGTAACTCACTAATCTCTTATCTCTGACCCCAAGAAAATCGAACTATTGAATAATGCTTTAAATTTTGCATGTCTCGAAATTTCACATGATTGTTAGAGTTCATATTAGCAGAATAGGACAAAATAGTTTGAGGATAAAAGGTCTTTGGCCAGTAGTTACTCCAAAAAAAAAAAAAAAAAATGATGTATATAAACTAACAAAATTTATTTACTGATGTAAAACTTATCATTATATTATTGAATTATGTTCTATTACATATTTTAAAATTGTTAGAGAAAATAAATGATTTTTTACAAATAAATCAATCAATGGAAATAAAAATTAATATAGAAAAATTAAGGTCCCTTTTGGGAAGTGGGTTATAATCCACTCTAGGATTATAACTCACTTCCTCTCTCACAAAAAAGTTACTTATAATCAGCTTTTAATCAAAAAGCTGATTATAACCATCTTTCCAAAATAGTCATAAATCAACAATGATACGAGAATTTTTACGTGGTTCTCTCAATGTGAGCTACGTCCACAGGACCGAAATCCGATTTTATTATCAACTAATAGTTTTCAAACGATTACAAACGAGACACAAATAGTCTCACAAATCACCCTTCAGTGAATTTCAAATAATTACAAATAATCAAGAGAAAATATCTCACCAAATAGAGGAACAAATTATCTTCCAAACAGATTGTAGAAGATCAAAGATAATAATCTAAATTAGCTTCGAAAGTGAAGCAATGCAAAAATAGCCGAAATATTTGTTTTTAATTTTATAGCAACTAGGATGGGATTGTGAAACAAAGCAAAGCAAAAATAGTCGAAATAAATCCACTAATAGGACTATTACACCAAAAACTATATCTGTTGTTGCACTCCTTCAAAGATAAAACAATACCAAAAAAAGTATTGTTAATTTTTAGACTTTTTATCAAAACCCTAGCTGTTACTAAACAGATTATTAAATACCTGTAATCAATACCAAACCAAATTAAATATTTTTAATAAATTAATTGGGTCTTATACTCTACTAAAAAGGTATATCCAATAGAAATGTGATTATTGAATGACATATAGCTAGCAAGGAAACGTAACAAATTGATTAGTTTATATAATATTTTCAAATTTTCCAGAAAATAAAATAAAAAATCATGAGAGTCTATAAAGGGGAGAGGTCCTGATTATACCAATATTGGCATTTCAACCAATTATGGCAAATGAAGAAAGGCACCAAATGGTATCATTGTCATGGTCAAGTGGGAGTTAAAAGGGAGGTGTGGCAACATGGACCCTCTTAGGCGGCCAATTCCCTCATCATTCCAACAACTTTTGTTTTTTAATATTTGTTTTTATTTATTTTGAAAACTTCAATCTAAGTTTGAAAATAAAGATTATATCAATATTTTAAAGGATGAAAAGATGTAACCATTAAAAACAAAAAAAGGAGCAAAACATATTCCCATTTTACATATTCATTTTAAAATATTTCAATTGAAAATAAATTCACACATATATTATTCATGTGGTCATGTTAAAAATAGTTCGACTTGTCTTCAAAGAAGAATGTTATTAAGATAGTTAGAATTTAAAAATATTTTATACTATTGCATGTTTTAGAGGTTTCAAATTTTATCAAATGGATGTAAAAAGTGTATTTTTTAATGATTTTATAAATGAGGAAGTTTATGTTAAACAACTCCCAGGTTTTGAAGATCATGCTTTTCGAAATCATGTTTTTAAACTATCAAAAGCTTTATATAGAATTATTGGGTATACTTCCTTATTGGAATGTGGGACCCAATTGGTTTTGGAAAAAGAGTTTAATTTGATTTAGTATTAATTATAATATATTTTTTATATATTATACTTAATTTGTGGAGACCCAATCCAATTTGGAAACAACTAAGGTTTTAATAAAAAAAACCTTAGATTCACAATACATATTATTGGTATTGTTTTTCCCAAGGAAAAGGTGCTGTGTGGCTACTCCATATTTTAGTTTTACAAGGTGAGCAACTATTGATCATTATTATTGGTGAGATTAATACTTGCTTCGGTGGTATGGTTTCGGCTGTTTCGTTTGGTTCGTTTTCGGTGCTGATTTGGGTTATTATTTTGGGTCTTCTTCAACTCTGGTTCTAAAAATTTTGATTTATCTATTTGGTAAGGTCTTTCCTCTTGTTTATTTGTGATTATTTGGAATTCACCTAACGGTGGTTTGTGAGACCATTCGTGTCTCATTTGTAATCATTTAGAAATTTATTTGGTTGATAGTGGAATCGGATTTCGATCCCGTGGATGTACCTCACATTGAGGGAACCACGTAAAAATTCTTGTGTTACTTTTGATTTAATTTTTTCGCAATAGTTTTTATTCCCATTGATTGATTTACTTGTGGGGAATTACATATTTTCCCTAACAACTGGTATCAGAGCAACAATGGGCCAAGTCACTAGTAGCTTGTTGAATGAAGAAACTAGAAGAAAATTAGCGGGTTCCTCTCATTCGGAAGCATTTGTTGTGAGAAGCCGAAGCAAAATAAGGGGGAGGAGTAAAACTCCTCATGGTCGTGATCAAAGCCGTGACAAATCAAAAGATGGTTCTTTTTCAAAGAAAGACATTGAGTGTTATTATTGCCATGAGAAAGGGCACATGAAGCGGGAATGCCGAAAGCTCAAGAACAAAGAGAAAAGGCGTGACAAAAGTGTAAATAAGAAGCAAGAAGTCACTACAGCAGTTACTACCGATGATCTCATGGTTATTTGTGAAGATAATTGTATCAATTTTGTGGGCCAAGAGAGCAATTGAGCGATTGATTCTGGTACTTTTTTTCATGTGACTTCTTGAGTTGATTTCTTCACTACTTACGCCAAAGGAGATTATGGTTATGTTCGAATGGGTAATGAAGGTTTGTCCAAGATTATTAGCATGGGTGATGTTTGCTTGGAAACAAATTTGGGTTGCAAGTTGTTGCTTAAAGATGTGAGGCATGTTCCCGACATTCGCCTCAATTTAATCTCTACTGGGAAGCTAGATGATGAAGGTTTCAACAACAAATTTGGTGATGGAATATGAAAGCTCACAAAGGGTTCTTTGGTGGTGGTTAAGTGCAAGAAGACTCATACACTTTATTCGATGCAAGAAAAAATTTGTAAAGGTGTTATCAATGCACTTGAAGATGATACTTCTACCAAATTGTGGCACAAGCGGCTTGGCCACATGAGTGAAAAGGGGCTGCAAGTATTGTTCAAGAAAGAGCTTCTACCCGGTTTGAAAGGTACACATCTCAAAACTTGTGTTCATTGTTTGGCGGGTAAACAACATAGAGTTTCTTTTCATAAAAATGTTGCTTCTAGAAAAAAAAAATGTTTTAGAATTGATTCATTCGGATGTTTGTGGTCCTTCAAAAGTTAGAACACACGGTGGTGCGCTTTATTTTGTTACTTTCATTGATGATTATTCAAGGAAAGTTTGGGCTTTTCTACTAAAAACTAAATATCAAGTTCTAGAAGTATTTAAGTATTTTCAGGCCATGGTTAAAAGAGAAACATGACAAAAATTGAAGTGCATCCAATCAGACAATGGTTGTGAATATATTGGGCCATTTGATGAGTATTGTCGCAGGTATTTGGCATCAAAAGACAGTTAAGAAGACTTCTCAACAAAATGGAGTTGCCGAAAGGATGAATCGCATCATTGTAGAAAGAACAATGTGTTTGCTTTCACAAGCTAAATTGCCAAGATCTTTTTGGGGTGAGGCAATGAAGACAGCGACTGACGTAATCAATTTTTCTTCTTCTTATCATTTGAATAGTGATGTTCCAGAAAGAGTTTGGACCAGTAAAGATGTATCTTATGAGCACTTGAGAGTGTTTGGTTGCCGAGCTTTTGTTCACATTCCAAAAGATGAGAGGTCCAAGCTTGATAGCACAATGTATTTTTCTTGGCTATGGGCGTGATGAATTCGAGTATAGATTGTGGGATCCGGTCGATAAGAAAATCATTCGAAGCCGTGATGTTGTGTTTCTTGAAGACCAAACAATTGAAGACTTTGGCAAAGGTGATCAACCGGAGCCAAAAACTAGTGATCTCATTGACATAGATCCATCTCCTTCATCTTCAGTTGATGATGAAAATGAAGGAGATGTGCAGCCACCTATTGAAGAAGTGGAGGATGATGCTAATCCTAATGAAGTTGAGCAAGAAATTGAGGAAGAGCATCCAACTCAAGAACCACCACCACAATTTGAGTTGAGGAAATCTACAAGAGACCGACAACCTTCAAGAAAGTATCATCTTAATGAATTTGTGTTGATTTCCGATCAAGGGGAGCCCGAGAGCTACCAAGAAGCAATTGAGCATGCAAAGAAAGGTGATTGGAAAAAGGCCATGGACGAGGAGATGAATTCCTTACTTAAAAACCAGACTTATGATTTAGTGAAGTTGTCTAAGGGGAGAAAGATTCTAAAAAATAAGTGGGTTTTCAAATTGAAGAATGATGGCAAGAATCTGAGGTACAAAGCACGTCTTGTTGTGAAAGGCTTTGGGCAAAAGAAATGTATTGACTTTGACGAGATTTACTCACCGGTTGTAAAGATGTCTTCTATTCGGGTTGTACTTGGCATGGCTGCAAGTATGAACCTTAAAGTTGAGCAACTTGATGTGAAGACCGCATTTCTTCATGGTGATCTTGAAGAAGAAATTTACATGAAGCAACTGGAAGGTTTTGTGGAAAAAGGGAAAGAGAAATTTGTTTGCAAATTGAAGAAAAGTTTGTATGGTCTCAAGCAAGCTCCGAGACAATGGTACAAAAAATTTGAATCTTTCATGATGAATAATGGTTTTTCTAAAACCACTTCGGGCCATTGTGTGTTTGTGAAAAATTTCCCGGATGGCAAATTTATTATTCTTTTGCTTTATGTTGATGACATATTAATTGTGGGTTAAGATTCTACCATGATAAACAGGTTGAAATTGGAGTTGAGCAAGTCTTTTGCTATGAAAGATTTGGGACCGGCAAAGCAAATACTTGGTATGAAAATTGTTCGTAATCGCAAAGAGGGGCTGATTTGGTTGTCTCAAGAAAGCTATATTTAGAAAGTTCTTGAGAGGTTCAACATGGGTAAAGCAAAGCCGGTTGGTTGTCCACTTGCGGGTCACTTCAAGTTTAGTTCGAATCAATGTCCTACAAGTGAGAAAGACAAATAAGAGATGTTGAAAATTCCTTATGCTTCAACAGTTGGTTCTTTGATGTACGCCATGGTTTGTACAAGGCCAGATATTGCTCACGCCGTTGGTGTGGTGAGTCGATTTCTCTCTAATCCGGGTAAAGAACATTGGGTAGCAGTAAAATGGATTCTAAGGTATCTTCGAGGGACTTCGAAGATGTGTTTGTGTTTTGGGGATGGTAAGCTGATGCTTGATGGGTTCACAGATTCTGACATGGCCGGTGATGTTGATTCTAGGAAATCTACTTCGGGGTATTTGATGACTTTTGCAGGGGGAGCTGTGGCATGGCAATCTAAATTACAAAAATGTGTTGCTCTCTCAACTACTGAAGCTGAATTTATTGCCATTACAGAAGCTTGCAAAGAAGAGTTATAGTTGAAGAAATTTTTGCAAGAGTTGGGTTTAAAGCAAGAAAAGTATGTGCTTTATTGTGATAGTCAAAGTGCTATTCACTTGAGTAAAAATTCTACTTTTCATTTGAGATCGAAACACATTGATGTGAGATACCATTGGATTCGTGATGTGTTAGATTTGAAATTGTTACAACTCGAAAAGGTTCACACGGATGATAATATTTCGGATATGTTGACAAAGACTTTGTCGAGGGACAAACATTTAAAGTGTCAAACTTTGGCGGGTATGGTTGATTTCTCCACCTAAGTCGGTAGGGGGAGAATTGTTGGGTATACCTCTTTATTGGAGTGTGGGACCCAATTGGTTTTGGAAAAAGAGTTTAATTTGGTTTAGTATTAATTATAATATATTTTTTATATATTTTATTTAATTTGTGGAGATCCAATCCAATTTGGAAACAACTAAGGTTTTGATAAAAAAATCCCTAGATTCACAATACATATTATTGGTATTGTTTTTCCCAAGGAAAAAGTGATGTGCGGCTACTCCATATTTTAGTTTTACAAGGTGAGCAACTATTGATCATTATTATTGGTGAGATTAATACTTACTTCGGTGGTGTGGTTTCGGCTGTTTCGTTTGGTTCGTTTTCAGTGCTAATTCGGGTTATTATTTTGGGTCTTCTTCAACTCTAGTTCTGAAGATTTTGGTTCATCTATTTGGTGAGGTCTTTCCTCTTGTTTATTTGTGATTATTTGGAATTCACCTAAGGGTGGTTTGTGAGACCATTCGTGTCTCGTTTGTAATCGTTTGGAAACTTATTTGGTTGATAGTGGAATCGGATTTCGATCCCGTGGACGTACCTCACATTGAGGGAACCACGTAAAAATTCTTGTGTTGCTTTTGATTTAATTTTTCCGTATTAATTTTTATTCCCATTGATTGATTTACTTGTGGGGAATCACATATTTTCCCTAACAGAAACAAGCACCTCGTGCATGGTATGAACGATTAAGTAAATTTTTGATTGAAAATAATTTTTCTAGAGGAACGATTGACACAACACTTTTTGTTAAAACTAAAAATGATGATTTACTTATTGTGCAAATATATGTGGATGACATTATATTTGGTGCTACTAATGAAACCTTGTGTAAGGAATTTGCTAAGTACATGCAAGGTGAGTTTGAGATGAGCATGATGGGGGAGCTAAATTATTTCCTTGGGCTTCAAATCAAACAATGTAAGGAATGAATTTTTATCAACCAAGCTAAGTACGTAAAAGAACTACTCAAAAAGTTCGGTATGTATGACTCAAAAATAGCTGGAACACTGTCACGACCCAAACCCGGCCCTATGGGTTTAGCACCGTAACTGGCCAGTAATCCAAGATTACCAAAGGCCTGCCAATCAAGAATATCTGATGTACAGAGTGTGGCTGGCGGATACAAGATATAACTAGTGTCCATTGAAATGAAAATCAGATGCTAAAAACATTTTTCATTCATACATGCATTTATACAGTTCAAAAGCAGTGCATGCATACAATCATTCACAACATTCAAGACAGGACTTAATCCCTTGAGAACAAGATAAAGACTGATACAAGAAATGCCTATACAATGGTCCCACAACAAGACAAAAACAAAGGAGATGGACAGGGGAAGTACAAAAGACCCCAAGGCCATAGCATGGCAACACGGAACCTCGCAGTGAGGCACACAGTGGTGACAAATCTGGGATCGAACCACGCCCTAGCTCGGTCAAAGCCGAGAACCTACATATATATATATAAACAGTGAGCTAAAGCCCAGTGAATAACGAAATGTGTAAAGAGGTTATGAATGAATGTCCTTACAGTAATGAAATCAATTCATTATACAGTATTTCAATCTTTCAGTATTTCAGTCAATCAGTATTTCATTCAATCAGTCATATGTGGTACATCCATTAGCCTATAAACAGTATGGTCCAAAGGACCGAGTCTTATGACACAACAATAATGATGGCCATCAATCGGTATGGTTCCACAAGGAAACCGACAGAGCTCTGTAACAGTCAATAACATTGGGTGCTAAGGATGCCACAATACAGTTCGAAATAAAGGGCATACATTCATTCGATAAACAACATCAGTTCAATAAACAATTCAGTTCAGTATTCAAAAGATAACCATTTTGAACATATCTTTACACAATCTGTTACTCACAGTGATTGGGCTATCAATAGCTAGAGCGCGTCCCCGTGAGCCAACCCTAAACAATTAGCAAATAGAACACACACTAAGTTCACAGTCGGAAGGATGATAATTAAATCCCTAAATTTCCTCGGTGTGGTTCTATGTCTAAATCCTCATTAAGATGTCTTAAACTAGGCCTAAGAATGCCTAGGATGGAATGAGGATGCAAAGATGTATACAGAAAACATTTTCAGAAAATTCAGTGAAACAGGGTTCCGCCGAAGACTATTCTCCGCCGAGCGTATACAGCAAAACAAAGGTCCCCGCTCGAGCGCCAACTTCCCCGCTCGAGCGGACTGATGGACAATGCAAAGTACTGGATGCTCGATTTCTCCGCTGAAGGCCAGACATTCGCCGAGCGGATCGCAACACAGGTCAACAAAAATGCTGGGAGCTTGATTTTCCCGCCGAAGGCTACTTCTTCCGCCGAGCGGATCAGAAATTTCGAAAATCCAGGTTTGAGCTTCAAGCTTGAAACCAAGTTCAAATGCATTCAAAGTGATCCTCTTGGGTCCATTTTCTGGAAAACTCATAAAAACACATAGTATAACATGTTTCCAACCTCAATTTGAGAAATCAAGGCCCAAGGGTGTTTAATCAAACTCATTTTCAAACCATTTTCCATGAACATGATCAAACATGACATGCAAGATCTTTAAACCATTTTCCAGCCTCAATGCCAGCTCAAAGAGCTCTATTCTTTGAAAACAAGTTGAAAATATGGTCTATGGTAAAAATATGTACATGCATGTATCATTCTCAAGAATTCAACTTCAAAAGTCCACAAATTCAACATGCATGCATGAATTCTAGCATGAATCAACCTATATGGACTCAAACATGGTTTAATTCTACAATTGAGCAAGAATCATGCAAAATGAGGCTCAAGACAACACGAAGAAGATGATTTCACTTACCTAGAGTTCCAACTTCTTGCCTAGGAGTTCAATTTAGCACTCTATGACACCAATCTTCAAGTTTCTAAGCAAGATCAAGCATTGCAAGAAGGAAGTCAATCCTCTCCCTCTCCTCTCTCTCTAATTTTCGGCTAAGGTCACAAAATGGCTGAGGAGAAGTTTGATTAAGTGTTTAGGCTCAATGCTCACAATAAACAAAGGGTCCACTATGGGTGGCAATGTGGTAATTAAGTCAATCTTGGTAATTAACTCGTTTTAATCTAATTTAATCATTCCTAATCAATTTTTAGAAAAATATACCATAAAATCAGAAATATTCTACTGATTCTAAAACATCAAACGGTTCCTAATTCGGCCGCCGATAAGGCCTTCAATTAGCAGTTTAAACATACGAATTCAAACAGATAATCACATAAGTCAACAGATACAATATGCAATTCAATAGGCAAACTTATTCAGTTTCAGTTTCAATTTCAATCGGTCTTTTCAATACTTCAATTAATTCGATTATCAGTCAATAGCGGTCCAGTTTAGCAATAATCAGTATATAATTCAGTGGTTATACGGTAATCAGTACGAGGGTTGTTACAGTCTCCCCTCCTTATAAGGAGTTTAGTCCTCTAAACTCGAGTTACCTTCAGTCTGGAAGAAAACAGGATTCAGTGGGAACAAATCAGGATATCTTTTCATCATGTCATCTTCCCTTTCCCAAGTGGCATACACACCACCATGATTCTGCCAATCGACTTTCACTAGCGGAATCTTTTTGTTTCTCAGTTTCTTGATCTGTCGGTTCACAATCTGTATAGGCCGTTCCTCGTAAGTGTAGTCATCACTCAACACGATACGAGTAGGCTCAATCACATGAAACGGATCTCGAAGATAGTCTCTCAACATCGAAATGTGGAAGACGTTATGCATATGCTCCATTTCAGGAGGAAGCGCAACTTGATACGCCACCGGATTGATTTTCTCAATAATCTGATACGGTCCGACATATCTTGGCGCTAACTTGCCTTTGACTCCAAAGCGAGTCTGGCCTTTCATTGGTGTCACTTTCACAAATACGTGATCACCCACTTCATACTCTCTATCCGCCTTTTCGATATCAAGATAACTTTTCTCGTTTACTCAGGCTACCGCCAGATCAATTTCACTTTCTCGGCCGTTTATATACAATCTCGGGCCCAAGCAAGGCCCATCTCCAACTTCGCCCAAAGAAATTGGAGATCTACATTTCGCCATACAATGCCTCGAAGGCGCCATACCGATACTCGAATGGTAATCGTTGTTGTAGAAGCGAACTCACCAATCCAAATGACTTTTTTCCAGCTTCGAAAATCAAGGACACACATTCTCGAGATCCTCTAGAGTCTGGATGGTCCTTTCTCGACCGCCATCCGTCTCGAGGATGATAGGAACTACTCACTCAATTCAAGACTAATGCATCAGAGGCTCGCGAACCTCGATGTAAACTTCAATCCTCGCTGAAATAATAGATACAGGCACTCCGTGCAATCTCACAATTTCATCAATATAGATAACAGCCAATTTGTCTGCATTATAAATTGTCTTGACAGGTAGGAAGTGTGCAGATTTAGTCAATCTATCAACAATAACCCAAATAGAGTCCATACCTTTCCTGGAGCGCGGTAATCCGACGATAAAATCCATCGTGATATGCTCCCATTTCCACTCTGGTATGGGTAAGGGTTGCAATAATCCGGCAGGTCGCTGATGTTCAGCTTTGACTTGTTGGCAGTGAAGACATTTAGACACAAAGTCGGCAATTTCTTTCTTCATTCCCGGCCACCAGAAATGCTGTTTCAGATCTTGGTACATTTTCGTATTCCCTGGATGAATAGAAAACTTCGAACTGTGGCCTTCTTGCAGAACTCTTCTTTTCAATTCAGTATCATTTGGCACACACAGTCTTTCTTGAAATTTCAAGACATTGTTGTCAAATTTGAACCCCGGTCTCGGTTTAGAATCCCTTTCTTCAATAATCTTTTTCAGGAAGTCATCCAGTTGTTGTTTCTCCTTGATTTCCTCAATCAATGCTGGTTGGGCAGTAATGGCAGCTAGGGTTCCACCTTGTTCCTTCAAAACAATTTCAATCTTAAATGCTTCAAGATCACGAAGCAATTCTTTCTGTCCAGTCAACAAACAGGCTAAGTTGGTAATTGACTTTCGGCTCAATGCGTCGGCAACGGTGTTGGCTTTTCCCGGATGGTACAAAATCTGTAGGTCATAGTCTTTGATCAGTTCAAGCCATCTCCGCTGTCTCATATTCAATTCTTTCTGTGTGAAAAAGTACTTCAGGCTCTTGTGGTCAGTATACACTTCACATGTTGCTCCATACAAATAGTGACGCCAAATTTTCAACGCAAAAACCACTGCAGCAAGTTCGAGATCATGGGTTGGGTAATTCTTTTCATGCGGTCTCAACTGTCGGGAAGCATAAGCAATAACTCTCCCATTCTGCATTAAAACACATCCCAAACCCTTATGAGAGGCATCACTAAAAACAGTGTAACCATCCGTACCTGAAGGTAGAGTCAGAATCGGTGCAGTCACAAGTCTAGTCTTCAATTCCTGAAATGCTGATTCCCGTTGGTCAGTCCAGTCAAATGATATCCCTTTCTGTGTCAACTGAGTCAGTGGTAAGGCAATTTTGGAAAAATCTTTGACAAATCTCCTGTAGTATCCAGCCAATCCCAAAAAGCTTCGGACTTCGGTTACATTGGTGGGTCTAGGCCAGTTTACCACAGCTTCAATTTTCTGTGGATCAACAGAAATTCCATCCTTGCTAATAACATGTCCCAAAAACATAACATGGTCAAGCCAAAACTCACACATAGACAATTTAGCATACAGTTTCTGTTCTCTTAAAGTCTGCAGGGCAAGTCTCAGATGCTGTTCATGTTCTTCTACAGTCTTAGAATATATCAATATGTCATCAATAAATACCACAATGAAGTCATCAAGGTACGGTTTAAAAATTCTGTTCATGAGGTCCATAAATGCAGCAGGTGCATTCGTGACTCCAAATGGCATAACTAAAAATTCGTAGTGGCCATACCTCGTTCTAAAAGCAGTCTTAGCAATATCTTCCGATTTTACCTTCAGTTGATGATACCCCGATCTGAGATCAATCTTGGAAAACACTTGTGCACCCTGTAACTGATCAAATAAATCATCAATACGCGGCAAGGGATATTTGTTCTTTACAGTTACCTTATTCAGTTCGCGATAGTCAATACACAGTCTCAGTGAACCATCTTTCTTCTTCACAAACAAAACAGGTGCACCCCATGGTGAAGTACTGGGTCTGATAAACTTCTTGTCTAACAGTTCCTGCAATTGTACTTTCAGTTCTTTTAGTTCAGTTGGAGCCATTCTATAAGGAGTTTTAGACACGGGCTGCCCCTAATCACATCAATCAATCAGAATTCAATCTCCCTGTCAATCAAATCCCCTGGTAGATCATCTGGAAACACATCTGGGAATTCTCTGACTATAGGAATGCAATTCACATCAGTTTTAACACTATCAGTAGACACAGTCAATACAGAACAGAAATACCCTTTACACCCCTTTCTAATCAATTTCATGGCTTTCACAGAAGAAATCAAGTATGGGGGAGGTACCACTCCAATCCCACTAAAAACAAATTCAGGCAAACCAGGTGGACGGAAAATGACTTGTTTTGTCACACAGTCAATGGTAGCATGATATTTTTGTAGCCAATCCATCCCCAATATTACATCAAAATGATCGATATTCAATGGTAGTAAATCAATAAACAGATGCATATCCCCAACAATAATCTCACAAGCAGGATACATATATGCACATGTCATGGATCCCCCAATAGGCGATGATACAGTTAGCAGATAATTCATGGGTTCTAAGGGTCTATTCAATTTTCTCGAAAAAGCATATGACACATAAGAATGTGTAGACCCCGAATCAATCAATACATATGCATTTTGAGCACAAATAGAAAGAATACCTGACATGACGGTCTCGGTATTCTGAACATCTCCCGGCACTAGGGCGAACACTCGGCCCTGCCTCATTGGCTCCTTCCCGGTAGCTTTAGGGTTCGGTTTTGGGGTGGCAGGTGATGTCGCTGCTTAGTTTTTATCTGCTTATGGAGCAGAGGGACAGTCTTTGATTCTGTGGCCCACCTTGCCACACCTGAAACAGGCTCCAGAAATCTGGTAGCAAACCCCTTTGTGCTTGTTGCCACACACGGAGCAGGGTGGAGTGAATCCACTCCCTTGGCTGGGGCTAGTTGTCGACCCCGTATTCTGTTTCTTGGTTGCTGGGTTATGCTTGCCTTTCTTAAACTTAAAACCCTGCCTTTTACCTTGCCATTCAGTTGTTGATGCCTCAGATCGTTTCACTGCTGCAATATTTATCTCGGCCATCAATGCCCGGCCGAGAACACCCACAAAGGTTGGCATTTTCAAAATAGTTATTCGGTCCTGTATCGCAGCATTAAGGCCTCCTTCAAACCTTCTGGCTTTCTTATATTCGGTATCCACCATTTGTGGTGCATACCTGGCAAATTCGGTGAATTTCTTCTCATATTCGGCAACAGACATATTGCCCTCGCTCAAATTGCTCAAACTCACCACTTTTTCATCTCTAATGCACTGGGGAAAATACTTTTCAAAGAAGGACTCCTTGAATTAAGTCCAAGTCACAATAGTATTCGCGTCACGAGTCAACATCCACCACCTTCTTGCTTCTTCTTGAAGGGTGAAGGTTGCTAACAATACTTTATTAGCTTCGGAGCACGGGAACATTTCAAACAATTTCTCAGTCTCAAGAACCCAAGCTTCAGCCTTTAACGGTTCTAAGCCTCCCTGAAAGGACGGCGGTTTCATCTTGCTGAACTTATGGGTTAGAGCAATAATGTCCCCCTCATTGACATTCACATTCTGTACATTCTGTTCTGGTTGCACCAGAGGAGGAGGAGGTGGAGGCCGTTGGTTGTTGGTCCAGTCTCTCAATTATCAATCCCATCATTTGTTCAAGTCTGGCCATTCTGGCCTCAGAGGATGATGGTTCAGTTTCATTTGCAGTATTCACGTTATCTATTTCACTATAAGCAGTTATAACGGTTATCATTAAACAGTTTAACAGTTCCAGTCATAAGCAGTTGTATGCGTTAACAGTTTATTACCTTAGCAGTCAATTACTTAACAAATTAGCATACATTCAGTCAATCATAAGCACACACTTTTTTTTTTTTTTTTTTTCATGCTAATGCAATGTCCTAATCGCTTTTCTAGGACACTCTATAGCTCATTTGGACACGTGTGTGCGGTATAACTCGTGGTTAAGTATCGCTCTGATACCAATCTGTCACGACCCAAACCCGGCCCTATGGGTTTAGCATCAGAATCGCCAAGAATCCAAGATTACCAAAGGCACCGCTAATCAAGAATACTGCTTGTACAGAGTATGTGAAGCCAATACAGTATATAACTAGTGTCCATTGAGCTGTGAAAATCTGTATGCTAAAAACATTTTTCATTCATACATGCATTTATACAGTTCAAAACGGTACAGTCTGTACAATCATTCACAACATTCAGTACAGGGACTTAATCCCTTGAGAACAAAGATACAAAGAATACAAGAACAGCCTATACAATGGTCCCACAACAAGACAAAACAATGAGATGCATGTGGAAGTACAAAGACCCCAAGGCCATAGCATGGCAACACGGAACCTCGCAGTGAGGCACACAGTGGCCGACAAAATGGGATCAACCACGCCCTAGCTCCTGGCCAAAGCCGAGAACCCATATATATATATACAGTGAGCTAAAGCCCAGTGAATAACGTAATGTGTAAAGAGGTTATGAATGAATGTCCTTACAATAATGAAATCAATTCATTATACAGTATTTCAATCTTTCAGTATTTCAGTCAATCAGTATTTCATTCAATCAGTCATATGTGGTACATCCATTAGCCTATAAACAGTATGGTCCAAAGGACCGAGTCTTAACAGACCCAACAATAATGATGGCCATCAATCGGTATGGTTCCACAAGGAAACCGACAGAGCTCTGTAACAGTCAATAACATTGGGTGCTAAGGATGCCACAATACAGTTCGAAATAAAGGGCATACATTCATTCGATAAACAACATCAGTTCAATAAACAATTCAGTTCAGTATTCAAAAGATAACCATTTTGAACATATCTTTACACAATCTGTTACTCACAGTGATTGGGCTATCAATAACTAGACTGCGTCCCCGTAAGCCAACCCTAAACAATTAGCAAATAGAACACACACTAAGTTCACAGTCGGAAGGATGATAATTAAATCCCTAAATTTCCTCGGTGTGGTTCTATGTCTAAATCCTCATTAAGATGTCTTAAACTAGGCCTAAGAATGCCTAGGATGGAATGAGGATGCAAAGATGTATACGTAAAACATTTTCGTAAAAATTCAAGAAACAGGTTCCGCCGGCGACTATTCTCCGCCGAGCGTCTGGCAAAACAAAGGTCCCCGCCGAAGCCAACTTCCGGCCGAGCGGTGATGGACAATGCAAAATCGATGCTCGATTTCTCGCTGAAGGCCAGACATTCGCCGAAAGGATGCAACACGTGTCAACAAAAATCTTGGGAGCTTGATTTTCCGCCGAAGCGCTACTTCTTCCGCCGAAGGATCAGAAAATTCGAAAATCCGTGTTTGAGCTTCAAGCTTGAAACCAAGTTCAAATGCATTCAAAGTGATCCTCTTGGGTCCATTTTCTGGAAAACTCATAAAAACACATAGTATAACATGTTTCCAACCTCAATTTGAGAAATCAAGGCCCAAGGGTGTTTAATCAAACTCATTTTCAAACCATTTTCCATGAACATGATCAAACATGACATGCAAGATCTTTAAACCATTTTCCAAATTTCAATGCCAGCTCAAAGAGCTCTATTCTTTGAAAACAAGTTGAAAATATGGTCTATGGTAAAAATATGTACATGCATGTATCATTCTCAAGAATTCAACTTCAAAAGTCCACAAATTCAACATGCATGCATGAATTCTAGCATGAATCAACCTATATGGACTCAAACATGGTTTAATTCTACAATTGAGCAAGAATCATGCAAAATGAGGCTCAAGACAACACGAAGAAGATGATTTCACTTACCTAGAGTTCCAACTTCTTGCCTAGGAGTTCAATTTAGCACTCTATGACACCAATCTTCAAGTTTCTAAGCAAGATCAAGCATTGCAAGAAGGAAGTCAATCCTCTCCCTCTCCTCTCTCTCTAATTTTCGGCTAAGGTCACAAAATGGCTGAGGAGAAGTTTGATTAAGTGTTTAGGCTCAATGCTCACAATAAACAAAGGGTCCACTATGGGTGGCAATGTGGTAATTAAGTCAATCTTGGTAATTAACTCGTTTTAATCTAATTTAATCATTCCTAATCAATTTTTAGAAAAATATACCATAAAATCAGAAATATTCTACTGATTCTAAAACATCAAACGGTTCCTAATTCAGCCGCCGATAAGGCCTTCAATTAGCAGTTTAAACATACGAATTCAAACAGATAATCACATAAGTCAACAGATACAATATGCAATTCAATAGGCAAACTTATTCAGTTTCAGTTTCAATTTCAATCGGTCTTTTCAATACTTCAATTAATTCGATTATCAGTCAATAGCGGTCCAGTTTAGCAATAATCAGTATATAATTCAGTGGTTATACGGTAATCAGTACGAGGGTTGTTACAGTCTCCCCTCCTTATAAGGAGTTTAGTCCTCTAAACTCGAGTTACCTTCAGTCTGGAAGAAAACAGGATTCAGTGGGAACAAATCAGGATATCTTTTCATCATGTCATCTTCCCTTTCCCAAGTGGCATACACACCACCATGATTCTGCCAATCGACTTTCACTAGCGGAATCTTTTTGTTTCTCAGTTTCTTGATCTGTCGGTTCACAATCTGTATAGGCCGTTCCTCGTAAGTGTAGTCATCACTCAACACGATACGAGTAGGCTCAATCACATGAAACGGATCTCGAAGATAGTCTCTCAACATCGAAATGTGGAAGACGTTATGCATATGCTCCATTTCAGGAGGAAGCGCAACTTGATACGCCACCGGATTGATTTTCTCAATAATCTGATACGGTCCGACATATCTTGGCGCTTAACTTGCCTTTGACTCCAAAGCGAAGTCCGCCTTTCATTGGTGTCACTTTCACAAATACGTGATCACCCACTTCATACTCTCTATCCCGCCTTCTCGATATCGCGATAACTTTTCTCTCTACTGCGGTTTTAGCTACCGCCAGATCAATTTCACTTTCTCGGCCGTTTATATACAATCTTGCCCAAGCAAAGGCCCATCTCCAACTTCACCAAAGAAATTGAGATCTACATTTCGCCATACAATGCTCGAAGGCGCCATACCGATACTCGAATGGTAATGTTGTTGTGGCGAACTCACCAACGAAATGACTTTTCCAGCTTCGAAAATCAAGGACACACATTCTCGAGATCCTCTAGAGTCTGGATGGTCCTTTCCGACCGCCATCCGTCTGAGGATGATAGGAACTACTCAAACCTCAATTCAAGACTAATGCAACAGAGGCTCGCCAGAACCTCGATGTAAACTTCAATCCTCGTCGAAATAATAGATACAGTAATTGCAATCTCACAATTTCATCAATATAGATAATGACCAATTTGTCGCATTATAAATTGTCTTGACAGTAGGAAGTGTGCATTTAGTCAATCTATCAACAATAACCCAAATAGAGTCCATACCTTTCTCGGAGCGCTGTAATCCGACGATAAAATCCATCGTGATATGCTCCCATTTCCACTGTATGGGTAAGGGTTGCAATAATCCGCAGTCGCCGATGTTCAAATTTTGACTTGTTGGCGTGAAGACATTTAGACACAAAGTCGGCAATTTCTTTCTTCATTCCCGCCACCGAAATGTGTTTGAGATCTTGGTACATTTTCGTATTCCCGGATGAATAGAAAACTTGAATCGTGGCCTTCTTGCGTAACTCTTCTTTTCAATTCAAGATCATTTGGCACACAGTCTTTCTTGAAATTTCAAGACATTGTTGTCAAATTTGAACCCGGTCTCGGTTTAGAATCCCTTTCTTCAATAATCTTTTTCAGAAGTCATCCATTGTTGTTTCTCCTGATTTCCTCAATCAATCTTTGGTTAGGCAAGAATGGCGCCTAGGGTTCCACCTTGTTCCTTCAAAACAATTTCAATCTTAAATGCTTCAAGATCACGAAGCAATTCTTTTCTCATTACCAACAAACAAAGCTAAGTTGGTAATTGACTTTCTACTCAATGCTAAGAACGGTGTTGGCTTTTCCGGATGATACAAAATCTGTAGGTCATAGTCTTTGATCAGTTCAAGCCATCTCCGCTGTCTCATATTCAATTCTTTCTGTGTGAAAAAGTACTTCAGGCTCTTGTGGTCGTGATACACTTCACATGTTGCTCCATACAAATAGTGACGCCAAATTTTCAACGCAAAAACCATCGCAAGTTCGAGATCATGGGTTGGGTAATTCTTTTCATGCGGTCTCAACTGGGAAGCATAAGCAATAACTCTCCCATTCTCGCATTAAAACACATCCCAAACCCTTATGAGAGGCATCACTAAAAACAAGTAACCATCCGCACGAAGGTAGAGTCGAATCGCAACCACAAGTCTAGTCTTCAATTCTCGAATGCCGATTCCGTTGGTCACCCACCAAATGATATCCCTTTCTGTGTCAACTGAGTCAGTGGTAAGGCAATTTTGGAAAAATCTTTGACAAATCTCCTGTAGTATCCAGCCAATCCCAAAAAGCTTCGGACTTCGGTTACATTGGTGGGTCTAGGCCAGTTTACCACAGCTTCAATTTTCTGTGGATCAACAGAAATTCCATCCTTGCTAATAACATGTCCCAAAAACATAACATGGTCAAGCCAAAACTCACACATAGACAATTTAGCATACAGTTTCTGTTCTCTTAAAGTCTGCAGGGCAAGTCTCAGATGCTGTTCATGTTCTTCTACAGTCTTAGAATATATCAATATGTCATCAATAAATACCACAATGAAGTCATCAAGGTACGGTTTAAAAATTCTGTTCATGAGGTCCATAAATGCAGCAGGTGCATTCGTGACTCCAAATGGCATAACTAAAAATTCGTAGTGGCCATACCTCGTTCTAAAAGCAGTCTTAGCAATATCTTCCGATTTTACCTTCAGTTGATGATACCCCGATCTGAGATCAATCTTGGAAAACACTTGTGCACCCTGTAACTGATCAAATAAATCATCAATACGCGGCAAGGGATATTTGTTCTTTACAGTTACCTTATTCAGTTCGCGATAGTCAATACACAGTCTCAGTGAACCATCTTTCTTCTTCACAAACAAAACAGGTGCACCCCATGGTGAAGTACTGGGTCTGATAAACTTCTTGTCTAACAGTTCCTGCAATTGTACTTTCAGTTCTTTTAGTTCAGTTGGAGCCATTCTATAAGGAGTTTTAGACACGGGCTGCGTCCCCGGAATCACATCAACTGTAAATTCAATCTCCCTGTCAATCAAATCCCCTGGTAGATCATCTGGAAACACATCTGGGAATTCTCTGACTATAGGAATGCAATTCACATCAGTTTTAACACTATCAGTAGACACAAATAATCGTAATGTAAATACCCTTTACACCCCTTTCTAATCAATTTCATGGCTTTCACAGAAGAAATCAAGTATGGGGGAGGTACCACTCCAATCCCACTAAAAACAAATTCAGGCAAACCAGGTGGACGGAAAATGACTTGTTTTGTCACACAGTCAATGGTAGCATGATATTTTTGTAGCCAATCCATCCCCAATATTACATCAAAATGATCGATATTCAATGGTAGTAAATCAATAAACAGATGCATATCCCCAACAATAATCTCACAAGCAGGATACATATATGCACATGTCATGGATCCCCCAATAGGCGATGATACAGTTAGCAGATAATTCATGGGTTCTAAGGGTCTATTCAATTTTCTCGAAAAAGCATATGACACATAAGAATGTGTAGACCCCGAATCAATCAATACATATGCATTTTGAGCACAAATAGAAAGAATACCTGACATGACGGTCTCGGTATTCTGAACATCTCCCGGCACTAGGGCGAACACTCGGCCCTGCCTCATTGGCTCCTTCCCGGTAGCTTTAGGGTTCGGTTTTGGGGTGGCAGCTGATGCTGCTGCGCTTGGTGCAGCTTTACTGCTGGCTTGCGGAGCAGAGGGACAATCTTTGATTCTGTGGCCCACCTTGCCACACCTGAAACAGTTCTAAATCGTAGCAAACCCTTTGTGCTTGTTGCACATTGCGAGCAGGTGGAGTGAATCCACTCCCTTGGCTGGGGCTAGTTGTCGACCCCGTATTCTGTTTCTTGGTTGCTGGGTTATGCTTGCCTTTCTTAAACTTAAAACCCTGCCTTTTACCTTGCCATTCAGTTGTTGATGCCTCAGATCGTTTCATCTTTGCAATATTTATCTCGCCATCAATGCCCGAGAACACCCACAAAGGTTGGCATTTTCAAAATAGTTATTCGTCCTCAGACGCAAAGATTAAGGCCTCCTTCAAACCTTCTGGCTTTCTTATATTCGGTATCCACCATTTGTGGTGCATACCTGGCAAATTCGGTGAATTTCTTCTCATATTCGGCAATGCATATATTGCCTGTCTCAAATTGCTCAAACTCACCACTTTTTCGCTCTAATGCACTGGGGAAAATACTTTTCAAAGAAGGACTCCTTGAATTAAGTCCAAGTCACAATAGTATTCGCGTCACGAGTCAACATCCACCACCTTCTTGCTTCTTCTTGAAGGGTGAAGGTTGCTAACAATACTTTATTAGCTTCGGAGCACGGGAACATTTCAAACAATTTCTCAGTCTCAAGAACCCAAGCTTCAGCCTTTAACGGTTCTAAGCCTCCCTGAAAGGACGGCGGTTTCATCTTGCTGAACTTATGGGTTAGAGCAATAATGTCCCCCTCATTGACATTCACATTCTGTACATTCTGTTCTGGTTGCACCAGAGGAGGAGGAGGTGGAGGCTGTTGGTTCGGTTGTTGGTCCAGTCTCTCAATTATCAATCCCATCATTTGTTCAAGTCTGGCCATTCTGGCCTCAGAGGATGATGGTTCAGTTTCATTTGCAGTATTCACGTTATCTATTTCACTATAAGCAGTTATAACGGTTATCATTAAACAGTTTAACAGTTCCAGTCATAAGCAGTTGTATGCGTTAACAGTTTATTACCTTAGCAGTCAATTACTTAACAAATTAGCATACATTCAGTCAATCATAAGCACACACTTTTTTTTTTTTTTTTTTTCATGCTAATGCAATGTCCTAATCGCTTTTCTAGGACACTCTATAGCTCATTTGGACACGTGTGTGCGGTATAACTCGTGGTTAAGTATCGCTCTGATACCAATCTGTCACGACCCAAACCCGGCCCTATGGGTTTAGCATCAGAATCGCCAAGAATCCAAGATTACCAAAGGCACGCCAATCAAGAATACAATTTACAGAGTATGTGCTGGCGGAAGCCAATACAAGATATAACTAGTGTCCATTGAGTGTGAAAATCAGATGCTAAAACATTTTTCATTCATACATGCATTTATAGTTCAAAAGCATGCATCTGTATAATCATTCACAACATTCAAGACAGGACTTAATCCTTGAGAACAAGATAAAGATCTGAATACAAAGAAATGGGCCTATACAATGGTCCCACAACAGTACAAAACAGTGAGACAGACAGGGGAAGTACAAAAGACCCCAAGGCCATAGCATGGCAACACGGAACCTCATGAGGAGGCACACAGTCGGCCGACAAAATCTGGGATCGAACCACGCCCTAGCTCGCCAAAGCCGAGAGAACCTACATATATATATAAACAGTGAGCTAAAGCCCAGTGAATAACGTAATGTGTAAAGAGGTTATGAATGAATGTCCTTACAATAATGAAATCAATTCATTATACAGTATTTCAATCTTTCAGTATTTCAGTCAATCAGTATTTCATTCAATCAGTCATATGTGGTACATCCATTAGCCTATAAACAGTATGGTCCAAAGGACCGAGTCTTAACAGACCCAACAATAATGATGGCCATCAATCGGTATGGTTCCACAAGGAAACCGACAGAGCTCTGTAACAGTCAATAACATTGGGTGCTAAGGATGCCACAATACAGTTCGAAATAAAGGGCATACATTCATTCGATAAACAACATCAGTTCAATAAACAATTCAGTTCAGTATTCAAAAGATAACCATTTTGAACATATCTTTACACAATCTGTTACTCACAGTGATTGGGCTATCAATAGCTAGAGCGCGTCCCCGTGAGCCAACCCTAAACAATTAGCAAATAGAACACACACTAAGTTCACAGTCGGAAGGATGATAATTAAATCCCTAAATTTCCTCGGTGTGGTTCTATGTCTAAATCCTCATTAAGATGTCTTAAACTAGGCCTAAGAATGCCTAGGATGGAATGAGGATGCAAAGATGTATACAGAAAACATTTTCAGAAAATTCAGTGAAACAGGGTTCCGCTCGAGCGCACTATTCTCCGCTCGAGCGTACAGGCAAAACAAAGGTCCCCGCTCGAGCGCCAACTTCCCCGCTCGAGCGGACTGATGGACAATGCAAAGTACTGGATGCTCGATTTCTCCGCTGAAGGCCAGACATTCGCCGAAAGCGGACGCAACACAGGTCAACAAAAATGCTGGGAGCTTGATTTTCCCGCTCGAGCGCTACTTCTTCCGGCCGAAAGGATCAGAAATCGAAAATCCAGGTTTGAGCTTCAAGCTTGAAACCAAGTTCAAATGCATTCAAAGTGATCCTCTTGGGTCCATTTTCTGGAAAACTCATAAAAACACATAGTATAACATGTTTCCAACCTCAATTTGAGAAATCAAGGCCCAAGGGTGTTTAATCAAACTCATTTTCAAACCATTTTCCATGAACATGATCAAACATGACATGCAAGATCTTTAAACCATTTTCCAGCCTCAATGCCAGCTCAAAGAGCTCTATTCTTTGAAAACAAGTTGAAAATATGGTCTATGGTAAAAATATGTACATGCATGTATCATTCTCAAGAATTCAACTTCAAAAGTCCACAAATTCAACACGTGCATTTAATTCTAGCATGAATCAACCTATATGGACTCAAACATGGTTTAATTCTACAATTGAGCAAGAATCATGCAAAATGAGGCTCAAGACAACACGAAGAAGATGATTTCACTTACCTAGAGTTCCAACTTCTTGCCTAGGAGTTCAATTTAGCACTCTATGACACCAATCTTCAAGTTTCTAAGCAAGATCAAGCATCGCAGAAGGAAGTCAATCCTCTCCTCTCTCTCTCTAATTTTCGGCTAAGGTCACAAAATGGCTGAGGAGAAGTTTGATTAAGTGTTTAGGCTCAATGCTCACAATAAACAAAGGGTCCACTATGGGTGGCAATGTGGTAATTAAGTCAATCTTGGTAATTAACTCGTTTTAATCTAATTTAATCATTCCTAATCAATTTTTAGAAAAATATACCATAAAATCAGAAATATTCTACTGATTCTAAAACATCAAACGGTTCCTAATTCAGCCGCCGATAAGGCCTTCAATTAGCAGTTTAAACATACGAATTCAAACAGATAATCACATAAGTCAACAGATACAATATGCAATTCAATAGGCAAACTTATTCAGTTTCAGTTTCAATTTCAATCGGTCTTTTCAATACTTCAATTAATTCGATTACCAGTCAATAGCGGTCCAGTTTAGCAATAATCAGTATATAATTCAGTGGTTATACGGTAATCAGTACGAGGGTTGTTACAAACACCTATGAGCACATCCATTAAACTAAACAAGGATAAAAAATGTAAGTCCATTGATCAAACAAAATATCGAGGTATGATTGGCTCACTTCTTTATTTAATTGCAAGTAGACCCGATATTATGTTTAGTGTTTGTATGTGTGCTAGATATCAATCAAATCCTAAGGAATCACATCTCAGTACTGTTAAAAGAATTTTTAGATATCTTGTTGGCACACAAAATTTGGGACTGTTTTATCTTAGAGATGTTGCATTTGATTTAATTAGTTACTTGGATGCCGACTTTGCCGGATGCAAACTTGATAGAAAAAGCACCAGTGGCACTTGTTACTTTCTTGGTAACTCATTAGTATCTTGATTTAGCAAAAAGCAAAATTATATTGCTTTATCAACGGCCGAAGCTGAATATATAGCTTTCGGAAGTTGTTGTGCCCAAATACTTTGGATGAAACAACAATTAGTGGATTTTGATTTACATTATGATCATATCCCTATTAAATGTGATAATACTAGTGCCATCAATTTAAGCAAAAATTCGGTTCAACACTCACGAACAAAACATATTGAAATTCGACATCATTTTTTAAAAGATCATGTTCAAAAATGGGATATTGTACTTGAATTTATAAACACCAACAAGCAATTGGCGGATATTTTCACAAGACCCCTAAGCGAGGATCACTTCAATTTTATTCGTGGCGAGCTTGGAATGTCGATTTCTACTTCAAAGTTTTGTTATGACTGTGAAACTTAGATTTTTGTTAAAATGATATATGTGTATTGCTACATTGATATGGAAACATTTATATTAGTTGAATGCTCTCAAGTCCTTCATACATTTATTCTCCTTAGCAGTTTGCTATTCTCAACTGTATAATTTTTTTTGGGTTTTGTATCTTGAGGTAAAATTAACTTTGCATACATTGATTTTTTTTAAATCCTCATGATATTTTTTTTGCATTACAATTCCAGCAACACCAACGTCCCATTAAGTTTAATTTCTGCTAGTATTGTTCTATTTTAATTTCTTTTATTTTTTTATTTTGCTATTAGGCTTCATTGATTTGATTTTTATTTTTTTTCCTTATTATTTTTTGTTTGGGCTTAATTTTCTTATTTTTTTTGCTTTTTAATTTCATTTTTCAGTACTTAAACATAAAAACAAAAACAAATTAAAATAAAAAATTTTACATAAACAAAATAAAAGAAAAAAAACGTCATTCATTTTCTTTACGGCTACACGCCGATCACAATAAACATTAAAAAAAAAAAAAAAAAACAAACAAACAAACAACCCTTCATTTGTTTCCGGCCATATGCCGACGTCACTTACTCGCCTCTTCTATCGTTTTCTTCTTCTTTTTATCACCTTGGGTGACCCTTAACGGCCCTGCCCTCGTGTTTTCGTGCAGAGTAACGACTCCCCGCTGACTATCAAAGGCCGAGAACGACGTTGCTCCAAATCGGGCCATGGAGGTGGTCTTCTGTTTAAGCTCTTTATTTTCGGCCTTCAGTGCGCCTATTTCTGCTCGCGCATCCTTGTACATGCGCTGAAGCAGGGAGAGTTGGGTGTTGACCTGATGGAGCTCACTCGTCCTGTTCTGTAATCGGTGAGCCAATTTTGTGACTGTCGTCACTGTCTCCATATAGGACGTCAGTGTGAAATGATTGGCTTCTATATTAGATTGAGCTGCCATGCTTTGCTCAATCGACATTATACAAAGGTTAGGAAAAAGAATGACAGGAAAAGTAGAAGTAGGGGCACTCGGTCCAGCAGAGTTTCTGGGATCGTTTAGATCCGGAAATAGAGTGAGGGGATAGGATGAGGAAGCTATGGTTTCGAGGTGCGAGGTGTAAAAGAACTGAGTTGCAGAGAAATAGAAGAGGCGAGAGTGGTGAAGAAGAGATAGCAGCTAATGGTAAAGCAGAAAATAGAAGAGTGTGTGATTAAGAAGAAGGCGAAGAGAGAGCTTAAGAAGAAGACGAATGAGAAGAAGACAAGAGGGAGAGAGGCGAGCGGTGATTGACGCCTTGCTTTTTGTTGGTGGCCTTAAAGCAAGGCCGCGTGTTAAACGCGTTTATCGAAGGAAAATGAGAGACGCGATTTTCGACTGGCATGAGAGAGGCACGCAAATCAACCATATATATTTTTTATTATCTAGTTTTGATGCCATTTATCACTATCATTTGCCTCCTCCTCCTCCAGATTCTGAGCCATAATTTCCTTTTGATAATGTTACAAGGAGAGAAATTATATGATGTTATATATTTATAGTTTGATATCTTAATATCACTATAACAAAAAAGGCCTTTAGTGACAAACTGATTTTGTCTTCAAACATCAAATTTTCGTCACTAAAGTGATCTGCGACGAAAAAAATTTGTCACCACGTTTGTGGCCTATACGTCATCGCTGAAAGTACCTGGTGATGAAAAACAGTTTCGTCGCCTATTTTTGATTTTTGGCAACGAAATGTTTCGTCGCTGAATGTTGAATTTTTCGTCCTCTATAACACTAATTTCGTCACCAAAACTAAATAATATTTTGTTTTAATTGTTTTTAGTGACGAAATATTTCGTCACCAAATAGATTTTAGTGACAAAAGTTTTCCACACCAATGATATGGATTAAGGTGACAAAAAAATTTGTCACTAAAATTAGCAAAAAAGAAAATTCTTCAAAGACAAAAAATATTTTGTCGCCAAATATTTCAATAGCGACGAAATATTCAGCAAATGTGACGAAATTATTTGTTTCGTATTATATAATTAGTGACAAAATTATTCGTCATGTTTTTTGAAAACTAATAGCGACATTTTTTATTTCGTCACTAATAAAAATTAAAAAATTTGAAAATTGGGGTACTGTTTTCTTTTGAAATTTTTTCATTTCAATAACAATTCCCTGCGCATTTCAATAACCTGTTCAATAAAATATCTATTACAAATCAATACAAAAATCTGTTCATTTTTATAAAAATCACAATCGAATTTTAGCACTATCCACAAAAATACAATATGAACTGCATGGGGATTATAAATATGTCTCCTAATATCCACAAACAACGTCTACTAATATCCACAAAAATATCATATCAACTGCATGCGGATTACCAAACACATCTCCTAATATCCAACAACAAAACATGTCTACTAATATCAACAAAAATAAAATATCAAGGGCGGATTACCCAACATGCCCTGTAATACCAACAAAAATATAAAATTTACAACGTAACCAAAATACATGTAAGGTAATATGAACAAAAATACAAAATGAGCTACCATCTGCCCTCCAAATTACCAAACATGTCCATATCAAATCTCGAATCTGCAAAAAAATGAAATACAAAAAATAAAAAAATGCAAGTTAGACAATTATTATCTTACCCATGAAATATACAATTTAACATGCATTTTTCGAATTAGTTTTCAAATCGGGAATGCAGTGCAAGTTCCGTAAGTTTCCACAACTTACATTGGTCCCTCCCGACGTGTTAGAGGTGTTCCCGGGCCGTCCCGTGGCTATTGCACGATTTTGGCCCTCGAAGGTCTATTTTCAAGCTTAAGTGTGAAAAAGTGCAATTTTGAACTCAGTTTTCAAACCGGGAGTCCCGTGTTAGTTCTGTAACTTTCCACAACTCACATTGGTCCATCCCGAGGTGTTTGAGGTGTTTCTCGGGCCGTCTCGTGGCTATTGCACGATTTTGGCCTCCGATGGCCTATTTTCAAACTTAAGTGTGAAAAAGTGCATTTTTGGACTTAATTTTAAAACCGGGAGTCCCGTGCTAGTTCCGTAAGTTTTCACAACTCATATTGGTCCCTCCCAAGGTGTTTGAGGTGTTCCCCTGGCCGTCTCGTGGCTGTTGCACGATTTGGCCTCCGATGGCCTATTTTCAAGTTTAAGTGTGAAAAAATGCATTTTTCGACTTAGTTTTCAAACTGGGCGTCCTGTGCTAGTTCCGTAAGTTTCCACAACTCACATTGGTTCCTCCGGAGGTGTTTGACATGTTCCTCGGGCCGTCTCGTGGCTGTTGCACGATTTTGGCCCTCGATGGCCTAGTTTGAAGCTTAAGTGTGAAAAAATGCAATTTTTGACTTAGTTTTCAAACCAAGAATCCCATGCCAATTTCGTAAGTTTTCACAACTCACATTGGTCCCTTCCGAGGTGTTTGAGGTGTTTCCAAGGCCGTCTCGTGGCTGTTGCACGATTTTGGCCTCCGATGGCCTATTTTCAAGCTTAAGTGTGAAAAAGTACATTTTTTGACTTAATTTTCAAACCGGGAGTCCCGTGCTAGTTCCGTAAGTTTCCACAACTCACATTCGTCCCTCCTGAGGTGTTTGAGGTGTTTCCCAGGCCGTCTCGTGGCTGTTGCACGATTTTGGTCTCCGATGTCCTATTTTCAAGTTTAAGTGTGAAAAAGTGCATTTTTTGACTTAGTTTTCAAATCGGGAGTCCTGTGCTAGTTTCGTAAGTTTCCACAACTCACATTGGTCCCTCCCGAGGTGTTTGAAATGTTCCTCAACCCGTCTCGTGGCTGTTGCACTATTTTGGCCCCCGATGGCCTAGTTTGAAGCTTAAGTGCGAAAAAGTGAAATTTTCGACTTACTTTTCAAACCGGGAGTCCCGTGCTAATTTCGTAAGTTTTCACAACTCACATTGGTCCCTCACGAGGTGTTTGAGGTGTTTCACAGGCCATCTCATGGTTGTTGCATGATTTTGGCCTTCGATGGCCTATTTTCAAGCTTAAGTGTGAAAAAGTGCATTTTTGGACTTAATTTTCAAACCGGGAGTCCCGTGTTAGTTCCGTAAGTTTCCATAACTCACATTGGTCCCTCCCGAGGTGTTTGAGGTTTTCCTCGGGCCGTCTCATGGCTATTGCACGATTTTGCCCCCCGATGGCCTAGTTTGAAGTTTAAGTGTGAAAAAGTGCATTTTTGGACTTAGTTTTTGAACCGGGAGTCCCGTGCTAGTTCCGTAAGTTTCCACAACTCACATTGGTTTGAGGTATTTCCCGGGCCATCTTGTGGCTGTTATTTTGGCCTCCGATGGCTTATTTTTTAAGCTCAAGTGAGAAAATTACATTTTTAGACTTAGTTTTCGAACCGGGAGTCCCGTACTAGTTCCGTAAGTTTCCATAACTCACATTGGTCCCTCCGGAGGTGTTTGGGGTTTTCCTCGGGCCGTCTCGTGGTTATTGCATGATTTTGTCCCCCGATAGCCTAGTTTGAAGCTTAAGTGTGAAAAAGTGCATTTTTGGACTTAGTTTTCAAACTGGGAGTCCCGTGCTAGTTCCGTAAGTTTCCACAACTCACATTGGTTCCTCCCGAGGTGTTTAAGGTGTTTCCCGGGCCGTCTCGTGGCTGTTGCACGATTTTGGCCTCCGATGGCCTATTTTTGAAGCTTAAGTGTGAAAAAGTGCATTTTTGGACTTAGTTTTCAAACTAGGAGTCCCATGCTCATTCCGTAAGTTTCCACAACTCACATTGATTTGAGGTGTTTCCCGGGCCGTCTCGTGGTTGTTGCACGATTTTGGCCTCCGATGGCCTATTTTTGAAGCTCAAGTGAGAAAAAGTGCATTTTTGGACTTAATTTTCGAACCAGGAGTGCCGTGCTAGTTCCGTAAGTTTCCGCAACTCATATTGGTCCCTTCCGAGGTGTTTGAGGTTTTCCTCAGGCCGTCTCGTGGCTATTGCACGATTTTGCCCTCCGATGGCCTAGTTTGAAGCTTAAGTTTGAAAAAGTGTATTTTTGGACTTAATTTTCGAACCGGGAGTCCCGTGCTAGTTCTGTAAGTTTCCACAAATCACATTCGTTTGAGGTGTTTCCCGGGCTGTGTCGTGGCTGTTGCACGATTTTGGCCTCCGATGGCCTATTTTTGAAGCTCAAGTGAGAAAAAGTGCATTTTTGGAATTAGTTTTCGAACCGGGAGTCCCGTGCTAGTTCCATAAGTTTCCACAACTCACATTGGTCCCTCCCGAGGTGTTTGAGGTTTTCCTCAGGCCGTCTCGTGGCTATTGTGCGATTTTACCCCCTGATGGCCTAGTTTGAAGCTTAACTGTGAAAAAGTGCATTTTTTGACTTAGTTTTCGAACCGGGAGTCCTGTGCTAGTTCCGTAAGTTTTCAAAACTCACATTTGTCCCTCCCAAGGTGTTTGATGTGATTTCTGGGCCGTCTCATGGCTGTTGCATGATTTTTGCCTCCGATGGCTTATTTTTGAAGCTTAAGTGTGAAAAAGTACATTTTTTGACTTAGTTTTCAAACCGGGAGTCCCGTGCTAGTTCTGTAAGTTTCCAAAACTCACATTGGTCCCTCCCGAGGTGTTTGAAGTCTTTCCCAGGCCTTCTCATAGCTGTGACACGATTTTGGCCCCCGATGGCTTATTTTCAAGCTTAAATGTTGGAAAAATACATTTTTTGACTTAGTTTTCAATCCCGAAGTCCCGTGCTAGTTCCGTGAGTTTTTACAACGTACATTGGTCCCTCCCAAGGTGTTTGAGATGTTTTAGAGGCCTTCTCGTGGCTGTTACACGATTTTGGCCCCCTGATAGCCTATTTTCAAGCCTAAGGGTTGAAAAAGTGCATTTTTTTATTTAGTTTTCAAACCGGGAATCCCATACTAGTTCCGTATGTTTCCACAACTTACATTAGTCTCTCCCGAGGTGTTAAGGGGGTTCTCGGGCCTTCTCATGACTTTTTCACGATTTTAGTTCCCGATGGCCTATTTTCAAGTCTAATTATTGGAAAAGTGCATTTTTTGACTTAGTTTGAAAAAGTGTATTTTTCTACATAGTTTTCAAACTGGAAGTCCCATCCTATATCCATGCATATATTATCATGACTTATGAAGATGTATTAGATATTTAATTGGTTATGTTTCTTTTTCTTTTTCTTTTTCTTTTTTGATGTTGTATTTCTATTTAACATATATGGGTTTTAATAATGCTACAATAAATAAAACAATATACATGGATTTTCCAAAAAGTCACTTTAAGGCCTTTAAGAAAAGTCAATTTAAGATCAATTCTTGTCTAGAAGATACCTGCTCGTCAATTCTTGTCTAAGGCCTTTGAGAAAAGTCACTTTAAGATCAAACTCGATTACAAGATCCACAAAACCTGAGGCCAAAACATTTAAAGAAAAACACAGCATCACTAATAAGTGTTCAAAGAAAAACATTCACCTAAACTTATTTATATTTAACATGAAGATTACACAAAAGTTAAGAGCTGTAACAGATCATAAGCAAGCGGTAGAAGGAAAAACCTCAAAAATTTAGTTCCATACACAATAGAGAATCAAGCAAATTTCCTCCCTCCCAAATCCTCCTCTCCCATAATTGACAACAGTCTCCACCCAACCTTTGTTTTTAGTCGCTAACCTCCTACAAAGAACCGGATATTCCTTACCCTCTGGAATGTATTTAAGCTTTGAAAAACTGTAGTTCAAAAAAATCCAAATGCAACTATTTCTTTATATTGTAGTATAATATACATATCCAAATCCAAATCCAAATGAGGTATTGATATTAATGCTAACTTGCACTATTTCTTCATATTGTAGTATAATATACATATATGATTTTATTTTTAGAAACTGGCCTTAATTCAATCAAGCCTTCTCAATAAATATTCAACTTGAACTTCCTTTGTCAAGGGCATGATCCAGTCCCCATATAGGTCAGCAACCAAGCTTGGTTTTATTTTGCATACCGGATCAGCTCCGTCTTCTTTTACATTATTATTATCAGTCACCTCTTTTCCGTAAGCTTTGGCTTTCATCTTTACTCTACTCTTTATCACCTCTTCCACAGTGGGATACGTCAGCAAATCCATCAATCGAGTCCTGTCCTGCAAAATCACAAGCACCACAATTTAACAAAATCAAAGTGATCATGACCTGTTTCAGCACACAAGGTTTTGAAAAAGTTAAACTAAAGGAATGAATGCACTGGGTGCATCTGAAAAATAAAATATAAACTTGTGCTCTAGTGGCAGCTTCATATGCATCTGGTGAAGCTCGAAGTTTAGCCAATAGTTGCAAGTTAGAATGATTGGTTAATCCCCAACACTATGTTAAATGCCATGCTTTGGGATATATAAAAAACATATCGAAAAACGTTATGCTAACATATATATAATTAGTCAGCATATATCTGCAAAAAGCAACAAATCCATCAATTACTTTACTTCTATCATGTGAAAGAATGTTGGATCATTAATGTAACTAGTGAACACAGTAGGCAGTCACTAATACTCGGCAAATGGATCATTCACTGTTTTACAACGGGGAAAATGTCTTGTCTATAATTCAATGTAGGATATTCAGTTTAGGCTGCTTGCTTTACCATTTGTAGAAAATTAAACATGATGAGCTTCATGGACAAAATCAAATTAAAAACAAATTATTATCTACAAATAGGTGTGTTAAAGCAAGCACACACTCAGAAGCATTAAAATGCAGTTCACAGTACATTACTGCAGTAAAATGATCCTGTTCCAATAATTCACAGTTCAAACTAATCGAGATTAATTATATGTTAAAAATGTATACCTGCAAGCAAATTGTGTCACAGATCGCAATGAACATGATTACCATCATCTCCTTCCCTGACTACTCTTGTAAGAAGATCCCTAAAATACATATCGCATATTTTATTGTTAATATTGATTGCATCAGCGATGGGATGAAGAACCTATCTGAATATATAAAACAAGGGGCTATGTCAGCGATGGCTGGCATAAAAATTTGCAAACACAAACAAAGTGCATAGTGAGAAAGAGAGAGTTTAACAATTGTAATAGTTGATACCAAGATTTTACTAAATTAACATCAAGATTACATTCTACACTTGGATTTGATAAAGTTTCGTGCATGTAGCAAATCTATGTGGTTGGCTTCATCAAATTAAATTGAGCTTAAGAAGTCATGAACAAGCACCCTCAAAGTTTGCCATCTTCCAATCCAAACTTCATAAATTTGCATGGTACGCATTATGTTACAAGCTATGTCGATGATAATTCTGGCTTAGAGTAAATTAACTAAAACCATTGTATCTATTGTCTTACCTGAGGGTACTGTAGAGGTCGCAACATTGGATCTGGTAAGTCATCTAGAAAGAAAGGATGCTCATCGGGACTCTTGTATCTTCCAACCTGATATGCACTAAAAAATAAATCAGAAACTAGTAATAAAATCATTCTATTTTCCTCCTTTCATAAATTAAGGCATAACATACCCGAGCATGAAGCTTTTCAGTTTCTTTGACCATGAAATCAACCGAGCCGTGGAACCCATCCATGAAGAAAGCATTAGGGTCATATGTGTCAACATTGAAACAATATTGAGCTCTCTCCATGAGGCTAAATATGATGTTGTCCTCTTGTCGAATTAAAGAATGTCTTATACCTTCTAGAGTAATATGAACATTGAAATGTTTCCAACAGATTGAGTACAGCAACTACTAAACAGCAAAGTCGAAAAAAATAAAAAAAGAGAACAATTTTGAGCAGCCACTGTTCAGAAGGATGATAACCAAGCGATACATATCTGCTCCATCATATGGATTTCACCAATGAGCAGAGCATTAACAATTGAAAGTAAAATCATATCATATATACAGATAAACAATGGCCTCCAAGTGCCACAGAACAATACATCAGTAGTTTAGCATATTTATTTCTTGAAACCATTCTTGTTGCGGGTTTCCAAGTAAAACATTCATAGATGAACAATGGCCTCCAAGTGCCACAAAACAATGTAAATGAAAAGATCAAAAACACTAATCTATTCAATCATAAGCATCTTATCGAACAGAAAAAAAGATTGACTCATTGAATATAACTGCTATATAAACAATAAAGGATTGGATTGAACAACTATATAATCTATTCAATTTTGTTATTTATCGAACGCTATAAGGTCCGAATCTATTTTCAAACAAATTACATAAGAGATGACAGAAATTTGGATATAGAAAATACACATTCATAATTTTTGCAGCACAGAATTGAAATCAAATACACAATTAATGACATTCATCATTTTCGCAACACAGAACTGAAATCAAATACACAATTAATGACAGAAAATACACAATAATTTATTGAACGCTATAAGGTCCGAATCTATAAAAGCTTTGTAAAAAATACACAATTATTTATATCTCCTTGCTCTAACTTTCAAATCCAGATTAGCTGATGCTACACATGCTCCAATCTAACATGACAGAAAATAATAATAATAATTCGAATTCAGAACTGAAATCAAGCAAGTTCAAAGCAAGTTCATCATTTTCGCAGCATAGAAAATACACAATTAAGAATTGAATGGTTCAGCTTGTACCTGTAGTAGATGAGGAAGGATTGATTCAAACCAAAGCTTCGTCGAAAGGTGATCTATGGTTGCGACTACAGTGAGTTCAGATTCGGGCATTGCATTAAACGATTAGAGGGCGAAAGATGTAAGAGAAAGAAATACCTAAATCAAAATGGGGAAATAAAGGAAGGGATTGAAACGGAGAGAGAGAGAGAGAGAGAGAGAGAGATACCTAAATCAAAATCAATGGGCTTGAGACGGTGAGTGATGGTGGCGATGATACAGTGTACTGACGGAGAGCGATGGGCAGTTTGATAGGAGTGAGATCAAATAGTGGCGATGTCGGAGAAGGATGAGGAGCTCTGAGGAGGAGAAGGAGCTCCGGTTACCGGCGAACGCGAGGAGGACCGGCGGGAGAGAGGGAAGGGAGAGGGGCAGCGGAGACGGAGAGAGAGAGAGAGGGGGCATGAAACGAAGAGAGAGAGAGAGAGAGGGCTTTGCAAAATAGGACCAAACAAAGAGGGTTCTTACTTATAGCCTGAAACTACGTCGTTTCGCATAATAAAATTATAGTAGACGAAATTATTTCCTCGCTGAAAAATTTGTAAAATAGTGACGAAAATTTTCGTCTCTAAAATGGCGCTCAAATATTTTGCCAAATTTTTCAAGGGCGGGAATTTTTTTTTGTGACAAAAACTAAAATATAGAGACGAGTGAAATTTTCGTCACCTAATGTTTTATTGATTTTAAGCATTTGGTGACAAAATTTGGTTTTTCTCTCTAAAAATACTACAATTGGGGACGAAATCTTACTTTTATCTCTAAAACATGTATATTTGGAGACAAATTTTTTTTTTGTCATGCCTTTTCGTCACTAAAGACCTTTTTTTGTTGTAGTGTATCTTAAATCTTATATCATGTTGTTGATTAGAGCTTATTTATTACACATGTGCTAACTTATGTATTTAGAAATGAATTCAGGGAGCATGACTTGAGAGGGAGCCTTTCTTACTCTCAAATCAAATAAAAACATCATTGTGTGCCACCCAAATCAAATCAAAACATCATTGTGTGCCATCATCAAAAAGGAAAAGATTGTTAGACTTATTTATTTTGATAATTTATTTAATTATATTTTAATTTATTTGAAAGAGAAAAATAGAATCTAAAATTTATTTTGATGATTTATTTAATTATATTTTAATTTATTTGAAAGAGAAAAATATAATCAAAATTTATTTTGTTCCATTATTTCTCACCTAAATCTTTATCCTAAGTGTTGTTAGAATGTATTTAATATTTGATCAAATCAGGAGTTTAAACAGCACAAAACAAATGATCAAAAGATTCAAGTGGAAGATATTCAAATTTGTAATAATGGAGGGAAAGATATTCAAATTAGTAATGATGGAGTTACAACGGCTATAAATTCAAATGAATAGTTCAAAAGGTTCAAAAGATTCAAGTGGAAGATATTCAAATTTGTAATGATGGAGGGAAAGATATTCAAATTAGTAATGATGGAGTTACAATGGCTATAAATTCAAATGAATAGTTCAAAAGGTTCAAAAGATTCAAGTGGAATATATTCAAATTTGTAATGATGGAGGGAACGATATTCAAATTAGTAATGATGGAGTTACAACGGCTATAAATTCAAATGAATAGTTCAAAAGGTTCAAAAGGTTCAAGTGGAAGATATTCAAATTAGTAATGATGACTACAACGGCTATAAACGACTATAATTTTCATTATATATACTAAAGCCTCTAATGTAAAATAAGTCACAAAAAAGCCTGAAAATATTCTTTGATATATAATCACTCACATCTATTCTCTGAAAAATTCTCTAAGAAGTATTCTTCAATTTTTGTTTACATCCTCTCTCAAAAATTATACATTGAGCCTTATAGCTTTAAGCCCATCTTTCTTGTGTGAAGTTTACAGAAAAACCAAAACTTCATTTTTATATCTATCTTTAGGAGATAATTTTTGTAGTTTTCTGTGAAAGCAAAAACACCTTCTTTTCAACCTTGTAAGAGTGTAGTATACTCAGTGTTCTTGACTTAGAAAGTCTGTGTAAAATCCGTGGAGGATTGCTGCATTTGTAAAGAGGTTGATAGTACCCTCGTGAAGTTAGAGCATAATGGAAAATCTCAAGTGAAGCTTGAGGAGTGGACGTAGGCCAAGTTGAAGTCGAACCACTATAAATTTGTTTGCCTCTCTCTCTCTCCCTTATCTCTTTATTTTATTTAAATTGTTGTAGCTATATTTCACATTTTCACTGTGCTAAAATCATTAACTTAAATAGTTATTAGAATACTTGTTTTAATTATTTTTATTTCATTAACTATATTTATCTATTGTGCTAGTCATAATTTTTATTAGGGTATTATTAATTTTTAATTGTAAAAACTTAATTCACCCTCCTTTTAGGTTGTCTTTTGGGTAACAAAAAATCCTTCCAAAATCAGACTTTTTAACCCTAAAATTAAAATAACAAAAAAAGTAAAAAAAAACTAGGCACTGTTTGGGAAGATGAGTTTGTGGCTTTTTTGGCTATTTGAACCACAAAAAACAAAATATCACATCCAATCCATAATTATTGTACTATTCTCTCACCAAAAAAGTCAAAAAATCCTTTCCAAACCAAATTTTTTAGCTCAAACTAAAATAGGCAAAAAAATTAAGGGTTGTTTGGAATGATTTAAATAAGTATATTTTTTATTTTTTTATAAAAAGATATACAGAAAAATAAAAAAATGATGTAATAAAAAAAAATAAAAAGATAAATTATTTTTAAATTATCAAACTTGATCTTAAAACTTTTCCAAAAAACCCTAAGAAGCCAACTCAACTCCTAAATGGAGGCTAAAACGGAAGACGCTGATTGGTATTATCTACGACATAAAAAATGGGAGTAGCTAAAGCTGGATTAGACCAAATGGGCCACCACACCCCAATTATTGTGCGTGTCACGTCGCTTCGGTCCGACTGTACAAAAAACACGTGTAACCAATTATCTTCTTCTTTTTTTTCTTTTTTACTGTGTTTTTTATTTAAAAAAATTCAAAAAAAATTTACGCTTTTGATGGACCAAAAAGTTGAAATTTTAAAATATTTTGAAAAAGTACATAAAAGACAAAGAAAATAAAAAATATATGGTTTTTAGCTTCTTTTGTTGTATCTAAAATTTTTTTTAAAATTTTTTTCTAAATTCATCTATATAAGATGGAATTGAAAAGTAAAAAAAAATAATATAATTTTTTTAAAAAAATTACTAAAAATTAAAAAAATTAAAAAAAATATAGGCCTTTTAAATTGATATCAAACAACCCAATTTATCTAAAAAATTATCTAAAAATAATTTGAGAGAAACTAAAGTTGAGTTTGGTAGAGTTTTGGAAACTTAATTCTACACCTTAGTTTGAGTGCGTTGTTTAGTTATAATTTTCAAACATTAATTTCACACTCACTTTTAAAAAACGTATACCCGATCATCTTCCCAGATGTCCTCCGGATGTCCAGTCAATTGACCAGAACAGTTTTTTTCTTCTTTTTTTTTGCATCTATATTTATATATATTAAAAAAAAAATATTTTCAAAATTTTTTAAATTTTTTTATGAGCTTTGAACAGAATTTGAGTTTTGTGTTTGGTTACGAGTTGTAAGTTTTTGAATCAAATATCATATGTCACATTAAAAATTTCAAATTCAATTCAAAATTCTTTTCAAAACTCAACTAAATAAATTTTTCATACTCAAATCATAATTTCAAAATTCACAAATTTAAAATATAATTTTATTTTTAAATCATAATTTTAAAGTTCCATCAAATGCTAACTAATTTTTTAAAAAGTAGACTGAATTTTCTTAAAATGATTATTTTGTTAATAATTACTAGCCTATCACCCGTGCTATGCACGAGATAATTATAGATATTTATATTTGTTTTCATTTTTTTTAATATATAAATTAAATACATGGGGTTTGACCGAGGAGTTTGAAAGAATTTAATAAGTGTTTATTTATTTATTTAAGAGGCATTTACACAATAATTACATGGGTCTCTTGGGGATGCAAAAAGTAAGAAAATTAGGATTTCATTTATTGCGTTATTCATTTAATAAGTGTAATTATTATAAATTAAGTGTTTATTGTAATCAATAGTGTAATTATTACAATCTTTGAACCAATCACCAATCACCAAGTCAATTTTTTTTAAAAAAAATATTAAAAAATTAGGAAATTAGGATTTTTTAATATATAAATTAAATACATGGGGTTTGACCAAGGAGTTTGAAAGAATTTAATAAGTGTTTATTTATTTATTTAAGAGGCATTTACACAATAATTACATAATATCTAAATTAAATACATGGGGTTTGACCGAGGAATTTGAAAGAATTTAATAAGTGTTTATTTATTTATTTAAGAGGCATTTACACAATAATTACATGGGTCTAGGGGATGCAAAAAGTAAGGAAATTAGGATTTCATTTATTGCGTTATTCATTTAATAAGTGTAATTATTATAAATTAAGTGTTTATTGTAATCAATAGTGTAATTATTACAATCTTTGAACCAATCACCAAGTCAATTTTTATAAAAAAAAATATTAAAAAATAAGACATTAGGATTGACATGTTGGAGCTTTCATACTCAAATCATAATTTTAAAATTCACAAATTTAAAATATAATTTTATTTTTAAATCATAATTTTAAAGTTCCATCAAACGCTAACTAATTTTTTAAAAAGTAGACTGAATTTTCTTAAAATGATTATTTTGTTAATAATTACTAGCCTATCACCCGTGCTATGTACGGGATAATTATAGATATTTATATTTGTTTTCATTTTTTTTAATATATAAATTAAATACATGGGGTTTGACCGAGGAGTTTGAAAGAATTTAATAAGTGTTTATTTATTTATTTAAGAGGCATTTACACAATAATTACACGGGTCTCTTGAGAATGCAAAAAGCAAGGAAATTAAGATTTCATTTATTGCGTTATTCATTTAATAAGTGTAATTATTATAAATTAAGTGTTCATTGTAATCAATAGTTTAATTATTACAATCTTTGAACCAATCACCAATCACCAAGTCAATTTTTTTTAAAAAAAATATTAAAAAATTAAAAAATTAAGATCGACATGTTTTGAGTTTTAAAACAACCTTTTACTTAATATATATAGATGAGATAGGGACAAATCTAACTGGTAGAACACTTGTGGTTGACACGTGCTCACTTGTTGTCGTTTGATATGAAAATAGTACGCAGACAATTATGCGGTCGTTTTCATCTGAAAGAAGTGTGATGTCGTGACTCATTGGAGCAATTTTTTATTTTTTTTGGTTTTTTTTTTTTTAAATTTTAAGCAATGTCACATATTATAAAATTTTTATTAAAAGTATGTGTGTTTAAATATTATTAGATATTTAAGTATTATTCGGTGTGTTTAATATCAATTTTTTAAATTTAATTTTTTAAAAATTGAGCTTGTTATTTTTCGTATTTTTTTTGTTTTTAGTGAGTATTTTTTAAATTTTAAGTAATTTTTTTTTGTTTTAGATACACTTTACTTAGATGTATCTAAATAGTAACATATTTGTGAAAAAATATTTTTAAAATCTAATAAATACACAAAAATACAAAAAATGTACTGAATTTTCATATTTTTTATATTTTTTGGTATTTTGTGTATTTTTTAAAGATTTTTTCACAAATATTATACTTTTTAAATATATTTATGTTAGGTGTGTCTACAAATTAAAAACAATTGCTCAAAATATTACAAAAATTATTAAAAACATTAAAATACAAAAAATAAAAACGTAATTTTTTTTTTGAAAACTAGAACCAAACAAGCTGATTATTTTTTGACAATTAATTATAGTTAGGAGTTGTTTAGAATAGAAAATAAGGCCTATTTTGAGAAGTAGGTTAGAAGTCAACTTTTTTGTTTTTTTGTTTTTTTTTTCACTTTTTTTAAATAATGCTTAAAAAAATAAAGAGATGATGTGACTCAAAAAATCAGAAAGTCAAAAAACTAGATTTTAACCCAATTGCCAAAATAAGCCTAAGTATATTTTTTGATTTTTTACGAAAAAAAAAATGTGAAATGTGGTAGACAAGTGATATTAACCCCAATAAGAGTTAATGTGACTCAAAGAAGATAAAAAAAATGAACTATTCTAGCACATCCCAAACAAAGCCTTAGTTTCTTAATTTTAGTAAATTTTTTAATTAGATTGTTAGTATTTATAAATTTATTAAATTATACTTAGATCAAAATTTTAATACAAACTAAAAGAATAAATTAGTAAAATATTCCTCTACAACTTTCGGTAGTAAAAGAGATTTAATATATTTTTTCTTGTTAGTTAAGGTTTCTCAATAATATTATTAAATAAATTTCAACTTGCCACGATAAATTTTTTCTCTATGAGGCTAAATTTTTCCCGTGAAGAGAAATTTTTCTGTGAAAAATTGGAAATTTCTCTATCTTTGTGAAAATGTTAAGAGATCTTAACTATTATGAAAATACTATATGTTATTTATCTTGTAAAATTTTAATATTAGAAATTTTAAATTAAAAATCCCAAATTAAAAAAGAGAAAGGATAAATGTGAAAAGCTTTGAAGTGGTTTGCTATCACACAAGCAATGAGGTGTGTCACAAACTGCAAAACAACAAATTTAAAAATTTTAAAAAAAAGGTTTAAATCACCTTTATGAAAAGGCATTAGCCTAACTTCCTAATTTACTAACAAATTAAAAAAAAAAAAAATGAAAACATAGTTAGACCTTGATTGTGACCTATTGCAATTACAAACGTCATGGGAGAAGTTATTAAGAACATCTTTAATGGTTATTGTCAAAATAGCATTGTTAAAGTTATAATTTGGTATGTTACGATATTAAATCACCAAATTATAACAATGGTGCTTTAATGGTGTAAAATTATTTTGGCAAATCTCAACTAATTTTTTCTTTAATTTTGTAGGTGATGTTTGGATATAGGTTTTTGAGTGATTTTATTTTTATTTTTTATTTATTTTTTATGACTTTTTAAAAAAAAATTTAAAAAGCATATATACATTCTACTCAACTAGACAAATATAAAAAATCAAAAAATATCGAAAAAAATATATATAAATATAATTCACCCCACCATTCACATACCACTACAAGATAAAAATTAAATTTTTTTTATTAAATATATTGAGGTATGGATTAGTATTTATATTTTTAAAAATATTACCATTTTGGTGAAAAAAAATTTGTTTAATTTCTATGGTCATTTGTACCAATACCTTGCCTTAAATTTTTTAACTGTTGGATGAAATGATCCAACGGCTAAATTGGAGCTCGTCCAACGGCTCTTTCTAAGATTCTTCTCTCATCTCTCACTTTCTTTTTTTAGGTACAACAGAAAATAAAAAACAAACTAGGTCCTCTCCCTAGAGAGGCCGATCATATCAGCAACAAGATAACATTGAATTTCCTGTGGTGGATCATTAACCACCAAGATATCTTCAGGTTGCTCCGCTCCAAATTTGGCCAATGCATCCGCACACAAGTTCCCCTCTTTATAGATGTGGTGGATGGTGCATTCACATCCTCTGAAAATTATTTTAGCATTCTCTAACAGTCCCTTAAAAGGGAATTTATCATCTATGGCATCCTCCATCAGCTGCACTACTTGTTTAGCATCAGTCTTAATGATCACCTCATGCATACCCTTCTGGAGCATCACTATCAGTCCTTTGTAGAGAGCCCACAGTTCCGCCTCCAAGCTTGTTCCACTGTCCAGCCTTCCATAGTAGCCACACACCCAAGCGCCTCGTTCATCTCTGAAAACTCCGCCAAAGCTGCCTCCACCTCCCAATTTCCTACTACCATCAACATTTAATTTTATTTTACTTGCAGGAGGTAACATCCACTGTATCAATCTAAAAGCAGGCCTGGGATTAATAATGGACAAATTAAAAGCCAAATCAATATCTCTTGAGTAGTCAAGAATGAATTTAACACTATCCATGCCATTACACAACTTTTTTTCAAAAACAAAAACATTTCTATTTTTCCAAATTTTCCATAAAGTGATTATGAAGACAGAAGACCAAGTAGCCTGCTCATTAAAAGGCTTTTTATTCTTGGAATTAGACAAAAGCCAATCATTCCAAGATAAGCTAAACATGTTTCTGCACCAGGTTCGACCACATAAGGCCAGCCACACTTCTTTGGCTTTGAAACAATGTCTGAATAGGTGATCCATGTCTTCCACCCCACAGTAGCTAGGGCATATAGGAACAGATGTTAAGCCCCCCCTCAATCTCATAAGGTTAGTTAGCAGCTTTCCATGAAAAAGAAGCCACAAAAAACCTCTAAGTTTTTGAGGTAGCCTTAGGCCCCGTTTGGGAACTTACTTTTTTAGCCAAAAAGCCAAAAAGTTATTAAATTAGCCAAAAAGCCAACAACTTATATCAAAAAGTCAAAGATTCTCTTTTCTCTTTACTTTTTGCACATCTTTTCGTAATTAGCCAAAAAGTCATCCCAAACATACAAGTTTTTTTTACCTACCTTTTTAGCCAAATAGCCAAAAAGTTACTAAATTAGCATGTTCCCAAACGAGGCCTTACTTTCCAAATCCAGCTCCAGTTAACTGCACAACTATGATGGCCCATGATAACTTCATAGGCAGAGGCAGTTGAAAAACCTCCACAAAGGGTGCTATTCCAATTAAAACTATTTGTGACAGTAGAAGAAAGAGGAGGAGGAGGTGTTGCCAAAATGATATAGCAATGCAAGCAGGCATTATAGTGGACACAAGATCCACATTCCAGCCTCCATGCTCATTCAAGAAAGCGTTCATAGTACCAAAACCATCAGCAGGTATATGGTTGGATTGGTGGTCAATAGTCATTAACTCCTCAAAGGATTTATCACCACACTAATCCTTCCATATATCTACCAATTCACCACTGCCAACTTTCCATTTCACCCATTTTTTGAGAATATGTCTAGTTTGGAGAATGCCTCTCCACACATGAGAAGCAAGCTTCTTCTTAGGCCAATTATAAAAAGTAGTTCTATTCAAATATTTTCTTCTTAGCACATCAAGCCACAAACCTTCCTCATTATTTAAAAGTTTCCAGCCAAGTTTAGAAAGTAAAGCCAGATTTTGGTCTCTAGCCTTCTTTAAACCAAGTCCACCATGTTTTTTCAAAGTGCAAACAGTGTCCCACTTCACTAAGTGGACTTTTTTCCTCTCAAGGGTATCACCCCACAAGAATTTTCGATTAAGTCTATCAATAGCATCACACACTTTCATAGGAAACACAGTAGTCTGCATGGTATAAGCTGGGATAGCAGAGCTAACAACTTGAATAAGGGTATTTCTGCCAGCCAAGGACAGAACACTGGTTTTCCAACCAGCCAACTTATGTTGCATTCTCTCAAGAATGTTGTTAAAGTGTCCTCTGTTTACTCTCCCATGTAAAAGGGAAACACCCAGATATTTCCCTAACTCAGAAGTGAGGGGAATACCACAAATATGGCTCAAATCTCTAGCCACTCTCCTGTCAATGTTAGCAGAAACAAAGATTTTGGATTTTTGGGCATTAACTTGCAGTCCAGAAACCTCACAGAACTCAGTCATGGTGGTCATAATTGTGTTACAAGTTCTTACATCTGCTTTTCCAAATAATATTAAATCATCAACAAAAAATAAATGTGTCAGACAAGGGCCCCTATGGGAGGTCTTGATGCCTTTCCATTTATTGTTTTTAACTTGCTTAGTGATCATGTTAGATAATCTTTCCATACACAACACAAACAAGTAGGGAGATAAAGGGTCTTCCTGTCTCAGCCCCCTTTGAGGTTTAAACTCTTGCAAGGGTTCACCATTCCAAAGAATGGCAGTGTTGACAGATGTAACACAACACATAATCATATCAATAAAGTTTTTATCAAACCCAAACTCTTCCAGAGTCAGTTTCAAAAACTCCCAAGATATATTATCATCGGCCTTTTCCAAATCAACCTTGAGGATCATCCCACCAACTTTACCTTTCTTAGAACTTAAGGTATGAATAATTTCCTGTGAGATAATAATATTATCACTGGTAGAACGACCAGGCACAAAGCTACTTTGGTTAGGCCTCACAAGCTTACAGAGCAAAGGTCTAATTTTACTAACCAAAATTTTTGCAATGATTTTGTAGATCACATTACACAGACTAATTGGTCTAAACTGTTTAATATTCACAAGGTTTTCCAGTTTAGGGATAAGAGACACCAGGGTACGGTTGACGGTTGAGGGAATATAATGGGTAGCAAAATAATTTTTGATAAATTCACACACAGATGGGCCAATCACATTCTAATAGGTATGATAAAAGATGGCTTGGAAGCCATCTCTTCCAGGGGCTTTAAAGGCTTTAATATTTTTCACAGCCCTCCAAACCTCATCATCAGTAACTACTTTCATGAGCTCACAATTCTCCTCAACATTAACTACTTCCAAACCTCGTTTCTCACTTTCATTATCTATCTCTCACCCTCAATTTTAGAGCCCTGATGTTCTCTTATTCGGCTCTCTCTCTCTCTCCCTCTGTGAAACCCTTCAGTTTTGGTAGCCGAATAAGTTGAAAACCTCCATCGATTAGTCGAAAACCTTCATCGATAAGTCTTTCCTTCTTAACCTCCATTGATTAGTCGAAAACCTCCATCAATTAGTCGATCGACAAACTACAAAACCTGTTTCTTCTCTTCTTCTCTTTTGGAGGGTTTCTCACTCACCCAAGGTCTCCCTCTGTCTCTTTCTTCAGCTTCATCAAAGATTAGTTTGAAACCCTCTGAAACCTTTTAAAACCCACTTAATCCGAAATCGTCAAACCCTCTCTCCATTGATCCACCGAAACCCTTACTCAAACCCAGTGTTTAAAATTAATTCAAACCTTAATTCAAACCCTCCAAAACTGAAACCCTCTCTTAAATCAACCAATACCATGAAATCAACCTCTATGGAGGTGGTGCTGCGGCGGGCGTGCACTTCGGCGACTAATTCGGACTAGACAGCGAAGTAACATGAAGATTGAGTATTGTTTTCCATCTATTCTATCGTCTTCGTCTTCTTCTTCTTCTTGATTGTCGTTGCTGTAAAGGGAAAATCGTGTTTTTTTTTAAAATATTTATTATAAATAGTTATAGATTTGTTTGTTTGTTAATTTAATTTGTTCAATTTATTTCTATTTTTGCCAACATTTTTGTGTTGATTGTGTGGTTGCTCCTCTTTATCTACACTATTTTGTTTGTTGTTGTTCACTTTGACCCAAAAATCAATTATTTTTTATGATGTGACATATTTGGCAAATGGCAAACCTCTGTCAAATTTGGTATCAAAAATGGCATTTGGTATATTTGGCAACTGGTATAGCAGGTCATTGGAGACCATTTTTTCTTTTTCACGCTTGTTAAATTATAACTTTGACAACTCCAATGACAAACCATTAGAAATGCTCTTAGTGGTGTTAAAACATTACTTCACACTACTCATTTTATAATATTTGTCATGTTTTTTTTAAAAAGAAATATAAAAATAATAAAGTTCACTATTTTAATTAATAAAATTAAAATGAGTACATCACATATATTTACTCATTGGCAAATTATAAGTTCGGTTTGATTTGATTTTTCAAAAATTATTTTTAAATAAATTTTCGTCTGCGGTTAGTAATTTTTACTTTATATATATATTTTTAAAACTTTTTAGATGCACATAATTCATACGTATTTAAAAAATAAAAAAAATGACTAAAAACAAAAGAAAATCTGAATAAAACGTACACATGTTTTTGTTTAGATTTTTATTTATTTTTAGTATTTTTTTTTTCAAATTTTAATAAAAAATTCATTAAATGAACAAAAACTATCTAAGAAAAATTAGAAAAATTATATTAAAAAAAAAAAAAACTACAAGGTTTAACCCTTATAACAAAATAAATTATGAATTTTTAATTTTGTCAAATTATATATTAATTTTTTATTTATTTTAAATCTAAATATTTGTCTATTTTTATTAAATAAAATCGATGAAATAGTAATATTTCAGTCAATAAATTTTATGAAAAATGATGTATTTTAAATATTTTATGTACACTTATATTAAATTTAAATACTATTTTTTTCTGTTAATTTTACATAATGAAAATAAATTGATGGTTTAAATTGAAAATCAAAAGATTCATATTTAAAATGACAAAATTAAAAATTCAAGACTTATTTTATTACAATCAAATTCTGAAATTTTTTAAAAATAATTTTTAAAAAAAGGCCAATCATCAAAACAAATAATTTCCAACATGATTGAGTGCAATGATTTCCAACATTCTGAGGTTTGGTTATGGGGAAGCATGGGATAGGATGGGATAGAGGAGTGAGAAAATTCGAACGGTCACTGTGGGCCGCATAAAACTGCCTGCGCTAGATACAGTTGGCCGCGTATACTTGACAATAATAATTAATTTGTTTGGTTTTAATTTTTTAAATTTAATATTTTAAAAATTAAGTTTTTTTATTTTTAGTAAATATTTTTTAAATTTTAAGAATTTTTTATTTTTTTTAGATGTACTTTACTTAGATATATCTAAATAATAAAATATTTTAAAAAATTAATAAATACATAAAAATATGAAAAATGTACTGAATTTTTGCATTTTTAAAAATATTTTTGGTATTTACTATATTTTTTAATTTTTTATTACAAATATTATACTTTTTAAGTGTATTTATATTAGGTGTGTCTAAAAATTGCTTAAAATATTTAAAAAATTATTGAAAACATGAAATACGAAAAATAAAAGAGTAAAATTTTCTGAAAACTGTTTTTTGAAAAACAGAACCATACAAATTGAATTTTATTTTGGATAAATTATAGATTTATTTAGAATATGAATTGCTTTTATAGTTTAAAAATTATATCTCGTCTTTTTAAATTTTTAATCGGATAAAAAATTATCTATTTTACTAAATAAATCATTAAGTGAATTGATAATTTTTAATCATGTCAAAAATATATTTCAATTAATAATTTTATTATTGCATAGAAGGGTAGTTATGATTTTTATTTTTTAATAATGTTACATCCACACATTTTTTTTTTCTCCATAATCCCCTGAATGAGGTGATAAGACAAAATACATGTAAAGAGAATTTTGAGAAAATATTAGAGTGTGGGTCAACTTTTCAAATTTTATTTGTCACGTCATTTGGGAGTATTTTAAACAGAAAAATTGTGTGAATAAATCATTTTTTAATGTAAAATTATGAAAAATGATTTATTATTTAAGCAAATGAAAAAAAAAAATAATTTACTTTTTTTGTTCTTCTAGAATGCCATTTCATCGTCACTCCTGCCGTCACATGAACCTTTATGATTTGTTTGTTTGTCAATTTTAGAATAGTTATCATTTTAAGAAAAATAGATATAAAAATAATAAATTTTATAATTTTAATCAATAAAATTCAAATTAGTACATCACATATATCTCCTCATGCTCGTTTTGATTTAATTTGATTTGATTTTTAAAAAATTATCTTTAGATAAATTTTCATCTGTCTTTAATAATTTTTTCTTTATATATATTTTAAAACTTTTTAGATGCATATAATTTATATGTATTTTTAAAATAAAAAACTTTGACTGAAAACAAAAGAAATTTTGAATAAAAAGGTACGCATACTTTTGTTTAGATTTTTATTTATTTTCAATGATTTTTTTTTTTCAAATTTTAAGAAAAAATTGTAAAATTTTCAATAAAAAATACATTAAAATTAAACAAAAACTATCTAAGAAAAATTGAAAAAACTATTAAAAAAAAACTCTAGGGTTTAACTCTTATAACAAAATAAATTATAAGTTTTTAATTTTGCCAATTTATATACTAATTTTAATATAAAATAGTTGTCTATTTTTATTAAATAAAATCGATGAAAATAAAAATATTTTAGTCATTAATTTAATAAAAAATAATATTTTAAATATTTTATATACACCTATATTGAATTTAAATATTATTTTTTCATTGATTTACTTAATGAAAATAGGTTGATGGCTTAGATTGACAAAAAATTAAAAAATTAAGATTTAAAATGATAAAATAAAAAATTAAAGACTTATTTTATTACAATTAAATTATGATATTTTTTAAAAATAATTTAAAAAAAAGCAAACCAACAAAACAAATAATTTCCAATAGAGGCCTCGTTTGGGAACATGTTAATTTAGTAATTTTTTTGCTATTTGACTAAAATATGAGTTTAAAAAAATTAGTATGTTTGGGATGATTTTTTGACTTTTTACGAAAAGATGTATAAAAAATAAAAAAAAAAAAATTTTTTTAATTTTTTAATATAAATTATTAACTTTTTAATTAATTTAATAATTTTTTAACTTTTTAACTAAAAAGAAAGTTCTCAGACAAGATCTGAGTGCAATAATTTCCAACATTATGAGGTTTGGTTATGGCGAAACATGGGATAGGATGGGATGGAGGAGTGAGAAAATTCACAAACGGTTACCGTTGGCCGCATAAAACTGCCAGCGCTAGATACAGTTGGCGGCGTAATAAAATATTTTTGTTTTGAATAAATTATAAATTATAAATTATAGATTTAAAAAAAAATATGAATTACTCTTCATAATTTAGAAATTAATAAAATATTTAATTGATAATAAATTATCTAAGAAATCATTAAGTGAATTAACAGTTTTTAATAATTTTAAAAATATATTTTAATTAATAATTTGGGGGATGCACCAATAAATTTTAAATTAATAACTTATGCACTGTTTAGTCCTAAAAGTTTTCTTATAGACTGAAAGGTCCCATTACAATGTTAATAACATCAGATACAATGTTAATAACATCAGATACAATGTTAATAACATCAGTGTCATGTTACAAACATTAGATTTCAAACATCTAATGTTCATCAAATTTCAATAATGTTTGAAAATATAGGATGAAAAACATCTAATATTCATCAGATTTCAATAAATTTTGAAATTATATAATGAAACATCAGATCATTTACATCATTTACATTATGTTGATGTAAAAATGGGATTAATGGAGCATAAGAAAACTTTTAGGACTAAATGGTTCAACGTTTCAAAAACTAGAACTTATGGGTAAATTTTCCTAATAATTTTATTGTTGAGTAAAAGAGTAGTTAGGAATTTTATTTTTCAACAATGTTACATTCACACAATTTTTCTTCTCCACAATCCTCCAAATATTAATTATTTTTTTTGTTTGGTTTTGGTAATTTCTTTTAAATTTTGAAAAATGTTAGAAATCTCAAAATTCTTATCAAATGTCATATATAGGCATGAACCCACACTATATAGGTCTCACACCCATATAAGATATTTAGTAAAAAATTTAATAAAAATTTTAAGTTGCGTTTGAGTGTGGAATCATGATTCCACACTCAAAATTTTTAAAACATTTTTCAAAATTTATAACCAAACACATAATTCAAAATTATTTAAAACTCAATTCAAAAATTAATTTCAAAACTCATAATCGAACACACAACTCAAAATTCAATTCAAAACTATTTTCAAAACTCAAAACCAAAACTCTTTTCAAAACTCTATTTTTTTAAAAAAAAATTTAAATAAAATATTTTTCATTTTATTTTTTAAAATTATTTTTAGAATAATGATTTGAGTGTTGTCTTTTAAAATTTTTTGGATTTATTTTTTTAAAAATATTTTAAAATTTTCTTACTTTTATTTTTTTAGGATAAATATTTTATATTTTAAATATTTATTTATTTATTTTAATGTGCACTATACTTCATACATTTTTGTACTGTATATTTTTTAAATATTAAAAAATTGAAAAAAATTATTTTTTATTTTAAATATATAATTTTTATTTTATAAAAATATTTTTAAATATTTTAAATTTTTTGTTATGTGTTTGGTAACAATTTGAGTGTAGAGTTTTGAAATTAGTGTAGAATTTCGAGTTATGTATTTAGTTATGAGTTTTGAAAATAATTTTTGAATTGAGTTTTGAGTTATGTGTTTGGTTACGATTTGAGTGTGGAGTTGTATTTTGAGTTTAAAATATTAAAATTAAAAATTAAAATATTTAAAATAAAAAAATTTAAATAAAAATTATATATTAAAAATAAAAAAAAATAAATTTTCTTAAATATTTTTTTTCATATTTAAAAAAATCTAAAATACAACTCAAAACTCTTTTTAAAATTCAAAAACTTTTTTCAAAACTCAAAACCAAATAAATTTTTTTTTTTTAAAACTCAACTCACAATTCTACACTTAAATCAAAACTCTAAAAAATAAATCACAATTTTAAAACTAAACCAAACGCTATCTTAAAATCTCTTGTTAAATTTTTGTCAGGCACGAACCGTAGAGGTTCGGAACCGAACCAAGAGTGGAGGCGGCACAGCTCCATCCCAGTTGGGAAGCCAACAAGAAGGAATGGCATCGGCTAAGCATTAAAAACGCAGATGACATACCCCACCATGAACGGCTGTCGCGTGCCGCATAGGGCAAAAAAAATTTCATTACACGTGGCACTAAACCCAAATTTTCAACCCTCCACGTCATTAAAAAATAAAAAATAGCCACAGAACGGAGAGCTCGATTGTTCCTCTATAGTCATCCACATATACAATATATATATATAATTTTTTTTCCAATTTTAAGTCAAATTCACATCCATTCAAATCATCTTTTTGCAAGTTTCGTAGTAAAAATTATTTATATAAATTTTTTTTATCAAATATTTATAAATGTAAAAAATAAATTATATAAAATTATAAATTTAAACTATTTATTTTATTTTACATTTATAATTATTTAATAAAATTATTATTTTTAAATAAACAATATTTACTCAAAATGTTAATACAAGATAAAAAATTCAAATTATTGAGTCGGACACTTATCCTCTTTTAAAAGTAAGTGGTCCCCACACTCCTCATCTCTCTCTTTCCTCACCTCACAACTCAACAAACCCTCATTTTCTTCTCTTTCTCTCTCTATAAATTGTGATGAACCACCAAACACCTACTACCTCTCTCTGCCTTCATCGCACCAACCCACGCTCCCCTCTCGCTCTCTGTCGGTCTCATCTTCTCTGTCTTTCTTTCTCTAGCTAAAATTCTTTCTTTCTCTCGCTAGAATTTCCAATATTTTGGTGTTTGAGTTTGTTGAATCGCCAACTCAAATATAATCTTGTTCATTTCGCAACAGATAAAAGACACCTTTTTTTTTTTTAAATTCAAAAAAAAGAAAAAGAAAAAAGTTTTATGATATACGGTAAATAATTCCCATAAAACAACAATATTTCCAAATCCAAAAATTCATTCGATTTTCTTTCATTCTCGTGATTTACAACAAATCACTAGATCTCGTTTTTTTTATGTTGAAAAAATCACATTGATTCAATGTCGGTGATTTCGAATTCTGTTGTTCAAACTCGAAACAACAACAACAACAACAACTCGGTGATTCCTTCGATTACCAAGCCTTTTGTGGCTTTGAACCGAGTTCGTATTACAAGAGCTTTTGTTGATAAAAAGTCTAAAACAAAATCAAATGTTTTGGAGAATAGATTTTGTGGAACCAAATTGAGACCTTGTGAAAGATTGCATCTTTGGCTATCGGATGGTCCGGGTTTGGATCCGAAACTCAAAGTCGTGGTGCGATCAGCATTGTCGCAAGTTCCCGAGAAGCCTCTCGGTCTCTATGATCCTTCGTTCGATAAGGACTCGTGTGGGGTGGGGTTTGTTGCTGAATTGTCCGGAGAAAGTAGCCGGAAAACGGTATATAATAGTTTTGGGTGTTTGGTTTTTGAGATTTGAGTTTGATTTTTATGAGTTTTAAGAATTGTTATTGTGTTTTGATTTGAAAAAGGTGACTGATGCGGTGGAGATGTTGATAAGGATGTCACATAGAGGTGCTTGTGGATGTGAGACTAATACTGGTGATGGGGCTGGCATTCTTGTAGCTCTTCCTCACCAGTTCTACAAGGAGGTACATTAATCTAATATCTCATTTTTGTGATTTTTATATCTGATTTTGGATAATTATAGATTTTATGAATGAACACCCAAAAAGGAAAGAGAAGGACAGATAGAAAATTAAAAATTCTACTTAAAATGTGGATTAGGCATTCTAAGACTGAATTTATTGGTTTTGCTTGATTGCTTGCTATTTGGGTTCAAATTCTCAAACTCATTTATTTTGCTTGATTTCTTCCTTTTTGGGTTCAAACTATCAAATTCAATTCTGTTCTGTTGATCGATTTCTTGCTATTTGGGTTCAAATTCTCCAACTTATTTTTGTAATTGTTGTCGGCTCATCGTTTGTCAGGTTGCCAAAGATGTGGGTTTTGAGCTACCACCTCCTGGGGAGTATGCCGTGGGCATGTTCTTCTTGCCTACATCTGAAAATCGAAGGGCACAAAGCAAAATCGTATTTACTAAGGTAATTTTAATATCAAAACTTAGTTCAACTTGTGCTTGTAAGTTGTAATTGGAAAAGTGAATTTACCTAGACTATCTTCTTATTTGCTTTTCATAGACTAGTATGTTTTGGAGTTTTTGAGGTCTTCTCCTAAGAAAATTAATGATTGTATTTCTAGGTTGCGGAGTCTCTCGGGCATACTGTCCTTGGCTGGCGCACTGTCCCAACAGATAACTCAGGATTGGGAAACTCTGCTTTGCAGACCGAACCTGTTATTGAGCAAGTGTTTCTTACGCCCACTCCTAAGTCCAAAGTCGATTTTGAGCAACAGGTACAGATCTATTTCTTTTTAGCTATACATTTCTCTTCAGAAGGAAACTGTGAATTTTGCATCTTTTGGAGGTCTACGTGAGATGTATAGTCCTATTAGACATAACAATTGTACATGAATGAAACATCGGTTGCTCTTGATCAAGAAGAACTGGATGATCCTAGTTACACGATCAGTCGCAGTCTCTGATCTTTTTATTAATGTTATATGGAAGGAGGATAACGAAACGAGCAAGCGAGGGAGGAAAATAGAACTTCTGTTGTAGTGTTATCTTTCTTGCTTTTATTTTCAGAACTTCACAACAATTTTGTAACATTTTGCCTTTTCCCTTTTATTTTTTGACAGTTATACATATTAAGGAGGGTTTCAATGGTGGCTATCCGAGCTGCATTAAACCTCCAACATGGTGGAGTGAGGGACTTCTATATATGTTCGCTTTCCTCAAGGTTTGTTTTTATCATTTCTCTGGAATTACAAAATCTTGGTTGAATGTGACTCTCCAGTAAGATTATACCATAGAGCCTTTTTTTTGTTTGTTTTCCAGGACCGTTGTCTATAAAGGTCAATTGAAGCCCAACCAGTTGAAGCAATACTATTATGCAGATCTTGGCAATGAAAGGTTTACGAGCTACATGGCCCTGGTAAATATATTTTCTATTCACTTTTCTTCTTTGTCCACTGACTCCATACTTCGACAACCAACAGCATGGGATCAACCAGTTAAACGAAGAGATGCAGGGTTGAGGAATGACTTCTGAGGCATTGAAGTATGAATGATCTCTTAAGTTCTTCCGCTTCCTTGATTACTATTTGAATTTGGATGCCGGATTGCATTCTTTGGGTGAGTTGGTAAGGAACCTCATTATCAAGTAAATCGTGTTTGCAGAAACTCGATGCAGTGTTCTCTATAATCAGTTCTTGAGGATAGACTTCCATTTAAGTGGTGGAAAGGAAGTGTGTCTGGTTAAAGGTAGTTTAGGGTTTCCGTGATGTTATGTACTGGCACTGCGGTATATTGTTTATTGAAGTGCCCTGTACACAATTTCATGGTTGCAAGTTAGATCCCATATCGTCAATAATGTGGATGGAATTTGGGCTGAAGTTTTGGATCTATTTTTGGTGCAGATACACTCTCGATTCTCAACAAACACATTTCCTAGCTGGGATCGTGCTCAGCCTATGCGTGTCTTAGGTCATAATGGGGAAATTAACACACTTCGGGGCAATGTAAATTGGTAAGTTCTTGAGCAAGTCGTGGAGTAATTGTTCCTGAATACAATTCTTTATTTCATTCATTTTTGTAGAAGTATTCCGGAGATTTTGATATGATTGTTGATTGAACTTGTTGAAATTCTGGAAACTCATTAAAATTGATTGCTAAGATTTATAAGATATTTCTATCTGTAAGGAAAATCAAGATCATCTTGTCGATTTATTTAGAAATGCCTGGTTGAATAGGTGGCATGCCATTTTATGTGACATGTCATCGAGTTTTTCAGCCATTCACTACTAACCTGTTGCATGCAGCTTTATTAGCACTTGGAGAAATATCAGGTTCTGAGTTGGAAAGTTGGTGGTTTCATTTTAAGTTTCTTGGATACCTGTTTTACTGGTAGAGTAGTGCTATTGTAACTATCGCATCCTTATTGTGGCCTTACTGATATCATGAATAAACCATGTAGCTATACCATTAAATTTGAAATGTGAACAGCTGTTTTCAAATGAGGTCCATATGTGTATTTATTCTTTCTGAACCAGTATACATTAGCAATAAGCCTAATAGGTAAGTTCAAGATTATGTTCACAAGGATGCTAGTTGGGGCTTATGAACCTCTTAAATTTCTGATTCATGTACATTACTTACTAATAGAGTTTATTGCTTCATTATTCATTTATTTTCCTGTTTAAAACAATTGAGTGATGTTCATGATCCCAATTTAGGATGAAGGCACGTGAGGGTCTTCTGAAGTGCAAGGAGCTTGGTCTGTCAAAGAATGAAATGAAGAAGCTTCTACCCATTGTAGATGCCAGCTCATCTGACTCAGGTTGGATTATAATATTTGTTTATGTGCTTGCATACATCCGTATGTACATGCATCTTGTATTTGAATGGTGGTGTTGATGAATTTTAACAATCAGCACGTAGACACTTAAATTGCCGATGTAAGGGGCGAAGTAGAACCACTACTCATGCTTGCCTGAAATTCAAATCATTTTGATAACCTTGTATTGTATCTGAATTTCCCTCTTCTTTTAGGGGCTTTTGATGGTGTCCTTGAGCTTTTGGTTCGAGCTGGTAGAAGTCTTCCTGAAGCTGTCATGATGATGATCCCGGAAGCCTGGCAAAATGATAAGAATATGGATCCTCATCGAAAAGCCTTGTATGAGTACTTTTCAGCCCTTATGGAACCATGGGACGGGCCTGCTCTGATATCCTGTAAGAGTTCTACAAAACCTTTTTATTTCTGCATTGACTTGCTTCCCTAGCAGCATTTGGTTTGTGCTTACCAAAAACAAAATATGCAGTTACTGATGGCCGCTATCTTGGAGCTACACTGGACCGAAATGGATTGCGTCCAGGACGATTTTATGTCACACACAGTGGGCGAGTTATAATGGCAAGCGAAGTTGGAGTAGTTGATATTCAACCTGAAGATGTGTGCAGGAAAGGAAGACTTAACCCTGGTATGATGCTTCTGGTGGATTTTGAGAAGCATGTTGTTGTTGACGATGAAGAGCTGAAGCAGCAGTATTCACTTTCAAGACCTTATGGAGAGTGGCTTAAAAGGCGAAAGATAGAGCTGAAAGACATAGTTGAATCTGTTAGCAAATCCCAGAGGGTTCCTCAGGCTATAGCAGGAGTTTTGGCCGTGAGTATTACTTCTCTGTGTCTGTTTTGAGGTTGCAAATGCTTTCTTCTCCACCTCTTTTCATGGGCCGTTCTCAATACAGATAACATCTCTTATATGTAACCAGGCATCTAATGATGACGACAACATGGAAAATATGGGCATTCATGGTTTGTTGGCTCCATTGAAGACTTTTGGGTATTTTTCTCTCTTTTCCCTCCGCTTCGTCTGTAATTAATTTATTTATTTTTAAACTTTTACTGTGGCATTTCTGTTGTGGAAATGATTCAAATGCTGGCCTCTTATGCAGTTACACTGTTGAATCCTTGGAGATGCTGCTACTACCGATGGCAAAGGACGGAGTTGAGTCCCTTGGTTCAATGGGAAACGATGCTCCATTGGCTGTGATGTCAAACAGAGAGAAACTCACATTTGAGTATTTCAAGCAGATGTTTGCTCAAGTTACAAACCCTCCAATTGATCCTATCCGGGAGAAGATAGTCACTTCCATGGAGTGCATGATTGGTCCAGAAGGTGATCTCACTGAGACTACTGAAGAACAATGTCATCGCCTCTCGCTAAAAGGTCCCCTTTTATCTATTGAAGAAATGGAAGCAATTAAGAAGATGAACTACAGAGGCTGGCGTAGCAAAGTTCTTGATATAACATTTTCTAAAGATCGTGGTAGTAAGGGCTTGGAGGAGACCTTGGATAGGATTTGTGCTGAAGCACATGATGCAATTAAGGAGGGTTACAAAACGCTGGTGCTTTCTGACAGAGGTACTGCATATCCTAAACTAGGGTTGCACCTGAAAAAAATGGAAAATACATATATAAAGTTGCTTTTATTTATCAAAAAAGAAAAGAAAAGAAAAGAAAAAGAATCATCTTTATTCTTTAATAGATAATATGTTATTAGCATGTTAAATAACTTATTTGTAATTTGTTCAACTGTGTAGCCTTTTCATCAAAACGAGTTGCTGTAAGTTCCCTTTTGGCTGTTGGTGCTGTCCATCATCATTTAGTTAAAAAGCTTGAACGGACTCGAATTGGGTTAATCGTTGAATCTGCTGAGCCCCGTGAAGTGCACCATTTTTGTACTTTGGTTGGATTCGGTGCGGATGCTATATGCCCTTATTTGGCCATAGAGGCCATTTGGAGACTTCAGGTTGACGGGAAGATTCCACCCAAAGCAAGTGGTGAATTCCAGTCAAAGGATGAGCTGATCAAAAAGTACTTCAAAGCAAGCAACTATGGCATGATGAAAGTTCTTGCCAAAATGGGGATTTCAACTTTGGCCTCGTACAAAGGTGCCCAGATTTTCGAGGCGGTGGGGCTTTCATCAGAAGTGATGGAGCGGTGCTTTGCTGGAACTCCGAGCAGAGTTGAGGGAGCAACGTTTGAAGCGCTTGCCAATGATGCGCTTCAATTGCACGATCTAGCATTTCCTACACGGGTTTTCCCTCCTGGAAGTGCTGAGGCTGTATCATTGCCCAATCCTGGGGATTATCACTGGAGGAAAGGCGGTGAGGTCCACCTGAATGACCCGCTTGCTATATCTAAGCTGCAAGAGGCTGCTAGAGTTAATAGTGTGGCAGCCTATAAAGAATACTCTAAGCGCATACAGGAATTAAATAAAAACTGCAATTTGCGAGGGCTTTTGAAATTTATAGAGGCAGAGGTGAAAGTTCCTTTAGATGAAGTGGAACCAGCCAGTGAGATTGTGAAACGGTTTTGTACTGGAGCCATGAGTTATGGATCAATATCTTTGGAGGCACACACCACCCTTGCCATGGCTATGAACAAGATTGGGGGGAAATCGAACACAGGTATGCCCTTGATAAGATTTTTTCAATTATTTGTGCTAATTAATGTCATTTATTTGAGCATGTCATGTCAGTGTTGAATAATCTGAAACATTAGGAGGGACTTGGTTGTGTCATTATTTTTGGCTTCCTTTTTTTAATGTCAAAAAATATTTGTGGAGTGTTGTTTTGAACTCATCATTTTTTACTCCCTTTTTTAATGTCAAAAAATTGTGGAGTGTTGTTTTGAACTCATTATTTTGCATTTTTGTTTTTCCCTTCAATGCTCCTTCAAGATCCATTTACTTGTTTGCCATTTTTGTTCTAGACTTTATTGGTCAATTTTGTAGACTTTGTTTCTGCATAAATTTGTTTTCTTTCATAGCTTATATTTCTCTCGTTGCTTCTCCGGGGATGAAATTTCTCACATTCTTCTTTCCTTGCACTTACTTTGTGCAATTTCTTTCTAGGTGAGGGAGGTGAGAACCCGTCTCGTATGGAGCCTTTACCAAATGGTTCAATGAATCCAAAAAGGAGTGCAATTAAGCAGGTTGCAAGTGGAAGATTCGGCGTTTCAAGTTACTACCTTACAAATGCCGATGAGCTACAGATAAAAATGGCTCAGGTATATTTTGAATTGACATTTGAACCCCCATTTTTTTATTATTTATCTATCCTGTTGGCCTGTCTTTGCATTTGGTGAGGTTTAATATGAACTGAACTTGTTTATTTTTGTATGTTGGATTTATTATTAATTTTGGACTGCCATTTTGCACAGGGAGCCAAGCCTGGTGAGGGCGGTGAACTTCCTGGCCACAAGGTTGTTGGAGACATTGCCATCACGAGGAATTCCACTGCTGGGGTTGGATTAATCAGCCCCCCTCCCCATCATGATATCTATTCAATCGAAGACCTCGCTCAATTGATTCATGATCTTAAGGTAAGTACATGAACTGTTTCTTGTGCAAGTTTCAATTTTATTAGTTGCGTGGTTTATCATATCTGACTTCTTTCTCCATAATTTGTAGAATGCGAATCCAGGGGCTCGAATTAGTGTGAAGTTGGTATCCGAAGCTGGTGTGGGAGTAATTGCTAGTGGGGTTGTGAAGGGTCATGCCGATCATGTCTTGATCTCAGGTCATGATGGTGGTACAGGTGCTTCCCGATGGACTGGCATCAAGAGTGCTGGCCTCCCATGGGAACTCGGTCTTGCTGAAACTCACCAAACTCTAGTTGCTAACGACCTTCGTGGCCGAACGGTCCTGCAGACTGATGGCCAACTGAAAACTGGAAGAGATGTGGCCATTGCAGCTCTTCTTGGTGCAGAGGAGTTTGGTTTCAGCACAGCTCCACTCATCACACTTGGTTGCATCATGATGCTAAGTGTCACAAAAACACTTGTCCAGTTGGCATTGCTACCCAAGATCCAGTACTTAGGGAAAAGTTTGCTGGTGAACCTGAACATGTAATAAACTTTTTCTTCATGCTAGCAGAGGAGGTGAGAGAAATCATGTCTCAGCTCGGATTTAGGACCATCAATGAAATGGTTGGTCGTTCGGATAAGCTTGAGCTTGATAAAGAAGTGACAAAGAACAATGAGAAGCTAAAGAATATTGATCTCTCCTTGTTACTTAGGCCTGCAGCTGACATCCGCCCAGAAGCTGCCCAGTATTGTGTACAGAAACAAGATCATGGTTTGGACATGGCTTTGGATAACAAACTCATAACTCTGTCCAATGCTGCTTTAGAAACAGGCCTTCCTGTATACATTGAAACACCAATTTGCAATGTAAATAAATGCGGTTGGAACAATGCTTAGCCATGAAGTGACAAAGCGCTATCACATGGCGGGCCTTCCTGCGGATACAATCCATATCAAACTCAATGGAAGTGCGGGCCAGAGCCTTGGGGCTTTTCTTTGCCCAGGCATCACGTTGGAGCTTGAAGGTGATAGCAATGACTATGTTGGTAAAGGACTATCAGGTGGAAAGATTGTTGTTTATCCTCCAAAAGGAAGCAATTTTGATCCAAAGGAAAACATCGTGATCGGTAACGTTGCTCTCTATGGGGCAACAGTTGGGGAAGCATACTTCAATGGAATGGCAGCAGAAAGATTCTGTGTCCGTAATTCTGGGGCAAAAGCAGTTGTAGAAGGTGTTGGTGATCATGGATGCGAGTACATGACTGGTGGGACCGTTGTTGTGCTTGGAAAAACCGGGAGGAATTTTGCTGCAGGGATGAGTGGTGGCATTGCTTATGTTCTTGATGTCGATGCCACGTTCCAATCCCGATGCAATCCTGAGTTGGTGGATCTCGATAAAGTTGAAGAAGAAGAGGATATTATGACTCTCAGAGTGATGATACAACAACATCAGCGGCACACAAACAGCCAACTAGCTAGAGAAGTGCTTGCTGATTTCGATAATATTTTACCTAAATTTGTTAAGGTCTTTCCTAGAGATTATAAACGGATTCTTGCAAGCATGAAAGAAGAGAAAATTGCCAAAGAGGCTGCATCGAGGGCTGCTAATGAAGCTGATGAGCAAGAAGAGGCAGATTTAATAAAAAAAGATGCTTTTGAAGAGCTTAAGAAGTTGGCAGCTATGTCCTCAAATGGGAAAGACGTTCCGGTAAGTTATATTCATTTATTGATCCTCTTATGAATCTTTCTTTCATACTTGAACTGTTACATGATTTTAATGCTTGATAAGATGTGAGGTCTCTTTCATAGAAATAGGGATAATATTTTAAAGAAAATTAATGTATAATTTTTTATTTATTTTTTATATTAAAGACTACAATGGGGCGTGTGGTACATATAAGAACAATTTGCCTCATTTTCATGGATGCTTTTCTATACTTCTATTATATTCTCTCTCTCTCATCCTCCCCTGCATTTTCCCCTCTAGCATGTGCTATGTATCTTGGTAATGACTTATAGCCAGTAAAAGGGTCTGATAAGCGTTCAGAATTTGCAGAAAGTTTCAGAGACTGAATTGCCAACGAGGCCAACTCGAGTTCCTGATGCTGTTAAAAATAGAGGATTCATTATTTATGAGCGTGAGGGCGTCTCATATAGGGATCCTAATGTTCGGATGAACGATTGGAAGGAGGTCATGGAAGAAGCCAAGCCTAGTCCACTTCTAAAGACACAATCTGCTCGGTGTATGGACTGTGGTACTCCTTTCTGCCATCAGGTGACCAAGAACTGCAATATTTTTTGTTCTTTTTAATTCAAAAGTCTCTCACAGCAAACTTTTGCCCAATTTTTTCAGTCTTATATCTGATTTCTATTTTTAATAAATTGTAGGAGAATTCAGGATGTCCTCTTGGGAATAAAATTCCTGAATTCAACGAGTTGGTGTACCAAAATAGATGGCGTGAAGCATTAGATCGGCTTCTGGAGACTAATAACTTCCCAGAGTTTACTGGTCGGGTGTGTCCTGCACCTTGCGAGGGTTCTTGCGTTCTTGGTATTATTGAGAATCCTGTATCTATCAAGAACATTGAATGCTCTATTATAGATAAGGCTTTCGAGGAAGGCTGGATGGTGCCACGACCTCCCCTCAGAAGAACTGGGTATGATTTTTGCTCTTGCATAATTGAATAGAGTCCCCATTCTCTCAGAGTTCTTTAGGGAATCATTCAGTGGTCAGGGAAAGAAAGTAAAGTACAAGAAGATCAACTTTCCCATAACATTTTTATGTTCAATTAGCAAGGCTTTTGTGGGACTCATATCTTCAACTTTCTCAGTAGGACAAGTTTTCCTTCAAAACATGCTCTGCAAAGAAATGCAGGATTTTGCAAGAATCTCAATAATTCACTTTCCTTTTCCTGACAAATGAACACGCATGGAAAACAAGTTTCCTTTCCTTTACTATACAACACATTCCTGGGAATAGCTTTCTCACACAAAATTCTTGATGACTGATTGGAGCCCTAGTGATTGTCATGTTATGGATTTCATAATTAAATCTATATCTTTTGAGCCGAATGTTATTTTGGTATAAATTATTGGGACACTGGATTCTAAATAACCTTGGTCTTACAGGAAAAGAGTTGCTATTGTTGGGAGTGGACCTGCTGGCTTGGCTGCTGCTGATCAGTTGAATAGAATGGGTCATTTTGTGACAGTTTTTGAGCGTGCTGATCGAATTGGGGGCCTTATGATGTATGGAGTTCCTAACATGAAGACCGATAAGGTTGATATAGTTCAACGACGGGTTGACCTTATGGCAAAGGAGGGTGTCAATTTTGTGGTCAATGCTAATGTGGGAAAAGATCCCATGTACTCCCTTGATCGGCTTCGAGAGGAGAATGATGCAATTGTTTTAGCTGTAGGGGCCACAAAACCAAGGTAATTTTTATTTTTTTTCAAAAACAAATTGCCAGTATAGTTTTCTTTAGAACACACTAACAATTAGTGAACAAAATATTGGTTACAGGGATCTTCCTGTACCCGGACGCGAGCTATTAGGGGTTCATTTTGCCATGGAGTTTCTTCATGCAAATACCAAAAGTTTGCTTGATAGCAATCTTGAGGATGGCAAATACATCTCTGCCAAGGGCAAGAAGGTAGTGGTAATTGGTGGAGGCGATACTGGTACAGATTGCATAGGAACATCTATCCGACATGGCTGTACTAACATTGTAAATCTGGAGCTTCTCCCTCAGCCTCCTCGAACCAGAGCCCCGGGAAACCCTTGGCCACAGGTTTGTAGATTTTATTATATGGCAACTGAAACAAAAATAAAAAATAAAAAAATGCAGAGTACACAAGACCATTCCTCAATATGTTGGTCATATATAGGGTTGTAAATGAGTTGAGTTGAGCAATAGGCTGTTTAAATTTGACTTGAAAACTTAATGAGCTTCAAAATGTGTTTAGGATTGACTTATTTAACTTTTGAGTTGATCTCAAATGAGCTTGAATTGAGTAGTTTGATTTGTTATAGTGCATATAATTGAGTTGAGCCGAGTAGTAGGTTGACTATGCCGAGCTCTAAAATTTGTTTAAGTTTGACTATGCCGATCTCAAATGAGCTTTTAACGAGCTTAAAATGAGTTGAGCTCAAGTAGCATGGTTCATTTTACAGCCCTAGTCATGTAATGTTCTCTGGTTGGTCTTACTACATGTGCATCATCCCTATCAGATTTTGCAAGACTTGCTTGAAACAAAGTGAAAAATTATTGAAATAGGTAATTAATTAACAAAATAATATAGAAAAATGATAAATATTCAAATAAATTTTGAATGGTGTAAAAGCAATAGATTTTAAATGGAAGATTATAATAATTGGTGGTGGATGTTTTGGAATATCTGTTGAAAATCAGGGTTACATGGTCTAAATGGAAGAGTTTGAAAATCGCAAAAATCTTGTAACATTTGATGCCTGCTTTTTCTAATCGTTTTAATGATTTATTCCCTTCAAATTTCTTTGTTTGCAGTGGCCTCGCGTATTCCGTGTGGATTATGGGCACCAGGAAGCTGCTACCAAGTTTGGGAAAGATCCCAGGTCTTATGAGGTATTAACTAAACGGTTTGTGGGAGATGAGAATGGGAATGTGAAAGCACTTGAGGTGATACGTGTCCGTTGGGAGAAGGATGCTAGTGGGAAGTTTCAGTTTAAAGAAATTGAAGGCTCGGAGGAGATGATCGAGGCAGACATAGTCCTACTCGCTATGGGGTTCCTCGGTCCTGAATCAGTTAGTATTCTTAACTGCTACTCAATTATAATTTCTCTATGCTGAACCAGTAACCAAGTTCAATTTCTGATCTAGAGTAATTGTTGGAAGTGATCTTGACTAATTTCTCTTGCAACTAGAATCATCAAAATTATTGGTTAGAATAGCGTAATTAAGTTTAGCTCCAGGCATTGATATTCTATGCCTTGGGTCCTTCGCAAAATTGAAGTTGTGCATTCTGCTTTCTAATAGATTAGGGTTGAGTAAAGAAATATGAAGACCAATTGGTAATTTTCTCTCTTTTTTCAATAATGTTCACCTGAATTTTGTCATCAACCCTAGTCAATTAGAAAGCATGTATAATTGATTTCATACTGATTTTTGTGATGCTTAATTCCTTCAGACACTATCGGAAAAACTGGGCTTGGAGCAAGACAATCGATCAAACTTCAAGGCAGATTATGGCCGCTTCTCAACCAACGTGGATGGAGTCTTTGCAGCCGGGGATTGCCGGCGAGGCCAATCTCTGGTAGTTTGGGCCATCTCAGAAGGTCGGCAAGCTGCTTCGCAGGTTGACAAGTACCTCATGAGAGATGAACAAGACAACACAACCAGTCTGGTCGAAAGGGGCAAGAGGCAACAAGATAGCAGCAAACAGACAGTAATGACATAGATATATATATATATATATATATGGATAGATCTGTTTATCAAGAAATAGACAGATAGCTTTGTTTTCACATCCTCATATTAGGCTCATAGATACAAAAGAACTCAAAAGAGTGCAACAGAGTGGGATTTGCAGGGTTGGGTGGTAGGTTCTTTTGTGTGTTGTCTTGTGTTTATATTTTTGTGAGGGAGGTGGCTCTTGTGATGGTTGAAAAGAATAATGTACAGTTTTTTTCTTTGATCTGTCAATGGAAATGGAAATTAATATTATGGAGAACTATGCAAGAAAGCTGTTTTGTTAATCGCATTTTGAAACTGGTAACACATCGTCTGAGTTACGCTCCTTTTGTTTCAGCTGAAAATGTTTCTTGGTATTTGATATGACAAAACATGAAAGAATAAAAAACATTTTTGTTGTAATGTGAATTCTGATAAATATTAGACAGTAAATACTCGAGTGGATAGAGTAAGGATATTTACTATATTTTTTGCGCTCGTGACATATTGTCTTAATTTCTATGTATTTATAGTTGAGGGGAGAAAGTTAACTCCCGTAACCTTTCAGGTATTCCTAGTTTGAAGTGAATTGTATTCTGTGTGTGCATGCGATTATATTTTCTCGTGTATTTGTATTTTGTATTTCTCCGACCCTAGTTATGTACATACAAAAAAACAATTTTCACTTTCAAATGAATACTTATTTGGGTAGAAAATATTATTCACTTCGAAAAGTAAGAAATATTTTTTGCACTAAAATTTTACCAATAGCCATCACATTACCACTAGATGTGCCTGACAACAACTACCGCCACCACCAAAACCACTAACAATTAGTTTCAATATCACAAACAAAATATGAAAAAGTTTTCTATGAATTTTTTTCTTCTAAAAATAGTTTTTCACAGAAACAAATTGTGTCAATCAGATTTTGGAAATTGGGCATCAAATTCCTGCCTCGTGCCCTTTCTAACGCAAACCAAAATCCAACGCAACACCAAGAAGAAATCATCTCCATTGAGTTGCATCTCACTCAGATCTGTCAAGCATCCAAAGATTTAAAAATTTTCACAAGAATTTTGATACTATGACAAAGCCCAAACATTTTCTCAAGTACTGTGTTCTTACACAAAATGGGGAGAGAGATTGGAGCTCAAATCATATATATTAACATAGAAGCATATGGGCAGCCACTTGATGCTATAGAGCTCTGTAAGGTGGTGGCCTTGCCATATATGGCTCACGTGGCTGCTGCTAAAGAAAAGGATAAAAAGGAAATGGAAATGAAAGTAATGAGTTGACGGTATTCAACCTTCAGGCTTAAGTTCTAGTTCAGCATATGATTACATATTTAGCTGATTTATGAATTGCCAGGCACTGTTAAAATACAACAGTTCACTGTAGTAGTAGTAGTAGTTTCATATATCATATGATGGAAAATGGTAGAACAAATGTCAAAACACTTCCTTCCACGGAGGTCAGTCCACTGAAAGTCACAAGCAGCCACCCAACTGCAGAAGACATAGTGGAAAAAAGAATAAATAAAAAAATGAATAAGGATCAAGATCTAATTAGAAAATTTCAGTAAAACTCAATCCTTATGGCTCAAATTTGGTCCAAGTTTTGTGTCTCCATAACATAACCTTCATTTTCTCTTTTCTTTTTTTTATACTTAATTTATTTTTTTATGTGAATGCATTATAAATTTGAAATTGAAAACATTTAATACATGATTAGAGACAAAAGTTTGTTACATATATGTGATGACAAAATTAATTAGATATATATACATATGTTGTCATATCCTTAACATATTTTAGATTTTCCATATCAACTGTATCATGTAATACTCATATCCCATATCCAAATTTGTATTCGTATCCGTATCCATATCCATACTTCATAGGCATGATCTACTTCAATGTCTGAATATCTATGATCAGATCTTTTAGGTAAGATATATATGTAAAATCAGCAAGACAAACTTGTCAAGCATAAAGATCAAACAGGTGGACACTCATGATCCTTGTATCATCATTGTGCTAATCATCAAACACTTACTTTCCAATAGAGCACTTTACAATTACTTTAAATGTATAGAATTGAAGTTTTACGGTTGGATTTAGTTCTGATACAACCTCAGGTAAAAGAAATATTCAAATTCGACTCTATGGAAAGGACAGTACCCTTACCAGAACAGCTTCTATTTCCCTGTCTGTGACAGGTGTGCGCTTTGGCTGAAGAGAAGCTTTCCCTCCAACAGCAGTGTTGGTGGGCGCTGCTGGAACATCTGACCTTGGTGCAGAACCTGGAAATTGATAATAACAAAAGGGTTGATTAACCAAACCAAAGCAAGCCTTGTGTCTCAATCAAGTGGAGTCAGCTACTACATGAATCATTTTTCGCCACTCTACTTGGTCAAGGGCTATATGCTTAATTAAATTAAATAAATTCATACTTTTTTTTACTAACACATCCCACATCAGTTTAGGTCTTCTCCCCCCCCCCCCCTAAAATTTTCATTTGTGGTATTCATATTACTCTTCCTTACTGTTGCATTTATTCATGGTATATAATCAAAACATCCTAACTTGTTCTCTCTCAACTTATTTTCAATTGGTGCTACTTTTATCTTTTCACGAATATTTTCATTTTCAATTCTATCTTTCCTAATCTTACCACACATCTATCTAAGTATTCTCATCTATGTTTTGTGTTTTAGTTGCCTAGCATTCTATCCCGTAAAGCATCGTTGTCCTTATAACTATTCTATAAAGAGTTGATTATGTACCTAAAATTCATACGAAAAAAATACCTACTTCAGTAAGATCTTTAATGTTTGAAAACACCGTTTTTGCAGATGAATGCAAAATTACTTTAACAGTACTCCAAAGTACCAATATCCAATGTTTGAACTTTGAATCAAACCACCAAAGTATAAATTTGAGATTTTTACATTGTAGCTTCCTCTAAAAGGAGCACTTGAAGCCTAGTGTGGTGTCCAATTGCTGTTTAGCAACATTGATACATCTCAAAAAAGTAAAGAACAGAACAACAGTGGAAAGATATACTTTGAGACCTGGTTTAAGAAGTTGTAGTGAACAACACAGAAATTTTGTTTCCACTGCAAATTGACAAGATTGTAGGAAGGGAATTAGACCTCGCATTCCTTCTTCCATTTCTAAGTCAGTTGTCAAAATTTGACAACATTTTTCCTTCTTCAAAATTTCTCAAGCCCTAATATCCCACAAAACATGGGGTACCTTCAATCCCATTCTTCTTACCAGTCGCGTACTGGCCAAACTGCTTCCTAACTGTGACATATTCAACCAGAGCCAAAACCTTTATATGTACATTTTTGACACCCATGGTCCTATGTAAGTGTGATGATCACACGATTAAATTTAGCAATATTTTTTCCAAAACATATCATGACTACATATGGAGGTTGTTGAATCAGCACCTTTTAGTGCTCGAGTCCCATGATTTAAAACACTGAACTAATTCATTAATAAAGAAGTGCTCCTAACTAGTACATGTACAATAATTTGAAGTAGTTCGTCCAGGGATACTCTATTCCCAAATCCCTATGTCCCTTTGTCCCAATGCATTGTCAGGCATGGTATATGTGTGTGAGAATCTCTCGGCACGAAAATCTTGAGTCGATCCTATGGCAAGGAGCTTGGGAGTTTATTGGGACCAAAAAGGATTTAGGGACAGAGAATCCCGTGCCAAGTAGTTCCGCCTTGATCAGAACAATAGTGCTTCTAGTTAGTATGATGATATATATTTACTAACACATAAGCAAACCCTGTTGTCCAACCTTCTCGTCTTGTCCCAAATTAAAGTGAAATTTACTGAGTCCCCATGACTGATGCATTCATTTAGATTTGAACTCTCTTATGTTGCCATTACTCCATTTCACATCCTCATTTCACCTTCTTTTTAAAACTTCAAAAATAAAAAAAATCTATACTAATATCTCAGTTAGCAATGTGTATGAATACCTAATCTCCTCCCTAAACTAATTTTACTTGGTAGTGTCAAGGCATTTACTAAATCTAGCATCAGATACCACTCATTTGAGATTGTTTAAAAATACATCAGGTGATCTCATTAGCTAAAAAATATCAAACTTAGATCAATCAATGATTCAAGAAAACAACATAGAGAAGCACAAACCCTAAATTTGCTAACCATAACTGACCCAGTTCATAAGACCAAGCAATTCCCAAAAAAAAAAAAAATTTAATTTTTTGTTTAGGCAAAAGGAAAGAAATGAAAAAAACAATCAATTAAAAACTAAGGAAGTGAAGTGCAGTAAAATTAGTCAGAATTTCAAAAAAAGTAGTGGGTTGTGTTAACATGGAAGCAACAGAGAGAGAGAAGGAAAAAGATCAGAACTTGGTAATGAAGTAAAATAAACTGGCAGTTAGAAACACACAAAAATTTATAAATACCAAAAAAAAAAAAAAAAAAAAAGATCGGAAGAAGGAAAGAGAGAGAAAGGGAGAGGGAAGGGAGAGACCTGAAGCAGAGGATTTTGGGTATCTTACTGGGAATTTGATGCTGGGAATTCTCTTCATCACTTGGAATCCTCCTCCACCCATCTCTCGCTCTCGCTCTCTCTCTGGATTAGTTGAAAACAGGTAAAGAGAGAGGACTGCTATTCCCTTTCTTCACTTGAACCATTTTTTTTAAAATTAGGAAAACGAGTGAGACCACTAATTAGTGCTGTCACTAATAATGTAGTAGTGGGTCTCACTATGAATGATTTGAAGTTTTGATTTTGGTGTTATATATTTTTTTTTTTATTAAGTGTCATGTCATTAGTGATCTTTTTAGAGTTCTAAAATTAGTGATCTCTATCATTGTTGTTAAAATTATAAATACATCCTTTAAATTTATTTAAAATATAAATTATTTATTGTAATTTTAAAAATTAAAAAATTTTAACATACATACCTTGAAAAGAGCGCACCATATGCGCTTTTAATTATATTATTTTATTCTTTAGTTATTTTAATTTTCTTTTCTAATTATGATATTATTTTAATTATAACTCATGAGTTTTTTTAGTTATATCTCATGTTGTGTTTAGTTATGACTCAGAAAATATGAAATTATATCATTTTCTTCTTTAGTTATAAAATGTGTATCATAAGATTTTTTCTAAAGATTACATCTCCCTCTTAAAGTTTCTGATTTCATAATAAATGACTCATTTTATTAATAAATCATCAAGTAAATTAACAATATATAATGATGTTAGAAATATATTTTAATTAATAATTTAAGTAATTTTATTATTGTATAGAGAAGTAGTTAGGAATTTTATTTTTTAATTAATTCTGTAGAAAAAAAATTCTGACTGTTTAATTTTTTTTTTTTTCACTTTTAGCTCTTAATTTTTTGAAAAAATTAGTCTAGGATCCCTCTCTTACTTTCCGTAATGGAAAAGATCTACAAAATTATTTTTTGATGTCTAAGGTCCCTAAACATATATCAGAGAAATTTGACTCTGTCTCTCCCCTCTTTCTCTCTTTTCTCTGCTCCTCCACCCTCCTCTGCGACCTCTTCCTCAACACCTTCTCCTCTAACTCCTCCCTCCGCTCCGCCACCGTCGCAGATCTCTGCGCCGTCCGGATCCGCGACCCGGCCTGCCTCTTTGTAAATTTCTGATTGAAGAGCTGAACGCAGAGTTCACCCGCGACACCTTCGATGGCAACCAAGTCTTAGAGCTTAGATACGAAGCTTACTTGCCAATGGCGATTCACTGCACCAAATCCATCTGTTCATCGGTTCGTTCCTCTTGGAATCTCCACTTCATCGCCGTCGCTCACCGCCTCGGCCTTATTCCAGTCGGCCACACCAGCGTCTTCAAAAGTAAAAATTGTTCGACTTGCAGCAGAAGTATGAGCATCATGTACTTTTGGCTACTGTTATATATATATATATTTTTTTTTTCTGTCCTTGTTTGCGTATGGTTTTTAACTCTCTTCCAATTTATTGCTTTCCATTCCAAGTTTCTTATGCAACAGGTGGGTTTGGCTGAAAAAGAGAAAATACTATCATCTTCAGATTTGTATTGTGATATGGCATATTCATTGCTACACTTTTCGTTTACAACTCTAGAGACAGCCACAGGTTAGTGTGTTTTCCCAGGGACTACGATCATTATTTTTTTCCTGCATAAAAACCAAGAAATAACCCATTTAGTAACCATTTGATTAAAATGCTATGAAATGTGGCGTGTCACTGTAAGAGTGACTAATGTTAACTGAATTAATTGCTAAGCTGAATTTCTTTGGGTTGAAACCAGAGAAATTCTCTGGTTTTTGAACTGAATTTTCTTTGGATTGGTCTAGAGAAATTCTTTGGTTCCGAGCTGGAACCTGAAATGCTTAATTTGTATAAATCCCATTGCATTTTTCCCCCCCTGTATTTATTTTCTTGATGTATACAAAGTTGCCCATAATGTTAAAGTAGAGAAATTTGCCTCCATCTCTGGCATCTTAATTGTCACGACCCAAACCCGGCCCTATGGGTTTAGCATCAGAATCGCCAAGAATCCGAGATTATCAAGGTCCGCTTAAATGAGTACAAAAAAGCGAGTTCGAGAACTGGCCAATACAAGAAATAAATAATGTCCATTGAGCTGATGATCAGATGCCAAAAAGATTTTTCATGCATTCACACATTCAAACAGTATAGTCTATACAAAATTTACAGTCACACAGTACAGGGACCTAATCCCTTGATAACAGTACAGTTAGTAGCTGACAGTCTATACAGTAATCCAAACAGTACGGAGACAGACGGGGGAAAAACAAAACACTCTAAAGCCATAACATGGCAACTCGGAACCTCGTAGTGAGGCACAAAGGCTGGCTTGACAAAACTGGAGTCTAACCTACGCTCCTAGCTCCGATCTGGTGGCTGAGCACCTACATATATATAAACAGTGAGCTAAAGCCCAATGAATAACATAATGCGTAAAGAGGTTAAGAATAAAATGTCCTTACAGTAATGAAAACAGTTCATTAAACAGTATTTCAGTCTTTCAAATGTAATGCTTATTCACCATATGTGGTATATCCATTAGCATAGCGAGAAGAAAGAGGTCTTAAAGACCTAACAAGAATGACGGCCATCAATCAAGATGTGATAATGGTTCCACGAGGGAACCGATAGAGATCTCTAATAAGATAAAGAATAAAGATACGATGGTTGTGTAACGACCGCATCGCATATAATGATTAGCACTTAATTAATTAAGGATATTAGAAATTTAATTACCACTTATTATAATTTAATCAAGGATTCGTGAAAATTATGGGAATTGATCCATATATGATTCTATTGAAGATTTACTTTGGAATGAGAAATTAAGGGTCCAAATGGCTTAAGGAAGTGAAGATAGAAAGTTGATTCAATTTGATTTTAATTACGGACTCATTTGAGAGTTTAATTAAATATTCGTTTCATTTAATGAAATTGAGATTCGATTAATTAGGTCCTAATTGGAGTTGATTAAGTCATGGGGATTGAGAATTGTGATTATTATAAGTTAAATTTAATTATGGTGTGTCCAATTTAAATATGTAATTTATTGGCGGAATTTGAAATCTGATTATAAATTAAAGGCCTAAATAGCTTGAGAAATTAAAATTGATAATGGAAATATGTTTAATTTGATATTTGAAACCTTTTAGGAGTTCGATTAAAAATCTGATTCAGATTGATAGAATTAAATATAATTAATTAGGTCTTAATGGAAGTCAAACTAAACTAATTAAATTATGAGGGATCTATGATTTGTTATAATTAATTTGATTATGTGTTGATTAAGGTTTATTAAAATTAAGTGGTATTTAATTTAGCTGATATATAATTATATACTAATTTAATTCTACCCAATTAATTGGTATATTAAAGCTGTGAGAGAAAATTCTAGAGAGTTGGGAGTTAGTGAGTCTTATGTTTATATATGCATTTGAGGAGAGAGCGTAGGCAAACCCACTTATTTATTGTTGAGTACAGCCCGTGCTTCACATCTTGTCTTGGCAAACCGTGAGGAATGAATTAAAGAAAGAAATAAACAAAAAAAAAAAAAAAAAAAACAAAAGAGAGTTGCAAGGGTGCTCTGAGAAGCACCGAACGAGAGTTCTCAGCACCGAAGGAGAGAGGGAGAAAGAGTTAGAAAGGGAGCTCAATTAAGCAAACAGTTGCTGGAAACTGTATGCGGACTCAAGGAAATCCAACCATTGAATAGTTAAGGTAAGAAATTGAAGCTTAGACTTTATGAATAATTTGGCTAAAAGTTGAAATTAAGAAGTAAATTGAAGATTAATTATATAAATTGATAGGAAAATGGGTTTTGAATGTTAAATCAAGTTAGGTTAAAAAACTTGAGTTATGATTCTTTTAATTTGTTAAATTTGGGTTCAATTTAGAGAATTATTCTTGGATCAAGTTCTATAATTTACATGCAACAAGGGTTTATTCAAGATTTGGCCCATACAAATGAGTTAGGTTAATAATTATGGAAATCAACTTAGAAATTAATTATTTTGCATTTAATGTTTGTAATCTTGCATGAATTTGGCCCTTAATTCTACATGCATGTAATTTGGAGGAATTAAAGAATAAATAGGGGTTTTGATTTTAATTATATTAACCCATGCATGTAATGTAATCTAAGAGTTTGACTTAAATTAAACATATTTTGGAATATCTTTGATTATGAATTAAGTTTTGGGTATGTTATGAAGGAAATTAATTTAACCTAAGTTTGGCTAAATCAAGAATTAAATTATGATTTGATTTTGAATATAGAAAATTAGTTGGTTTTAATTCCACACATGCAAATATTTTTCTAGGAGTTTTATAATTTCAATTTCATAATTTAAGGAGATAGAAAATAGTTAGGAATCAATTTTATGGGATTAGAAGGAAATTGGTAAGAAAATGATGATTTGGAACTAAAATCAAATCTATGGAAATTTGGGAACTAATCCTAAAGTTTTGATTTTATTATGAAAATTAGGCATTTGTTTAATCCCTGCATGTGATTTAATTTAAAAGGTTTGTTCAATCTAAGCACATTTTAGAACATCTATAATTATAAATTAAGTTTTTGGTTAGAAACTGAGTTAAGTTGAATTTCTAAGAAATTGATTTGTGTAATTCATAATTAAGTTGATTTTGTTATTAATATAAAATTGGACATATTAGTATTTCATACATCATGGATTTTGAAAGATTTGGATTAATTTAATCTCATATTTTGAAGAGAAAAATGAAATGTTTTATAAACATCAAGTTTATGAAAAATTAGAATTAATCCTAATGTTAGAAAAAGTGTTGATTTTATAATTAGATTTTAATCCATACTTGTAATTTGAGATTTTATTTAAATGAAACATATTTTGGGATATCTATGGTTATGAATTAAATTGAGGTTATAAATTAAGTTAAGTTTTAGACTATGGAAATTAGTTGGAAAATTTATAAAAAGTTTCATGACTTCAATTTCATGATTTCAAGGAAAATAGAAAGAATTGGACACCAATTTTATGTAACTAAAAAGAAAATGGGAGTTTGGAGCCATGTTCAATTTATAGAGACTAAGTTAGAAGTTAATCATTTTGAGTTGGGATTTGGCTTGTTATGGAGAAAATGATTTCAAACTAAATTTGGCGATTGAGGTATGATTTTGAATAAATGATTTTTCAAATTATGACTCAATAAAGAATGAATCATTGATCTTGTGGTAATTATTTAAGAAGCCAAGTAAATGATCAATCTATTTGGAAAAGAGGGACTTAGTAATGGATGAATATGTGAAATAAAAACCCAGTTTACTTAATTGAGAAAGAATAAACGTAGTAGAACTTCGGACTATAAAGACTAAAGACTAGAAAGGACACGTTTAATCAAAGGAGTAATATTGTGTTTCAATGTGTATATGTTATGTGATTGTGTAGGTCACGCGCCATTGTCTGCCTGATATATCTGATATATCCAGTCTGTCTGATTTGCCTCTGCAGCCCTCTGTGAGTAATAACTTTGTAAAGTTATGTTCAATGTTATGTATTTTCAGTATACTGTGATATGAAATGGTTGATTCTCGAAAAAGCTATGATATATTGGAAATGAATGAATTAGTGTCCAGTTTTTTGAAAAATATTTGTGGCACCCTTAGTCCGGATGGCCCTTGCTTGGGGGTAACAATACCATAGTTACTTGCGCGCAAGATATGGACCTTTGTAGTCGTTGGTACCAACTTTGTTGTGGTCTTCGAACCTGCCTGTTGTGGTCTTCGGACCTGCCTGTTATGGTCTTCGGACCTACCTGTTGTGGTCTTAGGACCTACCTGATCTGATAGCTAATGGGTGTACCACATATGATCTTATGCAAAATCTGAGTTTGATTATGAATATGAGCATGTATCTGAATCTATTTCTGATTGGAAATCTGAATATGCATAAGACTCTATTTCTGATAAGACTGTGTTTCTGATATAAACTCTGATTCTAACTCTGTGATAGACATCATTCATTAAACCCTTTACTCTGTTATTATTTACTGGGGTTTAGCTCACTGTATTATTTATGTATGTAGGTGATCAGGCGCGTGACCAGGCTAGAGGTTTCTGTCTAGAATCCGTTTGTCAGCCAACCTATGTGCCTCCCGTGGAGGTTCCGGATATGCTAAGTGTTGTCGTTATGTGATGTAAAGTTTAAGTTCAGTTACGTTTTCTTGCTTGGTTCTTCAAGTCATGTGTATATATGTAGATATAAAGTTTAAAATTTTTCTGTCTCATATAAGTCTGCACAGCTCAATGGACGTTGTATATTCTTATTTGCTTCCGCTAGCCCCTAATATTATGTTAATTTGTCTCAGAGGCCGTAGGTAATCCCAGGATTACTGGCCGGTTACGATGCTAAACCTATAGGGGCGGGTTTGGGTCGTGACAAGTTGCTAAGGATGCCACAATACATTTCAGAATATAGGACATACATTCAATCAAATAACAATAATCATTTCAGAAAACAGTTCCGTAAACAGTCAGAAAACATTCTCAGTTAAACATATCTTTACACAATTGTTACTCACAGAGTTTGGGCTACAGTATACTAGAGCGTGTCTCCCCAGTCGCCAACCCTACGCAGTTCACAGGTTGAACACACACTAAGCTACACAGTTGGGAAATATCATAACTTAATCCCTTATTTGCCTTGGTGTGTTCTACATCTATATCCTCATTAAGATGCCTTAAACTAGGCCTAAGGATGCCTAGAATGGGATGAGGATGCAAAAATACACTTAGAAAACATTTTTCAAAGTTTGCTGAAAATAGGAGCCTCGCCGGCGAAGCCTTCCTTCGCCGAGCGAAGCCCGAATCAAAGGCCTCGCTCGAGCGAGAAATCCTTCGCTCGAGCGGTCTGTCGAAACAGTAAAAATACTGGATGCTGCAATTTTACGCTCGAGCCACCAATTCTACGCTTGAGCGTAGCTTCGAACAAAGGTTGGTCGCTCGAGCGAAGAAGCCAAATTCTGAAATTTCCAGATTTGTCTCCTAAGCTCAAACCAAGTATTCTTTCACTCAAAACTCGACCTCTTGGGCCCAAATTCTGGAAAACACATATAAATTCAATGTATAACAAGTTTCAAAGCTCAATTTATGAATTCAAGCCCCAAAGGTGAGTCAATTAAAACCATTTTTCAAACCCATTTTTCATGAACATGGAGAATATGCAACATGCATGGATTCAAACCAAATTCAACCTTCAAAGCTTGTCCAAATGGACTCATTTCTTCAAGAACATGATGAATTCATGGACTCAAGCCTAATTATGAACATGCATGTACAATTTTACTATGAAAACACCTTAAGAATCAACAATACAAGCATGCATGCATGAATTATGCTCTAATTCAACATGTATGAACTAATTCATGACTTAATTCTATAATGAAGCATGAATCATGCAAGAGCTAGCTCAATGACAACAATAAGGAGATGAATGATCTACCTTAGGTGTAGGATAAGAAGTGAGGAAGCTTAATTTGTCAACTTATACTTCAATCTCTTCAAGATCACCAAGTTGTAGTCAAAATCCCTCTCAATTCTCTCCCTTACTCTCTAGTTCGGTGGTGAGACAACAAATAAGCTGAGGAAATGTTTAATCTACATGTTTAAGGCTCAACATATGTGAATAAACAAAGGCCCCACTAGGTGGCAAAGTTGTGATTAAGGCAAACTCTTAAATTGGCTTTATTTAATCTAGTTTAATCATACCTAAGCACATTTTAAATAAATATACCATAAAATTAGATAAATTCTACTGTTCATGAAATACTAAACAGTTTCTAATTCGGCCGCCAATAAGGCCTTCAATTTGCAGTTCGAACATAAAACACAAACAGATAAATCATAGAATCAAACAGATAGAATACAATACAATAGATATGCTCAGTCAATTCAGTTCCAGTTTCAATCAAATTCGATGCTCAAGATTAGCTTGGTTCAATTATCGGTCATAAGTCAGTCGGTTTAGCGATGAATCGGTATGTAATTCAAGAAATTTTAAAAACAGTATGGGGTTGTTACATTAATCACAGAAATTGGTATTTCTCTGGATTGGAGAGGAAGAATTTCTCTGGTTTGGATTGGAGAGGAAGAATTTTTCTGGATTAAGTGAATTTCTCTGGATTGGAGATGAGAATTTCTCTGGTTTTCAGTGAATTTCTCTGAGTTAGAGAGGGAAATTTCTCTGGGTTAAAGTGAATTTCTCTGGAAAGTCCAGAGAGATGTGAGATTTTCTCTGTGCAGTCCAAATTTTCTCTGGGAAAAATTTCTCTGGGCTGAAATTTCTCTGGGCTGGAATTTCTCTGGACTGGAATTTCTCTGGATCAATGTTGAGGAACCTTAGACATTATGAAAATATTAGATGTCCTTTATACTATAAAGTCTTAATACCAGGGACCCTAAAAAAAAAACCCCTAATTTTTTTTAGGAGAAATTATAAAAATAAAAATAAATTTATGATTTGACTCTGATAACAAAATAAATCATGAATTTTTAATTTTATCAATTTAAACTCAAGAAAAAAAAAAAGTATTTTAGGCATTTTATGTATATCTACGTTGAGTTTAATAAAGTGTTTCTATTAGCACTCCACTTATTATTTTAGACTCCCATTTTTTCTTTTTTCTTTTTTTATTAACCTCATATGAAATTATTAAAGATTACATCAATTATTTTGAAATAACCCATCTCACTAGGGGTGGGTGCGAATTGGTCTGCCACGAAACCTCCAATCGCCATCCGTCCGCTGATTGGCGGATTGAGAAAATCAATCAAGATCATCACCAATTCGGCGGATGTGGATTGAGCGAATTGGCGGTTTGGCGGATAGATGCGAATGGGTTTGGCGGTTTGAAATTTTATAAATTTTCAACATAGTTCAACTTGTGTACTTCCTAAAATATATATATATATATATATTATAGTCAATGACTTAAAAAAGTATTATAATTACTATATGCCTCATCCAAAGAAAGAAAGTTTGAAATTTTAGAATATCACAATCACTGCATGCCTCATCCATATATTACAATCACAGCATGCCTTATCCACATTAAGTATTACAATATGTGGTTCTTAAAATATAAAAACAATTTAAACCACCAAAACCATGAACAGAGCAGTAGTAGAGATTGTATATCTCTATATTGTTACATTTATATATATTTTTGAAAACAAAAACCAACCAGCATATATCATATTTTCTATTTATTACTTTTAGAGTTAGATTTAAAAACTAAAAAATATAAATAAATAATACGTTTATTTTTTTCAATTCAAAAAATATATTCAAGTTGAAAACTTTTTTTCAACAGAATATTTAAACTCTTTTTCAATTGAAAACACAAACAAAATATTTAAACAAATTAAAAACATAAAGTCTTATAAATTATTAAGGGTGCTTGCGGTTTGGCGGTTCGGTTGCGGCCAAAAGAACCTCAAATCCGACATCTGTCCGCCAAATTGGCGGATTGGAGAAAATCAACCCGCAACCATCCACTCATCATCACGCATCCGTCCAAAATGTGGCGGATCGGTTCGGTTCGGTCGGTTTTGGCGGATTGGTATATCCGTTGCTCACCCAACTCATACACCTAGGGCTGAGTAAGGAATCCGTGAAATCTGTAATCTAATCCAGTTCAGTCAAATCCGATAGGTTTGGATTGGTTTTTTGAATCCGTGGTTCGATTTCGAATTGAAGAATTAAAAACCCGTAGTCCATGGATTGGTTCCGAATTGAACCCCACGATTTTGGATTGGAACCGATCCGGACCGTATACAAATAGTCTATATTTTTATTATGCATCCTCCCCCATAATATCTTCTCTTATTCCATATAAAAACCTAAACTCAAATCTAAACCTGCATAATATCTTCTTTTATTACTTTTGTTTATTAGTTTTTAGTTTTAATTTGTAATGGCCTAAATACTTCTGGTGAAACCAATTTCTTATGGTTGTTTAAATTCTAGAACAGTATGTCGCTATTATAGAAAGACATGTTACTATTGTAGAACTAATATAGCGCTATGTTTATGTTTTTATAAAATTAAAGTGTTATATATATATATATATATATATTTTATTATTTAATTATGTGAATCCGTAGTCCTAAACCGATTCAATTCGTGTTTAAATGGATTGGTTTGGATTTGTTTCATGATTTAAACAGATTGGTCCTGGTTTTACCCAAATCCGGTCCAATCCGGACCATGCTCACCCCTACATACACCCACCTAATTATAAGATAGAGTTTATAAGGGTACCCACCTTTATCATCATCCATACACTTCAAAACCTTCAACACTTACCCATATTCAAAACCTTGAAAACCTTCTGGCAACGATATTTCAATAGCAACAGTGGCAATCATTTGAGTAATAGCAATAAATAAAAGTTTTTTCGACAATCACAATTTTATGAAACGAATGAAGTACAATAATGTAAGTTTAGAAGAGGTTGATCACTTTAATAGTGTTCGTAACTCGAAGAATGTTGGCCTTGTAATGGGAGGTTCATTCAAAAACACGAACAAAAAATGATGAAAATAGTTTGACATTTTTTTAATACTGAATTCCCAAACATATAATAAAAAAATGACAACACATGACCGAATTAATGACATTAGTTCGACAACGAATAATCGAACACTATTCATATGTTCAACATCTTAGTCTTGAATATATGAATTTTGTTCCGACATGTTTTATCGATCAAATTCCTAACTTTAGGTCTTATTTGTCATAATTTAAAAAAGTCAAAAAATCATTATCTTATTTACGTCACATCATCTTATTTAAGTCACATCACCTCTCTACCCCATCACTTCAAACTCAACCCATATTTTATAAAAAATAAAAAAATACACTTATTTAATCCTGAATCACCCCTTAATTTGTATTGTTATTTGGGGTGATGACAAGCATTCTTTTCAACTTTTATGGAAGTTTGAAACCCAAATGCCACCTAGCATAGCCTCTAATGTTATTTGGGGTGATGACAAACATTCTTTTCAACTTCTATGGAAGTTTGAAACCCAAATGCCACCTAGCATAGCCTCTAATGAGTGTTGCAAGGAAGAGTGAGGAATATGGGTTTCAGATCAAGAACTCTTGAAAAAAAAAAAAAAAAAAAATTGTAGAGAGCTAAAGGGATACTGTCGTAAGAAAGAATGAGACGAATATTGCCGTGAGTGTGAAAAACGTGAGGTTGTTGGCCGAGTGGTGATTGGAGCTCGGCTTGGAAGGACGGACTACGGTTCGATTCCCCGCAACGCCAATTGGGAGGGGACTTGAGCCTTTAAATCCAGAACTGCTCCCCGGATCCGGATTAGTCGGCCTAAGGGTCGGATACCGGATGGTTGAACCAAAAAAAAAAAAAGAAGAAAAACGTGATCGAAGGGAAGATCTCCACGGTGAACTTAAGATTTGAACTTTAGATTTATAGGAGATTAATGGTTTTTAGAGATGTACTGAAGAGTGCATTTTAGTGGGTGAGAAATTTTTAAGAGGATAATTTTAGTATTATTTTGGGGGAAGAAGAGGATTTTTAAGCATTTTAAAATTTATAAGTAAAAATTCAAAAAAAGGGGGAGTCAAAAGTAATAAGTGGGTGCTAATAGTAATAATCAATTTAATAATTAATATATATATATATTTTTTCATCAATTTTACTTAACAAAAATAGATGAATAGTTTAGATTGAAAATAAATAAAAAGACTAGAATTTAAACTGATAAAATTAAACATTTAAGATTTATTTTTTAAGAGTGTTCAAACTTGGAATTTTTTTTAATTGTCCTTTTTTTTTCCCCTCTAACTTTGACTTTTTAAGTTTTTATTTTTATAATTTTCTGTAAAAGTTAATTTATGTTTAAAATTATATAGAACATTACATATTGAGATACGATGTATAAAAATATTTTATTATATATGACTCACATTTTTTTACATAAATTCAAATCTTAATATAACAATATATTCACGCAATATATATATATATAAGTATATTTTTATATCATGTAACAACTAACGTGATTTTTTTTGTTGTTTAATTTTAAACAAAAATTAATTTTAAGAGGAAGTTAAAAATAATTTAAAACATAAAAGGGCTAAGAGGAAAAAATCTTTACAAAGTGTTTGGTTTATAAATTTAGGGAGGAATTTAGAAAAAAAAAAAAAAGGTGAAATATAATAGCTCGTTTGGTTTGGATTTTAAAGATTTACTTTTCAACAAAATTGATTTTTTTATTTTTTGTGTTTTTTTTTTAATTTTTATTGAATTTTGTTATTATTTTAAGAAATTTTTTTAATTTTTAGATACACCTAACATAAATACATTTAAAAAGTATAATATTTGTGAAAAAAATCTTTAAAAAATTTATTAAATATCAAAAATACAAAAAAATACGAGAATTCAATACATTTTTTTTTATATTCTTGTGTATTTATTGATTTTGATAAATATTTTACTTTTTAGATATATCTAAGTAAGATATATTTAAAAAAATAAAATAATTGTTTCAAATTTTAAAAATATTAACTAAAAACAAAAAATTACGAAAAAACAAAGTATGCAATTTAAAAAAAATTAAAACCAACCACTGAATATTTTATTAATATTTTACCTAATTTTTTTTTCTAAATTCTTTTCAAAATTTCTGAATCAAATACAATTTTAAAAGCCAAGGTGAAAAAATAAAAGAATATAAATGGTGTAATTAAAAAAAAAAAATCTAAATTATTTTGCGAACATCAAAAAATCCAAAATCTAAAAGATCAAACATCAGTTATTCATCCAAGGGTTAACGTTCCATCTCGCAGGAGAACACCGAACGGTGCGATGCATACAATCAGTCGGTCCACTTCACGTATAAAGCAACAAAGAAGATAAAAAGTGAGCTGAAGAAGAACAGGAAGAGAAAGAAGAAATGGCGAGCAATCAGGGCCGTCTATTCTCATCATTAATCAAGCTATCTGCTCCAAAATTGGTTCTTCCCTACGCGAGATCTGAATCGGTAACTCTCTCCGGTTCGAACTCGGCGAGGCGACTCATCTGCTCTTCGACTCAGCTTCAACAAGAAGATCAAGTTAACCCTAAAAAGCTTGAAGAAGAGGAATCAGAAATCAAAGAGAAGATTCAAATCGAAAAGGACAACGAAGACGAAGATGAAGATGACGACTTTGATATGAACAAAGAGACCGGTGAGATTGGAGGACCTAGAGGTCCCGAGCCCACTCGTTACGGCGATTGGGAGCGAAACGGTCGGTGCTCTGATTTCTAATTATATTTTGATTGATTGTTTGTTTGCTTGTTATTATTTATGTTGAAATCTTGATGGATTTAGGAACTTGAAATGTGATGTTAGGTTTATAATTTGGTTGAGTATAATGATCAAATTAATGAATAAAAATGATTGATTGAATCAATCAATTATATTGTTCTTACTTTTTTTGCGGTATTGATTGTTCATAGTTATTACTAGTAAAATTGTCCGAGTTGTTGATGATACATGTTCTTAATTTTGTTATATCACTATGTGGTGCCCCATCTTGATGTTAATTGTTGGATTTTAGAGAGGACTTGACGAGTGTCAAGTGATAATTTAAAGGATGTGGAGCATTGCTCCATCACAAGCAAATAACCTCTTCGGGGTGAGGGGAGGAGAAAATATTGAAGGTAATGGTGACATTATTTTACATGGTCATCGGTCAATAAAAAAGGCTGCAAATGAAGTTAGATGGACAAGTCTCGTCTTTCATTAACTCCATAATATTGTTGTCTCTACCGTAAAATAGAATTATTTATTGGATAGTGATACAACCATGTAATATATCCAATATTTACCCGGGAGGGAGAGGGCAGCCTGGGGTGCCATGGCCACCCTTGATTTTTGAAAACCCTATGTATAGTATAGCGCAAAGGAGCTACTCTCCTAGGTTATAACCAATGATATTTCTCCTTACCACCTTCTTCTTGAAATATTTTTTTATATATAATATAATGTGAAGACTTTACAACTCACTTGAGAATCTCCACTGCATTATAACCGTTAATCAATTAAATTTACAATTCATGTATTGCCCTCTATAAATTTTAAGGAAAGTTTTTTGTGTGTAGGCTGTGATATATAGAATTTGATTTCTTTGTCTTTGTATTTTAAAAGGTAAAATTGTGTTGTTATTTTAAAAAACTTTTAATCAATGCTCCATTTCTATAAATAGGACAAAAGGAGTGAGAACAATTCACAATGATTATAGCCCTAGAACTCTCACTTATGGTTTGTGTTTGGATATTTCATTAAATATATATTATTCTAGTGGAGATTTCTTCCTTTTTCTATTCGATACGGTTATACATTTTATTTCTATATCACAATTTCTTCTAATAAAAGTTTGAGTTTTTATTTTAAATATTTATTATGGCTTTGGGGATTGTTCATTCTTCACTTAGACGGCATTTTTTTTTTTTGGATTGACATTGGGGTGTCCGGATCAAAGCTTGTGTAATCCGCAGGGATGTACAGCCATTAGCAAGGAGTTTCCTGCAAGTGCATCACGATTAATTCAAGGGTTTTCCTCTAGTTCAATGAACCTAAGGAATTATTAGCACCTAAGAGGTTTCAATCTCTGAACCTTGGAGGGAGCACACCTCCAAGACCCAAGGTCTTGCCACTAGGCCAATCTCTTGAGGTTTCACTTAAAAGGCATTTTACTATCAATGTACACTTAATTTGAGCCCATAAAATAAACTTTTCGACAATTTTTTTTCCTATTGTATTCATGAGTGTTTGTTTTCATTTACAAATCATGTATTTTGTATGAAACTTTTCTATTGAATTTTCGTTGCCCCCCTTTAGGATGAAATCTTGACTTCACCATTGACAAGTAGGGTGTGGTTGTCAAGGGTAACCCTAACAACCATGTAGTAGAACTTCTCACTAGATGATGATTGGTCTCTCTGGCAATAATCCATGTGGTAGAAAATGGGCATTGAGATTTGACTCAAGTCCAAATGCTAAAATTTTCATACATTCCAAGGAATGCATGCTATGTCATAACAATTATAGATTGTTTATTTTGAATTTTAATAATGGGTTATTAAAGTGGAGATCTCCGTTTTAACCAGGCAATGAAGAACTTGTAAATTCAAAGTCCTCCAAATTTATTGTAGATTTAGCAAAATAGGAGAAAAGATTTACTGCAAGTTTGCCATTGATGTTATGTAGGTTTGCCTTATTAAGATAGTTTTGAGTGAGAAGATACTTCTTTGACAGGAAACAAAATCTTTCTGATACGTTAAAAGATGACTATTAATACAGAGGCCATGCACAAGGTGTATTATTAAAAGCTTATAGTAATACATAAATATGTAGAATTCAATGTATTGAATGTTTTATTGATTGATATGAGAACCAAGCGGAGACTCCATTATATAGGAGTGTGATTACAAAGATTATGATCATACATTGAAATATAATAAGGAAAGCAACAAACATGATGATGATACATTGTAATATAATAAAAGGAAAGCAACAAACATGATGATCATACATTATAATAAGGAAAGTAACCGAAAGCAAAGAAGCCGAAAGAATCCAATCCATCTGATTAGCTTGATTTTCAACACTCCCCCTCAAGCTACGTTGTAGATGTGAATCATTCCCAATATTTCCGTCAGATCTTCGAAGTTTACTCGAGCAAGAGTTTTTGTGAGAATGTCAGCCTTTTGACAGTTTGTTGGAGTGTAGCGGACTTGAAAAAAATTCCTTCGTCAATCTTTTCCTTGATAAAGTGTCGATCTATCGCCACGTGTTTAGTTCGATCATGATGAACCGGATTTTTAGCTATACTGATGGCGGCTAACCAAAATGAATGTCGGGACAATTTACGGAGTCTTGTCGGACCCTTGTAGAAGCTAACCGGAATCAATGTCGAGACAGTTTACCGAGTCTTGTCAGACCTATGCAGAAGCTAACCGGAATCAATGTCGGGACAGTTTACAGAGTCTTGTCGGACCCATATAGGAGCTAACCGGAATCAATGTCGGGACAGTTTACAGAGTCTTATCGGACACTTGTAGGAGCTAATCGGAATCAATGTCGGGACAGTTCACAGAGTCTTGTCGGACCCTTGTAGGAGCTAACCGGAATCAATGTCGGGACAGTTTACAGAGTCTTGTCGGATCCCTAAAAAGTCGCACCCTCAAAAGGTGTGCCCAATCTTTCAAAAAGCGTGCCATCAAAAGACGTGCCCGACAGAATTCTTCGAGCGGCGAGCCATCAAAAGGCGCGCCGGATACGCGGCGAGGCACGTGCCCGCCTTGGCTTGTGTGCCCGGTTTGTCGTCTGGCGTTGAGAGGCGCGCGATGCGCGTGTCTGCCTTGGCTATTTAACCAAGACAGAGGCTGAGGTTGAGACTGTGACAAAAAACCTGCTGAAAACCTCTGAAAAACTCTTCGTGTTCTGAGAGAGATACTCTGTAACACTCTAGTGCCCAGAAAATTGCCTCTTCGTCCCGTGGTCTGCTCACTCTCTTTCCCGACCTCAACGAGTCTACAAGAGAGATAACCGGTGCGGTTGCCCCTGAACCTCAACCAAGTGCCCCTGGTTTTGCTCCGTTGAACTTTCCGATGCTGTCTGTGGAGCAAAGAATGGCTGCACAATCGGATATTGAGGCGAATTATTACACATTGAAGTCATGTGTTGAGACCATGACTGCGGTCTCAAACCTGTCGCACCGACTTCAGAGTAGGACAAATGAGGTGCAGCAGTTAAACGCCCAACTGGCTCTGCTCCAGGGCATGTATAAGGATGCTCGAGCAGAGATAAGTGTGTTGAAGGCGGAAAACAAGGAGCTGAAGCGGAAGGCCACTGTTATGCTCAGATTCGGAGGGCCGCCATATGTGACATTTGAGGAGCAACGGGAAGAGAACGTGCTCGGCGGTGTGGGAAACACGGAGGCAGTGCCGGTAAGGGATGCCCAAGACCGAGGCAAGAAGAAGAGAACAGCTGAAGAGGCGAAAAAATAAGGCCGGTGGGTGGTTGTGGGGTGTGGTTAGAGATTGTTTTTTTTTTTTGGTGTAAAAAGGTGATCGAGTTTGATCCCTGAGATGAATAAAGCCAGTTTGTTTGGGAATGGTGAATTTGTTTGTTTGTTTGTTTTTTTTTTGTTGTTGTTGTTGTTGTTGTTGTTGTTGTTTTTTTTTTTTTTTTTTTTTTTTTTTTTTGGAAAAACAAAAGTAGATAAATAAAGAAAAATAAATAAGTAAATAATAATAACATATTTGAAATCAAAAAGGAGATAATGGAAAACATGTGAGTGAAACAGGAGTATGGGATAAAGAGAATAAAAAAATAAATAAATAAAAGAAAAAATGTGCTAATGGTATAACCGGTGCGAGCAGTGCATACAATCAGCGGATAATAGTTTGGAAAAATATTATAATAATAAAATATATATATGCTTTGTGGGAAAGAAGATAGTGGAGATGGAATATATTATAATAAAAAAAGAAAGGAAAAGAGAGGGTGTAAAGTGAGAGAGATAGGGTGTAAAGTGAGAGAGATGTTTCCAGTGTGCTTGATGTTCTTTGTCTTCTTGCGATGGAATATATTATAATAAAAAGAAAGTGGGTTGCCGTTGCCGGCGGTGAACAACCAGGATAAGGTGATGTCGGAGGTGTACTTGGGTCGGCAGATCTGCCACGGGGTGGCGTGTGAGGGTTCGGACCTATTGGGTTCGAGTCGGTTCACAGTCGGCTCGCATGTTTGTTGCTGATGGTGGTGACCACGGCTGTCTTGGTTCTTGAGATGTTGGCAGGAAAACAGCCGCTCCAATCACCTGGCCGCTTTGAAAAGATCACGTACCAGTTTGATGAGTCTGAACAATGTGTTACAGAAGGTGCACCAGGAGCATCTAGCCAATCTGATGGAATGCAGTACACCGATATTTGGGGTCAATTCGGTGTTGGAATCGGAGGCGACGAAATGGAAGTAAACGTTTTCTGGGCACGATGTGTGCTTGAGAACAAAGTAAATCGCCGCCATGGAACCTCTCAAGTACTGAGCATCGAGTGTCATTGTGATGTGAACGAGAAACGAAGCACAGGTCGATGATGAGTTGTTTGATACTGGAATTTGACATTCGGGTCCATTTCTATATACGGGTGCTTCATTAAATTGAAATCCGTCATTGAAACTCAAAGTTTCTGTCACTTTCTTGGGAAACAATCGAATGGCGAAGACGGGGGAGACAAACAGAGAAACAAATATGAGAACAGAGACCAATAGGTGAGGCATGCCAGATAGAACAACAATGATTTTGGTTTTCTGGGTTTGTTTGAGAATGGAGGAAAGAAGAGAGGTTGCTTAGAGAAATGGTGAGACGAGGTGAGATATTGAAAGTCTACGTTGAATCAAATGGAAGTAGACGGGTGGAGAGAGAGAAGGTTCTTGGAAGGGAGAGAATCAAAAGGAGAGAGAAGGTGGTGGTGATAAGCAGAGAAATAGGTTGAGGTCCGGCGGGCGGGCGGTCAAGGCGAGGTTGCCGGCCGCTGGTGAAGCGAAAATATTAGGTTCTAAACCTGCTCTGATACCATGTAGAATTCAATGTATTGAATGTTTTATTGATTGATATGAGAACCAAGCGGAGACTCCATTATATAGGAGTGTGATTACAAAGATTATGATCATACATTGAAATATAATAAGGAAAGCAACAAACATGATGATGATACATTGTAATATAATAAAAGGAAAGCAACAAACATGATGATCATACATTATAATAAGGAAAGTAACCGAAAGCAAAGAAGCCGAAATAATCCAATCCATCTGATTAGCTTGATTTCCAACAAAATACACAATTAATTCTACACTCATTGCTGAGAACAAGAAGTTTAATTTCTATTATACAATACAATCATTAAAATTTCCATAAACTATCACTAATTTATACTCACTCAGATTTATAAATTACTTCTAACTTGCTATTAAAAGTTGTACTACCCAATGTTCCCCTCGTTGACACTAGATTTGTGGAGGCAAATGGACTAGAGGGAATTGTTAGAGTGCTTCCATCTCCCTTTAGCATTTGCCCCACAACTTTCACCGATGGTCAATCTATTGGGTAACCATTGTATACACCAAAGTCCCACTATTGTTAGTTTCTTCACAATCTTTGCATCTGTTTCTCAATTTGAACTCTTAATTCTTCTCCTTGATCCAAACGCTTGTAAATCCATTCATGAAAGTAATTTTCGCTCTTTTTTGTGTTTTTTTTTTTCTTTCTCCCTCCAACCATTTCTAGCAACATTCCAAAACTATAAACATCTGATTTGTATGACATATTCCCAAAGTTTCTAGAGAACATTTCAGGGGCAATGTACCATACGACCGCTTTTGCAGTAGTCATGGATATAGCACTCTGTTCCTTTGAACACTATTTTGATTGACCAAAGTTAGAGACCTTTGGGTTGAACTCTAAGGCCCCGTTTGTTGCAAGAGATAGAGGGAGGATTGAGATTGAGATGGATGTGGGACCTACTAATGTTGTGTTTGTATTGGGTGATAGAGAAGGGATTAAGATGGAGGTCTGGATTAGATTAAGCCTTGGAAGGAGGATTGGGATGAAGGAGGTGGAGGTGGTATTAGAAAGAGTGCTGCTATTAACACTTGTCAAAATTTTTTGGACTTCCCATTTTATAATTTTTTTTATTACAATTATACCCTAAAATAAAATTACATTAAAATACATGACTAAATGGAACACCCACCTATCAATAAGAACTAATACTCTATAATATTGGACCCCCACCTCCACCTCCACCTCCACCTCCACCTCCACCTCCACCTCCAAGTCTAACTATACGTATTCCATGTTTGTAAACTCTAAACCTATTACTTTTCATAACTAACTAACATAAACCCTAAATCTATTATTTTTCATAATCATTTTAAATCCTGAATGTATCATCTTCATCACCATCATCAATGCTATTGAACTTGAAAGTTTTGCTTCAAGTATAACGTATACTTCATCACTTATTTCACTGTGTAGAGCAATGGAGGACGAGGACAACAATTCTAGTGAGATTGGCGTTCCATTGATAAGTTTATCTGTCTTGTATTAACATTCTCATTGCGTTTTGATTGTTCTTGTTTAGCTTAAATTTGTTCGGTACTAGTTTGCTGATTGTTAGAATTATGTTCGGTAATACAGTACTGAACATAATTCTTTCGTTCAATACATAGGTTCCGAACATTAATGCAGATAGTCAGTTATGTAATTTTCTTTGTTAAACTAACTTAGAATGGAAAAGAGTGAATTGGAATGAATTTAAGTTATGTATTTTGAATAGATTTAATTTATGTTATTTTAAGTTGTGAATTGGAATGGATTCAAGTTACACAATGATGAACAAATTTTGTTCGGACATACGGTGCTGATAGGATCATTATTGTTCGACAAAACAGTTTTGAACAAAATACATTTTTTCGGCTACATAGTGGTGAACAAATTGTTTTGGGCTACATTCAGAATTCTAATGGCGATTCAGATAATGATTCTGATGGCGATTCAGACGATGATTCTGTTTTTCCTCATCTTGCAAACGTTTAAGCAAATCCCGTAGAAATTGGAGTATCTTTGATCGATCTCAGCGATGACAAAGATACAAAAAGCAACGAAGAAGATGATGATGAGAGAATGAGAGAGGTTACTGATTCGGCGATACGGAGAGCGTTCAGAGAAGATGAGAGTCGTCAGAATGTTTCGTTGACGGCCGAGACGGCAACGAGAGATGGAGGGTTGGGGTCCAAGAATTCTATATTGGACCAAAGCTCCAAACTCTGAAGATTGAGTGAGTCAGGGAGGGAGAAGGATGAAAAATTAGGTGGGTGTGCATTTCATTGTGAAAATATTATGAATATGGGTAGATTTGGTAATAAGTGGGGTGTCTAAAAAAATATTATTAAAATTTAGGGTTTAGGGTTGGGGTCCAAAGAAATGGGGGATCCAAAGAATTTTGGTAGGTGCTAATAGCAGCATTCATTAGAAAAATAGTCCGCCGAATTATTTTTTATTTATTTATTTTATTTTATTTTTTACATATTGGACATTTTTTTGAACATTAATGTTTAATTTTTTGTATTTTTTGTTAAGTAAAAATCATTGTTTTATTTATTATTTTTTACATGTTGGGCATTTTTTTTGAACATTAATATTTAATGTTTTTATATTTTTTTTATTTGTTTTATGTAAAAATAATTTAACAATCCCTACATCAACAACTATCATCAAAACAAATATAATTTTAATTAATCCTCTTACTATCAATCCTCTCACTATGAATCTTCTCAATTCTACCTCTGAAAACAAACGGGGCCTAAGAAGCATCGACACGACATGGATACGACACTAATACGTTGACATGCTAATTTTCAAAAAATACAGGACACGACATGTGGAGGACACGCATGCAATATATAATTTTATATATTTATTATATTATATATATATATATCAATATATCATGGCACTAATTCCTATAAATTTATATGGTTTTTGTTTTATTATTATATCTTAAATTGTTTTGTTTAAACTTATAATTAGTTTCACATGTGTCTAATCGATAGCCACGTGAGTTTAAGAGATGCACACGTATGTCCTCCAAGTGTCCAGGTGTTTAAAAAATATTAAAAAATAGGACATGTTTTGAAGAGTGTCGGACACGTATCGGAGAAGTGTCCAAAGAGTGTCGGTGTCTGACATGGACACGACATGTATACGTCACCTTCTTAGAAGTGTCCGTGCTTCTTAAGTTGAACTTATGGTCCAACAAGATGTTGTGAGGCTTAATATTGAAATGAAGGATTTGTTAATCACACCCGAGGTGAAGATATTCAATTCCTTTAGCTATGCCAAGAGCTATATCTTGCAACTTCTCCCAACCAAGTGAACGCTTCTCTCTATCAGAGAGGAGATGAACTTTTCAAGGGAATTGTTTGATAAGAACTCATAAAGGAGAGCTCTTCTGAATCCGTCAGAACAGTATCCTACCAAGTGAACAATAGTGATATGGTGGATTCTGCCTATTGTTTGCACTTCATTGATGAATTCCTCATTATTTCCTTTCACATTGTTAAGAATCTTAACTGCAACATGAACATCATTTGAAAGATTTCCCTTGTACACTGATCCATAACCTCCTTGGCCTACTTTGTTCTGAAATCGATTTGTGATTTTCTTGATATCTGTGTAGGAGTATCTTGCAGGCTTAAGAGCTTTATAATCCTCCAAAAACTTTAAAATCTTTAATTGATCCTCTTTCTTTATTTTGTTTAATCTGTGGACAAAATACATTATAATGACAAATACAATAGGAATAGATAAACTAAGACTCCACTTGCAATTCATAACATACCAAGTGAGTAAAATTTTGCCTCATCCACAAAATCAAATGAAATTAGGATAAATTACATTGGTAGTCCCTGCATTTTTCTTCTTGTGTTATTTTGGTCATTCTAATTTCAATTAACTCAATTTTGACACTTAATTGTAGATTGTGTGAATTTAGTCCAATTGATAACACTGATTAGGATTTTTAAGGGAAAATGGTTGAGATTAACTCACTGAGTTGAATAAGTTTACAATTTTTCTTATAAAAAATAACACCAGCCACTTATGTACACATTTTCTATCAAAAAGTACTAACAATTGTAATCAATTGGATCAAATTGAGACAAATCATAAATTGATGGTAAAAATCAAGCCAATTAAAATTATAGGGACTAAAATGGTACAAGGTTAAAAATATATGGGCTACCAGTGTAATTTGCCCTTGAAATTAAGGGAGGATGGACCACTTCATCTGCAACCTTTAGTTTCCATGATGTATTTGTAAAAGTCTGAAAACTTATTAGATTATCATTTTCGTAAAATATGTGATTGGTGTTATTTTGGTTATTATTATTTTTATTACGTCAATTTAGTCCTCATTATATAAAAACGTGTTTTGATTTGAGCTCCTCTAGCTCAACTCTTTTTGTAGATGACGTTAAATTAAGGTGTAAATATGGAAATTTAAGTAAAAGTTTTCGCTTTTAGTCCCGAAAATATGCAATTTGTGTTATTTTAGTCCCTAATTGTTTAAATTGTATTAATTTAGTTTCTAATATATAAAAGTGTTCCAATATAGTCATTCAATATGCAATTTATTGTTGTTTGATGTTTTTACTTTTTCTCTTTCTCTTTGATTTTGATTGTTGATGGTGGTTGAAATTGGAGAGTTAAACTCACCATGCTTCCTAGAAGAAAAGAATTCTTGTAGATTGGTCATTGGTTGTTATGCATGCTGATAATACATAAAAAACATAAATCTTTCTGATACAAAGTGCCCCATTGTAAGATGATAATTAATACAAAGGCCATGCTCAAGATGTATTATTGAAAACTATAGTAATACATCAATACACAATTAATTCTAAACGCAATTGCTGAGAACAGTGAGATTAATTTCTGTCATATATTACAATCATTAAAATTTCCCATAAAATATCACTAATTTATTCTCTCACTCATATTCAACAATTACATCTAGCTCACTAGTAAAAGTTGTATCACCCATTGTTCGCCCGTTGGCATTGGATTTGTGGAGGAAAACGGACTGGGAGGAATTGTCAAAGTGCCTTCATCTCCCTCCAGCATTTGCACCACAACTTTCATCGAGGGCTGGTCTATTGGACACCACTGTATGCACCAAAGTCCCGCTATTGTTAGTTTCTTCACAATCTTTGCATCTCCCTCCTCATCAATTTGAAATCCTAGCTCTTCTCCTTTATCCAAACTCTTGTAAATCCATTTTGGAAAGTAATTTTTGCTTGTGTACTTTGTTATAATAATTTACCTCGCTCTAACAATTTCTAGCAACAACATTTCAAAACTATAAATATCTTATTTGTCTGACACATTCCCAAAGTTTCTAGAGAACACTTCAGGTGCAATGTAACCCATAGTCCCTCTAGCAGCAGTCATTGATACTGCACTTTGTTCATTTGAACATTACTTTGCTAAACCAAAATCAGAGATCTTTGCATTGAACTTGTGGTCTAACAAGATGTTGTGACTCATGAGAGTGGAGGATTCGTTGATCATACCCTAGGTGAAGATATTCAATTCCCTTAGCCAAGCCAAGAGCAATGTCTTGCAATATTTCCCAACCAAGTGAATGCTTTTGTTGATAAGAGGCTATAAACTTTTCAAGTGAATTGTTCGGTAAGGACTCATAAAGCAAAGCTCTTCTGAATCCATTAACAGAATATCCCACCAAGCGGACCACATTGATATGGACCACAAAATTTAAAACTTGAGGGACTAAAATGATAAGAAATTCATACTTTATTAATCAAAATTGTCTTTTATTCATATATTTTGTTAGCAGATGTTAAACTTCGACCAAATTGACGCAAATTGACAATTTTGAGGACCAAAATCACAAATTGAAACTTAAGAGATTAAAATGAAAAACAACGCATATTTTAGGAACTAAATATGCCCTTTATCATATTATTAAAAAAGCATAAATTTTAATTATAGTCCTTAAGTTTAACATTTTTTTCGTTTCAGTTCTTAAAATTTTATTTTTGTCAATTAACTCCTTAAAGTATTAAATTGGAATCAATTTAGTCTGGAAGATAATATAAAAATAAAACATATGCCTAAAGATTATATAAAATTGTTATAAGGCCCACATTTTAATTTATTATTAACTTAATTATCCTCCACACTTGTGTTTTAGAATTGATATCAAAGTTTAATTTCTTAGTTTTGTCATATTAATAAATGAGCATTAGATACATTGAAGAAATCGAATAAAATAATTTAAGTAATAGTACTGCATTACAAATAATTATCGAACAAAATACTAATATCATTGGGTTATTAAAAGAACTTAACAAAAATGTTAAAGAAAATCAATTAGAAATTATACATAGTTTGACATCTATTATTAGATAAAAATAATTAGTTAGCACTTGTAGAAAATAATATATTTAATTATCCTTATCCTTACCCTTGCAAGGAACTCTCCAAGGGAATGTTTTGAATTAATACCACCACAAAAATGAAAAATTGATCTAAGTAATTATAATTTGAGCGACTTACGTGTAGGTTTTAATAGGTGAACTTATTTGTCTAATAGGTCTTATTATAATTAATGACATTTTTCATCAAATACTATTAAAAAACGTTACTAATTGTTAATTTTCAGCTATAGTTTGAAAATTGTCACAAAAAATATCATTCATGATAAGTTTTAGTGGCAATTTAAAAAAATCGTTACAAAAAAATCATTAATTTTCAAATTTCAACAACAGTTTGAAAAATTTATCATAGAAAAAGTCAGTAATGATAAGTTTTAGTGACAACTTATAAAAATTGTGATGAAAAAAGTTATTAATTGTCAATTTTTAGAGACATATATGCAAAAAATGTCACAAAAATTTATTTTTAGTGACGATTTTACTAAGACTTATTTTCAATAAAACTTCATGGAAATTAAGTCCAATTATTAAGACCTATCGGTAGTTTAGCCTTATAATTTAGATGAATTATAAATAATGGTGGTACAAGACAAATATAATGAAATGAAATATAAAATAATATTAGAAATAGCCAAAAAATAAGATAAAATAGATAGTATTAGAATAGAAATAGAAGACCTATATAAGTAATTAGAATTAATTAGCCTGGAAGAAATGTACCAATTATAAAAACCACACGTGTAGAGGATAATTAAGTTAATAATAAATTAAAAACTAGGTCATAATTTTATCTGACATTTAAGCTAATGTTCTATTTTAATATTATCTTATGGACTAAATTGATTCGAATTTAATACATTAGGAACTTAATTGACAAAATTGAAACTTTAAGAACTTAAATTAAAAAAGGTGTTAAACTTTAAGGACTATAATTATAATTTATCCTTTTAGCCAAAAATATATAGCATAGAGATTTTTCAAAAGTTATCACACAAAGTTGATGGAATTTGTCATTTGAAACATATTTGACATTTTTATTAGATCCTTACATTTTTACTAAAATCTCATTTTAATAATTACACTTTTACCAAAATCTCATTTTAGTCCCTTTACTTTTAATTTTCGTTAGCTCTATTAACAATAGATGGATGTAATTTGATTTAAAGTATAAAGGGTTGACTGTTACGATTAAAAGTAAAAAAACTAAAATGAGTTTTTGGTGAAAGTAAGATTGACTATTACGATTGAAAGTGAACAGCCTAAAACGATGATTTGATAAAAGTGCAAGGGTCTTAAATGTAAATTATCCAAAATATAATTCAACTAATTACACTTTTCAAGGCATATGTCAATACAAACTAAGACAAATAAAATAAAAATAAATCAAAACTCACAAATGAAAGTAAAAATCTCCAAACTATTTATCATTTTGATAAATTTATTAGTATCATTAATAGTATTAAATAATCATTTTATAAACACAAAATATTAAAAAAAAAATCAAAATTTTCTTATTATTAAAAGGAGAGGTAATATTTAAATAAAATAATAAAAAATTTCTAAAACTTTATGAATAAATAAGTCCAATTGATAAGATATATCCAAGTGCTTATTTTTTTAATAAATATCTCCAATTAATTCAACAAGAAGATCAAGAAAAGCAAACAGAAATCAAAAAGAAGATTCAAAAGGAAGGTGAAGACGATGATGATGATTAAGATGACAAATTTGATGTGTACAAAGAAACTGGTCGGTGCTTTGATTTCTAAATTTTTTTTATTTAATCAATATTTAGCATTCTGTTGAAATATAGGACATTTTTTCTTTGATTTTGATTGTTGATGATGGTTGAAATTGGAGACTTCAAACCTACCATCATCGCCTTCCTCTATGAGCTCGCGATTGAATCATTCTCTAGATTTACTGTGGATTGGCCATTGGTGATATGCATTTTGATACTACTTTGATACAAAATCATAAATCCTTCTGATACAGAGTGCACCATTTGTAAGATGACTCTTAATACAAAGGCAATGCACAATATGTAGTATTGAAAGGTTATAATAATACATTGATAAACAATTAATTATACACTCATTGGTGAGAACAATAAGGTTAATTCCTATTATATAATCAACAACTTTTTAGAAAAATATTACTAATTCATTCTCTTATTCAGATTCAGAAATTACTTCTAACTCACTATTAAAAGTTCTCCCACCCGTTGTTCCTGTCATTGGCATTGGATTTGTGGAGGCAAATGGACTGTGGGGGACTATTAGAGTGTCTCCATCTCCTTCCAACATTTGTACCACAACTTTCATCGATGGTCGGTCCACTGGGTACCATTGTATGCACCAAAGTCCCACAATTGTTAGTTTCCTTATAATTTTCGCATCCCCATCTTCCTCAATTTGTATTCCTAGATCTTCTCCTTGATCCAAACGTTTGTATATCCACTCCGGAAAATAACACTCACTCGTGTTTTGTGTTTCCGTATTTTGCCTCCCTCCAACCATATCTAGTAACAACATCCCAAAACTATAAACATCTGATTTGTATGACACATTCCCAAAGTTCCTGGAGAATACTTCGGGTGCAATGTAGCCCACAGTCCCTCTAGCAGTAGTCATGGATACAACACTTTGTTCCTTCGAACACAATTTTGCTAGACCAAAATCAGAGATCTTTGGGTTAAACTTGTTGTCCAACAAGATGTTGTGAGGCTTAATATCAAAGTGCAAGATTCGTTGATCACACCCAAGGTGAAGATATTCAATTCCTTTAGCTATACCAAGAGCAATGTCTTCCAGTTTCTTCCAACCAAGTGAACGCTTTTGTTGATCAGAGGCTATAAACTTTTCAAGTGAATTGTTTGGCAAGAACTCGTAAAGCAAAGCTCTTCTGAATCCATCAGCACAATATCCCACCAAGCGAACCACATTGATATGGTGGATTCTACCCATTGTTTGCACTTCATTGATGAACTCATCTCCATTTCCTTTCACATTGTTGAGGATCTTGACCGCGACATAAACATCATTGGAAAGCTTTCCCTTGTACACTATTCCGTAACCTCCTTGGCCTACTTTGTCCTCAAATTGATTTGTTATTTTCTTGATATCTGCATAAGAGTATCTTGCAGGTTTGAGAGCTTTGTAATCCTCCAAAAATTTGTCAATCTTTACTTGATCTGCTTTCTTCATTTTGTTTGATCTGTAGACATGATATATTGCAATGACAACTAGAAGAAGAAAAGTCGGACCTACGACTGCCCCTGCAATCATAATAGACCATGTTAGTAAATTTCTACCTCGTCGTTGACAATTGAAATTATGAGAGGATGGACCACTTCACCTGCAATCTTTAGTTTCGTCAATGCACCTGTAAAAGTTTGAAGATTTCTTAAAATACATATATATATAATGAAAAAACTTTACAGTAGATTCATAATAAACTAAGTAAAAGAAACTGACATGATACAATCAGATATCCAAATAGGGTCAAACCTTCTCATATAGTAGTCCAGCTATATCAGCAATTAACAGAGGCTTAATTAATCAAGTTTGGACCTCAACACATGCTCCATTAGGTGCACAACTTCTAACAAAAAACCACACAACCTAATCTATATGGCAAGACTTTATCATCCTCGCACAATCAACGAGACTAAGTAAAACAATAGATCAAAACAAAATAAAACAAGGGCATTGAAGCTAAAATGATCTTGTAGCACGAGGGTGTCGGATTAAATTTTTTTATTTGGATATACTATTGAGTTGTAAATAGGTAAACAAAATCTAAACCATTGATTTGTAAAATTACCCACGTTGCGCACATCCGAAACTCGGATTGGATTTCCAGTTCAATTGTCCAAACTAGAGAGAACCTCGGCCTGAATTTCAATTCAATATTGTTGTGGAAGACAACATCATCAGTGCAAAGCCAACGCAATAATTACAGATGAGATAAGATGGTAAACAAAATATAATAATCGTAACTTGAAGTAAGAAGGTAGAAACTAGCTAGAGTAGAGGTGTACCCATAGATGGTTGTCTGGGCTTGTCAAAGCATTCAGTTGATCCATTTAATAATAATTGGCTTTTGCTGCTACTGCTGTTGTTGTTATTCTTGAATCCACAATTCTGGCCTCGTGCTTCACATTTCCGACATTCCGGTTTACTCCAATTCAATTGAAGATCATCAAATGTGATGTTGCGATAATAATAACGAAATATTTCATATGGAAGTGACATATTATACATCTTTGTGCAAGAAACATACAGCGAATTGTAAGAATTTATAACGGCATAAACTTGGTGACTCTGGTCACTAAGGCAAGCAATCCGAGGCTCATAAAGTGTGTGGGAACAATTGATGAAGCTAACGTCTTTGTAGAAGTAATTTGTTAGGAATTGGAAGGGAAAGGCAGATATGTTGAGGTTTGGAAGCTGTCGTGGCAAGCATACTTGGGGTTCAGAGTCAGATATACTTATGGTCTGAGATTTGTAGTCGATATGCTTAACAAAAGCATAGACAGAAAATGGAAGCTCGAGGACGGGGAATTTGGAATGATGAATGCAAGAAAGATCAAAGCCAGGATAACCACAGTGGTTGGGGTGATGTCCTTTGAGGCGGAAAGGGAATCGGATTTCAGGGCCGTCCTGTTTACCGCAACTTGTTGGTAAGCACTCAGGATCTTGTTCTTCTGCTCCTCGTCCGACTCCAACTACTGTAGCTGCTGCAGCCATTGGTACTAATAATAGGACTATGAGCAACAGAATTCCTTGGAAAATGGCCATCTTAAATTAATTAATGGCTAATATTTGATACTCTGAAACAAAATCCCAACTACTCTGCCAAGTGTGTGTTGTTTGTCGTCGAAGAATTTGCTAATGGCGGTGTTGTTGGGTTATATAGACAAATTTTGTTCTGAGGGCCACCCAAAAAAAACAAAAAAAATTCACTAATTTATTAGTAATATTATATATGACCGTCTTTATATTTTTTTCTCTTCTGTCATTTTGATTTGTACATTTTTAATTAGTCTAATTTTGATCATTATTTTTAAATTTTGTTTTAATTTGATCCAATTAATAACATCATTAGTGTTTCTTAAGAAAAATTATCACTAAATTGGTTAAGGTTAACTAATTGAATTGAATAAATTTATAATTTTACCCTTAAAAATATGACATGTGACACTTTTGTGCGTATTTTCTATAAAAAAAAAATGTTAAGAGTTATAATTAATTGGATTAAATTGAGATAAAATTACAAATTCATGATCAAAATTAAGCCAATTGAAAGTACATGGGTTAAATGACACAAGGGAATAAAGTACAGAAACTATCGTCGTAATTTGTCCTATTATATATCTAGAAAAATTATCTAAAAAAACATATTTAAACACAACAAAAATAATGGAGAAATGACAACAAATTAAGGATTTGCGGATAAATTTAGGGACAAAATTCCTCTTTAGGGATCACATATTTTTATTGCCAAAAGTGTATTATTCTAATTTTAGCAAAAAATTAGATATTTTAGCGAAGAATTACTATCATTTTAGGACTAAAATTTTTGTCTAAAAAACAAATCTTTTAGGAACCAAATTATTTTGTTCCTAAAAATACATTTATTAGTGACATTTTGAAAATTGTTGCTAAAAGCTATATTTTTTTATTTTTTATTTTATTTTTATACTTCGAATGAACTTTTAACGACTACCCTCTCGATAATCAAAATTGGTCTCCAAATATTTTTTGTAACAAAGTTTTTATTTTTAAAAATAAAAATTTAGTACCTAAAACTCTTAGGGTGTGTTTGATTGGACGGACTTGATAAGGGGGATTAGAACTTATCGGACTTGAATCCTGGGATTGTGAATCCCCCGGACTATTTGGTTGGATTGGATATGTATCCTGTATTTGTTTTCTGATGGGATTAGATGTCTGAAAATAACTATTTTTAGTGAATCCAATGTTGGTTGGACGGACTGGATAGGATAAATGAGCAAAAGACTGTTTTATCCTTTTTTAATTGTTTACTAAATAATAACAATATTAAACACATCTTTAATATTTTAATTATTTTTAGCTAGATTAAATAAAAATTTATTTTATTTTATTTTTTACACAATTAAATAAATTTATTTTTTAAAAATTAAATAAATTAAATAAATAAAATATCAATAAAAATATATGTTATTTTTTTAATTAAAATTTTAAATAAATTTGTTTTAAAAAAAAATAATAATTAAACAATGAAATTAAATAAAACATCTATTAAAATTTAAATAATGAAATTAAATAAAATATAAACAAAATTTTAAAATAAAATATCTATAAAAAATTATTTTAAAAATAAATAAATAAAACATCAGTAAAAAGTTAAATAAAATTATTTTATTTTTAAATTAAGACATTTAAATTTTATTGAATTTTATTAAATATAATACATAATTAAATAGTAGAAGGTCAAAATGGTCATTTCATTACCTAATCCCAACAGTACATAATCCTTCCAAAATTATCTCCCCCGGATAGTATAGTCCCCCATATGGGATATAAGAAGTCCGGCGGGCTACAAAAAAAAAACAAACGCTGAATTGAATGCTTCCCTAAAATTACAATGGGCATAGTAAATAATTTTCCCTTTATCCCCCAACCAAACACACCCTTGTTTGTTGTGAGATCTCATTGGATGGACTTACGGGGTACCTCGTGCATCAAAAGTCGTGGGTTCCAATCTTCTTTTATTTTTTTTAAAATTTGTTTTGTTTTTAGTTTTTTTATTTTTATTTTTAAATTTGTGTCAGTTTTTTTAGGCCCGTCTAGTGTAAATAAAAGGACTTAAACAGTAAAAAAAAAATCAAAAAAATTCGTTAGAGGCAAAAAGGAAAGTGTCACCTTTTTTTAGTGGACTTTTTTACATACTTTCATTTAAATTTTTCTTTTTTTCTTTTCTAGCATTTCTGGTCAACTAAAACTAAAAAGTGTAAAACTTTTTTGAAAAAAATTATAAAAAAAAAAAGCTAAGGCAAATTGAGCATAATTACACTAACATCCCTTTTACTATGTGTAAATGACCAACACCAATGAATATTAGTAAAATCAAGAAGATAAAGGGGAAACTTACATTTAGGTTGCAATAGGTACATTTATTGTCCAATGGGTTATATGATAATTAGCGGCATTTTTTTATTAAACATTGACAAAAATGTCACTAATTGTTAGTTTTCAATGGCAGTTTAAAAAATTCATTACATAAAACGTCACTAATTGTAAGTTTTAGCGACAGTTTAGAAAAATTTTCACAAATTAACGTAACTGATTGTTAATTTTTAACAACAGATTCAGAAAATAGTCACAATTTTTTTTTTAGCAACGGTTCTAGTAAAATTAACTTTCAGCACTGAATTAATAAGACTTAATGAGCATTAAGTCCAGCTATTATGACCTGCTAATTTACCCAAGATGGATAAGGTAAATTATAGTCTTATATTTCAATGTAAAAAAGATGATAATATATAACATTATTTTTTCATTCATATGACTTACAGATTTATAATAAAAATAAGTTAATGAAACCTTAAAAAAACTCAATATAATTATGTCAAATTTATAAAACTCATTATATATATATTTTTAACTAACGTCTGACGAATTCCCTTGTACAAATTTTATTTTTTAATTTCTAATTTTTCTTTTCTAAAGCAGACTTGACTATAAGTGAGATTCTGCATTGTTTTCTATAGTAGACTTGACTTCAACCCTCATATAAATGTGTAGACTTGTCTTTAACCACATTTTTCTAAAGTGTTAACTTCAACATTTCTTGGATGGAAAATGAAAAAAACTCTAAAAGATTTATCAAAAATCTTATGAAATGTCTCACATATTCGTCGAACATTCAATTTCTTAGCCACCACTTGGAGAAGTATTTGGGTGGGTCTTTGATATAATTAGAAAATCTATATATCCATATTCTCTTTTTAGGTGTACATATTTTCAATTATGATGTTTTGTAATATATATATATATATATAATTGAAAAATCTAGAAATCCCCTAGACAATAAATCTAGAAATCAAAATCTAGATATTGATTTGTGATTATGTATCAATTTTAAGCAATAAATAACAATCTCAATTAAACAATCAAGACAAATCAACACAATGATTTTAACATGAAAAAATCACAATTGGAGCGCCACTAATTGTAATAAAAAACCACGGGCAAAAGCCACAAAACAATCCTCTAAAAAGACATAAATGAATTACATAAGTATATTCTCAATTACCTAGCGAATCCACGCCCGAATTGAACCAACCCTTATGTGCCTCTTTTAGCCCCGTCTTCACCTTGGAATTGTCTTGCCTAACATTGAATCCACAACGCTGATGTCGAATCATGACGATGAGCCACTCCGGAATCCACCAAAGTGTCACGACCCAGACCCACCCCTATGGGTTTAGCGTCGTAACTGGCCAGTAATCCGAGATTACCAAAGGCCTTCCTGTATAATCAAAATAATCGGGGCTTGCGGATGCAATAAACAAAACACCAATAGTCCAACGAGCTGTGCATCTATATGAACAAATAATCATATGCAAAAGCGTTAATTTACCCACTTACATTATATAACATATAACATAATATCTTATACAAAAACATATGTACGGGTCAAAATGTATAACATAACCGAAAGTTTGCTAACGGCCTTCCAGGCCTAGCCCCAACTTGGAGGCACCCAAAACACTTGGTAGGCTTCAAAACGGTGACTCAGTTCAAGACTCCACCTAAGCTTGACTTTCGGGGCACTCACCTATAAATATATATATAAAAATAGTGAGCTAAAGCCTAGTGAATAATATTAAAGTAAAGAGGTTAGTGAACGAATTCCAAATATATCATATCTGTAAAACAAATCATGACACAATCATTCATATCAGTCTCATATCAGAATATAACATAACATAATGGTACATCTCATAGAACATATTACATATCGTCTTCCGACTAGAGTAATCGGTTCCGGATACTGATTAAACACATATCACAACAATGAAGTGTCTAACGAGATCTCGTAATCACATATATGTCATGGACCCGCATTTACATGTCGTCCCCCATGACTTGGGACTATCTATGGATGCCATAATAGATTTTAAACATAGGACATTCGTTCACGTAAACAATATCATTTCAGAAATCATAACTTATCATAACTCGTTTGGAACATAATTCATATTAATATATCTTTACAGAAATGTTACTCACAGTGAGGTTCTAGAAATGGTTGGTCAGTCTTCGAGTCTTGACCTACAAACATAAATGTACATAGCACAAAACATATCTCATTATCACTTATTCATATGGCCTCCCATGGCTTAGCTTTCATGCTTTAACTTCTTATTCATTCCATGCCACATAACTTGTTCGTATTGGACCACATACTCGGATTTGACACATATTTTCTAATTCATTTATGTATGATGTTTCTTAGCTTATTAATCTTTAATGGCTCATAAATCATGCCTAAGAATGCCCGTAAAGAGATGGGAGTAAAGATATGTACTTAAAATATCTTTTGAAAACATGTTGAAAATAAGCTGGTGGCTAGAGCCAACTGAAGGCAAAACTGAGCTCACTCGAGCCACCACTCCTTCGCTCGAGCCAACTTTTGCAGAGTTCAAAATACTGGGAGTTCGTAATGTTGGCTCGAGCCACCACTTCTTCGCTCGAGCCAACTGTAAATTTCTGGGCACCAAGCTTAACAAAAATAGCTTCCAAACAACTTTCAAAACTTGGGGTCTTGCATGATTTGATCAAACACATAAAATAGTTTTAGAAAACTTCAATACAAGACCCTTAAAACATCTTTTATTCAAAAACTCATCAATTCTTGAAATATTTGAATCAAAACTCATTCATGCAAGATTTTTCAACTCTTTTTATGGTTTTTCATAACATGCAAATGGTAATCAAGAAACTCATGAATTTCTGAAACAATGGACATGATTTAAACTTACATGCATGCAAGGACTTTAAAACTCAAACTCAAAATGATAAAATCAAAGATGATCTACCATGAATACACATGAAAGTAATCTATATATTCAAAAACCCATTTCTTGTACTCTCATGAAAGTAGCTTAAAGCTTGATAAAATCATGATGCATAGAGGAATAGCTACAGAAATTAGACTAGAATCCTTACCCAAGGCTTTAATTTCAGAAATGTGAGATGAACCCTCCTAGTTTCTTCAATCTCTAGCACAAAAACAAGCTTCTCTCTTTAGAATGAGCTATCTCTCTCTCTAGCTCAAGACGTGGATGAACTCAATGAAGCCAAATGAATGATACAGCATTCCCTTAACTCATCAGAATATACACAACACATACACACACTCTCACATTTTGAATGAATAACACGTGCACACACATGCACTACTTCAACACATCTACAAGAATTGATCCTCTACACTCAACACCATCACATGCCTCAGCACATCATACACTTAATCACATATTGGATCATGGATAGGATTAGATTAGGTACCAATCATGCATCATTTTAATCAAACACAAGTAGCCTTAATTAATCAAGGTTAGCACATGACTCAATTAATCAAAAAAAAGTCCCAATTAAGGCTCAATTTAATCACATGCTATTTTACTAAACTAAATCAATTTTTTTTAACAAAACTTCTCATATGGTTCCAAATATTCTAGTTAGTCAATCCATGAACTCAAATTCGGTTTCTGAAAGCATTTAGGCTAACAATTTCAGATTCAAAGTAGAAATCATGACAAATAATTTTCAAATAAGATAGATATGCACAAATTACTATAAAGCACATATCACAATTAATAATAACACATAATTCCATTCTAAGCACTTAGTTAGCATTCTTAATTGGTAGTTATCTATGAATCAGGGTTGTTACACAAAGCTTCAGGCTCGAATTCTCCAGAATCCACCAAAGAATAACACTCTCTTTTTTATTGAATAAGCAAACAATCCTCTGATGTATTCTTCTTAAACCATGAGTTGAATACTCAATTAAACATCAAAGAAAATTAGAAAAGAAACTCCAGATATAAACCCTAGAATGCTCAAAGAAGATTCGGAAGTCATAATCCTAGATTCAGAGCAACTTGAGCTTTTATAGAATTTGAAATCGTGAGGTCTGCTCGAGCGTGGGAATGGACGCTCGAGCAGGGACTCTATATCGCATGTTCCAAACCAGGGTGTATGTTCGGGCGGGGAAATGGACGCTCGAGCGTAAAAACAAGCCTCACAGCATATTTGCAGATAGGTCAAACTTCTGGAACCAAGCATTCTCCGCTCGAGCAGGGAAATGGACGCTCAAGCGGACATGCAACTTTGAATGCACTTTTGCATTTTGTAAGGCACAATTTAGGTTGGACTCGCATCTAAGTACTCATAACCTCACTGAAATAAAAGAGCGAATAAAAGTACAATTGAAAGGAGTTTTGTCAAACGAGATTGCTAAGAATAAAAACCTAACAATATATATTTATAAAAAGTTATAAAGTAGTTATATTATAATAAAAGTAAACAAACATATAGATCAAGAAAAAAAAAAAAAAGTAAGAAGACCTTAAAAGGCTGAACAAATAATCTAACAAAAACAACAACAATAACAAAAATCGAAAAAAAAAACAGTTATGATCTATGAAAAATCACAATTTTTCTCACATGTATGATTTGAAAAAGCAAGATTTGCATCAAACCCGTCGTCGTTGTCGTCATCATCCTTGTCGCCGCTGCCCAACTCTGCCCCTGCCGCCATCGTACTTCGGTCACTGCCAAAATGCATAGTTGAAAATCTAAAAGTCTATGTCAAAATCAGAGGAGAAACTCTTAAACACCTCTTCTTAGGCATTAAAAAACCTTAAATCTACACTTTGAAAGTGTTTTGGGAGCTTGTTGAAAACACGCCGGAAAGTCACCACAGAGGCGTCGAAAATAGCCTAGAGAAAGGGGCTCTATAACGACCCCCTTCTAGGTCCAATGTTTTGTAATCATTTAATTACGAATTAAGTAATGTGTAATTATGACTCTCTGTGGTTGTAGGGTCTAAATTTTTTTGAGTTATGAGTCATTATATTGTTAGATATAATTCATTGTAATTATTATTTTAGTTGAGAAAAGGTATTAAATTATGTCTGAAGTGGTATTTGGTTAGAGTACTACTACCATCCTTACCTTTTTGCTTCAGTTAGTAGTTGAAGATTGTACCTTTGCCGACCAGTTTTTATTAGTAGCTAAAGTGGCTATTTTTGGTGACTAAATTTTTTTTAGTAGCTAAAGTGTATATCTTTGGCAACTAAATTTTTTTAAGTCGTCATTTTTAGTCGCCAAATTTGTAATTTCTTGTAATGATATTGGACTCCTTCACCATTGCAACCCTCTATTCAGAACCCCCCACTTTCCATTGAGGACCTCCTTTCTCACTATAACTTGCCTCTCTTTAGTTCTTCCTAGCACACTAGAGAGCCATCTCTTTTTTACTACAATGCCACCCTACCCTCTATAGCCCCTCATCCTTCTCTCCAACAACCCCCAACCCAGTTCCACTTCTAACACCAATCCCAACTCCACTTCGAGCCCCTCCTCCTTTCTTTGCGCACCATCGCAACACTACTTCCTTCTTGGTCACACACTCTTCTTAGTGGCCAATGGTGGGATGGAGTGGGGCACGGAGGATCACCAAATCAAGGAAGTGTGGTAGTCGAAGCTAGTTGGTGGGGGTAGAAAAGGTTAGGATTAAGGTTTGAGAAATTAGTAATAAGAACTAAATTGAAATTTTATAATGGGTTAAAATTGTACAAAAAAGTATAAAAAGGTGAGAGTCCAAAAATAAATAAAAATGAGTGTTATTAGCAGCAAAGTGTTTAGTTATGATCCATTATAGTACTTTGGTTATCACTGAAAGTGGCTATATTATAAAACAAAGTTGTATCAAGACTAAAAAATGCCATAACCTCTATATGATGATATTTCCAAAAAAATGAAAAATGTATAACAGAATTTCTCTTACTAATTTAAATTTGGGATAAAAAACAGATTTACTTCCTAAAATATGTGTTGTTCTTCATTTTAGTCCCTTAAGTTTGAATTTTGTCATTTTAATCTTCAAAGTTGTCAATTTGAGTTAATTTGATCTTAGGTTTAACGTTCGTTAACATAAATATGAATGAAAGATAGTTTTGATTCTTAAAATATGAATTTCTTATCATTTTAGTCCCTCAAGTTTTAAATTTTTTCATTTTGGTCCTCAAAGTTATCAAATTGAGTTAGGACCAAATTGACTCAAATTGACAACTTTGATGATCAAAATGATAAAATTTAAAACTTGAGGGACTGAATTGATAAAAAATACATACTTTAGGGACCCAATTAACTGCCTTTTATTCATATTTCTGTTAACAGACATTAAACCTAGGACCAAATTGACTCAAATTGACAACTTTGAGGACTAAAATGACAAAATTAAAACTTAAGGGACTAAAATGACAAAAAACACATACTTTAAGAACTAAAATTGTCTTTTATATCCTTAAATTTGCTTATTTTTTAGAGTTTAGCTTATTGATTTGGAAAGATAATATGCAAGACAAATATGATAATTAATAATGGGTTAGCTTACTGTATATTTACAATGGAGAGATTCCATTACATCATCTAATAGTGAGGTGAGTATAATTGTCCTTCTTAATTGAAAATAATTACAAATTTATGTTTGTATTTCATAATCATTAGATATGTAATGGAAATCCTCCATTACATACATGGAATAGAGAGGATCAAAGTCCGCTTCCCCTCCTATCCTCATTTGGATTGGAGGGTGTTGTTCGGGTGCGGGGTCTATCATGATACAAGTGTTGATAATTTGAATTATTCATTTTGTAAGGCCCTTCATGCATATCGTCCATGAAAAAAATAAGGTTGATTCGATAATCGTAACCTCTTTTCTTTTCTTCTTTTTTTTTTTAAAAAAAAAATAAAAATAAAATAAATGGTCTATTTTCAAAAATACATTTATCATCTATTTTTTTGGGAGGCAAAAGTGATAAAATGAAAAAGCTTTTATTATCAGATCAACTTAATTTTTTTCATAGACAATATACTCGAAAGATTTTACAAAATAAATAATTCAAATTAATAAAACAAAACTTGTAATAAGTTACACGAGTCTAAACAACACTCTTCGATTACAATCATAAATTTCTGATAAGTCTAGCCCATTATTATTGACATCAAAGAATTTAATAATTTTTGTACAACTTGAGCAGGAGGTGCATCCACGAAACATATATGCTTGTGGTAAGGTTTAGTCTTCTCAAGTCTTCTTTGACTTGTCTAAAAAAAGTATATAATTTATAATAATTTTTATTTTAATTACCAAGAGATATTAGATTATGTCTCCAAGGCTAGGAAGTGTGGTAGTCAAAGCTAGTTGGTGGGAGTAGATAAGAATAAGATTAAGGTTTAATAAGAACTAAATTAAAATTTTATAATGGGATAAAATTTTAATACAAAAAAATATAAAAGCTCAAGAATTTAAAGAAAAAAAAAATTGAGTACTATTAACAACGCTCGTTTAGTTGTGATCTATTATAGTACTTTGGTTATAACTAAAAGTGGCAAGATTATGAAACAAAGTTGTATAAAGAATAAAAAAAATGTCATAACCTCTCCATATGATGATATATCAAAAAGTAAAGATGAAATAAAACGTTTAATTTTTTTTTTTTTGCATAGTATGTTGGTTTTGACTTTTTTTAATTTTTTTTTTAATTTTTAAATTAAAATGGTAAGTTATCAAACGAGAACTAAGTCATAATTACATACTACTTAATTCATAATTAAAAATTATAAACTATCATAACCACATATATAGTAATAGAACTTTGAATTTGTAAACTCAAGACCCACCCAAATACTTGACTAAGCAATTGAACGTTCGACACGGTTTGATTGTGGTCTCCACTCAACCACCAATGAATCTATCGGAGTAGTTGACTGACTTGTCAAACATGAGATACATTAATGTATAATCCAAGTCAAGTCTACACATTTATACGTGGGGTTACAGTCAAGTCTACTTTGTGTTGGACAATCTTCACTGTATTTAAATAAATTAAATTCTGTTGTGTACTAAACAACAATCAGAATATAAAGAAATAAAAAAAAGAAGAGAATTTTGTTTGATTACAAAAATCAAACTCGTAATAATAAATAAATAAATAAAAACAGATTTTATTTTGTTACAAAAATAAAATTAAAATCTGATTTAAATAACTAACAATAATATAAAAAATTAATTAAATTACTTGATTTAATTTCTTCGAATTATAATCTGATCAAGTCCAGTGTTTGACACTGTGTCTTTAAGACAGATTCGTCCTCTCTACGGTGCTATCAGAATTTGGATGTCTATCTCTCAGGATAAAATGATCTATTACAAACAATAACAGCACTATAAATTGTTTGCCTAACGAACACACTAAGTGTTTATACTCTCTCTGATAAGAAAATAATGCAGCAACATGAAGAGAATGTTTTCAGAATTATGAAGGACGAAAATTAGAGATTACAAAATCCAAATGAGGGCTGTCCTATTTATAGATGGATTGGTGGCTCTTGGTTTTAAATTGAACAGGTATGATACCTGTTGGTTTTGAATTCAACAGATTTGAATCTATTTATAATTCAAACTGATAACAAAACCGGGAAGGGCCTTGTTTGGGTGTGCAATAATACCAGAATGGTTTATTTTCGGGAAGGGCCCTGTTTGGATGTACAATAAAACCAAACTAGTTTAATTCTGTTTGAAAACGGGAAGGGCCCTGTTTGGATGAACAGTAAATCCAAACCAGTTTATTTGAATTAAATTCAAATGTTTTTGGCCCAAAAAGATTAGTATTGGGCGAACAACTAACAACACCTCACGCCCAAATTTGACCCGACCGGACGGACAAATACAAGTGTGGTGGTTTTTGAGTCTAATGGGTCTAGCCCATTTTGCCCATAACCTCTCATTCTAAAACACTTGGGTACCTCTTGGGGCACACCCCAAGTATCAAACCCATGCCTTATAAACCCATTCAAAACTTCCCACCAAATCAATGTGGGACAAGCCTTATTCATAACCTTTAAGGATTTTCCACCAAAACTCCATTTCCATGGAGCCTACTTTGGCTTCAATTTCCCATTCACTCGGTAATGGTTTTGAGCAACCAAATATACCACGTGAATCACAACGCGGCATAGAACGCGTTACTACTTTGACCCGTGTAAATCGATGCACGGGGCTCATCTAAAAATTAGACCAAACTTAGGAAAAAATTCTGATTTTACCCAAAATTTTATAACCATTTCCAACACTTTGTAGGTCAAGTCTTTTGGAAAAAAATTGCAGAAGCTCACTTATAGTAGTCATACTTTAGGGGGAAAAAAAAAAAAAATTACATTTAGCTGGTTTGGCTTTGATTTTCGAGAAACACTTTTTAGAAAATTTTAATTTTTAATTTTTAATTTTTCATATTTTTTTTTTGTTTTCAATGAATTTTTTTTAATATTTTAAGTAATTTTTAAAATTTTTAGACACACCTAACATAAATACACTTAAAAAGTATAATATTTGTGAAAAAAAATCTTCAAAAAATTCACTAAATATCAAAAATAATAAAAAAAAAAAAAAAAATTTTTTTACATTTTTCATATTTTTGTGTATTTATTAATTTTTTGAAATATTTTTTCACAAATATTTTACTATTTAGATACATCTAAGTAAGGTGCATCTAAAAAAAAAAAAAATTGTTTAAAATTTTAAAAATATTTACTAAAAGCAAAAAAATACGAAAAATAAAAATTTCAATTTTCTTTGTTCTTTTTTATTTTTTTGGTGATATGGTGGTCTTCTACCTAAATGCCAAATTTTGACATACTTTTCTCATTTACAATGAAACTTACTAAATACTAATGGCATTTTAATTTGAATTGTGTGTGTGTGTGTGAAAAATAAAAGAAATAGCTAGTACATCAATGAAGTCACATTACTAAGGCCCTGTTTGGTGTAGCTGTTAGAACAACTTATAGATTATACCTTAACAGATTATAAATTATGACTTTAATCAGAAGTTATTAATATATTTGGTGTAGTTGTTGGATTATAGATTTAAGTTGCTGAGTAGTGTTTGTTAAATAAGTTGTGAAATAGTTTTTTCAATTAATTTTTATCTTTTATTATTTACTACTTGTCTACATTTCTCATAAATAATAATAATAATAATAATAATAATAATAATAATCTATAGTCTATTTGGGTCTTTTTCTATTTTTAAAAAAATAAAAAATAAAAAAATCTAAGAGTATAACCATAATTAACATGTCCACAGTAGAAGCTGATAATCAGAAGTAAGGGGTGAGCAGTTTCTCAAAATCAATTTTTTTGAGTTAAAATAAGCTGTTAGAATCAGAAACTGTTTGAAATAAGTTTAACCAAACAGTTCAAAATAACTTTTTCAAAGCTAAAATCTATAAGTTAGCTTTGAAAAGCTGAAACAAACACCCCCTGAGCCCTTGTTTGGCATGGCGCTATTAGGCTAAAATAGTCACAAAAAGATAAATTAAATTAAAAAGTTAATAAGACAAAATATCACATCAAAACCATAATCATTTCATTTACTCTCACAAAAGTTTAAAAAACTAAAAAACTTAACTCAAACGAGATTTTTTAACTTCAGACGAAAAAAACTAAAAAGTTAACCCACTTTCCAAATGAAGCCTAAAATTTAACATTTTGATACTATAATAATATCAAAATTTAATTGGGACCATCCATTTTAACATTATAGCATTGGAGATGCTCGAATAGGTCTTACCATTTATATTTTTACTAATATTGTGGTGATAAATCACATAATAAATATGATTTCTACTAATATTGTGATCATACATTAAAGGGTTGGCCTAGTAAGCATAACTTGAGACACTACTTTTTTTTTAGGTTAGTTTATACAGAACATTTGCCCCGGCATAAATGTGTAATTATGACATGGTTTGATTGTGGTCTCCACTCAACCACCAATGAATCCATCAGAGTAGTTCGACACGATTTGATTGTGGTCTCCACTCAACCGCCAATGAATCCATCGGAGTAGTTGACTGACTTGTCAAACACGAGACGCATTAATATATAATCCAAGTCAAGTCTACACATTTATATGTGGGGTTACAGTCAAGTCTACTTTTCAAGTCAAGTCTTTTAGGAAAAAATTGCAGAAGCTTACTTTATAGAATCAGGATCCCTCCTTCAGTTTTCTACTTGACTTCCTACTTGTTGGGTTATTGGACCTACTTGTAGGGCCAATTTCGATGATCTAAACCGTTCACATTTTAAATAGAAAATTCAAGGAGGGAATCTTGGTTCCACTTTATAGTAGTCATACTTTAGAAAAAGAAAAAGAAAAAAAAATACATTTAGCTGGTTTGGTTTTGATTTTCAAAAAATTTTAATTTTTAATTTTTCCTATTTTTTTTTTTGTTTTCAATGAATTTTTTTAACATTTTAAGTAATTTTTTAAAATTTTTAAACACACCTAACATAAATACACTTAAAAAGTGTAATATTTGTGAAAAAAATCTTTAAAAATTCACTAAATATAAAAAATACAAATATATATATATATATGAAAATTTTGTACATTTTTCATATTTTTGTGTATTTATTAATTTTTTGAAATATTTTTTCACAAATATTTTACTATTTAGATATATCTAAGTAAAGTGCATCTAAAAAAATAAAAATAAAGTTTTTTAAAATCTTTAAAATATTTATTAAAAACAAAAATATATGAAAAATAAAAAATTCAATTTTATTTTTTTATTTTTTTGGTGATATATGAAAAATAAAAATCCAAATTTTGACATATTCTTCTCATTCACAATGAAACTTACTAATGGCATTTTAATTTGAATTGTGTGTGTGTGTGTGTGTGTGTGTGTGTGTGTGTGAGTGAGTGAAAAATAAAAGAAATAGCTAGTATATCAATGAAGTCACATTACTAAGCCCTTGTTTGGTATGGTGCTATCAGGTTAAAATAGTCGCAAAAAAATAAATTAGATTAAAAAGTTAATAAAACAAAATATGACATCTAAACATAATCATTTCATTTACTCTCACAAAAGTTTAAAAAACTAAAAAACCTAACACAAATGAGACTTTTTAGCTCTAGACTAAAAAAGCCAAAAAGCTAACACACTTTCCAAATGAAGCCTAAAATTTAACATTTTGATACTATAATAATATCAAAATTTAATTAGGACCATCTATTTTAACATTATAGCATTGGAGATGCTTGAATAGATCTTACCATTTATATTTTTACTAATATTGTGGTGATACATCACATAATAAATATGGTTTCTACTAATATTGTGGTGATACATTAAGGGGTTGGCTTAGTGAGCATAATTTGGGGCACTCCATTTTTTAGGTTAGTTTATACGGGACATTTGCTTGGAGTTAAATGGGCCACTGTAAGTGGATGGTAGAATTAGTTAAAGTACATGTAAACTGACTTGGACATCCGATTATCAAAACAAAAAATAATAAATAAAATAAGATAAGAAAGTAAGTTATCATAACATTATGGGCAAATTACACTTGGAAGCTCTACAATCCACTTTATCTCATGACATTTACAACGTGGCAGTTAACTATTTATGATGATGCTGCATGCTCCACATGGAACAGGTCGGGTTGATCCACACTTCCCAGACTATTGTCCGATCGTTGGACCCACGGAGAAACCTGCACAAGAGTTCAACGGGGAACGGAAAGTCCCCCAGGGAACCCTCCGACGAACAAGTTAGAGAAGAGAGGGAGTGATAGAATGTAGAGATAGGATGGTGATAGAGAACTTAACTTTCTCTTTGTCTTAGAAGCCTGCTTATATCCTTTGTTTATCATTTCCTTGTCCACTCCGAGCTGTCATGTTGGCTGAAAATCTATGTTCTAGCTTGCCTTGTTTGTAGTGAATCTGTTCTGTTCCAACGTGAAAGGGTTATCGTAATAAATGTTGCAGAACTCATTAATGGCTGATGTGTGGTGCAATAACTCTGCAGGATCTTTGTCTGTTGATGTGGCTGATTCTACTCTTGACAAGTGTCTAGATGCCATTGGTTCTTGGTGTAGCATTGGGTTGCAGAAAAGTTGGGCTTTAGTGTTTGAATCATGGATTAGACCATAATTGGTGGGCCAAAAGCCCCTATGGGCCCACCTACGTCACTAGTCCCCCATTCCCAAGTGCAGCTTCAGTCCAATGAAGGGAATAAAGAGGAAGATAGGGATTGTGAGAGGTTGACGGAGATAGGACTGACTGGGAGGTGGGCCGACCGCGGAAGGTGGCCGAGTGGACTGACCGATCGCAAGGGGGCCGACCGTGAAGAGAGCCGACCGTGAAAGATGGCCGAGTGGACGGACCGACCGCAAGGGGGGGCCGACCGCGAAGGGAGGTCGAGTGGACGGACCGACCGCAAGGGGGGCCAACCACGAAGAGAGTTGAACGCGAAGGGTGGCCGAGTGGACGGACCGACTGCAAAGAGAGCCGATCGCGAAGGGTGGCCGAGTGGAAAGGGGAAATGGCGGTGCGCGGGGCTCCAGGAACGGTGGGGCACGTAGTGATGTGAAGTGGAATAGACAGGGAAGGGGAAGAGAATAGTGGATCATGGGCATACACGTGGCAGGATCCTTTAATGGGGGAGGTGACGCGTTAGTAAGAAGTGAAGGGACAGGGTAATATAGGGCAGTGAAATAGCAGGAGCGGGAGTTTTTTGAAAATTTTCAAACTGGCGAAATTTAATCTTGACCCTTGGAATATAAGCAAACCGTGGGCATTTGGAGTTGTTCGCTTTACCTACCTTATTGCCAAGAACCAACACATCCCTGAAGTGAACTCATTTGTCTCGCGTGACACACCTCTACAACACTTTGCAAACTTCCTTGTGCCAGCATCTGAAGCAATACGTAGACACGTAGGAAGGATGGCCCAAGAGGAAGTGCCAGCCACAAGGCTTGACTTGTTGGGTGATGACGACACGGTGGAATTGGCGGAACAGTATCGGGTGGAGCGAAGGAAGGAGAGGGTAGTTGGTCAAGTAGTGCAGGCTCGTCCGATGCCGATGATTGCGACCGTGAGGCCCATCAGCCAAGTGGAGCCGGATCACTGGCACACCAAGCCAGACAGATCCACGTTTACAGCGGAGGAGTTGGAGCGGTACGATGGAAGTACCAAATTCCCGCGGGAATAGGGTTGAGGCTGCTCATGTCCAAGGAGAGGGCGTCGGATGTACGGTCGGATGAGTTCAGCCTGTACGAGGAGGCGCTGCCGGGGGGGTCTGAGGCTATCACTCCCCTAAATTGTGGTGGATATGCTTAACAGGTTAGAGGTGGCGCCAAGGCAGTTGATGCCGAATGCCTGGAAGATATGAATGGCCTGTGCAAGCGCCTGGGCGTAGGCGACCGGAGGGGCGGTCATGACGGTGGAGGAATTCTTCTCCTGCTACAAGGCCTCCGGTCAACAGGAGACGTGGGTGACCTTGCAGGCTGTGGCGGGTCAGGGTCTAGTGTCGGGCTTGCCGTCCTCTGTAAAGGGCTGGAGACCGAGGTGGTTTTTTGTGTCAGCGAACGGTGGGAGGGGGGTTCGCACAACATGGAAGGTCCCCACAAAATCGGTTGAGCCAAAGTTGAATGTGGCAGTCGAAGACAGGGTGAAGAAGATGAAGGAGTGGAGGAAGAAGAATTGGGTGAGGTAAGATGAGCTGGTCCTTCCTTCAACATTGTTTACTCTGAAATTGGGACCGTAGCCATCGAAGGAGGATCCGACGAGGGAAAAATTGGAGGTGCGGAGGAAGGCGGAGGAGGAGGAGGAGGAGGAGATTGTTCGCCAGAGCGAATAAATATAAAGAGACACAATTGGGGCCTGCCCCTAAGCTGGTAATGAGGGAGCGGGTCCAATCGCGTCCCAAGCCGCTGGGCGACAAAGATTTAACTGGGTTTGCCCCCCTTCCGCCCCCAGTTGACCCATTGAAGAAGAAGGGTAAGCTAGAGGTGGAGGCAGTTTTGAAGAAGTCAAGGAAGAAGAGGGGGGGCGTGGAGAGGGGGAAAGACGCCCCTGCCTTGAAAAAGTTGAAGGTTGGGGGGGAGGTTGCCCCTATGGTGGAGAAGATGAAGTAAGGAAGGGTGGAGGCGGCTGCAGAAAGGGAGACCGCCCAAGTGCCGAAGAAGGATAAGGGTCCGAGCGCCCAAGTACAGAGCAAACACTTAGGCTCAAGTGTCCAAATGGCGACGATGGTGGTACTTGCCCTACAAGTAACCCCCAATCCCAGTGAAGAGAAGATTGGGATCAGCAAACCAGAGATGAGTGTTGTGCTGGCGATTGCGTTGTACCACGCGCGTGCACTAGCAGGTCGCTCGATAGAAGGAGAGGGAGCCAAGGTCGCAGCCGACCGCCTTATTGGAGTGGTGGAGGATGCGACCGTACGGTCCAGGGCGCGGTTGACAGAGGCCAACCTCTTGCGGGGGTTTTGTTCAGCCCAGATGGAGGCGACAACCTTGGCGAGTGCCTTGATGAACAAAGCAACACGCTTGAAGATAGAGGTGGAGCCGCTGAGGACCCAACTGGAAGAGTCAAAATTGCAGTTGCACAACCTAAGGGTTGAAACAGCAGGGTGGAGGGAGGCTGCTTGAAGTGTATGCGCGAAGGGGTTGGAGTATGCTCAAAAGGCGAAAGTCATAGAGGTGTTTGCAGTGGTGCAGAGCAACTCAGCGGGGCGAGCTAGTGCCAAGCTCCTCGCAACCAAGTCAGAGCTGGAAGCAGAGCGCCACAAGGTGATATCGCTTGAGTTTGAGTTACAGGGCGAGAAGAAGAAACTAGGAGAAGTCTAGCAAGCTTGCACCACCGCCAACGAGAGGTGGGAGGAGGCCATGACCTCTAATGAAGAGCTGTGTGACCAGGCAATCAAGGATAAATAAACGGCAGATGGTCAGATCGCTGAGTTGGAGAAGGCTCTGGCGGAGGAAAGGGCCAAATTGGCGTTTGAGAAAACGGCGTACCCTGACTTGTGCAAGGCGGTGGTGGAGCAATTCAAGGAGTCCGCCGATTTCCAGATAGCCATTGATGCCGCAGTCGCCAGAAGCTTGGCGAGAGAGGGGGATGGGAGGGCTGGGCCGTCGGGAGCGGCCGCTGGAAGTAGGAGTGAAGAGGAAGTGATCCAGAGCTTCCAGCGGTCGGACTTCTACAAGCATGAAATGGTTGAGTTCTGGGACAACGGGTGGATGACCTTCAAACATAAAGTGCAAGAGCTATTCCCAGACGTGGATTTCAGTCGCGTGAAGGTAACAGAAGACGACGTTGCCCAGACACCCCTGGACGAGGGGATTGAGGAGGAAGATCTGGCCTCTAGTGAGGAAAAGTGATCTATGTATAAATTTTGTGTTTTGTTTGTTTTGTTGTTGTTGCTTTTTTTTTTTTTTTTTTTACATGTAATTTTGTGCAATTCTTGTAGCGAAGTGTATGAAATCGTAAGTGTGTAAATAAAACAACGAATTTTTGGTATGATTGTTGTCGCTACGTCTTGTGAGTTGTAAATTTGGAAATGATGAAAATGGCAGAGTAGAATTCAATGAAAAATGGGTGTGAAAGTAAGACTTGTGCGTGAATAGTGAAAGTTGCTAGTAGATTGTGATGTAAAAAGTTTGGAAATGGGCAACTAGCCTAACTTGTGAGGAAACCATGATGCAAAAATCGTTAAAAATGGGCATACATGAAAATGTTGAAGAAGTTAAAAATGAAAGACTGGCTTGGACGACTATGGACCTGGATTTTAACTAAATTAAAAATGCAAAGTTAAAAATGTAGAAAATGTTGTAGTATGGGCCTGGATTGTGACATTAAATTACGAAAATGGACCGGCTGAATTCTTCCTTCGAGTTCTAAGTAAGATTGGAAAGGCCCTTCATCTGGCTGAACTCTTCATGCTCAGTCCAGTTAAGGCTTTAATTAACTCAGTCTGGCTGAGCCCTTCATGCTCAGTCTGGATGAGGCTTTAATTAACTCAGTCTGGCTGAGGCTTTAATAAACTCAATCTGGCTGAGCCCTTCGTGCTCAGTCTGGCTGAGGCTTTAATTAACTCAGTATGGCTGAGCTCTTCGTGTGTAGTCTGGCTAAGGCTTTAATAAACTCAGTCTGGCTGAGGCTTTAATTAACTCAGTCTGGCTGAGCTCTTCGTGCTCACTCTGGCTGAGGCTTTAATTAACTCTGTTTAACAAGTCGTTATTGAAACACAATGCAGATAACGGAGATATAAAATCATTGTCATTTAAGGCGTAGCCTATTGATCACTAATTTACACCATGTTTGAGGAGGACAAAAATAACCAAGTGAGTAGATTGTCAAAAAGAACATACAACAAATGATCAATACAAAAATAAGACATGGCACTTTACTGGAAATAATGCTTCAAGTGCTCAGCGTTCCACGGGTGAGGGAGGTCTTGGCTTTCTATATCCTGGAGTCGGTAAGTGCTCGGGCGAGGTCTGGTTTTAACAACGTAAGGTCCTTTCCACTTGGCTGTTAGCTTGCCCTCGGCAGGATTTTTGGTGGCAAGAGTTGCTTCGCGCAAAACTAGGTCGCCAACTGCGAACTCTCTCGGTTAGACTTTGCGGTTGTAGTGTGCTCTCATTTTCTGTTGATATGAGACCCGTCTGATAGCAGTGGTTTCTCGGAGCTCTTCAATCAGGTCTAAGTCAGCTCGACGCAATTCTTCGGTTAGTTCTGGATTCGGGTGCAAAACCCTCGGGGTTGGCAGGCCGATTTCCACTAGGATGACTGCCTCAGCGCCGTATGTTAAACGAAAGGGGGTCCCCCCAGTGGGGGTTTGGGCGGTAGTGCGGTAGGCCCAAAGTACGTTTGGTAATTCCTCAACCCAGAGTCCCTTAGCGGTTTCCAACTTAGTTTTAATGATTTTCAGGAGAGAGCGGTTGGTAACCTCAACTTGCCCATTGGCTTGGGGAAGACCCAGGGAAGAGAAACATGGCTGAATGTGAAGCTCTGCACAGAATTTCCTGAACTTGGCATTGTCGAATTGCTTGCTATTGTCTGAGACGATGGCTTGAGGGATTCCAAACCGGCATACAATCGACTGCCAGATGAATCTGGTTGTGTTTCGTTCGGTGATTGTGGCGAGGGGTTCTGTTTCCACCCACTTAGTAAAGTAATCTATGGCGACGATAGCAAACTTGGTTTGACCTCTACCGGTGGGCAATGGGCCAACTAAGTCGATCCCCCACTTGGCGAATGGGTAAGGACTGCAAAGTGTGATCAGTTCTGTAGGAGGAGTATGGGGGATGTTGGTAAAGTGTTGGCATTTATCACACTTAAGCACGAATTCAGTGGCATCTTGGGTGAGAGTAGGCCAGAAGTAACCGGTGCGAAGGATTTTATGGGCCAATGACCTGGCACCTAAATGATTACCATATACACCCTCGTGGACTTCCCTCATCACGTAGGTTGCTTGAGCAGGATTGAGGCATCTGAGGTATGGTTGTGAGAATCCACGTTTGTAGAGGAGGCCGCTGATGAGGATGTAGTTGGACGACCGGGCCCTGACTTTGGCGGCTTGTTACTTGTCGTCTGGTAATTCCCCACTTGTCAAAAACATAAGGATGTCCGCCGTCCATGGGATAGGTTCATTTTGGAGGAAGTGGACCTCCTGTTGGTTTGGCGAAATAGCCGGGTGAGCCAGGTATTCAAGGCAGACTCCACGGCTGAGATCTAACTGGTCGGCATAAACTAATTGAGCCATTTCATCTGCTTTGGAGTTTTCTGACCGAGGGATGTGTTTGATGTGGAAAGTGTTAAAAAGGCGAACAAGGGGGAGTGCAATATCCCTGTAAGCGCGTATTGTGTCTTTCTTTGCATCAAATTCTCTCGTGATTTGTCCGACGATCAGTTGAGAGTCACTGAACACCTGGATATGGCTTACACCAATGTCTCTGGCTAGGCGAAGACCTGCTATCAAGGCCTCATACTTGGCCTCATTATTGCTGGCGTCGAACAAGAAACGAAGAGCACAGTTGAAATAACCACCCTCGGGGGCGGTGAAGATGAGACCAGCCCCACTACCTTCCTTGTGGGATGATTCATCGACATTGAGGGTCCAAGAGTGGCGGTCTTCCGCCTCAGTGTTGAATTGCCTGGGCAGGGGGGCCGTGGTTGGAGTGGGATTGGTGAATTCCAAGATAAAATCGGCGACAAACTGCCCTTTGATCGCTGTTCGAGGTCGGTAAGAGATTTCAAATTGGCTGAGCTCAACAGACCATTGCATAAGTCTGCCGGACAACTCTGGTTGTTGCATTATCTTCTTCAAAGGTTGGTCAGTGAGGACAACTATGGAGTGAGCTTTAAGGTCAGAGTCGTCTCGAGGCTATGACCAAGGGTAGGACCATTTTTTCCTACAACGGGTAGTTCTATTTTGCTCCCCTGAGAGCTCGACTAATGTAATAAACTGGACGCTGGACTGAGCCGTTCTCCCTGATGAAGGCTACACTAACTGCGGTGTTCGATACGACTAAGTAGAGAAACAGGGTCTCACCCGTGAGCGCCTGAGAAAGTAAGGGGGGTTAGCCATGCACTGTTTCAATTGTTGAAAGGCTTCTTTGGATTCGGTCGTCTACTCAAAAGCCTGCCGAAGGAATTTAAAGAAGGGAAGGCACTTGTCTATTGCACGGGAAATAAAACGGTTGAGGGTGGCGACTCTGCCAGTAAGCCTTTGGACCTCTTTAACCGTTCTGGGTGATTGCATTTCTATCAGAGCCTTGATCTTTTCGGGGTTGGCCTTTATACCGCGTTGACTGACCATGAAATCCAAGAATTTCCCAGATCCGACGCCGAAGGCACATTTCTCCAGATTCAGCTTCATTTGGTATTTACGTAGGGTGTTGAAGGTCTCTCGTAAGTCTGCCAGATGATCAGAGGAGAGTTTGCTCTTAACAAGCATGTCATCGATGTAAACATCCATGTTCCGACCTATCTGGTGATGAAAAACGGCATTGACTAACCGTTGGTAAGTTGCTCCAACATTTTTCAACCCAAATGGTAGGTTCCCCGGTCAGTGATGAAGGAGGTGTGTTCCTGATCAGACGGATGCATCAGAATTTTATTGTAGCCAGAGAAGACGTCCATGAAACTGAGCATTTGATACCTGGCCGTGGCGTCGACAAGCAGGTCTATGCGAGGAAGGGGATAACTATCTTTGGGGCAAGCTCGATTGAGGTCGGAGTAATCGACACAGAATCACCATTTGCCTTTGTTTTTACGGACCAGGACCATATCTGACAGCCATCTGGGATAGCCCACGTTTTTGACAAGCGGTGCCTTCAATAGTTTATCTACTTCAGAAGCAATAAGAGCGTTGCGTTTTGGGTGAAAGATACGCTGCTTCTGGCAGAAGGGTTGGAAATGGGGCTCGATGCTGAGACGATGAGTGATGAAGGAGGATCGATACCTGGCATGACGGAATGGGTCCAGGCAAACACATCATTGTGTTCGGTTAGGAGGGTTGTAAGGTCGGTCTGGGCTTGGGGGGATAGTTGGCTGTCGATCTTGGCTATTTTTATTGGGTTGGTGGGGTTGATGGGGACTTTAACGAGTTCTTCCACTGGTTCCCCTTTGACTAACTCATCTTCGTCTCTGACGTCGAGTCCTTCGATGATCATAGTCTCCTTCAGCTTGACCTCTTTTAGTGAAGCGACGTAGTATTCTCTGGCCACAGTCTGCTCCCCCCGACGGTGCCAACTCCGAGGTCGGTAGGGAATTTCATGGCCAGATGGTACGTGGAAGTGACAGCTTGAAAAGCGTTAAGGGCGGTGCGGCCGAGGATGATGTTATAAGCAGAGGAACAGTCGACGACGAGGAAAGTGAGCAACTTAGTGGCCTGCCTTGGGTATTCTCCGATGGTGATGGGAGGATTGATAGAGCCTATGGAGGTCACCCGATCTCTAGTGAAGCTGACTAGTGGGGTTTGGAGAGGGGACAAACTTTCTTCCCCGACCTTGAGCTGGCAATAAGAGTTTAGGAAGATGATGTCTGAAGAGCTACCGTTGTCGACAAGCACCCGTCTTACTTTGTAATTGGATAGGAGAGCAGAGATGACAAGGGGGTCATCATGGGGTAACAGGTGCCTGTGCAATCGGCCTCTGTAAAGGTGATGGGCTCCATCCACTGCTTGGGGTGTTTAAAGGTGCGGTCCAACGTCGCGACCTCTTTATCGGAGCCCTGCCTGATTTTTCTGAGTTCTGCTTGTTGGGCCGAACGTAAAGGTCCTCTACATACCAGACCGCCGACAATAACTCTGATCTCTCTAACCGGGGGGGCAGGTGTAGACACCCCATTTTTGACCGCCCTTAAGACTTGGGCGCTACTGATGGTCTACTTGGTGATGAAAGATGTGCAGGGCAAAGGTTCGATTTCTTCGGTAAGAGGAGAGTCAAATCCTAACCTCACACCCCATTTTGGACCAAAGCTATTTTGAATGGTTTTTTTAGACCTTAAAACCCTTTCTTTCAAAATATTTTTGAAATAAAGTTCCTACGATGTTCCGAGGCTCGCATTTCATTAAATGTTGCGCTTTTCAGTAAACCGAGCGAGGACAAAGTGGAAATGAATGAAAGAGAGGTGAACTCTTTGAAAAATCTTTCAAAACACCTTACTTGGGGGTTTGGAGTTGAAGAAAAGAGGAGAGGGGAGAAGAAAACAAGTTTGGGAGAAGTTCGGCATGAATTCGGGTAGGATCGAAACTGAGCGGCTTCACCAAAACAGGAATAACGTTTTGCACAGTTGGAATTTTGATGCAAGGCTGCCACCATTGGAAAAATTACTTTCGGGGCTTCAATTTGGACACAAGAATGACCTAAAAAAGAGTCCATATGAAGGAGATATGCCTGTTTGAAGTTGGATCTACAGAGCAGATTTTCTCTACCGGCCACTGGTGAAGGGTGCCGGCCATGGATGATGTAGTGCCGGCCACCAGTGATGGCCGGCCGGCCAACAATGTCAAAAATAAGATTTTTTGCAGATCTTTTACCTCTAGCTGTTATGCACAAGCCCCCAACTCAGATATTTCGACCAAAAGCTTTGAATTGCTATATATGAAGCCAAATATCTCATATTGAAAGGAGAGAACTTCTTAAGCAAGTTTGAGAGCTTCTTTCACTAAAAATCCCTCTCTCTCTACAATTTCCAGAGAAAAATCTCTGCTTTTCTCTCTTGAGCCTCTCTCTTGCCCTTTTTGTGCATAGAAGTAGAGAGATACTTCTTGTTTGCATACACTTCCTTCATCAAAGTTGCATATCAGTGGGCTGAGGTCCCTTGGAGCTCATTTTTGGATTGTTGGAAGGTCATTTGAGCCAGTAAAGAGGCCATTTTGCTGCTGTGCTACAAGGGTAAGCACCTCTCCTCTTTCGTATTTGTTTTGCACACTTGTTTCACCACCCCTTTTCCATTGTTTTGAGGCTGTTTTTGGGTTAGTGTTGAACTACAAAAACCTTTGTTTTTCCTCTATTTTTCAGTCCTAAAAGTCTTGGTTTGTGCCTTGGTTGGCTAGGGGATTGTCCTCCCTTTTGCTCCTTGGCTTGTAAGGCCTTGTGAGCTAACTTTCAAACTTTTCAAACAACTTCCTTTTGGCCTTAGAACCACTGAAATCCAAAGGATTTTCAGTGGTAAAAACCCTGTTTTGAGGGCCCAAATAGGAGAGGGTGGTCCCCTCTCATCTTGTCTTGCTTGCTAGTGTTGATGGCCAACCAAATGAACATGTGTTTTTACTTCTTTATGGCTTTGTTTAGGCTCATTTTTGTGACTTATCAGACCTACCATAACTCTATTTTTGGCTGTCTTGGTCACCTCTTGCATGCTTATTGCACTTGTAGTGTAAATCCTCTTTGCTAGCCTTGTTAGCCTTACAAAGTAGCATGCTTTTGTGGTTTGAATTAGCTTAGTTCAAGCATGTTTTTGGTGTTAGTTTGACATGTTATAACTCTGATTTTGATTGGTGGACTCACTCCTTGCATAGTTTATACACTTGTAGTGTAAATCTCACAAACTAGCTTTGTATGCTTCATGAAGTAGCATGTCATTCTAGCTTGTTTTATTTCCATTTCAGCATGTTTTTGGTGATGTTTTGCCATGTCATGACTCTATTTTGGTTTGGTTTGGTTGGTCCATGCATGCATAATACACTTGTAGTGTAAATCACACAAACTAGTCTTGTATGCTTCATGAAGTAGCATGTCATTCTAGCTTGTTTTGTCTCCATTTCAGTAGGTTTTTGGTGTTGTTTTGGCATTTCATGACTCTGTTTTGGGTGGGTTTGATGGCCCCTTGCATGCTCCATGCACTTGTAGTGTAATCCCATGAATTAGCCTTAAAATGCATCATGCTTTGACATGTCATTCTAGCATGCTTTTGGCTTAGCTCTGAGGAGACTTTGTTCATGTTTTAGCATGTTTAAGGTCTGATTTGTGTTGTTTTGGTCATACATGACTTTCTTTGTATAGCCTTGGTTCAATCTAGCTTGTTGGCTTTGTGTATTGAGTCCACTAGCATGTGTTACTTGGCCTATTTCAATGATTTGGTATCACTTGTTATGTTATTTCAGTCCATGTAATGTGGTCATACACTTGCATTTGACATGCTTTTAATGCCTTGGAGAGTTTGTGTTTTATGCCTCATGAATGGATCATTGTGCATGCCTCTATGCTTAGGTCTTTGGGATGCCATCTCAGTGGGTTTTTGGGCTTATTTTGACATGCCTTAACTCTGATTTTTGTTGGTTGAGTCATTCCATGCTTGGTCTTAATAGGTGTAGTGTAATCCACCTTATTTGCCTTGTATGCATCATGCCTCATGCTCACCATGCTAGCATGTTTTGGCTTACTTCTATATATGTTTTAGTCTCATTTTAACATGTGCTAGGACTGTTTTGGGTCGACTTAACCACATGCTTCATGTTTCGTATACTTGTAGTATAAATACTCTTGCTTGCCTCAAGCTTTGAGCGCCTTTGAATGTTCTACTTGTGTTGTTTAAATGATTTGGCATAATTTCTTACCTCATTTCAGTGCACTTGGTGTTGTTACATTTCCATACTTTTCACTCTTTAGGTGCTCTTGAGAGTTACACCTCTATACCTTAATTGGTGAGCCATTTGGCATGCATGCTTTTATATGCTTCATGTGCCTCCGTTGTATCACCAATGGCCATTGATTTGGGCATGACTGAGGTCTACCCCCTTTTGGTTTAAGCCCATTTAGTATGTTTGTTTACATGTTGTTCGCATGATTATTGTTCATTGTATTGAGTATGCCATCATTTGCATTGTGCATGCATTAGCATTGTGCATGCCATTAGCCTTGTTAGGTTGTTCATATCACATTACATGTTTGCATGCTTAAGTCATATTGCATGCTTGAGTCGCATTATGCATGCCATGCTTGTGTTGCATTGTTGTTTGGATTAAGTGTTAATCCGAGCACGAGAAACAAGGGACATTTCATACTTCAAGTGATGAAAGGTACCTCAATTCTCGGTCGCCGACGCTTTTGATGATGCATGATAGAGTTCTAGGCATTTATGTGTTGTTTTTGTGCATTCATTTTACATTGAATTGCACAAGTTGGATCTTTGGCCATCATGCATCGAGACGCGTGATTGATGGTCTTGGATCCGATTATGCCTCTCCCTTGATGTTTCGAGGTGATATGGGGTGGCATAGTGCATACATACCCTTGGGAGACCCTCCATTTCCTCTATTTTGTGCTTTGCTGCAGCTTGGTGTCCCAGCACACCAGTGGCCGGCAACTTCTCATTGTTGGTCGGCACCCCTCATCCTTAGCCGGCAGTGTACCATCTTTGGCCGGCAGGGTGGTCAGCAACAGCTCCTCATGGCCGACAGGCCACTAGTGCATTCCTCAGCCTGGTTTTGGTAAGATCCAGCAGCTAATTCCCAAAGACACCCTCCAGACATAGCCTCTTGAGAGCAACCGGAGAGCTTTTTAGGACGTCAACCGAGCATGCATCCTCTTATCCCCCAACCAGAGCTAGAACAACATTGTTTACTGTGTTCCTTATTTGTTAATTAGCTTTGGTTTTGTAATAATTAATTAATTTGTTAATTAGTTAAGTGTTGTAATAATTAGTAAGTAGATTGCTTATTATTCGATTTGGTTGTGTAATAATTAGTCTAATTAGCGTAATTAGATTAGTTGGCTAGCTTAGCTTAGATTAGCTTAGCGTATTTATTCGGACCTCCGTCGAGAGGGCGAATTTTGTAATAAGGGTGCGTGTGTGTGATGCATGTCTTCCAACCTCCATTTCTTTCTCCCTTTTACTTAACTGCTTTCGATGGTTAGTTTTAGGGCATGTTTCAGTTAGCATCCTTATGCTTCGCATACGTGCATCATTCATCTGTCTTGCATGCACCGGGCTCAGCGCATCACACAAATTGCATTGTATTTTAATACATTTACTTGAATACGTGTTTAACAACATGTTATCAAGTTGCATCTCATATGCCATCTTAGAATAGTCGAGCCTATCTTAGTTGCATTTTGCATGTGTTGCATTAGCCATTTTAAACATGAACTAGGATCATGCATGATTTCTAACTAGTTCTTTGTTTTGGCTCGGAGTACACTGTGAGTGTTTACGCTTTAGCATACTGCATGTGTGTTATTGATTGCCATGATAGCATGCTTGCTATGAGGCTATTTGCTTATGTGATATAACTGCTTGAATGCTTGTGGGTAAAGGTTGGATTGCTTGAATTGGAATAATTCATTGAAATCCTCGATTTAACCTACTTGCGAGTAGCAAACTTCAAATCATTTTCAAACAAACGGATATGCAATGTTTTGTTCCAAATTAGATGATCTAGTCTATATTTGTATGCCGTGCGCATCACATAGTAATTCTAGGTTTAATAACCGGAATAAGAACATATGTGTTTTCAAAAATAAGATATCATGTTAGTAAAGGCCGATCTTTGATCGAGCGAGTGGGGGTACTCATTGCATGACCTTCCCCTCTCGTACCTAAGTTCCTGAGCCGAGGCAACTTTGGTGATGACGGACACGTGGCCTTAGGCACGAGTCAGGGTTTCCTAAATTCCCCCAATAAAATATTTAGGTGGCGACTCTGTATTTGGCGAAGCAATCTATGTTTGGTACTTCTTTATAAAAATCAGTTTTCCAAAACGATTTGTCGGATTTGGACTCTTTGGTGATTTATCGGTCTTGCATTGCACTTTGCGAGATTAGATTCAGAACCGTGACATTGAGTCCGAACTGTAGTAGTAAGCCCAATGAATGAAAACGGGATTTCGCGCCCAAGTTCGTGCGCGGAGGCCGGGGCGTTCGGGCGCGTCTATAGCAGGGTTGCCTTGTGCTCGGGGTTGTTGTGGGGGTCAATCATTGCCTTGGTTAGGTTGTGTGGGTTGTCGAGGAGGGGTGTGTCGGTGGTTATTTCTGGTAGGTTCGGTCCTTGGCCGTTGTTGAGGGCGGGCCGCCGTGAACCGACTGAGGCGTCCTTGGCGTATTAAGCTCTCGACCTAGTCTTTAAGGTTAACACACTCCTTGGTATTGTGGTCGTGGTCCTGATGGAAATGACAGTATTTGGACTGGTCTCGCCGGTTAGAAGGAGACTGCGATGGTTGTGGCCATTTTAGAGGATAATCTCGTTCGATCTGGTTCAAGACTTGTTCTATAGAGGAATTGAGGGGAGTGTATCGTTCGAACCGGCTGGGAGGTCGGGTAATAGGTCGGTCGGTATACTGAGGTGTCTGTTGTGTGTACTGGGCGGTTCTAGTTTCAGAGTCCTTTCTCTTATCTCTGGAGGTCGGGTTTTTGGTTGTGGAATCTTGTCGGGCGGCTAGGGAATCTTCGGTGTTCATGTATTTTTGGGCTTTGGAGAGGAGGGTTGCCATGGAGGTTGGAGGGTTTTTGAAGAGGGAGAAAAGGAAATCGGATAATTGTAGACCGGCCATGAAAGCTATGAGAATGACGTTGTCATCATTTTCCGCCACTTGTAAGGCTTTGGTGTTGAAGTGGGTGACGAAACTGCGCAGCGACTCCCCCTCCGTCTGACGGATGTTGAGGAGTTGAGTTGCCAGACGCCGCTGACACTGGGTACCAATGAAGTGGCTGAGAAAGGAGTCACTTAGGTGCTAAAAAATAGAGACAGAGTCCATCGGCAACTGACTAAACCACAGTCAGGCCGACCCCTTAAGCGTTACAGGGAAAGCCTGACACATGATCTCATCAGGGAATGCATGAAGGACCATGAGGGTGTTGTAAGTCTCCAAGTGGTCGACTGGGTCCATTGTACCGTCGAAAGAGTCGATCGAGGGCATTTTGAACTTAGGAGGTAGGGGTTTGTCCCTGATGCAGGCAACGAATGGTGAGTTGGCTGTGGTAGAGGGTTTATTCTGTATGTTCTGCATGACTACTTGAAGCTAGAGTTTTCATGGCTCGGAGTTTTGTATCCCAAAGAGGAGTGTTGAGAGGCCAGACTTGGATAGGTGGGTGTGGGGCCCGAGGTGGCGGGTTCATATCTTGAGGAGGGGGTTGCAAGCCCTCCATGTTGGATGGATGGGATTGTTGGATGAGATGGCTTGGGGCTCGTTCTCGGTTGGATGAGATATCTTGAGGTGGGGGAGGAGGCAGAGGAAGGTCTCTTTGAAGCAAAACATTGATCAGGGCTTGGTTTTGTTCGGCTAAGCGGTTAATGCTATTGGTGAGTTCTGTGAAATACTACGGCGGGTTGTTTGGGTTAGGAGGGGTTGGCAACGTTTTGTTGAGAAGCCATGGATCTAGTTGTGACCATCCACCTTGTTGGGTGGCAGGTATGGACTATCGGGAATGGGTCTCCGGCGACAATGAGCACAGTTGCCACACGGAATGAAAGGATTCCCACAGACGGCACCAACTGATGATGCTGTGTGCTCCAAATGGAACAGGTCGGGTTGATCCGCACTTCCCAGACTATTGTCCGATCGTTGGACCCACGGAGAAACCTGCACAAGAGTTCAACGGGGAACGGGGAGTCCCCCAACCCTCCAACGAACAAGTTAGAGAAGAGAGAGAGTGATAGAATGTAGAGATAGAATGGTGATAGAGAACTTAACTTTCTCTTTGTCTTAGAAGCCTGCTTATATCCTTTGTTCATCATTTCCTTGTCCACTCCGAGCTGTCATGTTGGCCGAAAGTCTATGTTTTAGCTTGCCTTATTTGTGGTGAATCTGTTCTGTTCCAATGTGAAGGGGTTATCGTAATAAATGCTGCAGAACTCATTAATGGCTGATGTGTGGTGCAATAATTTTGCAGGATCTTTGTTTGCTGATGTGGCTGGTTCTGCTCTTGACAAGTGTCTAGATATCATTGGTTCTTGGTGTAGCGTTGGGTTCTAAGAAAGTTGGGCTTTAGTGTTTGAATCATGGATTGGACCATAAGTGGTGGGCCAAAAGCCCCTATGGACCCACCTACATCAATTTAGACTTTCGGTTAAATTTCAATCCAACACATCTATTAGTCGACATTAAATCAGTAGACGGAAAATTATTATAAAATTGTGTATCGCTTTTTTACTTATAAAAAAAAGTAATCAACACTTGTTAGCAAAATAAATAGTAATCAACATTTGTTAACCCTTATTCTTAGGCATAAAATACTCAGATCTACACTTTGAAAGCCTTTTGGGAGCTTACCGAAGACATGCCGGAAAGTTCCCAAAGGAAAGCCGGCAATTGCCTAGAGAGAGGGGCTCCCAGCACCCCCCTTATGTTCAATGTGTTTGTAATAATTTCATTACAAATTATAGTAATGTGTAATTATGACTCAGTATGGTTGAACGGTCGAAATTTTTTTGAGTTATAAATCATTGTAGTGATAGATATAATTTAGTATAATTTTTATTTTAGTTACCAAGGTATATTAGATTATGTCTCAAGTGGATCGCCAAAGCTAGGAAGGGTGATAGTCAAAGCTACTTGGTGGGAGTAGATAAGGTTAGCATTAAGGTTTGAGAATTAGTAATAAGAACTAAATTGAAATTTTATAATGGGATAAAATTGTAATACAAAAAAATATAAAAGGGTAAGAGTTTAAAGAAAAAAATTGAGTGTTATTAACAACACTCGTTTAGTCGTGATCTATTATAATACTTTGGTTATAATTGAAAGTAGCAAAGATGATGCAACCAAGTTGTATCAAGAATAAATTTTTTTTAAAAAATGCCATAACCTCTCTATATGATGATATGTAGCAAGATGATGCAACAAAGTTGTATCAAGAATAAAATTTAAAAAAAAAAATGCCATAACCTCTCTATATGATGATATATCAAAAAGTAAAGAGAAAATAAAATGCTTAATTTTTTTTTTGTATAATATTTTGGTTTTAACTTTTTTAATAATTTTTTAACTTTTAAACTAAACTAGTAAATTATCGAAACCTAAGTCATAATTACATATTCCTTAACTCATAATTAAAAATTATAAACTATCATAACCACATTTATGGTAATAGAATTTGAATTTGCAATACTCAAGACCCACCCAAATACTTGGCTAAGCAATTGAACGTTCAACACGGTTTGATTGTGGTCTCCACTCAATCACCAATGAATCCATCGGAGTAGTTCGACACGGTTTGATTGTGGTCTCTACTCAACCATCAATGAATCCATCGAAGTAGTTGGCTGACTTGTCAAACACGAGACGCATTAATATATAATCCAAGTCAAGTCCACAATTTATACGACGAGTTATAGTCAAGTCTACCTTTCAAGTCAAGTCTTTTGGGGAAAAATTGCAGAGGCTCACTTATAGTCAAGTCATACCATAGAAAGAGAAAGAAAAGAAAAAAATATATATATTTAGATTTTTTCTTTTTATTTTTTATTTTTTTGGTGATAAGGTGGTCTTCTACCTAAATGCCAAATTTTGACATATTTTTCTCAATGGCATTTTAATTTGAATATTTTTTTGTGTGAAAAAAATAAGAGAAATAGCTAGTACACCAATGAAGTCACATTACTAAGCCCTTGTTTGGCATGGGATTATTAGGTTAAAATAATCACAAAAAAATAAAATAGGTTAAAAATTTAATAAGACAAAATATCATTACAAATTATAATAATTTCATTTTTTTCTCTCACAAAAGTAAAAAAAAAAAAAAAACCTAAAAAAACCCAACCCAAATGAGACTTTTAGCTCCAGAGTAAAAAGCCAAAACGCCAACCCATTTTCCAAATAAAACCTAAAATTTAACGTTTTGATACTATAATAATATCAAAATTTAATTGAGACCATCCATTTTAACAGTATAGCATTGGATAGGGCTGGGCATAGAGTTATTCGAACCGTGCAACCCGTTCAACCTGAACCAATCAGTATACAAATGGGCGGTTTCGCAGACATAATGCAGGTGGATGCGGTTTGGAATATGATATTATTGCGGGTTACGGGTTTTACCTACACCCGCAAGAACCCGTCCGCACTTAGACTTTTTTTTTATTTTTTTTATTTTAATAATGGAGTTTGCGAGTTTGCAAATGTTTTTATTTTATTTAATGGATTTGAATTGAATGAAATTGGACAACAATTTATTGTCATTTTGTTATTACATTTTGGATGAATGTAAAAGTTAATGAATAATTACTTTTAGGTAAGTTTGGAGTTTTGAATGATTTTACTTTAATTGTATTGTTAGATAGTGAATGATTTTGATGATTTAACTTAGAATTTTGAAAGATGTGTTTGTGCTTGGCCTAGTGAGTATAACTTGGGGCGCTCTTTTTTTTTAGGTCAGTTTATACAAGACATTTGCTTGGGCTTAACTGAGCCCCAGCAAATGGATGGTAGAATTAGTTAAGGTACGCATAAACTAACTTAGACATCTAATTATTAGAACAAAAAAGATAATAAATAAAATAAGATCAGAAAATATTTATCATAACATTATGGGCAGATTACACTTGGACGCCCCCACAATCCACTTTATCTCAAGGCATTTAAAAATTGAAGGCCAACTTATTTAGACTTTCGGTTAAGTTTCAATCTAACACATCTATTAGTCGAGATTAAATCAACAGACGGAAAATTATTATAATATTGTGTATCGCTTTTTAACCTATAAAAAAAAGTAATCAACACTTGTTAGCAAAATAAAGAGTAATCAACATTTGTTAACAAAGTAAACAAATAAAATAAAGAATAATCAATACTTGTTAACAAATTAAACAAAATACAAATAATCAACATTTGTTAACAAAGTAAACAAAAAACAGAGTAACTAACAAATTTTTGAATGAAGTCCAAAAATAAAAATAAAAATAAAAATTAAAAAACACCCGGAATTAACACTTTTTCAAGAAAACCAATAATTAATGTATCAAGGGAGAGCAATGTAATTATGTTGAAAGTGATGAATTAATTGTATTTTTTTTTTTTTTTAAACTTTAGGGGAAGTGAGTGTAATTTACGGTGACATTATTGTTTTGGTTATAAATCTCAATTAGGAGACAAATGGTGTTATGAACCAACGTGGCTACTTGTATTGGAAGCCTTGTTTACATTTGTAAGTCTCTACAACTCTCGTGGTGGGTGGCCAACAGAAATTTATGGTTCTGTTTCCTTGTTAAACCTCTGTGTGTGTGTATCCATGTTTAGGGGAAGGCTCCTCTTTGCTGCTGGTTACATAAGCCTTCTTGTTCATATTCTCTTTTGTGTAAATTGTTGTAATTCTTCTTCTTGTGGAGATATCCATAACATCACTTTCCCCTTTCGACTCAAATCCGACCCAGTTGATAATTGTGGATACAAGTATGTGGAACTTGAGTGCGAAAACAATCGGACAGTAGTATACTTGTTTTCTGGTAAATACTACGTGCAGGCCATCAACTATGAAACTTACGACAGAGGCAGCATCAGCCTGGTGGATGTGGGGATACAGAGGAATAATTGCTCTTCTCTTCCTCTTCATTCTTTAACTCCTTATAACTTTACTGAAACATTAGACCCCATATATTACAGTACTGGGAATTCAGAATCATTTGTAGCGATAGTGAGTTGTGAAAAACCAGTGAAATCTCCTATCTACATAGACACTACTAGTAATATTAGTACTGCTTTCTGTGAAAACAAAGGAGGACGAGGAGGAGGTGGAGAAGGAGGAGTCAGAGGTTCGTCATCGTCGAAAAAGCATTCATACGTTCTGGCAAGCAACAATTCTTTTGATTGGTCAGATGTTGCAAACTTATGCAGCGTCGACATGGCTTTTCCGACAAGGTCGTTCCAGCTTCCAGATGGTCGTTTAATAGAACGTAACATGACGAGCTTGTTGGAGGTCCACAACGCGTTGGCTGATGGATTTGATCTTGACTGGGAGGTCAGCACCTACGAATATTGCGGACTTCAGGCGCATTGCTCCTCCAATCATACTCAAAACTACACCGCCGCCGTTTGCCATGGTCTACGTGGGTTTTCGGCCTTTCTAGGTGCGTGCGTCCAAGACTCCCTTTTTTTTTAATCTTATTTTATTATTATTTTTATTTTTATAATGAACATTTTATTATTATCAAATACAAAAATATGGAGAAATAATCTCTTATATATAACAAAATAAATATTGAGTTTTTAATTTTATCAATTTAAATCTTAATTTTTATAAAAAAAAAAATCTCAATATAAGTTATTCGTTTATTTTTGTTAAGTAAAACTGAAAAAAAATGATATTTTAATTATTAAAATCAATGTAAATCTATATAAAATGTCTAAAATATTTTTTTCCACCAATTTTACTTATAAAAAATGGACAAATAATTTAGATTGAAAATAAATCAAAAGATTTAGAATTTAAATTGATAAAATTAAAAATATACAATTTATTTTGTTATAAGGGTAGAACCCTACCTTATTTTTGTAATTTTTTCAAATAATATTACATGGAGTTGCTTATAATTTGCATCTCTAAAAAAATGCACATGCTATACACTTTCATTATTTTTTTTTTATAAAATTTGGTAACATGGATTATAACATGTCATAATTTTTCTCACCACAAAAGTTACTAAAACTTTTCTCTCCTTAAAATGTTACAACAAAAATTACAAAATATCATAACAAAAATCACAAAGTATCACAATTTCACCATTCATAACTTTAAAATGCACACCATAAATTTATTATTCGTAACTTTACCACAAAGTATCATATTACATATCACATTCATAACTTTCATTTCTTACCATATATACCTTTTTAGGGACGTACGCTATACATTTTTTTCAATATTACAATAAAATTCAATACACGTACCTACATACAATTATGAAAAGAAAAAAGGAAAAAAAAATCAGCACTGTTAGGGGGCCCGAATTTGGGTGCCCCTAATGGCTCAAATTTCCCTATCAGGTAAAAAAAAAAACAAAAAAAAAAAAACAAAGTTACTAAAACTGGAAAATTTGAGCCATTTGAGCCACAGTTTTTAGGGCCACCAATCATTTTCCAAAAAAAATTATCCCTCAATAACAAAACATAATGTATGCATAAAAACCCTCACTATATGTATATGTGTAGAATTTATTTTGAAATAAGAAATTACACTTGAAAAGTGGGTTTTTCTACATATTAGTGATGAGCTAATATCACGCTTACAAAAATACAAAAGATACACATGGTGTATCTTTATTTGTAGCTATTCAAAGTTCTGCATAGTTTATTTGTACAAATTCAAAAACAAGAAGCTAGATGGAACACATAATTTTGAAATAATAGACAATACGAGGTTGTAAATTTAAATGAGGAATCAGGCTTTGGGCTCAACTAGTTAATTTCTACTAATTTCTACCAGTCTCATGTTCTCGTTTTCACATTAATATACTCTGTATTTTAAGGGGACTAGTATTGTTTTTGACCTCTAACACTATTTATTCTTTCAAAAATGACAGATGGGTTGAAACGTTACTTGAAGTGTAAGTATTCCCCTCTCCTCCATCTATGTCTGTTTCATTTCTAAGCAATCACATAACGTTTATTTCAAATTTTGTCTACAAGAAAACACAAAAGGCTCCCCTGCGCCGGACGCAGCCTCTGTAATACTGATTCATTTTCTCAACTATTTCACAAATCTGTGTGAAACTTAAATTTTGACTTGCTTGATTTGATCATTCTAGAATTGTTTTAGAAATTTATAGTGCAAATTATCATTTTCACCCTCTAACTTTTATTCTTATGTTTTATTTTTTACTTATTTAAAATAGTCGGTGACAAAGAAACACATTAAAACAAGAGTGATTTTTTCACACAGCCGCATTAAAGCAAGAGTTAGAAATCTAATACTTAATCAATGTAATTAGAAGATATTTGAAAAAACGAGGGAAAAAATTGTTTGCACTCCAAAATCTCTGGGCTGGAGAGTGTTGTTCAAGTCCATGGGACCCATCCCGAGTTTTATTTTGATAATCTGAATTATTTATTTTATAGAATCCTTCATGTACAGAAAAAGAAAAAAAAGAACAAGTTAATAATTACAATCTGTTCAATTTATTGAAATGTCTCCAAAAAATAGACAATAAGTATATTTTTTAAAATAGACTATTTTTTTTTTAGGGTGACAAACACAATAAATTAAACAAGTTAGGATTATTAGATTGAATTTTTTTTTTCTTTTGGGTAGATGATATACATGAAATATCTTAAAAAATGAATGGTTTAAATTATCGAAATAGAACCTGTGATGGGTCTCACGAACCCAAATAGTATCTGGACAGAAGGATAGTCCGGCTCCAAAAACAAAGTGACACTATGAGAGTGTAATTACCCTGGAATATACATTGGGGATTGTTGTTTTAAATACAAAAAATATGATATGCAGTTAATCCGCAGGATCATTTTGAAAGTAAAAAATTCTTATTGTACAAATTGAAAAACAAGAAGCCAAATGGAACACTAGTTTGTAAAATTAAAGGAGAAATCAGGCTTTGTGATTGACCTTTTATCTCTTAGTAGTTAATTTTCACAAGTTTCTGTCAGTTTCCTGCTCTATTTTTTCTTATTTATTTATTTTTTCTTTTCTTGATGGGGACTCATGTTCTATTTTTCACCCCTTAATTGTTGTGCTTTAATAAAATAATCATCTCATTTCAATGATCAAACATGAATAATGCTAGATTTGTCGCATTTTTATATCACTTTTAATCTATCACATTATGTCTCAACATTGCATTGAAAATAGACAAAATTGATAAGACTTATTATCTACATTCCACGGAATAGTAATGCTTTGGTCTAACACTGTTTATTTCTTTCAAAAAATGCAGATCAGTTGAGTAGTGACTACGGCTGTATGTATTCTCCCTTCTCCATTCATATTTATTTCAAAGTCATTACAACCTATAAGAGTGTGAAATTTTTGTTGCAAAACATATTTAGGAATCAATTCATGTCGTTGTGATAATAGTCATTAAAAAGATGTTTTGAAAAGTCAAAAACATGACTTTTAGCGACAAATAATTTATAAATGTCGCTAATAAATACATTTTAGTGACAAAATAATTTGATCTCAAAAAAAAAATTTAGAGGCAAATTTTGATCGTAAAATGATAATACTAATGTTCAAATTTCGTCGTTAAAAATATAATAATGACACTTCTAGCAATAAAAATATTTCTTCCCTAACAAGTACTTTTATAATTATATTTTAATCTTTAAAATCTTAATTTATTGTAGTGAGCAATCACATAATATTTAATTCGAAAGTTGTTTGGAAGAAAACAATAAAAACTACTTATTAATTTTCAAAATTTTATCACTAAAAACTCTGTTTTTGACTTTTTAGAACAACATTTTAACGATTATTCTTGAGATAATAGGAATTAATATCTTTTTCAATAAGTTTTTTATTTTTAAGGATCAAAAATATTAAGGGGGACTTACGTGTTGGTTCTAATAAATGGGATTATTGTTTAATAGGTCCTATGATAATTTGTGACATTTTTTATTAAACACTATTAAAAAAATGTCACTAATTGTTAATTTTCAACAATAATATGAAAATTGTCACCAAAAAAATGTAACTAATTATAAGTTTTAGTGACAGTTTAAAAAAATCATCACAAAAAGTGTCACTAATTCACAACTTTTAGCGATAATTTAAAAAATTCGTCACAAAAAAAGTCAGCAATTGTAAGTTTTAGCGACAATTTATAAAAATCATAACAAAAATCACTAATTATTAATTTTTAGCGACATGTAAAAAATCGTCACAAAAAAATTATTTTTAATGATGATTTTACCAAGATTTATTTTCAATATGACTTGATGGGAATTAAGTCCAATTATTAGGACCTATTGATAGTTTACCCAAATATTAATTCCTAAAACTCTTCTAAGACGCGGTGCAATTTTATCATGCCAATGCTCAAATCGTTGGATCTCATATGGTTACTTTTCTCATTCCTATCAAGATGCTTTTGATCACTTTGATAATTAAGACTAATTGAATATTTCATTATGGGTAGTTTTAAGGCGGTGTGTCTTTCAAGTTCAAGTTCCATATAAGAATCCTTGGGATTGTCAATGTGAGTTACTTTTTCGTTTTTGGATATTCGTTTAATTTATTTGTAATTTTTATGCATGTTGGCTGATTTTTGTTTAATTTTTCTTATAGATCATAATTGGGGTTACGAGCTCAAATTCATAGGTAAATCACTCCCTTTTTTAACTGGAAAAAGTTGTTTTGTCAATTGATTTTAAGGTGAATTAGGGTTGGGCACGACCTAATGGGCTGTCAAGCTTGTTTTTTTAAGATTGATATTTAAGCTCACAAAGTTGGGTTAGGATGACTTTTTAAGCCTGCTTATTAAACGGGTTGATTTAGGAATGTTTCTTGTGACCTGATTTGACCCAATTGTCAACATACATAATGAGAAATGTTATATACCATATGTCCCGTAATTACAACATTTATAGTATTTGATTATGACCTATTATGATATTAATTATGATTTAATTATATAACTTGATTATACATATTGTGGTGTTAGTTATGACTCATTATAATATTAGTTATAAAATTATTTTGGTTATGATTTAAAAACGTTTTAGTTATATTTTATATGGTGTTTGGTTATAATTTTTTTTTTAAAATTGTAACAATCATAGAATTGAGTTATGACATTTGTGGATATTAAATCCACAAATGTTATAACTTGTTTATAATATACACCTTTTTACCATAATATTACCTATTAATATGTATATACCTATAGAAAATTTATTTATCTAAATTTACACCTAGGATATATATGGCTTGATATTTAGTTTTTGTGGATATAAAATTACTAATTCTGAGTTTTATAATATTAGTTTTTATTTAATCTATGGGCTTGTTTGGTGGGCCCAGGATTGTCATACTATTTAAGATTTGGATTTTGGGGCATTCTATTTGAACCAAAAAAATATCTTAGTACTCCCAATTTAAATTTATAAATTTTAATTCTTATTATATATTAATGTGAATTTATTAATAAGGACAATCCATATTAAACCCTAAAATAATCTCTTTTTTTCTCATGGTACACCATAATCTATTATTTCTATTCAAATCTCTATATCTTCTTCTCTAAGAGATCAAAGTGAGTTTGTCTTATTCTTCTTCTTCTTTTTCACTCCAAAACTCTAATCTATCTTATAAAAATAAAATTTAATGATAATGGTGAGTTGAAAGTGCCGCAGCAATCCTAAAAAAAAAAGAATAACAGGTCCAAAAAAAAAAAAAAAAGAATATAACAGGACCAAAAAAAAAAAATTTAAATAAAATTAAAAATGTTGAAAGTGCCGCAGCAATCCTATTATATATTTGACCTATATAGCAACTTGGGCTATTTGGTTTTTATATTGAAATTAATACTTCTGTTGTGACTTGGAAAAGCTATAATGCTATTTATATGATTGTGAAAATTGAAAGGTTTAACATTATAATGGGACATGTGAAAAAATATATAAATTAATAATTATATTTTGATTTTTATATGAACACTTACCTCCTCTTTGATGGGTTGTTTCAAAATATTTTCTTGATTATCACTTTTCTCAATTGTTTGATTATTCAAACTTTCTTCTAGGGTTTAGGGTTTCAAAATAATAAAAAAAACAATGATATTAATGATAATGGTGAGTTTCGGTAAGATGAATTGGAGTTTTAGAGTGAAAAAGAAGAAGAAGAAGACAAATTCACTTTGATCTCTTGGAGAAGAAGATGTAGAGATTTGAATAGAAATAATAAATTAGGGTGTACCATGAGGAAAAAAAGAGATTATTTTAGGGTTTAATATAGATTGTCCTTATTAGTAAATTCACATTAATATGTAATAAGAATTAAAATTTATAAATTTAAATTGGGGGTACTAAGATAGTTTTTGGGTTCAAAATAGTTTTTGGGTTCAAATAGAATGCTCCTTGGATTTTGGATGAGACTTATGGGCCCAAACTCAGACTATGTTGGACTTGGGCACAAGAGTTTTCTATACATTTCTTGACTTAAACTCGATTGAGTTTGAACCTGACCCGATATTTGTCCACCACTAAAGTAAATACTTCCAAATTCTAACCATTGCAAGACAAAAAAATGATTTTTAATTTGTCATCTTGTGATTTTTATATACAGGAGGAATCATTTTGGCAAGAATTCTATTTGGCTTATGTGCTTTTGCATTTTTAATCCGTAAGTTTAAGAGAAGGCATTTATCGATGTTCGATAACATTGAAGGTTATCTGCGAAGTCAAAATCACCTCATGCCAATTAGCTACTCTTACTTAGATATTAAAAAGATGGCCAAAGGTTTCAAGGACAAGTTGGGAGAAGGAGGCTATGGTTCTGTCTACAAAGGAAAGCTTAGAAGTGGTCATCCTGTAGCGATAAAAGTATTGGGCAAGCCCAAAGCCAATGGACAAGAATTTATCAATGAAGTTGCTACCATAGGAAGGATTCATCATGTTAATGTGGTTCAACTAATTGGATATTGTGCAGAGCGATCTAAGCGAGCTCTTATATATGACTTCATGCCAAATGGATCTCTAGAAAAGTATATATTTTCTCAAGAAGGATATATACCATTGAGTTGTAAGCAAATGTATGAGATTTCTCTAGGAGTGGCTCGCGGGATTGAATATTTACATCGGGGTTGTGACATGCAAATTTTGCATTTTGATATCAAGCCTCACAACATTCTTCTTGATGAGAATTTCACTCCAAAAGTTTCCGACTTTGGGCTTGCAAAATTGTATTCAACTGATGATAGCATTGTGACTTTGACTGCAGCAAGGGGGACAATGGGTTATATGGCTCCAGAGTTATTCTACAAAAACATTGGAGGCGTTTCATATAAAGCTGATGTTTACAGTTTTGGAATGTTGTTGATGGAAATGACTGGTAGAAGGAGGAATTTGAATGCCTTTGCTGATCATACAAGCCAAATTTACTTTCCTTCTTGGATTTATGATCAATTCAAAGAAGGAAGGGACATAGAAATGGGAGAGACTAATGAGGACGAAGGGGTGATGGTGAAGAAGATGATAATAGTGGCTTTGTGGTGCATACAAATGAAGCCTAGTGACCGTCCTTCAATGAACAAAGTTGTAGAAATGCTTGAAGGGAATGTTGAACAATTGCAGATGCCTCCCAAACCTTTTCTATGCCCACAAGAGATGCCAGCTGAAGATCATAAAATTGACAAAAATCCTACAGATTTGCCTATGCCATTAGGTGAATGCATAAATTCCATCACTTTGAATGTAAGTGAACCTTAAATGGTTTCATATCAAATGCTTCATATTTAAGTAAATTATAATTGTTGGCATCCTCTGTTGCTTATGTATTATTGAGGCAGCCTTATTAAACATATGATGGGGAAACTATATATGCATAATTAGATTAAATTTTTGTACAAAAACTTAGTATTTCGTTATTAGATAGCTTCCTTTGGATTGCATTTCAATTCTTCTTGAAAGATTTTCCTAGTTAAAACTAGCTTGATTGGAGCTATGCAAGTATAAATTTTTGTTTAATTTGGATTCATTTGTCATTGTTTAGAAATATTGTTTTGACACTGTACAATAACACCTAAAATTTTTAATTCTAAGTTATGGCATTTACAATAAAGAGAAATAAATTGAATACACAAATTATAATTTAAACTTGATTCGGCAATATGGTTACGTTCATAGAGGGAAGGAGATCAAATCCACTACATAGAATAAAAATTACAGAATTTTGAACATCTAAACTTAACCAGTCTACAATAAAAACCTTAACAAAAAATATAACATATATGATATACCTCTAAAACTTTGGATCAAACCTCAGACCTCTGCATGGGCCTAGGTGAAGCATGATTTGGCTTTTTACTCCGATTTTCAACTTCAACCCTCACTTCTATAAAAAGCCACCTATAGTAATTTTGAATGTGTAGTAAAAAAATATAAGACAAACAAAAGCTTTCCCCTTAAACCAAAAAAGTAAGTTGGAAAAAATTGTCACGGCCCCATTCCGCCCCTAGTAGAATGATGCCATGATGGTCAGTAATTCGAGATTACCAAAGACCAACTTACAAAGATTCACAAAAACAGAGTATACATATGGGGCTTACATTTGCCAAAGCAAATTTAAATCTAAGTAGTCTATAAGAGCTGTGCATAGATCAGATGAAATGACATACAACTTTCATGCTTTTACAACTTGAATACAAAATAAAATAAAATACATCTTACATCTTGATCAAAAGGTTTCTCAAGTCAAAACATACAAAGAAATGAACTACAAAGCTAAGAATCATAATCTTCAAGATGCTACAAAACATGAAACAAAACATGTCATCCACAAAGCTTAGGCGACATCTATAGCGATTCCAGTTTTCCCTTTTTGTATTGGTTGTACTCCGGACTTTGGTTCCGGGGAGTTGGTGGTTATATACCTTGTTAGCATCCTTTAATTCCTTATGTATGAGTTTTAGGATGTGTTGAGCGTGTTTCGAATAGGTGGGTTGAGTTTCGGTCTCAAATGTAGTTGCCCAGGTTTTTGGTGTTACGTTCGAGCGGGTAATTCTGCGCTCGAGCGGAGTTTTCTTTTTGGTGGTCCGCTCGAGTGGAGTTTACACACTCCTAGTATTTCGTGCCTCTGCAAAACTTCTGCAGGTGTGTTTTTTACGCTCAAGCGGGTTTTCTTACGCTCGAGCGGGTTGCGCTCGAGCCGACCTTTTCGCGCTCGAGCGGGTAGTGCTTGGTTTGTGAAAGTTCTGGGAGGGGGAAATCTACGCTTGAGCGGACTGGTTTTCGCGCTCGAGCGGATGTGCTTTATCTTTATGTCTTAGCGCTCGAGCGGGCCTTCTTGTGCTCGAGGGGACCATGGTTTTTGTTCTTGACGGTCGAGCGTTGTGTTTTCCGCCCGAGCGGACCTATCGTATATTAGAAGGCAGTTAGGCATTTTTGAATCACTTTTTGCATTCACTCTCTCTCTCTTACTTTCTAAAAAGATATTTTGAGAGCCTCTCTCTCTAGAAACTCCCTTCTCTCTAAGGTTTGATCTAGTTAGGGTGCTTCTCTTTCCTTCGGCCTTTGTAAAAGTTGTGTTGATCGTCGAGGGCTTCGTTTTGATCCGAAAAGTTTGGAGTTTGGAGCATTTTGGTTTTGGTCTTCTTCTCCATTCGAGCTCTAACTTCGAGGTAGGGTTATCCTACTCCATCTTATGAGCTTTGTCTTTAAATTTTGACATTTCGATATCTTGGGGTTTGTTGGGTAATTTCGAGAAAGTTGGGGTCATGGTGTAATTTTCAAAAGAGGGATTTTCAAAGTTTAAAACCTTTATGTATGTAATACATTGGAAAGTGGACTAGGTGTGGGATTATTGAGAAAAAATGGAACCTTAGGGTTGGTATTGTAATTATGGAACAAAGCCCTAATTGTTGATAAATTAATTTGTATAATTAATTTTGGGAAATGAGAAATTGAATAGGAAATATTTAAATTGGAAAGGTTTGGGATTAAAGGGTGTAGTTGGATTAACTTATCGCTCACTTAGACAAATGTTGATATTTTATCCATTTGGTGCATTTATTTCCTGTTTAGAAATAATTGCTTTGGGCTATCGGTGGAGGATAGTCTTGATTGTTGTAGATAATGCATGATGATTAGGCAAACTAAAACTAATCAATGGAATGTGTCATCGAATATAACGGTTGAAAAATACATTAACTTTATGTATTAATTGTTTATGTATATGATTTGTGTTTATATACATTGTGTTGTGTGGGAGGAGATAGGGGATGTACTCCACGGTTTAAAAGAAGATAGGGGATGGACCTTTAAACCGGAAATTTGTGTGATATTGATACAGCAGTACAATGTGTATCATGGTGAAGTATGGAAGTGTGTGTTTGATATGATATAACACTAAAATGTATATCATTATCAATTGTGAAGTATAGAAGTGTTTCTATGTGATAATGATACAGTACCAAAATGTGTATCACTTGTAAAGTAATGAAGTGGTTTATGTGTAAATGATACAACACCAAAATGTGTATCCGTCAAGAATTTCGAAAGTATTTTCAAGAATGAGTTATGATCTCATTAAATTATTTGGCCAGGTTCTGAGCCTTGTTTTCAAACTCAAAGTTGAATAAGAAATAGAAAGTGAAATGTAACATGGTTATGATTGTCATGAAACAGTAATATGGCATGAGTTGGAATATAAGTATGGACCACCTGTTGAATGCTATTATTTTAGTCATTGTTTATAGTTAGTTTAGTATATTTCTACTGGGCTGTGCCTCACCCTATATAGGACATTATTTTCAGGTACAGGTAGCATGCCACCTCCAAGGACGTAGCTTGGGAGGCTTGGGACTGTTGGACTGTTTTGTGTTTTTGATTGTATTATATGTATATCAAGCCAAGGGCTTTCTTTGTATAGAGTTAGCACTCTCTTTTTGTAACCAAGTGTTGACTTGGAAAGTTGTAAGCCCTTAGGGCATTTACTTTTGATGTGAACATGTAATACATTTTGTAAAGATTACTCTGATGGAATACAATTATGCTTTATTTTCTTATGTCTGAGCACGTTATTGTTGGTTGATTTAAGGGTTTATTTTGAGGGCGTTACAACATCGCCTTCTTGATCATCACCTACATATATATATATATATATATAAGGGAGAGGGGTGAGCTGAAAACTTAGTGAATAATATAAGTAATAAATGTTTGAATGAATCATATCTGAGATCTTTATCAAAACAATACATATCATAGCTTGTAACAAATCATAGGATGAACCAAGTTTATCAATCAAAGTCTTTCAAAGCTTATTGGGATGTTTAATAAGATCCACATAATACAAAGGATGACATTCCTAACAAAACAAAGGAATAACTGACCCAGAATCAAAAGCACACCTATTCATGACTGTCGGTGGCCGACCTGGAATCGATTAGACAAACCCACCCGTTCATGAATGTCGGTGGCAAAGGAGATATCTCAAACGTGGGTGCTACATGTATTAACGTCCCCTAGCACGAAAGAACCTTCCAAGAATGTCATCAAAACAAAGATGATATTTGATATAAAAACTAATGGATAATCATTCATACTTGATCAAATACTTCTCTAAAACAAAGCAAAGCTTTTATCAAAACATTATAACATAGCTTTATTAAAAATACCACTCACAATAGCTTTTCGAATGTAGGGCTTAAGGCAAGGATCCAAGACCTATAAGTACATGGAAAAGTGTACTGAATTCATTTCAAGAAGACAAGAAGAGATATTTAAAGATGGGTATGTAATGCACTCTTAAAACAAGTTTCAAATGAGTAAGAAAGATCCCAACATTTCTTTCTAAAACCAAGTCAAAATAGAGTAAAACATGTGCTGGGAGTCAAATCAATGTTTACCTTCTTGGAAAAGCATGCTGGGTACAAACCAGGTCTCAGAATAGATGCACAGAGATGAGCTGGACCGAAATGGCCTAGCTACGTAAACTTAGGAAGTCTTGGCCGAGGTTCCACACCTTTTGGCCGAGGTATGGTCTCCTTGGCCTAGGTGTGCGGTTGCCTGCCGAGATGTTACAAAGTACTGACAAGGGTGTACCATGGTCGGCCTAGGTATGCAGTGGTTGGCCTAGGTGTTCATGCAAAGTAGACCAAGGTGCAAGTGATCATGCAAGGTAGGCCAAGGTAAGATGCAATACTTGGCCTAGGTGTGAGGTCTGGACAAGAGTGGGTCTCAGTGACCATAACTAGGGAAAAGTGAAGTATGGAAATCTGGATTTCCTATTGAAGAACATGAATGCTAAAATCATAATTTCTTATTCAAAATATGAGATTTCATGATAAGAGTTCAAAAACATGGACCTGGGCACCCATACTTGGAGGTTTCATGAAAATAAACACAAAAACATGAAACTTGATACAAACTTTTGGATCAAAACATGTTTTCTTTCAAGAACACAAGAACATCACTTTTTCTTTCTAAAACACAACTTTGAATCAATGGATGGCTTATGAATCATGCTAGATCATGTAATGTAATCAGATTAACATAAAGGACAACAAGAGTGGATCAAGAATCTAACCTCAAAACACAAATCCAAGGAACTCCTTTTTCTTCCTCCTAGAGCTTCTCTCTCTACAAGGCAAAGATATGACAAATGATATGTATAGCGATTCCGATTTTTGATCCATTACTTATTATATTCCAGACTTGGGTTGGTTTGGTTTTGAATAGTTATTCTTATCTCATTCCTTTGTCTTCCCCTTCATTTTGGTTATCGGGTTGTGGTTATACATTTGGGACAGGTTGGTTGTTTGTATTTCAAAACCTGTATTGCCCAGACTTTGGCCTTTTCGCTCGAGTGCGCATTTTCATGCTCGAGCGAGCTTTACAATTTTGCTCCTCTGCTCGAGCGGCCATTTTTGCGCTCGAGCGAGATTCGTCAACTCTCAGTATTTCTTTTTGCAGGTCTGAAATACTGGAAGTGTGCATCAGACGCTCGAGCGTCCACTTTTACGCTCGAGCGGGGACCTTTGTTTGCAGAACTTCTAGAAGTGTGCATTCTACACTCGCGCGCTACTTTTCACGCTCGAGCAGAACTTTGTGTTTGATGCTCGAGTGGGGCTTTCTACGCTCAAGCAGACTGCGTGCATTTCAGTCCGAAAAGATGACATTTTGAATCACTTTTTCTTTTCTCTCCCTCTCTAAAACTTTCCAAAAAGCTTGTTCTTGAGCTTTTCTCTCTACATTTCACATTCTCTCTTAGATTTCATCTAGATCCATTGGGATTTCGCCCCTAGTGCCTTTGAGAAAAAGATAGAGCTCGTCAAGATCTATATTTTGATCTGAATAGAAGTGGGTTTTGGCACTCTTGGAGTTTTTCTCTTGTGTGGTTCGTCTTCTTCCTTTGAGGTAGGGATCTTTCTATATTTTATATGGTATTTAACTTAGTTATAGTCTCTTGTGTAACAATGGAGTAATTTGGGGAGGTTTTAAACAAACCTAGGGTTTGGACATAAAATGGAAAGAGGGGTTTTGGTTGAAGATGAAATAAATACTTGAGGGGTTTGAAAATGATGATGTATTGTATAAAATTTGGTGATTTTGGCACTTGGCTAATATTTGGGGAAAATAGGGAGATTTTGCCCTAATTGAATCTAATTATTATTTTATATAAATATTGGAAATTGATATTGAAAATGTGAAATTGAAAGGGTATTGATATGAATGGTGGGATTGGTTATGTGTTATTCCATTCTTTGGTAGTTTCGAATAAACTATTTGTTGTGAGATTTTATATCTATTTAGAAATAACTGTATTGGGCTATCGGTGGAGGATAGCTATGATTGTTGTAGAAATTGCATGTGGATTAGGTGAATTGAAAGTAATCACTTGTGCTTGTCATTGAATATGACTATATTTATATACATTGTATATGTATGGTTATTTGGGAGTGGAAAGAGGATGTACTCCATTGTTTGAGTTTGTGTTTAAATACATTACATATGTATGAATAATTGTTTGGGAGGAGAAAAAGGATGGACTCCATTATAATTATGTTGATCGGAGTGTCCTGGGTGAAAGTCCCGAAATTATACATGGGTGCCTAACTCACGGACGAAATATCCGTAAAATAGCAATTGTAGTGCTTGTATAGCCTACGTTTACATACTTCCTGTGTGACGGCTGCCTGCGGACGAAATATCCATGAAAGAATACATGGGTCCCGTTTGACGGTTGCCCATGGACGAAATATCCGTGAAAGAAAAGTTTGAAGTGCTTACATGTTAATAATGTGATTTACAATTTGTGACTTATAGTCTCATTTCGGTTCTTGGGAAATAATGAAATGGACTTATGAATTGGATAAGATAAGTGAATGGAACATGAATTGAAAGTAAACGGATTAAGACTTGAAATAAATATTTTACGAGTGTATAAAGTTATGAAAAGTGTTATTATGAACATTGTTTATGCATTCGTACTTATACCTTTGTTAAATTTCATATACTGTGTTAGATGATTTCTACTAGGCTATGGCTTACCCTACTTGGTAATAACTTTTCAAGTAATGATAGCATGCCTCCACCTAGGCAATACCATTGGAGAAATTTTCCGAAGCACGAGCTTCACCTTTTGATTGTATATTTTGTAAAGACAAGGGCTTAAGATGTAATTAGCGAAGCTCACTTTTGTCGTAACTAAGTTAAGACTTAGAAAGGTGTAAGCCAATAAGGCATTTATTTATATTAAATTCTTTTGTATCCTTAACTTTGTGTGATGAAAGGACTATTTATACTGATTCATGCAGTTATTTACACATGGTTGGGTTATATTTACTGCATTATTTTGGGGGCGTTACAATATGGCTTCCTCACTGCTAGCTGGCTAATACCCACTTCTGGGACATGTGGCATTATCTGATAAAATCTCCTAAAAAAGGTGCCAGAATGAAAATACAAAGGTATGACAAAGTGTGTATAACAAGTAAGGTGGCATGAGCACTCTGACAAGGCAATGATCCCGAATCAGGACATAGGCTTCAGACAAGTAAGGTCTCTCTGACCTCGACTAGGAGAGGATAACACTTGACTTAAGTGTGCCACACCTCGACCTAGATTGTACCAGTCCAGGAACAAGATTGCTAAGTGTTGACTAAGGTGCACAACAAGGCTGCAAGGTTCAAGGATTAACGCTGTTAGATGCCTAGATTATAAACATCTCGGCCTAGATAATACACATTTCGGCCTAGGTGATGCACACCTCGGCCTAGATAATGCACATCTCAACCAATATGCTAGGCGTGACGGTGTAAGTCAACCAAGGTGGGTCCAAGATGATCCTAGGTGTTGATGCACAATGGCCTAGGTGTAAGAGGTTCAAAGGTGTGACCTACGTGTGAGGTAGCAAAGATAGATGGCCTAGGTTCAACACACAAAACATGGAACAAATCTTGCAAATAACACTTAGGAAAAAACATAATAGCACAAAACCAAATAGGAACCTTCACTTAGGCAAAACAAATCAAAGTCTGCGGATGCAAGCTTAATCAAGACAAAATCATGTAAATTCATATGAGCATGACTAAGACAAGAATGAGAGTTGTTATAAAAATAAAGATGAATTTTCCATAAAAAAATCTTTTAAAAGATCAGCATTTTATAGGATGATAATAACTAGGAAAATATTTAGTTACATTTTTTTCTTTTTAACCTCATTAATCCTTGGAAATTTGTACAGATTTAGTGGTGTAGCTTGCTTTTTGTGCTCCTTTCAGATACGATAGCCCTACAGTTCGGACTGTTGTGGTTCTGAATCTGATTTTACAAGTGCAATGTGAAATAGATAAACACAAATGAGTCCAAATCTGACAATTCTTTTAGAAAATCAATTTTGAATCAAAATGCTAAAAATGGATTGCTTTGCCAGATTACAGAGTCGCCACCTAAATATTTTTGGAAAATTTAGGAAACTCGAGACTCGTGCCAAATGCCACTTATCCGTCATCACCAAAGTGTCTCAGCTCAGGAATTTAGGTACGAGAGGGAAAAGTCATGAATTGAGCACCCCACTCGCCCAATCAAAGATCGGCCTCTACTAATCATGATGTGATTCTTATTTACATTATATGCTCTTGTTCCGATTATTAGTTAATTTACTATGTGATGCATATAAGTATAGACTAATTTCGCAAAAATTAGAACATTTTGATTTCATGTTTTGTTTGAAAACTGGTTTGAATACACGTCACTTGAAAAAGGTGAGTTTGTATGTATATTAATCAATTCATCCCAATTTTATCATTTAAGCAAATAGTCTCATGGAAAGCATGCTCAATATGGTAACAATTACACGCATGCAATATGCTAAAGCAATAAATGCTCACCTAGTACTTCAAGGCTAGCCAAAATAAATAAAATAGTTAGAAAAATGTATAATCCTAACTATTGCAATGACTAATGCAACACATTCAATATGCAATTAATAGGCCCGGCTACTAACATGACATGTAAATCAAGTTGATAGCATACGGTTTAAGCATGTATTTAAAGAAGTAATAAATAACAATGTGAGTTAGAATGATAAGCCAAACTTTTATGCATGCAAGACACATGGAAGCAAGGCATAGAAAATGCTAAACAAAGTATGATGTACTATATTATCCATCATAAGCGGGTAAATAAAAGGTAAAAAGAAATGGGGGGTTGTATGACATATACACATTATTACATTTGCCCTCATGCAAGAGGGTCCGAATAATGTCCTAGCTAATTTAAGCTAATTAACTAGCTATTCCAAATCAAATAAAATAAATTAAATAAATTAACTACACTAGCTAATTATTACAACACAAGATAAATAGCTATCTAGTTAATCTAATGAATTAATTACAAAGCAAAATGAAACTATTCTAACTAATTAATTAAGTACAACATAAAATTGAACTAGCTATTTACAACACAAATTAAGTTGCTATTCTAACTAGCTAATTAATTGTAATACACTACTAGTGAACACAATTTTAATAGGCCCCGAGAAGCGAGGAATGACTCATGCATGCACGTGGATCTCCACTTGAAAATGCTCTCTGTTTGGATGCCAAAATACTTCTGTTTTGCAGTCATAAAAAATGCATTGTTTTTACCTCATCCTCTGCTCTGTTCTGCCAAAAAGGGACACTGCTGGTCTAAAATAAGTGGTCGGCTGGCCAAGATAAGATGGTCGGCCAGCCATTGTTTTAAGGGTCTGCCTTGCTACAGCAGAAAAGAGATAGAGTGCAAACAGAGTGCTTTCAAGAGGTGTTTGCCCATTCTGCCTCTCCTTATCATTTGGCAGGTCAAATGAGGGGTAGAATCGATTCACAAACCATCAATACGTAAGATTATTGTGTGATGATTAGGGAGTCGATAGGACAAAGTTTAATAAATGGAAAGCAAAGACCAACAAAAACCCCTCCCTATCATGATGATATTGATCAAGGGAATGTGGTTAACTATGAAACTTGAATCATTTCATCACTAAAAAGTATGAAATGACTCAAGATTCAAGAGGTTCAATTAACATCCGATTGAACCTAGGTTGATATTATTATCTTGTTCCATTTTAGCCCAATTTTAATACCTCTTTTAAATTACCTTTCATTCATTAGTTAATTAAGTCCAATAATGAAGATTAAGTCCACTAATGGAAAGAAGTATCAAACAAAGGGTTGATTTGGGCATGAGAGGGATATCATGCCGTTGGTAATGAACCTCCGAGGAGATTAAACCATTAAACACAACAATCTCTATCTCAGGCTTTAAACAAGCAATTGGTTGAGACAACTTTCAAGGCAATAAAAAGCTAAGAAATGAGGGAGGTACAAAGACGGTTAGAGGTGAGCACAACTATGTAAAGCTTGAAATAAATACTATTAATTCAAATAGGTCGGTGTCTAATGCCTACAATACCAAACCTATGAGGACCATTACACTACAAGCCTATCAAACAAAGCATGAATGGAACAAACACATAAAAATAGTCCTAAAATAGGCTAAAACAGTGCTGGAATTGAAGTCAAAGAAGCTAAAAGAGTAAGCTACAATAATGGAGAATTTAAACTAGTAAACAAGCATAAGAAGGGGTGGCTAACCCCTCAATTTTTGGGACTTTAAAACTACATTTTTAACATTTGAAAATCTCTAAAATTCAGTAGTAAAAAGCTCAAAAAAATTTGATGAAGAGATGCGAATCACAAGGGTGAAAGCCTAAGAAGCAAGGTTCAAAGAAGGGTGGTCAACCCCTCTACCTTTAATAGTCTTAAACCACAAGTTTCAGGCCATAAAAAACAGTCCAAAAATAGTTCAGAAACAACCAGAAAAGAGAAGGAAGAAGTAGTGTAAAGATAATCAAAGTTATACCTCTTGAAGAGGAGTAACTCCTTTGTTCCCAAACCATAAGATATTCACTCTCAAGGGCTGAGATTTGAACTCAAAAACCTCAGCAAGAAAAGCCAAATTTTTGGTTTAGGAAGTGTGAAGAGAGAGTGTGTAGGTTGCAACATAGAGAGAGAGAGAGAGAGAGAGAGAGAGAGAGAGAGAGAGTGCTATGCAAGTTTTTGTCCTGAAGGAAATTTTTCTAACCTTATTTCCAAGAAAGGTGGTCATATATATCTGCCAGCCGAAAAACATGGTCGGCCGGCCATAAAGTGGACGGCCGACTACTAAATTTTGGCCTGTTGGCAATCTGTTGGCTTGCAGGCCTCTAGATGATCAAGTATGGTTTAGGTATGAAACAAACAGGTTTTTGGAAACCAAGACAGGTTTGGTGCAAAGATGTGCACAATTCCAGGCTCTGAAGTTTGGAAAACGGAAGCTCTTGCTGAGAAACTTGAGCATACAAAGCGTAACATTTCATCATCGAGTGATCAACCTGAGGCGTACAAGTCTTAAGGGTAGTAAAAAATGGAGTGTCTACAAGTGGTCTTGCTTTACTTAGGTAGTTGACTTGTAAGTCAGCTTCCGACTCTCTATCTCAAATCTATTTGAACAACTAATTGTTTTTTACTTAGTTCTTAATTCTATAGTAATTAGCTGCTTTCACTTTTTTTCTTCTTCTTACACGGTGTCCATACTCGACTCTCCAACACTACTAATGCTTTAGAATTTTTTTTTTTTTTAAAATCTTTATTTTTTAGTTTTTAGGATAATGAAAAATGAAAAATAAATTTATTTAAATGAAAAATATTTTTTAGTTTTAAAATTGTAAATTATTTTGGAATTAAAGTTTTAACAATTCCATCCTAATCACTTTACTAATATGATTTTTTTCAATAATAACCTATACTCAAATATTTAAGAGAAGAATTATTTAAATTTTCAAAACAACACTAGTGAGTTAAAAAAACGTCCAAAATTATAGCAATACTCTCTGCGGTGTAGTGTGGTATAAATTGACAATAAAATTATAACCAAATTATGGGTGGTGACAATTTATTATCGGTAATCAAACCGCGATTTAGACAGTATTAACTTGTTAGTTAATTTAAAAATAATGCACATAATGTATAATACTATTTTGCATAATATTTTGTATACATATAACACTAATTTGCAACAAATTCTACATCTCAAATATCACTCACATTTATTTTTAATTTTATATTTCATTGGAAATAAATAAATATATGTTATGTATATATGAACTATGGCTGAGGGTAGGGTAGGGTAGGGTTGTGCAAAATATTATCCAATCTGTTAAAACTGCCCAATCCTCATCGATTCATCTACTAACTGTGGATTAAATTTTGAAATTTATATTCGCCTTCAAAACCACTCCGTTATAGTTAATGCATACATTTTTTTAATCTCTAATGAAATATCAAAATAAAAATGAGTGTGAGAGAGATTAATGTGAAATTTGTTGCAAATTAGTAGTTATATTTATGAAAAATTCGTTTGTATTGTGTATATGAAATGTATTATGCAACTTAGTGTTATATATTATGCAAATAGTTAATAATTGTTTAAGAATATTCTTCAATAAACTAGCAAATTGAAAACGCTCCAAACTATCCAAACCATGATTTGATTATTTGTCAATCTGCCATTCACGGTTTGATTTATAATTTTACTTTCAAACCGACCAAATTGCATCGCAAACACCCCCTAGTAAAAGGGGACGATTTCATAGATTGATTATAAATTTGAAATTAATATCAAATCAATTCACAATTAGCAAGTGAATCGGTGCAAATTAAATAATTTTAGCTAATTAAGTAATATTTTTCATAAACTTACTCTCTAATTTGATCCTCTTCATTCTATTCATGTGATGAAAGATTTTCATTTATTATCTAATGATTATGAAAAATGAACATAAAATTATAGTTATTTTAACAATAATATTTGGTCAACAAATTATCAGCCTGACTACAAAAGCAAAAATAAATGACTCACGTGTTTCTTGCTCTGTTCGTCTACACCAACTGTCCTCTCTCCCTCTTCTCTCTTTCTCTTAAACAAACAGTGGTCTCTCTCTCCTCTCTTTGATATGAATTGTGAAGAAGAAAAGAAGGGAATGGCTGATTGGAGAACTGATTTCTGTTAGGAAAATATATGATTTCTTACAAGTAAATCAATCAATGGGAATAAAAATTAATGTGGAAAAATTAAATTAACGACACAAGAATTTTACGTAGTTCCCTCAATGTGAGGTATGCTTATGGGATCGAAATCCAATTCCACTATCAACCAAAAAGTTTCCAAACGATTATAAACGAGACACGAATGGTTTCACAAAATCACCCTTAGGTGAATTCCAAATAATTACAAATAATCAAGAGGAAAAACCTCACCAAATAGATGAATAAATTCTTTTTGAAACAGAGTTGAAGAAGACCACAAATCTGAATCAAAATAGCTTCACCGAAAATAGCTTCACGTGCTTCCTGGATTTCGGAATAAATTTTTTTTTTTTTTTGCAAGCATAAAGAAAATATTTTAAATTAAAAAAATTATAAAATATTATTTAGAGTGAAATATCAATGACATTTTTTTTAAAATTATGAGAATAATAATGGTTGTTTTTTAATTGAAAATAAAGATATTGCGATAAGTCATATTATTATTTATGAAAATTTCAATACAATAGTAATGTCTATCATTATTGACATACAATTATAATTAATCTCAATGAAGATGTGAAATTTATTGAATTGTTAGTTACATTTGACATTTGGGGTTCATTCTCTATGTGTTTCTTTACTATTGGTTAGTGATATCATATGTCAATGATAACATGGTATTACTATTATATTAAATTTTTACTGAAATTTTGTATAAAAAAAATTACTTTATCATTATATAATTTATTTTAAAACTTATATCCATGATTTTTTTTTATTTATTTATTTTTTATCTATGATAGATTAGTTACAAATAATATATATACATACATATATATATATACATATATATATCTTTCTTTAAGTCAATCGTAAAAATTTATATGAAATATTTTTATAAAAATTTTTGATGTTATAATTAATAAGTGCCCTCTCTGATTTAATTTCTTAGCTCCGCTACCACTTTGAAAGAATAAACAATGTATATTTCCGAAGCACTATCATCAATTAGCTGCCGCACTCCTCCGGAAACACAATGACAATATTTATATATATTATTGTTAAATCTTGGGTTTTTTTTCAAAACTCTAACTGCTGTCCAACTGAATATTAAATAACTATTGGGGCCTCTAAAAGTTAGATATAATATATTAAAAATATATTATAACCAACACCAAATCAAATTAAATTCTTTTAATAAACTAATCGCGTCCCATACTCCAATAAGAAGGTATACCCAACTATCTCTACGCTATCGTCATCACTCCTCCGCCGACCACCGTGAACTACCTACCCTCTTTCATGAACCTCATTGTTGCTGTTGTAGATCGTAAATCACTGCGCTAGACTGAGAAGCAAGAATGGTAGGAAATGGTGGGTTTAAAAGAACAATTTTCACTCTCTTTCTTTAAAACTCTAGTGATCAAAACCCATGAGACCTCCATTTTGACACATACTCCACATCTTTTCGCCCACATTCTTCCACACACACGCACACAAAAACTAGCTTTTTTTTCTTTCTACTCTAGGCTAGTTTGTAAAAGCAAAACCACTACTCTCAACTGAACTTAGCAAGAAAACAGAGATGGGTTGTGTTGCCTCTAAAATAGGGATTTCATCATCTAAAATAATTTAAATTTAAAGAAATATTTTATCCACAATTTTGATAGTTGCATCCACACCACTCCATTTTCTGATTCTTCTATTAATTTCTTGGCTCTTGCTCACTGTTAATGTGTATATGGTATTCTTAGATATATTAATCTCTTGGCTCTTGCTCAGGAAAACTGAGGTAAAAGGGGTTGAGAGCAGTTGGAGTAGAGAGAGAGAGAGAGAGAGAGGTGGTCGGTGGTCGGTGGTGGATGGTAGTTCTGTTGGAAAATAATCAACTTGTTTGGTTTTGAAACTTAGGATTCACTTTTCAAAAAATTTTAACTTTTTATTCTTCGTATTTTTTTAATTTTTACAATTTTTTTTATTTTTATTTTTAGATGCACCTAACATAAATACACTTCTTTAAAAAAATTCACCAAATACCAAAAATATAACCAAAATAAATAAATAAAAAAAAATTTAGTATATTTTTTGTATTCTTGTGTATTTATTGATTTTTTAAAATATTTTTTACAAATATCTTATTATTTAAATACATCTTAAGGTGCATCTAAAAAAGTAAAAAAATTAGTTAAAAATTTTAAAATATTCACTAAAAATAAAAAAAATACAAAAAATAAAAAATTTAATTTTTAAAAAATTGAAACCAAACACAGTGAATGATTTTTCGACAACTTTAATTCGAAATTAAAGTGGGACCAAACTGCCGGTTAAGGTGGGTCCTAATAGTTTTGTATTTTCTTAAGTAAGAAGATTATAATATAAAAATGATGGGCCAAAACCATTGAGTTGTGAATGAAAATTGTCTCATAAAGTGGGTATCAATAAAGTTGGGCTTAAATTTGAACTTATTCATGGTTTGGATTGGGCCTAAGCTTGTGCTTGTGTATAGGCTAGTGTAGACTCGACTTTTTTCGCGCGCCTCCCTTTCGGAGAGGCTCGAATTGGTCCTATAGTTCGGACTCCTGTTACAGTTCTGAATCTAATCTCACAAAGTGCAATATGAGGCTGATAAACACCAAAGAGTCCAATCCGACAAATCATTTTGAAAAATCAGATTTTAAATCAAATAATGCCAAAATTGGACTACTTTGCCAGATTACAGAGTCGCCACCTAAATGTTTTATTTTGGAAAATTTAGGAAACCCTGACTTGTGCCTAAGGCCACGTGTCCGTCATCACCAAAGTTGCCTCGGCTTGAGAACTTGGGTATGAGAGGAGAAGATCTTGAAATGAGCACCCCCGCTCGCCCGATCAAAGATTAGCCTCTACTAAGCATGATATGTTGTTTTATAAACTTCATGTGTTCTTATTCCGATTATTAGCTAACTTTACTATGTGACGCACACATACAAGTATAGACTAAATCGCGAGAATTGGAACAAAACAATTCATGTTTTGTTTTTGAAAATGGTTTGGAATTGCCACTCACAAGTGGGCTAAAGCGCGGATTTGCCACCCTCAGGTGGGCTTAAAAACATGATTTTGCCACTTCGCAAAGTGGGCTTAAAACTCACATTCAATGATTTGTCCCAATTCAAACAACAAAGCCTTCACCCACAGGCATTCATGCAGTTAATCATTTAAGCAAATAGCCTTATGGCAAGCATGCTATCATGGCAACACTTACACTCATGCAAGTATGCTAAAGCGTAAAACTTACAGTGTACTCCAAGCCTAAACAAAAGCTAGTTAGAAATATGGATGATTCCTAACTATGCAAGATGCCTAATGCAACACATGCAATAATGCAACTAAATAGGCTCGGCTATCTAAGATGGCATATGAATGCAACAATTCGATACACGTATTCAAATAGGTATTGAAATACGATGCAGTATGAATGATGCGCCGAGCCTGGTGCATGCAAGACAAATGAATAATGCAAACATGTAAGCAAAATGTATGCTAATTAAAACGTGCCCTAAACTAACTATCGAAAGCGGATAAATAAAAGGGAGAAAGAAGTGGGGTTGGAAGACATGCACACACACACGCATGCTTATTACAACATTGTACCCTCGCAAAGGAGGGTCCGAATGAATAAGCTAAGCTAATCTAAGCTAAGCTAACTAACTAATCTAATTAAACTAATTAGACTAATTATTACAAACCAATCGAATAACTAGTAAACTACTTACTAATTATTACAATACTTTAACTAATTAACAAGCTAGTTAATTAAAACAACTAACTAAGCATGCAAGATATTTAAATTAGGCTACTTCAACTCTGCCTTGGGTAATAAAGGATGCATGCTCTCGGTTGCCGCCCCGAAACGCCCTCCGGCTTGCTCTTGAGAGGCTCTGTTTGCAAGGTTATTCCAAGAACTTTCTGCTCCACCTTACCAATTCACTGCTGAGGAATGCACCAGTGGCCTGAAGGCCAAAGAGAGGCACTGCCGGCCAAGGATGAAGCCTTGCCGGCCACTGATGAGACACTGCCGGCCATTGGTGTGCTGAATCACCATTCTGCAACAAAGCTCAAACAGAAGAAAAAGGGAGGGTCTCCCAAGGGTATATTTGTACTGTGTCATTCCTTATCATCTCAGATTATCGAAGGAGTTGCGCTATTGGATCTAAAACCATCAATAAAAGCATTTTTAATGCATGATGGCCAAATATCCAACTTGTACACACTTAATAAATGCACAAAAATAAGACTCTAGGACCACCACCCTATCATGCATGATCAAGGGCAATGGAGACAAAGGAGATTGGCTCATTTTCATCACTTTGAGTATGAAATGGACCAATCTACCTTGTGTTCAATATAACGTCTGATTGAACACAATGCAATGCAAACAACATGCTTATCTTGGCCATGTTTTACTTGGTTGATTTTGTTTACACATTTTAAGTTACCAAACCATTCTTTAATCAATTTGTCCAAGATGATTGTCCTCTAATGAGAGAGGGGTCAACCAAAAAATGGTTTAAGACATGAGAGAGATCATGCCTTTGGCTAGGAGGAACCTTCATAAGAGGGTTAAAGCCATTGAACACAAGCCTCAATCTCAAGCTTAAACACAACTTTAAGACTAACCAACCCTCAAAACAAATGGAAAAATGAAGAAATGAGGGAGGTTGCAGAATTTCAGTGCTGAAGTGGCATGAAGAATAAGACTATAACATGCAAACAACTCATGTACAGCATGTTAAGAGGCAAAAACACTAAAGCTAGTTAAGAGCACTACACTAGAAGTATGCAATATCAAGATCAAATGACCAAACTAGCTCTGGACAGAGCTTAAACATGCCAAAACAGTGACTAAAATATGCTGAGATGGTAGCATGAAAAGCAAGAAAAACATGCCCATGTATTGGCTTATCAACAAGGTTCAAAGCACAACTCTCAAAAGCAATGAAAGAGTGAAATATGTGAGAGTGTGACAGAGCTATATGCACTGAAATCACATGGTAAATGATGCCAAAACATGTAATCATCACATGGACAACATGTTAGAGGCCTTAAAACTCAAAGCTAGTAAAGGCCTTTGCATTACAACCATGCATAACAAGTCTCATATGACCAAGACCACTTAAAACAGAGTTAAAGCATGTTAAATCAGTGGCAAAAATATGCTAGAATCAAACTAACACAAGCTAGAATGATAGGCTAAATTATCAAGTATGCTAGGCTAGTAAGCATGATTACACTACAAGTACAAAAAGCAAGCAAGAATGTTCTAACCAACCAAAAATAGAGTTGAAGCATGTCAAAACAAAGCCAAAACATGCTTGAACTAAGCTACAAAAGGGTAGAAAAGCATGCTAAAATATTAGGCCATCTGTACATACAAACAAGATACAAGGAGGGGAGGCCACCCCCTCCTATTTTGGACCTCAAAACAAACTTTTTACCACTAAAAAACCTCTGAGTTTCAATGGTTAAAAGGCTAAACAATGAATTAAAACAAAGCTTAAAAGAGTTAAGTTCTTACCCTTGAAGCACAACAACAAAACAGCAAGAGTTCCAAGCTAAAACCACTCTAAGAAGCTCAAACAAGGCCTCCAAGAACCTCAGCTCCAAGGTGACGGTGTTTGGTCAAGGGGTTGTATGCAAAGATGTAGAGAATTTCCACTTTCAAGCCTAAAAGAGGGAGAGAGAGAGAGAGAGAGAGAGTTCTAGAGAGAGGGGAAATTTTTCCACCAAAATTTTGTAACCCTTTGCATGCAAGAAGATGACCTCTATATATAGAAGATACAAAGGCCTTTCAAAGAAATCCAACCATCTACGTGCAAGCAGATAGGTCAATCTATGCAAACAGCTGTCAAAAATATTCATCGATGCAATCGGTGGTCGAAATTATCGCTGATGGTTTAAGAAGGCCTCATTGATGGCCGACAGGGCACATCAATGGCCGGCAGGCCAAAGTCCATGGCCGGCAGCCCTCAATGATGGCCGGCAGGACATCAAGAACATCACTCTGCAAAGACCAACACATGGTCCAAATATGAGACAGAATGGAAATAAGGTTTGGAAAGATCAAACCTAGAGCGTTCCGTCTCAGAATTCGAGTGCTTGACGAGCAATCAAACTTGTCGCTGGATGTACCTGCAAGAACATCCAAGTCTTGAGGACGGTAAAAAATGGAGTTTCTACAACTAGGTTTGGTCTTAGACTTGGGCTTGTACTTAATCTTTAGCTTGGGCTGAGCTGTACTGTGCTGGGCTTAGCTTGTGCATGTGTTTGAGATTGGACTTGGAGCGTCACGTGCTCGTCACATGGATCAATTTCGTCACATGGATCGATTTCGGTGATCGAACAAAGAAGAGTAATGGAGGATGCCCTGAGAGTGAAGCTACGGCTTCTAACCAGATATACGAGAGATTTTGATTTCTTCGGTGTGTACTTTGGACATGGAGGCTCACGTGTTGCGTACGCTTTCCATGACCGATTACACTGGTTACTGGTGAAACAGATTGAACAAGACGAAGAAGATGGAGTGGAAATGACGTCATTCGGTTGGGAGAAAGTGAGGGTGGGGTGTTTTGAAAAGATGGATGAGGAAACGAGTGATTGTAGGAGGGCGGTGGAGAGTAAGGCGGTGTGTTTGGTGGTGACGGTAGGTTCAACGGCGGTGGTGGGAGAAGAGGAGGTAGTGGTTACGACTTGTGGCGATTCGAGAGTTGTGCTGTCTCGAGGAGGTGTCACAATATCTCTGTCTGATGATCATAAGGTAATTTAAAGTAGTATAATTTTGATCCTAATAGAGATCATAATTTTATAATATATTATTAAAATTTAAAATTGTTTTTAATTATACATCACTATTAATTTTAAAACTTGTAAAAATATGTTAATGTGATTATGAATGAAAGATTTTTATTCTTTGAATGAGTCATGATCTTAATTGTGTAAGTTTTAACACAAATGAAGAACACTAATTTACGTAGTTAAGCACGTTGTGTGTATGCCTGTAGACACCCCATTTTTGACGGCCCTTACGACTTGGACATTCTCACATATACACCCGATGATGAGTTTAAATGTTCGTCCAGTGCTCGAAGTCCTCAGCGAAATGCCACAACTTTGAGCCTTTCAAACCCTACACCCTTTTTGTCTCATTTTTGGACCATGCCTTGGTCTTTCCATCTTGTAACCTCTGGTGGCCTGCCAGCCATTCTTAGAGGCTGTCGGCTATCATTTTTGGGCTGCCGGCCACTGATGTAGCTTGCCGACCACCAGTGATGGCCGGCCGGCCACCAATGTGTTTTGCAGATATTTTATGCCAGTTGTGCTAGTTGTTTGCACAAATGCATGCATCTTCACCCACGTGTAGGGCTGGATGTTTTTAAGGGAATTGCTTGGTTCTCTTTATATAGAAGACCTCTCATATTGTTTTGAAGGTTAGAAAATTTTGAGCTTAAAAATCTTCCTCTCTCTACCAAATCTCTACACTTTTGTCTACAAATCTTCAACCTTTGCCTATACACCCTTAACCAAATCTTTTCATCTTTAAGTTGAGGTATTCTTGAGCTTGGTTTGAGCTCTAGAGGATGTGTTTACCTGGTTTTGTTGCTTGGAATAGCTTCTTCTCTTCAAGAGGTATAAGACTTTGCTTTTAGCTTTGTTTTATTTGCTTCTATTCCTACTGTTTTTCCATTGTTTTGGGCTGTCAAAACTCTGTGTTTTTTGGGCTGAAGCTTAGGCTTAAGGCCATTAAAGGTTGAGGGGTTAATAGCCTTTCTTTGTACCTTGTTTTGGAGGCTTTTGCCCTTGTGTTTCCCACCATTTTACTATCTTTTTTCAAGCTTTTAAACACTGATTTTTAGAGCTTCTTCAATGGCCAAAATCATGTTTTAAAGTCCAAATTTGGAGGGGTTAGCCTCTCCTCCTTGTGTCTTGTTTACTACCCTAGTTGGTGCCATGTTTTAGCATTTTAATCTAGCTTGTTTTAGCTCTATTCCAGAAGTTCTAGAACATATCTACTTTAGCACTGTTTTGGGCTGTAATTTGCATTTGAGCTTTGTTTTGCATGCTTCTAGTGTAATAGTCCTCATAAGCTTGATGTTTTAGGTCTTAGACATCACTTATTTGAGTTGATAGCACTTATTTTGGGCTTTTCATACTTTATTTCAACACTAATAATCTTTGCAACCTTCCTCCATTCTTGACTTTTTGTTTTTCTTTGAAAGTGAGTTCAAGTCACTTGTTTGCCCAAGTATGAAATTGAGGTTTCATATTTAATGGTTTAATCCCTTAGGGAGTTCATTACCAATGGCACGAGGCTTCTTTCATACCCAAAGCAACTTGTGTTTTGAACCTTCTTTCCATTAGAGGAATTTAATTAATCATTGGACTTAATTGAATTAAAGGATGGTCGGTAAACTAAAATGTAGTTAACTTGGGACTAAAAGTGAGCAAGATAATATTTGGTTGTGTTCAATCGGACGTTAATTGAACACATGGAAGCTTGAACCATTTCATACTTACTAGTGATGAAATGATTCAAGTCTTCAAGGTCAACTTCTTCCCTTGATCATTCATGAAAGAGAGGAAGTTTGTGTCTTGTTTCGCATTTATTGACCTTGCACACATGATTTCACAAGCCATCATGCAATGAAATTGCATCCATTGATGGTTTGTGAACCAAAGCCTGCTACTCCTTTGATTTTCTCATGAAAATGAAGGGTAGGTTATGCAAACAAACCCTTGAAATACCCTGTATATGCTCTGTTTGTCCTCTATTGCAACAAGATGAACCTGTGCATCAGTGATCGGCAGACCACCATCCATGGCTAGCAACCTTCAACCATGGCTACCGATGGCTTCAACCTTTACTGGTCGGCCACCATCGATGCAAAATTCAAAGAAAGGAGTTTGTATGGCGTAGCAGAGTGAGCAAAGAATCGGTGTTCAACTGTGCAAACAGAGGCATTCGGAAGCAAAACAGTGGTCTTTTCGGGTGGAAACCGAGCACGTGCATAAGCATCATTCACATTCCGAGCTTATTTAAAGTTTAAATATTTAGATTAAATATTTGTTGTAATTAATTTGTTGTAGCTTATTAATTTTGTTCAAGTATTGTAACCTAATTAACTAGAATAGTTAGTTGATTCATGTGTTGTAATTATTTAATCAGTTAGTTAACTAATTTGTTAATCCAAGTGTTGTAATAATTAGCTTAATTAGCTTTAGTCTAATTAGTTAGCTTAATTAGCTTAGTTCATTCAGACTCTTCTTCGTGAGAGCGTAATGTTGTAATAATGTGTATGTCTTCCAACCCTACTTCTTTCTCCCTTTTATTTTACTAGCTTATGATGGTTAGTTTAGGGATATCATGTTTCAATTAGCATATTTCATGTTTGCCTCCATTCGTATTCCATGCACCAAGGTTCGGTTCATCATTCTAACTGCATTGTTAGTTTAATACTTCTTTGAATACGTGTTTAGACCGCATGTTATCAAATTGATTCATATGCCATATTAGTAGCCGAGGCTATTTAGATTGCATATCGCATGTGTTGCATTAGTCATCTTGCCTAGTTAAGAATCATGCATTTTTTTTAATTTTTTTTGTTTATTTTGGCTTGGAGTACTAGGTGAGCCTTTACTGGTTTTAGCATATCACATACATGTGATTGTTGCCATGTTTAGCATGCTTGCCATAAGGCTAAGTGCTTAATTACTATAACTGCTTGAATGCCTGTGGATGAAGGCTTATTGCTTGAATTGGAAAAATTTGAGTAAATGTTTATATGCAATCCGTTTTTCAAATGGTACATATTTCGAAACAGTTTTCAAAACAAACAGGAATCAAGTGTTCCATTCCTTGCAAGTTAGTATGTACTTGTGTGTGTGCATATCACATAGTAATGCTAGCCTAATAAACCAGAACAAGAGCATATAATGTTGATAAAAATCATATCATGATTAGCAGAGGCCGATCTTTGATCAGGCGAGTGAGGGTGCTCAAATGCATTCATGATCTTCCCCTCTCGTACCTAAGTTCCCAAGCCGAGACAATCTTGGTGATGACAAACACGTGGCCTTTTGGCACGAGTTATGGGTTTCCTAAATTTTCCCAAAACAAAATATTTAGGTGGCAACTTTGTATCTGGAAAAGCAGTCAATTTTTGGCAATTTGACTCAAAATCAAATTTTCAAAAGATTTGCCAGATTTGGACTCTTTGGTGTTTATCAATTTCACATTGTACTTGTGACATTAGATTCAGAACTGCGAGAGTCCGAATTGTAGGGCTTATTTTGAGTTTTCGAAAAGGGGGCGTGAAAAAGGTGAGCTATAATGCCCATAAACCCAAATGTCAATTAGTTACAATGTATTTGATTCACCCAAATAATTTACATACACGAAAACACCTATATTTATAGGTGAAGAATACGATCATATCTTGTAATTATAGGGATTAAGCCAAATCAATGATCCAAATTCAAGCCACAAATCATGCATTTGATTTGTGTAAATTGAAGAATTAATTAATCTGTAAGGACATATTGCATCAATAACTCTAAACCTATAAGCTTATCAAGATATCAATATGTTGGTTTTGATAAATCAAACGTTGTATATATATATATATATATTATAAAGATCTATTTTAATCTCCCACTTATTTCGCAATTCTAGACTATTTTTGTTAATATGATCATTTTTTTTGCACAACCTGGTAGACTTGATGAGTTGGAGAGAATCGAAAGTGCTGGTGGAAGGGTTACAAACTGGATTAGGCATCAAGTCTAGGGAGTTGAGATCCATAGGTATGTAGAACGATGCTGTGATTGACAGATTTAGTTTACGATTTCATTAATACATAGATCATACATGTTTCTCGACAAATTAACCAAAACTAGTTTTGTGATTTTGAGTGGTTGATTGCTTTGGATTAGGTAAATTGGATTGTCTTTTCTTGGTGTCCATTTAACATTTGTGTTTTCCATGTAATTAGCTCTCCGTGTTTGAGTTGTTTTTTATAGAACCTGCCTAGAAATAACTGTTATTGAGCTGATTCTTTGAAAAATCATGATTGAGTTTTATAGCATTTAAATTGGCCATATCAACTATGAACTAATCGTATCAGTTGTGAATCGAATCATGAATTTCCTATGAGCATACATATTACAAATTAGCGATATGCATGTCATTTTTATTCTCATTAATATACCAGAGTATATTGATATCGAAAGAAACATATGGGTGTGCCAATATTTAGAAGTGGATTGCCATATATCATCTTTTTTCTTTTTTCTTTTTCCCCACCATTTTATGTCACCACATTACACAACAAGATGTTATGTGTTTTCATTAATTTCTTAATAATTATCTCCAAACAAGAGAATTAATCATAAGTATTCATGTTAAGAGGTGATATAAAATGGTGACAAACAATGGGTGACATATTTTATTCCTCTACTTAGAACCATGCTAACATCCAAATTTCTATTTGTAGAAAAAGTATTCATGTTAAACATTTAGGTTGGGCATTGCATTCTATCTCTCATCTGTTTTTCATTTTGTGAAATCTTTTGTGCACTTAAATTGGTTCAGTTAAATATTAAGTTCATGTTGGGCACTACTATAGACCATAGCAAATCACTAATCCATTTTACCATTGCTTCTAGATACTTTTTGGTGCTCTGTAGAAATGTAAACACAAACAATATTTCTAAATTATGAACCATTGATGCAGGGAATCAGTACCTCAAACCATTTGTAATAGTAAAACCAAAAGTCAGAGTGAGCAGAAGAACCAGTACAGATGAATTTCTAATTTTGCCACTGATGGCTTATGGGATGTGGTTTTAAACAACTTCGCGTGCTAGGTTATTAAGAGATGTCTGAATGGTAGAATGAATATGAGAAGACTTAACAGAAGTAGATTCAGCAAGGCGTAAATAAAAGCCATGCTGCTGAGGCAACTACAGCTCTAACTGAGCTAGCGATGGCTTAGAGGAGCAAAGATAATATTAGTGTGGTGGTGGTGGAATTGAATAATTCTAGAAAATGTAGAGTGTGATGAGAGTGATATGTGTGTATCTCTATATTCATTCATTCTTCAATCGCCTTTTTGCCAGGCATTTCTCAGTCTTGAACACTAAAGATTCTTTGATCTTGTTTGGATTTAAGAGTGGTGTTCAATTCTGTGCTTAAATTACATGTACATAAAATAATTATTAGTCAATTGGATGATATAAATTTTGATTCGCTGGTTAGTCTCAAGCTAATTCAAACCAACTTAAGAGTTGATTATATATATGTGCTGTAGAATAAATTTCAATCACAAATAATAGTGAGAAATTACACACAAGAAACCGGACACATATTTATATGGTTTGACAAGATTATTTATTATGTTCGCGGTTCATATTAGTTTTATTACACTGGAAAAAGTGAAGAGTACAATCTGTATGTAGATAACAATATATATAATAGGATCTATATATACAGATTATTACCATAATATATATACATTAAGCTTTTTAACTCATTTTTTTCATTCTTTTTGTGAATTTTTTTTGAAAATATGTGAAAGGTAAAACATTGTTATTATTTAAAAATGCATAAAGGATCAAAACAAAAACGAAAACAAAAATAAAAATAAAATAATAATTCATCAACTAGGCTGCGTCAGGAGTAGTGATAGGCTGAATACTTGAATTCAAGTCCTATACTGCATATTAAAAAGTCCTTCGGCTGTTCAAATTAGTGTTTGGACTTGGGTTAGGGATAGACATGGTCGAGTTGGGTCTGATTCGGACCGGGCCCATATTATATAATAACATAGGCAAATTACTCACAAGTCTTTTTTGAAAAGTGTGTATTCTATTTAATCCAAAACCTTTAGATAGACCCAAAAGTCTTATGCCCATTATCTTCTCCTTTTTCTCTACACCTTATTTCTTCTCTTTATCTCTCTTTCTCTGATATCGACGATGACTACCACCTCGACAATGCCTTCCTTATTTTCTTTCTCTTTCCAATCTACAGTCACCGACGACTAGTGACTACTATTGATTGGAGTTTATAGGCAACCACCGAACACTAACTCCTTGTATCGCGCTCATTGACGGTGAAAAATATGAGTTTCTGACGGAGAAGATGAGTAGATCTACTTAGATCTGAGTAGATCTACGTTAGATCCGGTTAGATCTAAACCAAAAAATAGTTGCCGGAGTACAAATATCTCTCTACATCAGTCTCTTTCCTTTGATCTCTCAGTTTTAGTACTTTTTTGTACTGTACACTTCTATTTTCCTGTTATAATGGAGAAAATTTTTACGTTCTGAACAAATTGTTTTCGAGTTTTAATTACAAGTGGTAAAAACTGTAAAATTTTACAGTTTCAGTTTTTTTGGTACTGAAATGAATCATTTTTTAGAACTGTAAAATTTTGTAGTTTCATAACATGTTTTTTAGTTTGATTAATAAGAATAAATACTTAATAAAATCAAACTTTGAAACTGTAACATTTTATAGTTTCAAAGCTTGTTTTTGAATTTGATCAATATTGGAAATTATTTGCTTAAACCCTACAAAAAATTAAAAATAACATGTGTTTCCCCCCCCCATTGTTACTATTTGTTGTTCTTAGATTTTTTTCTTCTTCTTTCAGTTTATCAATATTTAGTATATTTTGCTATCTTTTTTCTTTAATTTATCAGTTTATTCTTCTTCTTTTTTTTGGGCAATATTCTGGACATTTCGGTGAATCCTTAGCGATATTCTTGACGTCCAGTGAACATTCTAGACATTTCGATGACTTTCGGTGATATTCAAAACATTTCAGCAATACTCTGATGAATTTTCAATCATATTTGTAGCAACATGTAGACACCCTATTTTTGACCGTCCTCAAGGCTTGGACGTCACCGCTGGAACACTCGGTGATTATCCATGTTGGTGTTTGTTTTGAGTTCCCGGAGGCCCCGGCTGCGCGCCGTGCCTCAGGACCTCTCAACCGGTTTGTTCTGTGCTTGGTTTTGTACCAAGACGTGTGTGTTTTGCATCTGAGGGTAGGGGAAGGCTTATTAGCCATCCCTGAAGCCCACCGGCTGCCCCACACCTACACCGGCACTCCCTAGTGGCCATCGGCACCTTTTTATCCAAATCCTTGGCCGGTCGGCATCAGGTGTTGCCGACCGGCAGTTGTTTTGTGCCGATCGCTTTTGGCCGGTTTGCAGGACCCTTTGCACCCCTCAGGATGGTGTATGCCACCGTGATACCTGGAGTGCACCGTCACCACTCCCATGCCCGTGCACCCTTTGGTCCCTTTGACCCCTCTCTCCTCATGGAGTTTGAACCCTTGGCCAAGCTTCTTGGAGAAGCAGCCACCGTCCAGGACCTTCTAGAAACCCTAGAACCCCTTGGACCCTTTTGCACCCCTTGACCTCCCTCCCTTGCTTAGCCACCAAGTCTTTTCTTGCCTATATAAGTCCATCTCATCTCCCTTTACAAGGGTTAGCCATTTTAGGTCAAAAAACCAGAGCTTATATCTATATATCTGTGTGATATACTTTCTCTCTCTATATTTTCCCTCTCTCTCCTCTCTTGTGTGTGTTTTAGGCCTAAAAAGTGTGTTTTTACCTTACTTTTGCCCTTGTACACATACCATTACACCTAGCTCCGAGATTGAGGGACTTGGAAGGTTGTTTTGTGTGATCTTGGACTGGTTTTGATCATTAGAGGAGGGCTGCTCCACCTGTTCTTCATTGGATCTTCAAGGGTAAACTTTTTGCTTTAGTTTCCCATTCTTGCAACTAATTTCTACCCCTCTTGCTTTGTGTTTTTGGATTTGTGTTTAACATGAAAAACTCTTGTTTTTACCTGCTCTTGAACATTCATTAAGGTCATTTTGTGGTTTGGGTAGAGTCTCACCCTCTTAGGCCTTGTTTTGGCCATTTTGGTGTCTTTTCTTGAAGCTTTGCTTGCTTGGTGTTCTTGGTCTTTTCACCACTGTAAACCAGAGAGTTTTTAGGTGAGGAAGGTACTTCAAGTCTCAAATAGGGAGGGACACCCCTCTCCCCTTGTCCTTTGCTTGTTTTTGTATTTGGCCTAAAGAGTAGCATGCATGCATACTTGCATTAGGCTTCATTTCAACTTTTTGAGTGTTTTGGAGCATGTTTAACCTCTGTTTTTGGTCGGATTTGTAGCCTTTAATATGTATCTTATACTTGCTTTGAAATGCTCTCTTATACCTAAAAGCATGCCATACATCTAGGCCATGTTCTTTGCATGTTTTAGCTTGGTTCCATGAGGGTATTAGCATCATATTACCATGTATTAGGGCTGTGAGCCACTGATTTTTCCATATATATTGTGCTTGACATGGTTGTTTTGTATTCTAGGCTTGTAAGCCTTATGCATTTTGGTTCCTAAGCATGTTCAACATTGATCATCTTCATGATTTGGCATCATTTGTGACCCTATTTCAGTCCAAAAATCATGTGTGTATGTTTACATGTGTGACCATTTTCATGCCCCAAGGGTGTCCCCTTTTATGTCTAGGAATTGGCATTGTGTATGCTTGCATGATTAACACATTTTGGGGCTGCCATATGTGGGTTTTGGGTGTCATTTTGCATCATAGAAGTCTCGTTTTGGTTGTTAGATTTATGCCATGAGTGGTTGTGTAAGGGATGGTTAGATGCTCTCTTGAGTGCCCTTGGTTTTGGGCTTATTGGCTTGCATGCTTGTATGGCATTTTGCCCATAATTTCAGTCCGTTTCGGCCACTGTTTTGGGGAGGTTTGAGGCCTCCTCCATGGTGGTTAAGGCCACCATAGTATGTTCATTATATGTTTGTTGCATGTTTGGTCCACTAGGTGTTGTAACACATTGATTCCATTGCATACTTGGCTCATGTTTGCATCACACTAGCATCTCACGCACTTTGGCATTTTGCAAGCCTAATATGTTAGTTGTATGGTACTTAGTTTGCTAGCATCCTAATTTCCATAACGCATTATTCATGCATGTTTGCATGGATTGCATTTCATTACTTGGTTTGGGGTGTCAAACCAAGTGTGGGAAGTGAGGGGTGTTTGTACTCCAAGTGACAAAACACACCTTAATTCCCATGTCACTAAGGCCCTTGACTTTGGCATGATGGGGACTTAGTTATCATTGTTGTGTTGCATGCATTTTTACATTAAAGTGCAACCTTGGTATCTTAGGCTATCATGCACCAAGGTGCACAATTGATAGCCCTAGAACCAAGAGCCATGTCTCCTTGAGTCCCATTCATGATAGGAAGCATTGGCCATGCATAAATATGCTCAAAAATCCAATGCCATGCACTGCTGCCTGCTGTTGCTGTCAAACTGTCTTCTGCAGGAATTTTGTGCCGACCGGCCGGAAAGAGTGCCGACCGGCACTGTATTTCTGGCCGACAGACTATTTTGCAGCCGGTGGCCACCAAAAGCAGCCGATGGTAATTTCTTCCAGCCGGTGGCACTCAGCAGAACACAAGGAAGGTTTCCTGGGGCCTTGGAAAATTTTGGAGAAGCAGGGCAGTGAAAACAGAGTCAGCAGTGGTGCGGTGTGGGTTTTCCGGGCGAGTCGCGACGAGCATGCATCATTCGCGCATCCCGAGGCAGGGCTGAGGCCCCCTTTTTCTTATTCACTTGATTTAATTTTAGTAATTAGAATTTTGTAATAATTTATTCATTTATTCTTTGGACTGTATTATTCTTTCGGTCCTTCCGAGCGAGGGCGAATTTGTAATAAGTGTGGGTGAGTGGGTGTATGTCTTCCAACCCCCATTTCTTTCTCCCTTTTATTTACCCGCTTTCAATGGTAGATTAGGGCACATCTAAATCAGCATACCTTATGCAATGCATGCGTGCATTCATGCATTTGTTTACATACATCGGGCTCGGTACATCATACAAACTGCATCGTACTTTCAATTCCAAATTGAATACGTGATAGTTGTTGCATTTCGCGTGCCATGCTTAGGATAGCCGAGCCTGTCTAGATTACACTCCGTATGTGATGCATTAGTCACTTAACATAAACTAGGTCATGCATGTTTTGCTAACTGGTTTCTTATTTTGGCACGGAGTACAATGTAAGTTTTATGCTTTAGCATGTCGCATGCGTGTAAATGTTAACATGACAGTATGTCTACCATGTGGCTAATTGCTTATGTGATAAACCGTTTGAATGCCTGTCGGTGGAGGTTGGATTGCCTAAGTTGGAACAACTCGTTGAAATCCGTATTTTAGCCTACTTACGTGTAGCAAAATCTAACACGTTTTTCGAGACAAAACGGATATGCAATGTTTATTTCCAAGTTAGGCAATCTAGTCTATACTTTTGTGTTGTGCGCATCACATAGTAATTCTAGGTTAATAACCGGAATAAGAACATGTAAAGTTTTCAAAATCGGATATCACGGTTAGTAGAGGCCGGTCTTCGGACCGGGCGAAAGGAGGTGCTCATAGCTGACCTTCCCCGATCGTACCCAAGCTCCCGAGCCAAGACCACTTTGGTGATGATTTTACATGTGGCCTTCAAGACCGAGTCGTGGTTTCTAAATTTTCTATTTAAAAACATTTAGGTGGCGACTCAGAATCCGCAAAGTAGTCCATGTTTGGCACTACTTTTCAAAAATCATTTTTCTCAAATGATTTGCCGGATTTGGACTCTTTGGTTCAGAACCATGACACAAATTGAGTCCGAATCAGAAAGGTCCCTCCACGGACGTACGCTTCGGCGACTCTGCTGGGGAGTTTAGAGAGCTTGACTCAAACTCGTGATATTCTGTTTTGACTACGTTTATGTGTCTCTTTGCATTGCATTTGCATTGGTGCGCCTAGGACACCGTGTTTGCCATCTGCTATTCCTGAGCGGTTTTCTGGAGGCTTGTCTTGTCAAGGCATGTCCATAAGGCCGGCCGGTTGCGGGCTCTGCCAGTATGGGAACACAAACCCCGGTTTTACCGGGGCACCCTTTTCGACCATTCGACCTAGTGCATATTCAGAATCCATAGTGACCATTCCAAACTAGGACATGTTGCTTACCCGATGTTAGGTTGTTTGAAACCGCTGCGTGCGTAGTGAAACCCTAGTTCCTGACAAAATAGGGCAGGGAAACCCTACCCCAACATAGGGGTGTTTTGGCTCTTTTACTTGCTATGTGCTTTTAAAGTGTATCTCTACAGGGAACACACATGTCAGTTTGCAAGATTGGGTATCAGGCCTGAGGGCACCGGTAACAGTATTTTGGGGAATCAGTTATCTGTGGGTACAAGATTCAGACTTAGGGGCAATGATTCAGAAACGGTGGTCAATATTTGGGGAACAGTGTATCGAGTTCAGCGTGTTATCCAACCGTGTGTTGTTTATTTTATGCTGTTATGCTGTCTGATTTTCTGTTTATTTATACGCTTTATTTATCTTTTTATTAGGTAGTTGAGCACGATTGCTACCAACCCGATAAATATCCCCCAAGCACCCTGGGTCAGAGGTCCGAATTCTTCGATCCGAGGATCTCGATAGACGACAACCCGGTACTACTCACTACCCCTAAGCATTAAACGAGGTCAAGAAGGCAGGGACATCAAGACAAAGAAGCGGCCAGAGAGCTTTGTCTACCCCACCTGTGTTCAGTAGGGATTCGGATTCTGTGTCAACAACAGAGAGGGAATATATACCAATGATTCAACCAGAGCAGGATAGCATCGCTAGTTTGGAAGAGATGGTGCGCCACCTTCAAGAGAGCATGAAAGCGATGCAACAGGATGCCGTCCGTCAGGCAGATTTCGCTGAACAAAGCCCGCATTGTGAGGAACAGCAGAGACAATTGCGAGCTAGAGCAAAGAACCGAGCATCGCCGCAGATCAAGTTCCTTCCCCACCAGGAGTTCCTAACGTCGGGGAGGCGACAAATGTTCGGACTGATACAGAGCTGCCCACAGGACCACCCCCACCTCCAACCCTACCTCAGATCCAACCCCAGCTGTCAAAAACATCCACCAATCTACCGGACTCTCCCTTTGAGTTCGAGGCTGATCCCACCGCATTAAAGTTGAGCAAGCTTGAAAAGTTGTTCAAGAGATCCCAGGGAGTCAAGACCATCCCTGACATTGAAGATGGATATACGGACGCAGCCGTAACGCTGCTAGATCGGTTCAAAATGCCTCATATTGACCGATTTGATGGGTCCGGGGACCCTATGGTACACTTAAGACTGTTTTCGGACGTTCTAAGGCCAATGGGCCTCAGTAGGCTCCAGAAGTTGTCTTTATTTGGTCGGACCCTGTCAGGAGTGGCATCCGCGTGGTATGCCAAGCTAGAAGATGACGTCAAGAGAAATTGGGACGAAATGGCTGAGGCCTTCATCGCGCAGTACTCGTACAACACGCAGATTGAGATTACGACTCGTGATCTCGAGACAACTAGGCAAGAGCCTAAGGAGAGTTTTTCAGAGTTCGTGACCAGATGAAGGGCCAAGGCGTCAATGATGACCTTGAGGCCTACGGACAAAGACCAGATTCGGATGATTGTGCGCAATCTACAGCCGAAGTTGATGCAAAAGATGATAGTAGTCCCATTTCCTACTTTTTTCGATCTACATGAAATGGAGTCAGATTGAAGATGCCTTGAAGCAAGGCCGATTGATAATGATCGGGAGCAACCCGAAGGACCTTCAACCATAACACTAATGCAGGCCGAGTGGCGATCTACTACGAGAGCCTCCGGTGAGCATGGTCACCACTAACCCCCACAAAGAAATACTGGCTGCCATTCATTCTCCCAAGTCGTCCGAAGCAACCCACAAACAACCAAATACCCACCCAGAAACACCAGAACTTTCGCTCCACTCTATATGCCCCTATCCAAAGCTCTGGGGGTTTTGATCAGAAAAGGGCACCTGAAGCCCCTGGAGCCGCGGCCCCTACCAGAAAAACTCCCTCCTACCCATAACCCGGCCAAGTATTGCGCGTTTCACCAGCAGCACGGTCACGACACCGACCAGTGCTATCGGTTACGCCATGAAATTCAAGACCTTATCGATAACGGGGTAATTTTACCTCCCGAAAAACCCAATGTTACCACAAATCCCCTCCCCACACATAACCAAGCTCCACCACCCAAAAGGCTTAATTTCATCCATACTGGGGCCGTGTCCTACGACCCTAGTATCTATATCACACCTACCCACCTGCCTAAACCAGAGGTGTTCCTCCCCGATTGCACCGACTTGTGCATGATGGACATCTCCGTAACCCAACCTAAACCAGTGGTGGTGACCGCCGAGAACAGGAGAGAGGAGACCCCGAAGGAAGAAAGAGTTGTTGAGTCAGAATCTGCGGAATCTGGGAGTTATATGAGTAAGACATACAGTCCGAGTGACTACATTTCGTCAAAGGGCCAAGATGGGCCCGGAGTAGAATTGCCAACAGGAGGAGAGTTGTGTATGATCCAAGGGGATAGTCTGGGACAGGGAACAGATGATGTAACAGCTGTGGAGGAGGACCTGGCCAATCTCCGATTTTACAAATGACTAATACCTGAGGGACGATGGTTGCGTGGTTCGATTATGAGGATTCAGTGGAAGTCACCGGGTGGTTGGACGATCAGCCCGATGTGGTAGGAGAATTTCGAGTGAAACCTGTTCAGAAGAACGAGAATACCAAAGAATGAATGGGTCAAGAGCAGAACACATTGCCAGAGGGCGCCGGTGTCAAGAATTTCGCCCGAGATTGGAACATTTTGAGTACGGAGATGATTGAACAGTCAGTTGTGTCAGAACAAGCAAGTTTTGAGGATTCTGAGAGAATCAGAAAAGCGAAGGCCCATGTGGGAGTGGAAACTACTGTGTGCACGGGAACCGAAAATGCTGCGGGCATGTGGATGGAAGGTCTTAACGCAAAACGATCATACCAAAGTTGACGGTGTCTGTCGACCGCTGATGGAATGTGGTGGGAAGATGAGGACCTATGCCTTGCCCACACAGATGAAGATTGGGGGAATAACCAACCCGATAACACTTGGTACCTTGGAGAGGTCGACCACATGACGAGAAGTGGGCGATATTTCAAACCTCCACATTTGGATCAACCAGAAGCCTCAGGGAAGGATAGGGAAGCCGAGAAGCAAAAAGAGAAGCAACTTGAGGAAGAAGTCAGACTCAACAGCTTGAAAAAGATACAAGCAGACATCTCCATTTGGGGATCGCCATGGCCTCATGAGTACAGCAGGCGTGTTTTGATGACCATGGATAAGGCCAAACTCTCCATAGAAACTACACCAGAGCAGCTGGTTGGGCTGGTCTTCCCGGGAGGAGGTTCCCCGACGTTGACCTTTTCGGATAAAGAACTTCCGCCTGAGGGCGCAAATCACAATAAACCCTCTACATCTCGTGGAATGTAGAGATAAATGGATCTGGTGGTACTTGTCGACACTGGGTGCGCCATCAACGTCTGCTTCAAGGTGACGGATGCGATTGGCTTGAAAACCGCAGATTCGTCCAATAGCTCAGTCATCCCGCATTTACAACACAAGTAGAGAAGTAATGGGAACGCTTAAAGTTCAGACAAAGGTTGGGCCGGGACGCCATGAGATAGATTTCTACGTCCTAGAAGTTCCCGCGACTTTTAATTTGCTTTTAGGGGGGCGGTGGCTGCATCAGGTGAAGGCAGGGTGATCCACTTTGCATCAAATGGTGAAATACCCCTACGGGAAGGGAGTAGCCATCGTTTTCGGGAATTCATCAATCCACCCACCACCCGAGGTATCCACGCCTGTCCTGGAAATCGAGCATGGCATGGGGGACGTATTCATATCAGGTTTTACCTTGCCGAGGCTCAGTCGCATGTAATATCATGGCCGTTAATGAAGGGATATATGTTAGTGCCAGCCAAAGGTACCTCATGACCAAACTCCAATCCATCCCCGGGATGGGATTAAGGAAGAGCGGCCGTAAGGGCATTGCAACGTTGGCCGAAGTGCCGCATAACCCTCACGCCTTCGGCTTGGGTTTCCTGCCGACCAAGGAAGATTGGGTAAGAAAATGAAAAGAGATGGCTGGAAGAGCCAAAGCAAAACAGGTGGGAAACCCTTTTGAGTTGATACATCGCCCATCCAGTACCACTGAGCAGACGTTTCGTCAGGGAGAAGACTTCCATTCGTGGTTTTCCTGAGCCATGGTGAATAAAGAAAAAAGCATGTCGGGATTTGAAATCTTCTTCGACTTGCGATTATCCGGGGATGATGTTCTCAAGAGCGCATGACCCGCAGTTGAGTTGAACATAGCAAGGAAAGCGAGTCTGGACGCAGAAGTTTGAAATGGGGTAGCACTGCATGTCTACTTTGATCCTTTGATCGACTGGTTGTGCAGGGGATGACTCTCGGTGTCCATGATCGGAGATGAAACTGAGGGCCTACTATCGCCTATTTTGGATGCATCCATCGCACCCTCCCTCACCGGCAATCGAGGAGGATTTTTGTCAAGCAAAGACCGGGTCAGTAGTGAGCCGAATCGATTCCACCGAGTCTTGTGAGTCTAATCGAGTTCCAGCTCGTCTGTCTGAGTCCCAGATTCTCGGGTGATAACCCGGATGCCACAAGATCTTGTCGGTCGTCTTTTTCTTTCTCATTTGAGTCTGTTGTAACAGAAGAATTAGACGGTTCGGAAGTATCTAATGAGAATGAGGTGACTATGGTTTCTGAGTACTTTTCTGTGCCTTTGGTTTATTGCTCAAATCAAGACTTTCAAAATTTTGATGAAAACGACGAGGACGAAATTCCTCTGGTTTTGCAACGACTAATTGAACAAGAGCAGGAGAGGTTTGTTAAACCCTTAATGGATGAAATCACCATCATGAACATTGGTCGAGAAGGACCCGCTACCGTCCAGATCGGGTCCACGTTGTCTTCGGAGGAACGCGAGCGCTTAGTCGCTTTATTAAAAGATTTCAAAGATGTTTTCGCGTGGTCCTACGAAGACATGCCTGGAATCGATCCTGAGATTGTACAGCACCGGATCCCTCTTGACCCCGAGGCCCGACCTGTCAAACAGAAACTCAGGAGGATCCGCCCCGATTGGGCCATTAAGATCAAGGAAGAGGTCACCAAGCAGATCGACGCAGGCTTCCTGCTGGTATCCGAATACCCGACTTGGTTGGCCAACATTGTTCCAGTGCCGAAGAAGGATGGCAGAATCCGGGTATGCGTGGATTTCAGGGATTTGAACAGAGCCAGTCCGAAGGATGACTTTCCCTTGCCACATATTGACGAATTGGTAGATTTCACAGCGGGGCATGCTTTGCTCTCGTTCATGGATGGCTTTTCAGGCTATAATCAGATAGTAATGGCACCCGAAGACCGGGAGAAGACTGCTTTTACCACCCCGTGGGATACATATTGCTACAGAGTAATGCCGTTTGGGTTGAAGAACGTTGGGGCTACATATCAACGGGCTGCAACTACAATATTACACGACATGATCCATAAAGAAGTCGAGGTGTATGTGGACGACATGATTGTCAAGTCCAAAGAAAGAGAGGGCCACTACACCGCCTTGCAAAAGTTCTTCCAAAGGATCAGGGAATTTAGGCTGCGGCTGAATCCTCAAAAATGTACGTTTGGTGTTACAATGAAAATGCCGATTTCGACACAATAAAGGCATCAAGTCGACCCTTCCAAAATCAAGGCCATCTTGGAAATGCCACCACCAATGACTGAAAAGGAGGTGCGAGGCTTTCTGGGTAAAGTGCAATTCATAAGGCGGTTTATCTCAAAACTAACCTTAACTTGTGAACCACTTTTTGGTCTTCTGAAGAAAGGAAAGAAGTTCCATTGGGACGGCCGATACCAAAATGCATTTGAACAGATCAAAGAGTATCTACAGAATCCACTCGTGTTGTCACCACCAAAGTCGGGAAGACCGTTGATATTGTATCTGTCAGTAACCGAGACTACAATGGGCTGCATGCTCGCACAAGAGTCGGAAAATAAAGTGGAAAGGGCCATCTACTATCTGAGCAAGAAGATGCTCGATTACGAGACCCGCTACACTCCATTGGAGAAGGCTTGTTTGGCCTTGGTATGGGCTACTAGGAAGTTGCGGCACTACCTGTTAGCTCACTCTGTAATGTTGGTTTCACGACTTGATCCCATCAAATATCTTTTCGAGAAACCAGCACTTACGGGTAGGCTAGCTCGTTGGCTGCTGTTGCTCTCCGAATTTGATCTCAAGTATGTGATGCGCAAGTCCGTAAAAGGGAGAGCGGTGGCAGAGTTCTTTGCCGACCACCCGGTTGAAGGGGATGAAGCGGTTGAATACCTATTCCCAGATGAAGATATTCTGCACATCGAAGATGAAACTTGGACGATGTACTTTGACGGGGCATCAAATCAATATGGGTATGGGATAGGGGTGTTGCTGATAGCGCCTGACAATTCCCGTATCCCTTTAGCATTCAAGCTTCGATTCAAAGTCTCGAACAATGAGGCAGAGTATGAGGCATGTATTGCCGGACTAAAAGCTGCCCTAGAACTAGGGGCAAGGCGATTGGACGTTATTGGAGATTCGAACCTAGTTGTGTCTCAAGCGAAAGGAGACTGGAAAGTCAAGGAGGAGAAGATGATAATTTACCATCAGACCTTGGATTTGTTAATCCCTCGGTTTGAAAAGTTAAATTTCACTCACCGTAAGAGAAAATAACAGTTTATGGATTCGCTAGCAACTCTATCTTCCATGATAGACATCCCATCCGGGGTCCGATAAGGCCCAAATATTATTGACCGTAAATTTGCACCGCCATTTAATCAATCTCTGCCATAGATGAAGTACAGGATAACAACCCTTGGTATCACGATATATGGAATTTCTTGGAAAAGGAGGCATATCCACTAGGGGCAAATGCCCAGGACAAGAGGGCAATCAGAGAATGGTCGCTCATTTATCATCTGCGGGGGTAAGTTGTACAAAAGAGGTCATCTGGGAATGCACAAGCTGTGTGTGGAAGCCGAAGAGTCGAAACGCCTGATGGAGGCCATCCATGGAGGAGAATGTGGGGCACACATGAATGGGGTGATGCTGGCAAGAAAGATCCTCAAACAAGGCTACTACTAGTCTACCATGGAGGAAGATTGTATCGGCTTTGTTCGGCGATGCCACAAATGCCAGATTCACGCAAACCGCATGAATGTCCCGCCGTCAAAGCTGTATAACATGACATCGCCATGGTCGTTTTCAGTTTGGGGGATCGATGTGATTGAGTCAGAACTCAAGGGGTCGAATGGGCATGAGTTTATCTTAGTAGCAATAGATTACTTTACAAAGTGGGTCGAGGCCCAATCTTATGTCAGGTTGAAGGCTTCGCATGTCGCAAAGTTTATCGTAAACAACATTATCTCGTTATGGAGTCCCAATGAGATCATTTCGACAATGGTTCTCACTTCAAGAAGGAAGTGATTGATTTGTTGAGGAAGTATAATGTGGCTTTTCATAAGTCGCCCACGATCGGGCCGCAGACCAACGGAGCGCTTGAGGCCGCCAATAAAACATCAAGCACATATCGCAAGATGGTGGAAACCTATCGACCGCCGATAAGTTGCCGCTTGCTTTTGTGGGCTACCAACGCCAATTAGAACTTCTACCGGGGCAACTCCGTATTCCTTGGTATATGGGATGGAGGTTGTTCTACCCATAGAGATTGAGGTTCCGTCTCTACGAGTATTGGCTGAGTGTCAGATAGCTGAGACAGATTGGCAGCAGAGCAGATTCGAGGAACTTATGCTCTTCGATGAAAGGAGATTAAAAGCACTGCATGCGTCCAAGGATATCAACGCAGATCGCCTGCTTTTAACAAGAAGGTTAAGTCCAGAATTTGAAGGAAGGAGATTTGGTGCTTAAAGACAACCGAGCTCCCATCCATGACCCAAGGGCAAGTTCAGACTCTAATTGGACGGGTCCCTATATCATCAAGTCTATCTGGTCAGGTGGAGCTGTGGTTCTGATGGACCTAGATGGCCTAGAGTTCTCCCAACCGATCAACATGGACAAGTTGAAGAAATATTACCCTTGAGAGGCTCGCTAGGCCGAAAACCCGAAAGGGCGACCTAGGCAAAATTCAGAGCACAGAAAAATTAGAAAAATATAAAAACTGAGCTCGCAAGGTTGAAAACCCGCAAAGGGCGGCCTTGGCAAAAGTTAGAGCGCAAAAGGAGAGTGAAAATACTCGAGTAAACCCAAGCCTGAACTACGTAAGGCTTGATTCCCATCTTTGGGATACGTAGGCAGCTTCATCCTGAAGTTCAGCCATAAACTTTTCCCCGATCAACTTTGTCCATTCGATCATCTTGGTCATCTTTGTCCATCAGCATTTATCGCAATCTCCGGTACAGTGCTATTCAGACTAGGGGCAACTTTCCGTGTCGCATAAGTGCCATGTACCATTCAGACAATGGGCAACTTTCCAGTTGCTAGGATTCGGGTTTGTACATCTCAGCGACAGATCTCAGGCGTGTCTAGTCCTGATCCATATCAAAAATAGTTTTGAAAAGTTTTAATGAAGATGACTTTGTTCAAATAAATCTTTTTACAACTAAGACCATTTCTAGACCAAAAACGAAAAATTTTCAGTACCACAACTTTCAATTTCATTGATTTCAAATAGAGTTCTCTTGCTCTTGCATACAATTGAAGTTGCTTTTTATTACATTCACAAAAAAAAAAAAAAAAAAAAAAACTTGAAAGTACTAATAAAGCAATAAATCCGGGGCATGGTCAAGTCAATGTCCTCGCGCCTCCCAGAGCCGGGTCGGCCTTCCGATGCCAAAGTGGGCCCTCCTATGCCTCTTCATTAAGCCAATCCAAGCACTCATCGACAAAGCGAATCGAAGTGGAGCGGGGCCGAGTTCTTCGCCCTCCATGCCGCGGGCATATCGCCAATCAGGCGCTTTAATTGGGAATGTAGTCGGCATTCTATCCTTCCGCGGACAAGTCTGATTATGACCGAATCGGCAGATACTGAATGGGAAGTAGAAGACAGGAGTCAAGCCAATCAATTGATCCCGTTGACGGGTCATGCTATAACTCATCGGGAGGTTGAGCCAAGGGCATCGCCAAGCAATATGGTTCATGGACAAACCGCACATCCATTCAAACCACCAACCTCATCAAGGGCGCCAACTAAGCTGCTCAAGAAGTAGCCATGAAATGAATATGCGGGCAAGAATCCACAACCTTCGCTCATCCATTAACCACACCGGGAGGGATAAAAATGAGAGAATAAAGAATAGAGAGAAGTGCGATGAGAGAAAAAGTGAGAAAGGGTTTTTGTGAGAAAACCGAGCCCGAGGGCCGAGTGATGTGAGCAAACATAAAATGTGAGATGAGGTGGGAACGCACTGCAGAATAGCGACTCTCGCTAACTGATCGCTCTCGACGATAAAAGGCGTCTAAGCCCAAAGAATGTCTCACCAGACCATGGCAATGCTTTTTGCCCTCCTTCAAGCCTTGGGCAACCTCAATCAACCGGACACTTTGGGCCCTCCGGAACCGTAGAGACGCAATGTAAAATGGGATAGCATGCATAAACAGAGGGCGGTCGCCGAAAGCCTTGCTGCTGATGGTCGCCGCGATCGCTGGCCTCAAGAAACGACAAACCAAACTCTAACATCTAGTATCCCATCATAAATCGAGAACGAGCATCGCATCGAGAGCCCACACATTCGCCCTAAGGCTTGAGCATGGCCAAAGCGAAATTGGGGTAGGATCTCCTCGCTATGCGCCAGATTCCATTAGAGCCTGGAAACCTTCAAGAGTGGGACACAACTCCTGCCCACTAAAGCTATAGACATGAGTTACTGGGTTCCGTAACCGCCGCAAGCATGGAGGAATGGAAAATGCAGCGGGGGGCGACGCAAAGTGAATAGTGTGTTTATGCCAAAAGTCTGGAAATTCAGCTTTTCCGAGCCATCCAAGTTGTTAGTCCAAGTTGCATAATTTTGGGCAAGAAACTCTTGCATTTGGAGCAGATCAGTGTAAAATGAAGAGAACCACGGTTGAGACCCTTTTGAAGAAGATAAGGTTGAGTGGAGGACACATGTCAACATTCTCAGGTGTAGACGATCAGAGTCGACCGGCAAGAAGAATAGTGCCAACCGCCATAATTTTGTGCCGACCGACCAAATTATGTGCCGATGACCATTCTCCTACCGATGACCTTTGTGTCCACCGATGGTCTTCCCGTGTTTTCTAAGCCGCTTATGTCAATATTGGGGAATTCCACCACCCCAAAGACTCTCCTGATTGATTCCTCACGAGTCGCGTGTATTTGTTTATCGAGTTGTTGTATATTTGCTTATCGAGTTGTATGTCACTCTCTTTAAGTCTTTGTAATGCTTATCAAGGTGTACTTTCATTTGGCTAGTTTGCTGAGTTCCCCTGTTTTGCTTATCGAGTTGTAATTGGTTTACTACCTGATTATTACGATGTAATGCTTTGTTTTCAAAACACAGTTTCAATTTCAATCACATTGACTTGTGATGCCTTGCGATGCGATGCATAGAACACGCAAATGCGACACCTTTTGAGCAAATAGCTATTCCAGCTCCATCATATGTTTTGTGAAACAAAACAAACGCTTTTGAGAAGTAAAACCTGCCTGAGGCAGTGCAATGTGCTTAAACTCCTAGTAAAAAGGAGGGTAAAGCAGAAGAATAGCAGGGTAGTGGAGTGCTGGGTTTGACGCCGGTAACCTCTCCCTTTCGATCAACGTACCTTTTGCGCCCTTGTTCGGGTCAATCGTGTGATTTGGCACCCTTATCATTCAAAGTAGTCCAAGAAATTGCGCATTTAGAACATAAATGGAGCTTCAAGTTGACCTCACACTACAACTTTTGTGAGCAATGCTCGGAACGTGCGAAGGATGTCCCTTCCCGTATCCTTTCGTATCCCGCGAATTCTTTAAATCATTTCAATCATACTGAGTTGCAGTACGTGGCATTTCAGCGTCATGTTTGCCATATTCAATTTCAAGTTTCTCTATATACACATTGCATTGTATGCATGCATTGCTTTACTGATATGTGTTCAAGTTTCTCTATACACATTGCATTGTATGCGTGCATTGCTTTACTGATATGTGTTCAAGTTTCTCTATACACATTGCATTGTATGCGTGCATTGCTTTACTGACATGTGTTCAAGTTTCTCTATACACATTGCATTGTATGCGTGCATTGCTTTACTGACATGTGTTCAAGTTTCTATACACATTGCATTGTATGCGTGCATTGCTTTACTGACATGTGTTGAATTTTCTCTATACACATTGCATTGTATGCGTGCTTTGCTTTTCTGATATGTGATCATGTTTCTCTATACACATTGCATTGTATGCGTGCTTTGCTTTACTGATATGTGTTCAAGTTTCTCTATATACACATTGCATTGTATGCGTGCTTTGCTTTACTGATATGTGTTCAAGTTTCTCTATATACACATTGCATTGTATGCGTGCTTTGCTTTACTGATATGTGTTCAAGTTTCTATATATACACATTGCATTGTATGCGTGCTTTGCTTTACTGATATGTGTTCAAGTTTCTCTATACACATTGCATTGTATGCGTGCATTGCTTTACTGATATGTGTTCAAGTTTCTCTATATACACATTGCATTGTATGCGTGCATTGCTTTACTGATATGTGTTCAAGTTTCTCTATACACATTGCTTTGTATGTGTGCGTCGCTTTACTGACATGTGTTCAATTACAACCTTACTATACACGTTGCTTTGTATGCGTGCATTGTTTTACTGACATGTGTTCAATTACAATCTTTTATACACATTGCATCGTATGCGTGCATTGTTTTACTGACATGTGTTCAATCACAATTCTCTATACACATTGCTTTGTATGCGTGCATTGTTTTACTGACATGTGTTCAATTACAATCTTTTATACACATTGCATCATATGCGTGCGTTGCTTTACTACATGTGTTCAATTACAATTTTCTATACACATTGCATGCGTTGTCACGCACTTTCGATTGCACTGTTATGAATGTTGCTAACAATATCATACCTGTTAAGTTTGCTTTCTTTTCAGGCACGATATTGTATGTACGGTTCATTTGAAGCTGGCGTGACTGCATTTAACCGACAGTATTGTACTTCTCGCGTGAAACGAGCGAGAATCGCTTGATTCTCTCACATTCCTCCGCTTTGTAGTGTAGTTGGTTTTGTCTTGGCTAGTTTAAATGCTGATGTGTGCTTGCCATGCCTTTTTCTTCATAAGTTATGCTAGGCTTCTTGCATTTTCAGCTTGCATTTTGCCCCCGCTCAGAGGCGATATCTTGCTTGTCTTGTGTGCTTGTCCAAGTCTTCCTTGTCAAAATGGGTCGTTTTGCTTTGACATTCACTCCGTCATTGTTATGATCGCCGAAGTTCTCACAAAGAGGGGCAATCAGAGACACCTTATTTTTGACCGCCCTCAAGACTTGGACGCCACCGCCGAACACTCGGTGATTATCCATGTTGGTGTTTGTTTTGAGTTCCTGGAGGCCTGGGCCGCGCCGTGCCTCGTGACCTCTCAACCGGTTTGTTCTCAGGCTTGGTTTTGTACCAAGACGTGTGTTTTGCATTCGAGGGTAGGGGAAGGCTTATTAGCCATCCCCGAAGCCCACCGGTGCCCCACACCTACACCGCATTCTAGTGGCCATCGGCACCTTTTTATCCAAATCCTTGGCCTGGCTTGTGTGTTGCCGAAGCCGTGTTTTGTGCCGGGCGATCGCTTTTGGCTGGTCACAGTGACCCTTGCCCCCCAGGATGGTGTATGCCACCGTGATTTGGAGTGCCCGTCACCACTCCCCATGCCCGTGTGCACCCTTGGTCCCTTTGACCCCCTCTCTCCTCATGGAGCTTGAACCCTTGGCCAAGCTTCTTGGAGAAGCTTGGCCAGCTGTCCCAGGACCTTCTAGAAACCCTAGAACCCCTTGGACCCTTTTGCACCCCTTGACCTCCCTCCCTTACTTAGCCACCAAGTCTTTTCTTGCCTATATAAGTCCATCTCATCTCCCTTTACAAGGGTTAGCCATTTTAGGTCAAAAACCGAGCTTATATCAATATATCTGTGATATACTTTCTCTCTATATTTTCCCTCTCTCTCTCTTGTGTGTGTTTTAGGCCTAAAAGTGTGTTTTTACCTTACTTTTGCCCTTGTACACATACCATTACACCTAGCTCCGTGATTGAGGGACTTGGCAGGTGGTTTTGTGTGATCCTGGCGTGGTTTTGATCATTACAGGAGGGCTGCTCCACTGTTTCTTCATTGGATCTTCAAGGGTAAACTTTTTGCTTTAGTTTCCCCATTCTTGCAACTAATTTCTACCCCTCTTGCTTTGTGTTTTTGGATTTGTGTTTAACATGAAAAACTCTTGTTTTTACCTGCTCTTGAACATTCATTAAGGTCATTTTGTGGTTTGGGTAGAGTCTCACCCTCTTAGGCCTTGTTTTGGCCATTTTGGTGTCTTTTCTTGAAGCTTTGCTTGCTTGGTGTTCTTGGTCTTCTCACCACTGAAAACCAGTGAGTTTTCAGTGGTGAGGAAGGTACTTCCAAGTCTCAAATAGGGGAGGGACACCCCTCTCCCCCTTGTCCTTTGCTTGCCTTTGTATTTGGCCTAAAGAGTAGCATGCATGCATACTTGCATTAGGCTTCATTTTAACTTTTTGAGTGTTTTGGTGCATGTTTAACCTCTGTTTTTGGTCGGATTTGTAGCCTTTAATATGTATCTTATACTTGCTTTGAAATGCTCTCTTATACCTAAAAGCATGCCATACATCTAGGCCATGTTCTTTGCATGTTTTAGCTTGGTTCCATGAGGGTATTAGCATCATATTACCATGTATTAGGGCTGTGAGCCACTGATTTTTCCATATATATTGTGCTTGACATGGTTGTTTTGTATTCTAGGCTTGTAAGCCTTATGCATTTTGGTTTCTAAGCATGTTCAACATTGATCATCTTCATGATTTGGCATCATTTGTGACCCTATTTCAGTCCAAAAATCATGTGTGTATGTTTACATGTGTGACCATTTTCATGCCTCAAGGGTGTCCCCTTTTATGTCTAGGAATTGGCATTGTGTATGCTTGCATGATTAACACATTTTGGGGCTGCCATATGTGGGTTTTGGGTGTCATTTTGCATGATAGAAGTCTGTTTTTGGTTGTTAGATTTATGCCATGAGTGGTTGTGTAAGGGATGGTTAGATGCTCTCTTGAGTGCCCTTGGTTTTGGGCTTATTGGCTTGCATGCTTGTATGGCATTTTGCCCATAATTTCAAATTGCTTTCGCCACTGCTTTTGGGGAGGTTTGAGGCCTCTTCCGTGGTGGTTAAGGCCACCATAGTATGTTCATTATATGTTTGTTGCATGTTTGGTCCACTAGGTGTTGTAACACATTGATTCCATTGCATACTTGGCTCATGTTTGCATCACACTAGCATCTCACGCACTTTGGCATTTTGCAAGCCTAATATGTTAGTTGTATGGTACTTAGTTTGCTAGCATCCTAATTTCCATAACGCATTATTCATGCATGTTTGCATGGATTGCATTTCATTACTTGGTTTGGGGTGTCAAACCAAGTGTGGGAAGTGGGGGGTGTTTGTACTCCAAGTGACAAAACACACCTTAATTCCCATGTCACTAAGGCCCTTGACTTTGGCATGATGGGGACTTAGTTATCATTGTTATGTTGCATGCATTTTTACATTAAAGTGCAACCTTGGTATCTTAGGCTATCATGCACCAAGGTGCACAATTGATAGCCCTAGAACCAAGAGCCATGTCTCCTTGAGTCCCATTCATGATAGGAAACATTGGCCATGCATAAATATGCTCAAAAATCCAATGCCATGCACCGCCGTTTGTTAGTCAAAAACGTCTTTCATAGAATTTTGTGCCGTGGCCGGAAAGAGTGCCGACCAAGATCAGATTTCGGCCGACAGACTATTTTGCAGCCGGTGGCCACCAAAAGCAGCCGATGGTAATTTCTTCCAGCCGGTGGCACTCAGCAGAACACAAGGAAGGTTTCCTGGGGCCTTGGAAAATTTTGGAGAAGCGAAAGGAAAACAAGTCAAGAGTGCGGTGTGGGTTTTCCGGGTAGTCGCGACGAGCATGTATCATTCACAAGATCCGAGGGTACGAGGCCCCCTTTTTCTTATTCACTTGATTTAATTTTAGTAATTAGAATTTTGTAATAATTTATTCATTTATTCTTTGGACTGTATTATTCTTTCGGTCCTTCCGAGCGAGGGCGAATCTGTAATAAGTGTGGGTAAGTGGGTGTATGTCTTCCAACCCCCATTTCTTTCTCCCTTTTATTTACCCCCTTTCAATGGTAGATTAGGGCACATCTAAATCAGCATACCTTATGCAATGCATGCGTGCATTCATGCATTTGTTTACATACATCGGGCTCGGTACATCATACAAACTGCATCGTACTTTCAATTCCAAATTGAATACGTGATAGTTGTTGCATTTCGCGTGCCATGCTTAGGATAGCCGAGCCTGTCTAGATTACACTCCGTATGCGATGCATTAGTCACTTAACATAAACTAGGTCATGCATGTTTTGCTAACTGGTTTCTTATTTTGGCACGGAGTACAATGTAAGTTTTATGCTTTAGCATGTCGCATGCGTGTAAATGTTAACATGACAGTATGTCTACCATGCGGCTAAGTGCTTATGTGATAAACCGTTTGAATGCCTGTGGGTGGAGGTTGGATTGCCTAAGTTGGAACAACTCGTTGAAATCCGTATTTTAGCCTACTTACGAGTAGCAAAATCTAACACGTTTTTCGAGACAAAACGGATATGCAATGTTTATTTCCAAGTTAGGCAATCTAGTCTATACTTTTGTGTTGTGCGCATCACATAGTAATTCTAGGTTAATAACCGGAATAAGAACATGTAAAGTTTTCAAAATCGGATATCACGGTTAGTAGAGGCCGTCTTGACCGGGCGAAAGGGGTGCTCATAGTCGACCTTCCCGATCGCATCAAGCTCGAGCCAAGACCACTTTGGTGATTTTGACATGTATTCTTGACCGAGTTAGGGTTTCCTAAATTTCCCATTTAAAAAACATTTAGGTGGCGACTCAGAATCCGCAAAGTCCATGTTTGGCACTACTTTTCAAAAATCTGTTTTCTCAAACGATTTGCCGGATTTGGACTCTTTGGTTCAGATTTAGAACCGCGACACAAATTGAGTCCGAACTGTAGCGAGGTCCCTCCGCCGGACGTGCTACACAACATTTTTAAATTTATTTTTAAAAAAAATAGGATTTGTTAGTAATAATTAAAAGTATATAGGACTAATTGGTACAAGCATTTCGTTTTGAGATTAGATGAATTTTAAACTTTGTATATGGGACTTATCAGTAAGTTCCCCTAATAACATTTTAGTAGGGATCAGGCTATAGTTTATTTGCAAGTCCGTCTAAAAACAAACAATAAATTCAAAATCTACCCATTTGACTATGATATTATTTAATATATATATTTTTTAAACCTATTCAAAATTAGTAGTTTAAATTTCTAACCAATTCTTTTACATGACTAGCAATACATAATATATGTTTATAAGAAAAGAAAGCGAAACAATGTAAAACATATAAATAATATATATACATATATATAAATGTATTGTACAATATTATTTGTGAATGGGCCTGGCCAAACTATGCTTGAAATACTTTTTCAAACTCGATTCACATAATAATCGGGCATAAAAAATCAGGCTTACTACCGAGTTTTGCGACTTATTACCCATTAGGTCTTGACTTTTTATGCACACATAAGTCCCGACTCATTTGTTATTTTTCTTTGTTTTTTTACCCTTGAGTGTCCTAAATAATATTTTGTTCTCTCTCTTCCTTCACTATTTGTGCCTATTCTCTCTCGCTATCATTTCTCCAAGCAATTTCATATCATCGCCGCTACCATCGCCAGACCACCACTATCGCCATGGTCACCTTCAACGCCGGTCGCTTCAACCACCTTCGTCCTCCGTCACCTTCAACAGGTAGGTCGGGAGGACCCTTTGACGATCAAGTTAGTACACTGATCGGTCATAGCACATAAATATTTAAAAAGGAAATATTTATGAAATAGAAGTTAATCTAGATTTTGTAGAATTGGATTTGCTCACCTCCCCTTTTATGCTTTGCTTACTTATCCATTTATAACTATTCTGACTTAAATCTCATATGTCAGATCTTGTTTTGATCGAAGGGTTCTATCCATACCTGGCCTTAGTGGGGCAACTGGCCAAGTTGCCCTTGTCTTTGATCATTGTATCTCTATTGAATGGACAGCTTGCGTAATGTCAAACGTTAATGGCCAGCTTGATTACGTTCATAGGATCAATTTGATCGGACGGCTCTGCCTCCTACCAGGCGCAACCTATGCCTTAGTCTTGTCTATTCTACACTTGTTATCATTGGATGATACCTAATCCGATGTCTCTCATTTATTTTACAGATTTGCCTGCTAGAATGTTTTTTTTTATTATTTATATTTGCTTGTCTCCCTATGCACCTTGATTGGATGCCAAGTTGCTGCCAACTATCCTCCGTGGGTTGCAAGGGATAGGTTTGTACTTACTACTTTTTGTTTTGGGCGAGCATGATTGGGTTTGGGATTGGATTCATATTTTTTCCCTCGACACAAATTATTATCGAATTATTTACTAATGCAATATTTTTAATTTTTATTCACTGCCTAATCTTTTAAATAACTTTAGTGCATAGCACAGATAAATCAAGTAATTTTCGTATTTATATATGCAATCAAATTTTGTGGTACAAATAAATTTTTTTTCTAAATAAATATAAATACTTCATTTTTTAAATTCTCCTTGAACCCTGATAAATTCATGGCCAGCCTTACTACTAATGTGATTTTTTTCAATAATAATCAACACTCAAATTCAAATCTAAAAAAAAAAAGAAAAAGAAAACAACACTCAAATATTTAAAAGTTAAACTATTCGAATTATCAAAACAATACTCATAAATTCAAAAAAATCTTCAAAATAAAGGATTTATTGTAGGATTATTCTCAAATATCTCACACCATAACCACATCAAACTTCAAATCTCAAAATATGACGCAAGTAATAAACTATTGAGATAACAAAGGGTCTTGTTAACACGTAAAGTAATTATTATAGTGTAGTGTCCAAAAAAAATTAAAAATGAAATGAAATAAAATAAAATAAAATTAAAAAAAAAAATACTGAAATTATCACATAAGAGCCTAACAACTTTTACTATAAATAGTTATTCAATTTTTCTCTATTTATCTTCTCTTTTATTTTTTATTTTTTACTTTATGTACAGTCTCTTTTATTATTTATATAACAAATTATCACGTAATCACTTCAAGACTTTCCACGTGGTCCCACTTCATGAATCACACAAACTATCTCTTGCCAAACAATATGAGTCGAAAAATGTTAGGCTTTATGAAAAAGGCTTTACGAGGGTAGTCATGAAAGAATCTCTATCTTTATATTATATATTGTAACTTATTGTATATATAATTTAAGGATAAAATTTTTTTCATAATTATTTTCATAAAATATTTTTTGTGATCCCTTCAATAATGAGTCTTGATACTCTAATTGTTTCATTTAGAGCAATCCCGTAATGCACCAAAAGTCAGGCCTGATTGTGAGAGGAAGCCCACAAAGCAACTGCTTTGGACCCACTAAAATAGGACCCGGAAAATATGTAGTCCATTTGAAAAAAAAAAAAGGGCCAATTCAATATTATAAGTTCAAAGTACTAAACAAATAAAAGATCCAATGTAAACTAAATGAATAAAAGGCCCAATCTAAAATATAAATTAATAAAAAAAGGCCCATTTTAATTTTAGAATTTCAAAATTATGTTAAAACCCAAATTGAATTAGAAAGGCCCAAAAACTTGAGACCCCAATATATTATAAAATGTCCTTAAACTAAGTGTAAATAATTTGAGGATCAACCAATCTATAATACCTATTGTTGTTGTTCGCTGCCTCCTTGCCTGGGAATCAAAATTGGGGGGAAAGAAAAATTAAAACAGAGACTTAGCTCTATGCCCTAAAGCAAAGTAAGCCACACTCAGTCACCCAAAAATTAATTGAAGTCTAAAGAAGGAAAAATTGGAGGCCTAACTCAATATTATTGATCTTCTCTCAAGTTTCATTCATCACAAACAGTGATTTTTTTTTTTGCTCTCTATTTTATCTATTTATTGATTTTATGGAACTTTTCATTAATTTTTTTTTTGAAATTAATAGATAACTATTATATTTCTGAACATTTTATATATTTTTTAATGTTTTTTTTATTACTCATCTTATATTATATTTGTTATATAAAATAGGTTTCAAGTTTTTTCTTAATGAAATATTTGATTGATGATGGTTATAATTTCTTTTAATTATAATTCCGTGATATTTTATTTTGTTTTATGTTTATTGACGATTGAATTTGTTATGATTGAGGATCAAGTTAACTGTTAATATTATGATGATGATGATGATATTAACAATTTTTGTTAAATTATATCAAACATGCCAATCATAATTCCTAAAAAGTAAATTATTTTAAATTGTGTTATATATTTAAGCAAAATTTAGTAAATTTTTTTGTAAATATCATTTTTTTCATATGTATAACAGACTCCATATTTATTGTTCACTTTGGATGGTTAGAGCCAATTCGACGAGCACAAACCTGAGTCCACCATCTGGGACGAGGAAGAAGGAAGCTGCTCCGGTGATGAACGGCGAAGCATAGAACATGATCATGCTGGTTTTTCTGGAAAGCTCGATTTGCTTCTTGGACATGGACTGGAAGTGAGAACTAGTATTATTAACATTTTCTGAACTTGGAATATTGTGGTTGAAAACGACACAGCTTTGGTGGCACAACTTTGTTAGTTTTGATTGTATACAAATTAAACGGCACCGTTTGGATTGTTGATTATTGTTTTGGTTTTTCAAATTGTTTTGGTTTACACACAACTTATTGATTTTGTTCATTACTTGTACACAATAAAAAACAAATAATTATATTCTTATAATTATCAATGTAAAAAAATACAAACAGTCTCGTTTGATTTGTCAAAAAACACAATAATTAATTGATAAAATTTAAATTTCCAACACATGCGAATTATCCCAAAAAAAAATAAAAATGTGCTACCAAATATTTTTCTTTACAATCGTCAATTATAATTTATTTAAAATAAAAATTTTATTTTTATTTTTTAGTGAATCAATTGTAAGAATAAATATAATGATGAATCATCATTTTATTTTAATTCATTCCTTGTGAAGAAAACACAGTTAGCTTTCAAAGTTTGCTTGCATGTGTAAATAAATTAAATAAATAAAAAAAGAAGAAAGTGAGTACGATTCATGAAACCTAAGTTAAATAATATAATAAAAATTAAACCTTTCAAACTACTTTTGTAATATGATTGTCTACAATTATTGTTCAGAGGTGTGTGGGACAATCCACTTTGAGTGAACCTATTATTGCTTTCCATTTCAATAATGCTATCACAATTTGCTCAAGAATGATTATATTTTCATCAATATAAGCAATTTATGAATATAATCCAACGATACAAGCAATATAGATCATAAAAATAAGAGTTTTAAAACATAGCAATTGAACAAATATTTACTATAAATTTATTTCAACAATCGTAAGCTTAAAATCTTGATTTTTGTGATAAAGATCTAAAATTTAAAATAATACAATAGTTTTTTAAAAAATGAAATAGAGACTTCAATTCAACAATAGAGCCAAACATAGACTGAGCAATCACGAAGCATAAGAAATGCAAATTTAATCTGGGAAACTTACCAATAAGTTCCATAGGCAAAATTCAAAACACATCTAATCCTAAAACAAAACACTTGCATCAATTAATCCTATATATTTTTAATTGCTATCAAAAAATCCTTTAAAAATATATATATATATATATATATATTTACAGATGCTGCTACATTCCACTGCCGTCGGACTTCCGTCAGACAGTCATCGGAGACTTGCCGAAATATTCAACATCATTGGGAAGTCACTGGAGTATCGCCGGAAGTTCTTCGGAGTGTTTTGAATGTCAATTGAAGTCGCTGGAATGTCTAGAATGTTCGCTGGACGTTAAGAACATTGTTGGAGACTCACTGGAATGTCCAGAATATTGCTGGAAAGAAAAAAGAATAAATATAGAAATTATAGCCGAAAAAAATAGCAAAATGTGCTAAATATTGATAAACTAAAAGAAAAAAAGTGTAACGACAAAAAACAGCAACAATAGGAAAAAACATTTGTTATTTTTCAATTTTTGTAGGGTTTAAGCAAATAATTTTCAATATTGATCAAACTAAAAAGCAAGTTTCGAAACTGTAAAGTATTACAGTTTCAAAGAAAAAATCTATTAAGTAGTTATTCTTATTTACCAAACTAACCATGATTCATTCTAGCATCAAAAAAATTGAAATTGCGAAATTTTATAATTTTCACCGCCTATAACTAAAACTCGAAAATAACTTGTTCAAAACTTGAATTTTTTTTTCCCCATTAAAACAGGAAAATAAAAGTGTATGGCAGAGAAAATGTAGAAAAATTAAGGTATCGAAGAGGAGAGGTAGATATAGAGAGAGGATTGTACTTCGGCAACTATTTTTTGTTTAGATCTGATGTAGATCTACATCAGATCTGAGTAGATCTACTCATCTTTTTCATCGGAAACATATCTTCTTCACCGCTGGTAAGGGTGAAGTAAGGAGTTGGTGGTCGGTGGTCGGTGGTTGCCGGTGAACCCCAATCGATGGTAGTCATTGGTCGTCGTTGACTATATATTAGAAAGAGAAAGAAAAGAAACAAGACATGGTTGTCCATCGACAATCACCGAAAATAAAAAAGAGAAAGTGGTAAAGAAGAACAAAGGCAGAGAAGAAGAAAAACGTTATAGGACTTTTGAGTATAAACAAAAGGTTGTGGGACTAAATAGGCCACACCTTTTTCAAGGAGGGCTTCTTGGTAATTTGCCCATTTAACTTCAACATATTTTATAATTGGTTGGGGCTTTCCTCCAGTCCACCATTTGGACTGGAGGGTCTAGTCCGACCCATTGGCCCATTTTCGATAATCCTAACTGTTCACATTTTAAGGTTTGTTGAGTATATTATCCTTGTAAAAAATCACGTCGATCAGATAACGGATACTATGAATTCGAATTACTTTTTTATGAACCATTAATTTTCTGACCGTCTATTTTTTTTCAGAAAAAATTGATCCAAATACATAGTATCTGTTATTCAATTGACGTAATTTTTTACAAGAATAATGTACTTAACAAATTCTAAAATGAGAACGGTTTTGATTATCGAAAAGGAGTCCAAAAGTGAGCCCGATGAGCCGAACTGGACCGGACCGTACGAGATCTGGACAGGGGACAATCCGGACCCTTTACAATTATCACCATTTATTTAGGACGAACATGCAAACACATAAAAATATATAATTAAAAAAACAAATTAGTAACAAGGAGTTGGGTTCCACTGAATTCTCTATATCTCTATGCTTTTTACAATTGCAAATAGGCCACAAAATTTTGATAGGGCCCTTTCTTTTGTACTGTTCTTGGGCTTTTAATACATTGTAGCCCAATAAATTTCTTTTTTGTGGCCTTATATCCATGTTTGGAAATTTGTTTCAAAATTTTTTTTCTAAAAAATTAAAAATTAATTTGGTGAAAGAAATTTAAAAAAAAAAAAAAGGCATTCGGTCGATTTCAAATTTAGGTTTTCTTTGCCAAAAAATCTACAGATTTGAAATATTATGTTCATAAGAACAAGCTCCCACAAAATGACTAAAATACCCACACTATATATACAGGTCTCTCCCATTTTGAACCCCATTTATTCAAACCTCTCGTTCACTCCTCATTTCCTCATCTCTCTCTCTCTCTCTCCACACAACACTCCATACAACAACAAACTAAAGGCCACCACTATAAACTAAAGGCCACCACTATCACGACCGTCAGCTCCACCGTCACTACTAAGACCACCATCAAGAACCACTACCTCCACCACCGCTCCATCATCTAGTCCGAGTCCCTCTCGTTCACTTCCCTCTCCTACTTCGTTGACTTCATCTCCACCACCACCAACTCACCCACTGCTGACCCTAATCACCGTCAACCTCCGTCACTTCTATGACTTTGACTCCGACAAACACTTTATCGATTTCCTCATCCCCTGTCTCTCCTTCTTCACCAAAACCCTAGCCTTCTCTGTTTGCTCTCTCGTCTACAAGCGATGGCTCAACCTCAAATCTGTCACTCCCAAGGTTTTGAAAAGCGGTTGTAGTCGCCGTAACGGTTGCGGTGACACAATAGCGGTTGCAAGGTGTACAGATCGTAGTGTAACAGTTGCAGTAATCGGAACCGTGCTTTTTTTTTTTTACTTTTTTTTTATTTCACACAATTTCAAGAAAACTTACCGATACACATTTTTTTTAGAATCACATTTATTGGGGTTTAAAATAAATTTTGATCAATTTTTGTTAATTTTTAAGTATGATCCAATATATTTCATATTTTCAAATCACTATAAAAAGAATTTTTTACATTTTATTTCAATAGCTAATGATTTTAAGAATAATTGATTTTAAATGTTTACAAATTATTTTTTACCAGTACCTAAACTAACTGAATAAAAAACTATTCACAATTATTAAATTAAAGGATTTAAAATAAAAATTTTGCCATAAATTAAAAAAAAAATTATAAAGAAAAAAAATTCATATAAGATTTTTTCTTTGGGTTTGGATCACTTGAGTATTTGTTCATTTTTTGTAAACTTTTACTCTTTTTTTTTTTTTTTGGAAATGGAAGCTATTCAAAATATTGTAAAATAGTGTAACGGTGTCTAACGGACTGTTACAGCCATTACGTAACACCAAAACAGTCGTTGCACATGTGAATTTCTGTCACACCGCTATAGCAGCCATAACGTGTGGTGGTAACTACCACAACTGTTACGTAACGGTTGCGGCTACTTTTTAAAACCTTGGTCGCTCCTCTCCATGGTTCTTCGAAGTGCATCGTAGAGAGGAAGAGGTAGCGGTATAGTCGAGTAGTTCCGCATTGTCAGACGATGCATAGGGGGGGTTGAACACTGTGCATACGAGAAGAATGATGCCGCATAAAATGAGAAACAAACAATGAAGGAGGCTCTCTTTCTCTCTCCCTCTCTCTCTCTCTCTCTCTCTTTATTTCTTCTCTATTTTTTTTTAATATATATATTTTTGATTACTGTTTGTTTAGTGTTAGATTGGATGGCTAAAAGAGGAGTACAATGTGTGTGTGTATGTGTTGTTGTAGACACTCCATTTTTGACTGCCCTTAAGACTTGGGGGCCTTAGGTTAATTACTCGGTAATGAAGGCTACATTGTGCAAAGGTTTGATTTCTTCGACAAGAGAAGCTTCAAATCCCAACCTTACACCCCATTTGAACCAAAACTATTTTGACGAAAATGATTTTTAGACCTTAAAACCCTCTCTTTCAAAACATTTTTGACAAGTTTCTACGATGTTCCGAGGCTCGTATTTCGTTAAATGTTGCGCTTTTCGGTAAACCAAGCAAGGGCAAAGTGGAAATAAATGGAAAAGCAGTGAACTCTTTGAAAAAATCTTTAAAACATTTTGTTTAGAGGTTTGGAGTTGAAGAAAATTGGAGGAGAGGGAAGAAACCTAGTTGGGGAAGAAGTTGGGCATGAACCATTAAAAGAGAACCGGGCAGTCTTCACTAAATCAGGTCTATCCTTTTGTACATTTGGATTTCAACTATGAAGCCACCACCATTGGAAATAAGACTTTCGGGGCTTCATTTTACACTCAAGAATCTCCTAAAGTCGAGTCCGGATGAGGGAGATATGGTTGTTAGAAGTTAGGCATCAACTTGATTGAGCTGGAAATGAGCAACCTTCACTAAAAGAGACATATCTTTTTGCACACTTGCAATTTTGATGTGAGGCTGCCACCATTGGAAATATTACTTCCGGGGCTTCAATTTGGACTCAAGAATGAAGTCCAGATAAAGGAGATATGCCTATTTGAAGTCGGGGCCAAAAACCAATTTTTGCTTGTCGGCCACTAGTGAAGCTTGTCGGCCATGTGTCGGTCACAAATGGAGTTTGATGGCCATATGTCGGCCAAGAGTGACCCTTTTCGGCCACAAATGGTGGCTGGTCGGCCACCAATGATGGCCAGTCGGCCACAAGTGTCAACAAAGCTTAGATTTTGCAGATATTTTTCCTCCAACTGTTCTGCACTCCTTCAGTTGTCCCATTTTCAATATTTTTGACCAAGGCTCTTGTATTTCTATATATAGAGGCCATTCTCTATTGTTTTCAATGTTAGAAAGATTTGGGAGTCTCTCTCTCTACAATCCTCTCTCTCTCTCTCTCTACAATTTAATCTCTCTAGATTTCTCTCTCTCTTACCTTTTTGTGAATACAAGTAGAGATACATTTCTAGTTTGCCTATCAACCCTTAACCAAAGTTTCTTATCTTTGGGATGAGATTCCTTGGGACGTTCTTTGAGCTTTAGAAGGTGATTTTAGCTTGATTTGGTACCTCATTTGTGCCTAAAGTGTGCTTGGCTTCAAGAGGTATAAGACTCACCTTTAAAACTTGTTTTGCATAACTTGTTTTACCATCTTTTTGTATTGTTTTTGGCCTGATTTTCAATTACAAAAACTTCTGTTTTTATGACCTAAATATGGTGGTTTGAGGCTATTTTTTGTTAAGGGGTAGTCCATCATTCTTGTTGCTTAATTGTTTAGACTTTTGCACCATTTTTCATCACCTTCAAATCAAACTTTTTGGGCCTTTTAACCCATGAAATTCAGAGGATTTTCAGTGATAAAAAACTCATTTTGAAGTCCAAAATTGGAGGGGTTAACCTCCCCTCCTTGTTGTCTTACTTGCATGCCTAGTTATCTTCATATGTTAGCATGTTTTTCTAGCTTAACTTAGCTTAATCTCAGCATGTTTTTGCCTCTGTTTTGACTTGTTTTGGCTCTTTTTTTTGGGCTGGTTAATTCAGTTGAGGCTTGTATTGTATGGTTGTAGTGCAATTTTCTTCACTAGTTTGTTGTTTCAATGCTTTGAACATCATTTCCTTGAGTTGGTTGCATGTTTTAATGCTTTTGTGTGCCTAATTCCAGCACATATAATATATGTAACCTCCCTCATTTCTTCACTTTTTCATTTGCTTTTGAGGGTTGGTTAACTTTCGGGTTGTGTTTAAGCTTGGGATCGAGGTTCGTGCTTAATGGTTTTAATCCTTTTTTGGGGGTTTCTACTAACCAAAGGCATGACCTCTCTCTTGCATTAAATCATCCCTTGGTTGACACCTCTTCCATTAGAGGACACTCACCTTTTGGACTAATCAACTAAAGAACGGATTGGTAATTAAGCTAAAATGTGTAAATAAAATGAACAAAGTAAAAGAGGCAAGATAAAGCATCTTTTGTGTTGCATATGTTCGGATCAGACGTTAATTCGAACACGAGGAAAATGGGACGTTTCATACTCAAAGTGATGAAACGTGCCACTTTCCTTGGTCACCATCACCCTTGATCATGCATGATAGGGTTGTGGCTTTGTTGAGTCTTGTTTTGCACTCATTAAGCTTGTACAAACTTGGTTCCTTAGCCATCATGCATGGAAATGCTTTGTTGATGGTTTGAGGGCCAAGAGCTACACTCCTTTGAGCTTGTGTGATGATAAGGAGGGTAACAGTACACACACTCCTTAAGAATACAGTGATTTGTCTCTGTTTGCTCTCTGTTGCAGCAAAAAAAGAAGTTCAGGGAAGGGGTAGCCGACCGACCACCAATGGTAGGTGACCAACCATCAATGAAAATTTTGCACAAGTGTGCTCCTAAGTTGGAACAGGGGCATCTGGAAGTTGGCAGCACTGTTGGTGTTCAAGCATGTGCAAACAGAGGCTGCAATGGCAAGGCGGTGGATTCTCGGGAGGAAAAAGCATGCATGTGTCTCTCGCCCTCGAGGCCATATAATTGCTTTAGTTAGCTTAGAATAGCTAGTTAATACAAATGTTGTAATTATTTAATTAGCTTAGATAGTTAATTTGTTAATTGCTTTAATTAGCTTAGCATAGCTAGTTATTCAATTTTGGTTTGTAATAATTAGTTAACTAGAATAGTTAATTAGTTTCATGTTGTTATAGTTAGCCTAATTAGCATAGCTAGCTAGCTTATTCATTCGGATCCTCCTTCGCGAGGGCACAATGTTGTAATAAGTGTGCGTGCGTGTGTGTATGTCTTCTAACCCCACATCTTTCTCCCTTTTATTTAATCGCTTTTGATGGTTAGATTAAGGACATTTTCAATTAGTATACCTTATGCTTGCATCCATTCATTTGTCTTGCATGCATCGAGGCTCGACGCATAATTCAAACTGCATTGTAATTTCAATACTTCTTTGAAATACGTGTTTCAAAGCATGCTATCAAAGTGTTGCAAATCATATGTCATATTAGTAGCCGAGCCTATTAATTTCATATCGCATGCGTTGCATTAGTCATTAACATAGTTAGGATCATGCATTTTTTTCCAACTAGTTTTTGTTTTGGCTTGGAGTACTCAGTAAGTTTTTGCGCTTTAGCATACTTGCATGAGTGTGATTGCCATATTGCCATATTTCGCATGCTTGCCATGAGACTATGTGTTTACTTGCTAAACTGCATGAATGCCTATGGATGAAGGCTTGTTATTTGAATTGGAACAATTTGATGATTGTACGTTTAAGCCCACTTTGCGAAGTGGCAAATCATGTTTTAAGGCCATTTTGTTTGATGGCAAATCCGCGTTTTAAGCCCACTTGAGGGTGGCAAGTTCAAACCATTTTCGAAAACAAATATGAATTGAATTGTTCTAAGTCTTGCAACTAGTCTATACTTGTATGCGTGCGCATCACATAGTAAAGTTAGCTAATAACCGGAATAAAAGCGCATAATGTTTATAAAACATCATATCATGATTAGTAGAGGCTGATCTTCGATCGGGCGAGCGGGGGTGCTCATTTCAGGACCTTCCCCTCTCGTATCCAAGTTCCCGACCTGAGACAACTTTGGTGATGACGGACACGTGGCCTTTGGCATGAGTCAGGGTTTTCTAAATTTTCCCAAAAATATAATATTTAGGTGGCGACTTTGTATCTGGCAAAGTAGTCCAATTTTGGCATTATTTGATTTAAAATTGATTTTCCAAAAAGATTTGCCGGATTGGACTCTTTGGTGATTATCAGTTTCACATTGTATTTGTGAGACTAGATTCAGAACCGCGGGAGTCTGAACTATGAGGCCTTTCTTTTCAAAACCATTCCAAAAGATGGAGCGCGAAAAAAAGACGAGTCCACAGTTGTGTGTATGTGTGTGAGTGTATGTATCTCTATATATCTATTTTTATATTCAAGATTGGATTGTATAGCTGTATAAAAGACAGGAAAAATTTCAACATATATCATGAACATTTGATTTTTAAAAATTTTTTTTTGGGGTTCTTTGGGCTTGAAACTTTTTAATCCAGATCTTGTTATGGTTTGTAATTTTTTTATCTGTCTCTAGGTTTGCTCAGATTTTAATAGATAGTGGATAATAGATAATGGAGTTTTTTTTGTTGCGTTGCTCATCATTTTTTTTTTCTTTTTTTGGCCTTTTGTAAGAGTACTTTTTTTTTCTTTTATATGTTATTGTTGTTGATGATGATGAGTTATTGTTCTTCTTGTTGTTGATGGTGATGGTGATCATGATGATGAATGTTGGCTTAGATGAACAGATATGTAATTGCATTGAAGAGATAATAAAAAAAGAAACACATATTTCAAGAGTTATTGTTTCAAATAGACAAGAACAATGAGAAACCCACATAATTTGAACAAATATTGAGAGAAATTCACAAAATTTGAATAAATAGAGAAAAAAAATTGAATAAATAGTAAAAAAATTAAACAAATGGGGAAAAAACTTGAACAGATGGAAAAAAATGAATTGATAGGGAAACAAATTTTAACAGATAGGAAATATTTTGAATAGATAGGGAAAAATTTTGAGCAAATAAATTTATTTATTTATTTTTGAATAAATAGTCAAAAAAAGTCTACAAATAAATTAAGAGGTAAAATTAAAAACAAAATATCCTTCAAAATAAACAAAATGACTTCTCACCAAATTATTTCACAAAAGGTGGACCTCTCACCAACGAAAAATATCCACTAGGCCTAATGGCTTATACCCTCCTTAGCTTAGACTTTTTAACAATTATCTCATAATTTTTTTTTAAATACTTATCATTTTTATATAATTTTATTTTTTAAGAGGTCAGAAATAATTTTTTAAAATAAAATTTTTTATATTTATTTTTATCAAACTAATTTTTATTTTTTTTCAAAAAAAATTATTATTATTATTATTATTATTATTATTATTATTTTTTTCAGAAAACACAAATTAAACAAGGCAAGGCTTTTAACTATTTTGGGATACTAATTGGTCCAGGGGCTGCTCTAAGTGTCACCCTTGACTTCTTCTCCCTTATTACCCCCACTACCATACCATCCATCATCACCCTTAACATACTCTACTTCATCTTACCTCCACCACCTCATCATCTCCACTGTCACCTATTACCACCACCTTTCACGTCCTCACTCACATCTTATCCCCATTACCATCCATCACCAACATAATCCACAAACCCAAAAATTAAGAAATTAAAGTAAACAAAAAAAAAAAAAAAAAAAAGGACGGTGACCAAAAATTGGGTGCCTTGGTTTACGATTGTCTCTCATTCTCCCTATAAAATAATTTTCTCACTAAAATCTCAACCTCATGAGACCAAGACAAGAGCCACTTGCGAACTCTTTCTTCAACTCCAACTACTCTATACTACTTAAACATTTGAACCACCACTGCAAACTCACATCCCTTTCGTTGATCGAGTTCATAGACGCCCCCTCATTTCAATAATATAAAATTTAGATTCTTAATTACTGTGCGGAGAGTTCCTAAAAAACTTAACTAGACTAAAATAGTTAATGGCTTTGAATATGAAGCAGAAGAATTATGCAAATCTAAGAGAGAGAAACAATCACAAACTAACAAGATATCAAGATTTTCATGGTTTAGCCTAAGCCTACACCCATAGGCAATCACAAAGAGAAGAATTCCATTAGCAAAAATGATTTGAAGAGTTACAATGGTGACAAAATAATCTCTCACAAATAACTAAGTTCACCAAGCCCAAAATACAAATTCTCTCTCCGAATCCAAATCCTCTTTACACAAGTTCCACAAAACTAAAGTTTTAACCAAGAGATATCAAGTAACTAAAGGTCACACCAAAGACCCGAAGGCCTATAACCAAAACCCCCACAGTAGGCTCCAAAGAACTAATAATCCAACAAATCTCTATATTGGCGATATGTCCAGCTGCAACCAACCAACACTAATCAATAACTAAAACATAATTCCACATTTGATGCATTGTTGTTCTGTAAGATAAAGAATTTATGCTTTATCTTGAAGTCCATATCACTATCACAAACCCTAACCCACCAACATTTGTTCATTGACCGAAACCTGGATATCGAAGTCCCTAGAAGCAAGTTGGTAGTTTGGTGGTGCAAAAGGATGGTCGAGGGAGAAGGTTTGTTGCAACGATTACAATGGGATTTGGTGGTAGGAGGAGGGGGAGATGACATAAGCATGAAGTCGAACTTGGTAATGTTAAGGAAAATAAGGGAGGTGGAGGTTGTGATGGGAAGCAGCAAGGTGGTGAAAAGAGCCGTAAGTTAAGAAAAACAGTAGATAGAGACACATAGAGACACCAAGAAATAAAGAATGAGGTAAATGTTTATAAAAATACTAGATGCCCTAAATATTCTATTTAAAATTTTATCGAACACTCAAATGAGTGGGTCTCATACTCGTATAAGGGTTAGGCAAAATTTTTATATCTCTAACATTACTCAAATAATAATGTTAAAGGGTTGGCCCATATTTTACTATGTTGACCCATTTCTTTAACCTAGCATATTAAGGCCAAGCACTACAACAAATAAGTTTTTTATGGACAAATTATTGTTCAACTCCATTAGGGACCAGATTAGATTAGTAATTTGGTGGGCTTAACATAAATCATGTTTAGTGCACTGTTGGAAATTAGGTTTTTAGTGGTTCTTAAAAAATGCCGCTACAGCTATCAAAAACACCACTAATTATTTTTGTGACATTTAATACAAAATGTCGAAGATGCAGCCGTTGCTATAACTTTATGACGTTTTAAAAGCATCGCTATATTAGTATAGGCGGCGTTTCAAAAAATGATGCTAAATGTGCTGCGTAATAGTACAATGACGTCACGCAACATTTAGCAATGTTTTAAAAACGTTGTGATAGATCTTTTTAATTTAAAAATATAACTGTTAGCATTATTCTATAGTGGCATTTTAAAACGCCGTTATAGCTTCTTTTTTTTTTTATTATTTTTAATTGCGCTAATTCTGTAAGATTTAACTAAAAAAATACCTATAATAAAGATGAAAAATATTCAATATATTGACTAAATTTGGGTATACATAATATTGGATCAATTCATACTTCTTAATATGCAAAAACATTTCAATTCCAAGATGAAATAAAGTTAAACTAATGCCTAGTGGTAAGTTGAAAGTTATTACAAAATAGATTGGCACAAAAGATGCATATCAAACTAATTATACATACAAGAACTATAAAAGCATCTACCAAGAAACAAAAATTCCCCGGTTTTTCTATTGACACAGTCAAAGAAATGTCTAAAAGATCATTGGAAAAATAAAATGAGATTTGATTTGCACTCTTCAATTCCGGGGTTTATCATGTACTCTTTACAGCACTGGGAAACAGGTTAAAGGCTTCCAACAAACTTTAGTTCCCCCTGCTTACAATAAAACTATCAATGACATTTTTCCCACCAGGTGTAGGAAACATCAAGTGTAGGAAACATGATAACACCCAACCTCTGGTAAAATTAAAGCTTAATCACATTCAATCACCTACCCTTTTGCGTATATCACCTGTCATATAGCATTAAAGCTTATTTCAGCCATCACGTTGATGTGCCACCAACCTGACAGTCTGGTTACAAGAAATATTTAGCACTGGACAGAATGGAAGTGCAGTTTAATAGGTTTAATCATGTTCTTCTATCATGTTCAAAATGACTGGTTGAGCATGATATTAACAATAATCTTCTTTGCTCCATTTTGAACATGATAATAACAAGAAACAATTCATCAAAATGACTGTCCCTTCAAGCTTAATCATGTTCAAAATGACTGCACGTTATTATCACACAATTTCTTTTGGGATAAATATCTGGTTCTGCTCCATAAATTAGAAGAAAAATTCCTCTAGGGTGGGGGGTTGATGGCATCAGAAGGTTTTTTATTATTTATTTTTTATATAATCAACAATGATGTAATTTATGAAGGAAAAGGCTATGTAAGTCAAACAATTTTCTATGTTGCCAATCATATTTTAAATGAAGCCATTCATAATAACACATATAATCATGGGCTACCTTTGACATGCATCAGAATCGTTTAAAATTGGAATATTACTAAACATTTCTTAATTTAGGGAAATTTATGTGAGAATTACATAGTGGTGTGGAATTCTAACTAAGAATGTTGTGACAGACTCCAAGCAAAACTAACATAAGAATGTTAACACTTCATTATTAGCAAAAATAAATGTCTATTCTATATATGAAAAATGTGCATACAGAATGATGTGGCGATATGACATTTTTGAAATTAAGAGTCAACTTCAATTTGTATAAATAAAAATACTGTATAATTTTTATATTTGTATAGCATTACTCCAAAAATAAAGAAGACAAAGATAGTTTCAAAGCAATTCTATAAAATAAAGATTTGAGTTGTTGCTGAAAAATGGAATATCAAGAGAATTGCTTTCCTTAAAAAGGGATATGATGTGATGATCGTTTATTTTAACTAACTTAGAACTCTCACCTAAAATCGTCCGAGCAGCTTCTAGGTAGGAGGGATTTCTCTTGGGCCCTGGATCGGGTGATCTGTAACAGTGGCGGAGAGAGAAGGCAGAAACAAAGGTTACTGATGCAAAGAGTAGCATAATCAATGGGCCTGCAATCCAAATCTCAGTTGTTAATAGGGACTTTTCAACTAATATCACAAACTACAAAAGTATTTGATCAATTGAAACTATTAGTTTCAACAGCAGCTCAAGAATAGAATATCTATCCATCATAACAACTCCATTTAGTAACAATGGTTGGATCTTAAAAGAAACATTTAGTAAGTATCTAAAAAAAAAAAGAAAAAAACCATTTGGTTTAGTAGGAAATAAGAAAACATGTTTCAGACCACTCATTTGATGAGTCCATACACTCTAAGACAGTGTTTGGTTCACTGAAACGAAGGTAGAATGGAATGGAATAATCATTACTTAGCATCCCATTGGATGACCATTCCCTTACAATGTTGAATGATGATTCTATTTGAATGAATTTTCTATCAATTTTTTGCTCTAATTGAAAGCTCATAAACTCACTGCAATATTGAATTTGCACTTTCACAATATGTAAGTGTGCAAATGGTAGTATAAATAATATTTTTCTTATTTTCATAATTAGTACACTTACCTCCAGAAGAAGTGCCAACTGAAACCTTGATGAATGATCTCTCAAACAAGTTCAATTTGACAAGATTTTGAACACCTTGGTAACATGACAAGGTGCCTAAGAAACTCAGCCTCTTCCTTTATGCTTAACATTCCGTACCCAATTGTTATCTTTTCTAAGACTTTTGCGTTTTCAGTTCACTTGTCAGCATTAAAACATTTTTTTTACTTATTTTTCTGCTTTAGCAAACAACCTGATTACTTGATTGGAATATAGGCTATTAATTCAAATGTATTTCAAAATCACCAATATCTTCACAGGTAACTCAGAATTAAGCTGGAAATCAGGATTTCAAGTTTGAATAACTCAAATTACAAAACTGATTCAACACTATTGACTACCAACTATAACTAGATTCGTGGATCATTGAACATTATCAAATTCATGATAAACCAAGTCAACTAGCAGCATCAAGAACAATAAAATATTAACTGTTTACCATAAAATAACTTGTTATTTTGCTATTCAAATAGCAAACTACCTCAAATTCACTATGCATCTACAAACTGATTTTAGTGATAAAACTGTGAGACGTTAAATTTTCAAAACCTCACTTTTAAGTGAGGACCAAGAAGTTGTTGTCTATCGAAAGCATGGCTAGAACATGAGATAGATTCGTAACATTACAACAATTTACAACATCAATTTATAACCGAACAAAACATTTCACACAAACAAAACATCAATCACTGAAACAGAGCAATACTATCGCATTACAGAATTGATAGTCATATATATACAGAGAGAGAGAGAGAGAGAGAGAGAGAGAGAGAGAGAGAAGGGGGTAGATCCAAACCTTTCTGCCTTCTCTCAATGCCTTGATCTCTGCATATGCAATGCCTTGATCTGCACAAATGACAATCAACAACCAAATCAACAGAGAGACCTTTGAAATCAAGAGAGAGAAAGAGCTTTGAAATCAAAATTCAAATTAAAAAAAAAAAGTGTTGTTTACAAAATGCCGTTAAATATAATAAAACATTGGCGTTTAGAAAAATGCCGTTAAAGCCTACATTTCCTGTAGTGAAATCCACAAACTTCAATAGAAAACAACAAAATATGTATATTAACATTATAGCGATAAAATATAATCCTGATCAAAATCTCCAAACAGACCACTACAACTCTTCAAGAAAAGTGAGCACAAAAGACCTTATCAGATCCATTGGTTGGAAAAACCTGTATGGTCATCAATAATTATTATAAAAAACAAACAAACAAACAAATAAACAAAAATTAGCTTGAACTCTTTGGAGTCAGTTACATGCTCACAACAGTAGCAATTATTTTAATCAACTACAAGAAAACAAAGAAAACCAAACAAAATAATCAAAAGACCTTGGATTTGTTATGTTAATGCTTGCAATCAAATATTTCGTCACAAGCTTTGATCTTGCATCTTCCTCTGTAATATGAGCATATGAGCACCTGGCATTTATCTATCCACACATATATACCAAGTTCAATTCAATCTAAAAAATTAAGAAAATATAAAAATAAAGAATAAAATTCAAGAATGAGAACGAGGATGGAAGTTGCACTAAATAGTAGGTGAAGCTTTAGGCTCAAAACCATAACCAATTTGGTACATACATGGGATATATATATATATATATATAGGAAGTAGAAGGTTGCCTTTAAAGGAAGAAATCATATTGTTGTTATTTAACCATTCTGACAACCACATTACCACCAAACCTTTGAATTTTTCTTAACTTAAAATAGACAAACAAACCAATTAAAAATTTGAAAATACAAAAGAAACACGCGATGGTCAAGCTAATACAATCATCAATGTTCATTCTCTTAAATCTACCCCTGAAAAATTAAAACAACACAATAATAATAGGAACAGAACAACACTCAAAAAGGACACGGATTCTTGATTAATATTTAATAACCAATCACTGACACTCTAATTGTTGTCAAACTGAAATAGACAAACAAAAAACAAACTCATAATTTTATGAGCAAATCTATTTATCCATAAAACATTATATTAAGGACTTGTTTAGGAACCTTGCTTTTTGATCACATCCTTCTCTCTACTTTTCGGCACATATTATATAAGGTAATCTTAGAACTTAACATATACATGGTAGGAACCATTACGATGAAGAAGAAACTGAGCACCTCAATCACTACCCCTCAAAAAATCAAAAATTCCCATAATGCCCAAATAAGTAAAGATCCTTACAAATTACAAATCTTAAACTTTGTAAACTCATCACCCAAAATCCAACAAAAATTTTAAGCCTTTAACTCACAGATATGACAAATATAAAAAATAACCAATTTTTGTAAAATAAAAAAGCATAAATCGAAAACTTTCAATAATAAGTAGAGAGTTACCCTCAAAGGAAGAAGAGCTCATTGTTGTTATTTAATTACTCTGACCATCACATTACCACCAAAGCTCTTAACTTTTCTGAACCAGAAATAGAGAACTAAATTAATTAAAATTTTGAAAATAAGAAAACAAATTTAGGACAATCAAATAGAAATCCCAAACATCTAGTTAGTAGCAAAGTATTACAACTTTAATTCCATATCACCAAAAAATATATTACAACCCAAACAAAGCTAATGTAGGAAATTGAAATTGAGCCAATAATAAAACAACATAGCAAACAAAACCTTATCAAGTAAAAATCCAACAAAACAATAAATAAATAAATTAAAAAAAAAAATCCATATCATAACCTAACTCAATCAATCCAAAAATTAGAAATTAGAAAGAAAAAAAAAAAAAAAAATGGCAACCCAAGCTCAACCTATATTATCAAAAAAATCCCCAATTATCTCTACAAAATCTTAATTTTGGAGTCAGCTTGAATAATAAGATTCAGAGCAAAAATAAAAGGATAATCTCAAAGAAATCAAATACAGTTATTGGATTATTAGATGCAACACGTAACGGTTGGTTGCTTGACCAATCCCACAATTTTACCCATAGCAATCAAGAGTAGCCAAAGGAGAAAGTACTGTGCATAATTTGTGGATATGGATTTTGGAGGTTAACAAAAATAAAAAGAAGAGAATTAAAAATAAAATAGAATAAATTACCAGATAGATTCAGAAACCATCTCTGGCACTGCTCTTGTCAAAAACAAAATGAACATGGAAACCATTTCAAAAATCCATTTTAGATTCATAAAATATAAAATTATTTCAAAAACCCATTCCAGAAAATAGAAACTATTTCAGAAACTCATTTCAATCAAAGAACAGATGTTACAAAAATCAAATCATTTCAAAACCATTTCACATAGAAACTATTTCAGAAAATAGAGAAAGAAATAAATCAATGGCAAACCTGTTCCAGCCAAACCCAGCTTTGGCTAGTGACCTTCAATACAATATTGTGAAAAAATATAACAAAAGATCTCATTAAACAAGCTAAACAACAATAAAACAGATTTGCTAAATTACAAACCTTTAAAGTTGGGTTTGTCACCATCATCATTAGTTGCAATATAATCATAGAGCTCTGTTATTTTATCTTCATTATTAACTCTAATCCAAAGCATCATCTCATAGTAAGCTAATCTTAATGGTGAATTCGAATTCTCCTCATAGATAACTTCACAGAAATATACAAATTCTTGTACCATCTCCATGTTGATTAAAAACATCTCAGAAATGGACCATAAGTTTCCTCCTCTAGTCACCAACTCACCATCAAGAATATACCTAGAGCACATTCATTTCATTTCACAAATCCTGATTAAACTTGTAGTTTCTTGCTTAAAATTTCAATAACCAAATCGAGAGAGACGGGAAGGAAGAGAGAGAGAGAGAGAGAGAGAGAGAGAGAAATCAATACCTTGCTGGTGCAAATGGTGGTGGCGGTGCAGATGGTGGTCGCGGTGGAGCTTCGAAATCGAGAGAGAGAACTTCAAAATTGAAATCGTTTTGATATCTCTGAGACCAATCTGAATCTCTGAATCTCAAAGATGAATCTCTAAGAAATCAAGCACAGCCAAAGATGAAATCAGATCTATAGAGAGAGAGAGTCGGTGGAGCTTTGAAATTGAGAGAGAGATCTTCAAAATTGAAATCGCTCTGAGACGAAATCGAAATCACTCTGAATCTCAAAGATGAACCTGTATGAATCTAAATCTCAAAGAAAATCGTTCTGAGTCGAAATTGTTCTCTAGGGTTTAGAAGCAATTGGGGGTGAGCAAGAGAAAGGCGCGATTTGAAGGCGTGAGGATTCACAATAAGGGCTTACAAAAGGCTTTAACAATCATTCTCAGCTTCAAAATGGGCTCTGAGAATGAGAGAGAGAGAGAGAGAGAGAGAGAGAGAGAGAGAGAGAGAGAGAGAGAGAGAGAGATCGCTCGCTCGAGATCTGTGTGTATAACATCTCAGATTCAAAATAAGGGTTTCAAAACAAAGGGAGAGAGGAGGCGCGTGAGGCTAATGGATTTGGAGGCGTTTTTAAACGCCTACTATTATAAAATAGTGTCGCTTTTGTTTAAAGGAATATGCGACGTTTAAAAAATGTCGTTAAATGTGAATAAAAGTGACATTTAAAAAATGTCATTAAAAAAATGCCACAATATCTCCTTTTTCCTGTAGTGATAGCAAAAATTGCAATGGGAAAATCCCCCAACTGAAGGGAATTATCATTCCCCCATCGGGGGGGATTGAGGGTGGAAGGATAATTTTGCTCCCCACTTTACAAAAATAAAAAATGTTAAATTCATTTTACCCTTTTATGATTTGAGGCCAAAACCGTTTATGGTTCAAGTATAGGTAGAAAGTCCTTAAATGGTTTTAGATTAAAGTTACATTGTTGGTTTTTCCTTCCAAATTAACAAAAGGTGTATTACACACACCAATTTTTAGAGTGTGTTTCATTTTATGAAAAAATAAAGTTAAATTAACACAACAAAAAGATCATTTTAGTCTTATTTCTTCCAAACCTAAAATTAAATTAATATGTTAATTAAAATAAAATAAATTAAAGATTAATCTAAAATATAAAATAAATTAAAGATTGTCTTAAAATATAATTAAATAAAAATATGAAGTAAATAATAATTAAGAATTGATATAAAATATAATTAAATTAAAATTAGATTAACATGCTAGGAATTATAATTAAGAATTAAGAAGTTAGGATTAATTATGATCTAAAATATAATTAGATTAAAATTATATTAAAATTTTAAGAATTACAATAGATAATTAAGAATTTAGGATTAATTGTGATATATGAAAATAATTAAATTAAAATTAAAACTGAATTTTAAGAATTATAAAAAATAACTAATAAAATTCACCGATCAAAAAAATAAATTACTAATAATTTATGATTAAGTGTATTTTAATTGAATTAATGTTAGATATTATAAATTATGTGTATGAGAGAGGAAATACAAAAAAAATAACGAAAATGATATAATATTTGAGAGTATTATAGTCATATCACGTCTATAATTGACGATATTAAGAGATATACTTTAGTCCAAACTTATATGAGATTTTTTTGACTATATTTAAACTATAAGAAGTAAAATGTTTTGGTCTCAAACCACAAGAGGGTAAAATGAATTTAACCCAATAGAAAATTTACATTTTATATAATGAGGATCTTTATGTATTTTTATAGATTTAATCTCAACCAACAAACAAACCCTATTTATCATGTATTTTCAATTTAATACTACCATACTAGTAATCTCATAACCTAATTTCACCCTACTCATAATTTCAATCAATTTAATCTGACAAACAAATATGATCTAAAGGATGAAATAGAAAATTCAACTATAAAATTAAGAACATCGTAAAATTCCCTCCAATTATCTAACGGTGAGGGATTCAATTAAATGCAACACAAATGTCAAGGAAAGTTAACTAATTTTTCAATATAAATAAGGTCACACCGTTTGTTAGCTAACATCATTTAGTGCAATGGTGAATTACCAATATGTCTTTTTTGAGATTCTAATTTTCATTATGTGAGAAGAACAAATAGAAGTGGAAACAAATCTAATTTTAATTCTAGAAATACAAAAAAACAAAAAAAAACCCTAAGTGACAAATACAAAAGATTTCTTATTTCCAACAACAAATTTTCAATAATAAAAAAAAACCTCTTCAATGAAAAACCCCCAAAAAAACACCCAAAACCAAACCCCCAAAATAAATTCTTGCATCCTATTCACTTATCTTGTCTGCATTTGCATCGATTTTGGGGTTAGAGTTGGCTCAGTTAGCATCTCCTATCTGTGTAGAGTCACTTATAGGTAGTGAGATGGTTTTGAAGTAGGGATACCGGGGTTGTGATATAGAGGTTGTCAATTGCCGACTTCCTTTTTCATTTGTGTTGATTGACATGTCTAGCTTTGATGTTATTTTGGGTATGGACTAGTTGTCATCATATCGGGCTATTATAGATTACTACCGTCAGAGGGTTACTGTATATACCTTGAGCAGTGATTGCTTTTATTTCTTGGGGGACCGGGCTGATAGAGCCTTATCACCGGTGTATAATCCACGTGGGCGGAGTGAACTTAGTTGCCTTCTTGCCAATTTCTTGGGTGGTGAGTGTGAGGAGGTTCGGGTTGAGTTGTCAAGGGTGGTTTGTGAATACCCGAATGTCTTTCTTGAGGATCTTACCAGTTTACTATCTCATCGAGAGATCGAGTTCTCTTTTGACTTAGTGCCTGGCACAACACTGATTTCTGTGGCACCATATAAGTTTGCACCAACTGAGTTAAGTGAGTTGAAGATTCAATTCCAGGAATTGTCAGATAAGGGTCTCATCTGCCCTAGTACTTTGCCGAGGGGAGCACCGGCTCTTTTTGCCAAAAAGAAAGATAGTGCATTGCGACTTTGTATAGATTACCAGAAGTTAAACTAGGTAATTGTCAAGAACAAGTACCTAATGCCTTGTATAAATGATTTGTTTGATCAGTTGAAGTGGTCTTGTTACTTCACTAAGATAGACCTAAGATCAGGCTATCACCAGTTGAGAGTAAGGAAGGAGGATATCTCGAAGATGGCATTCCATATGAGGTATGATTTCTAGTGATGCCCTTTGGGCTAACCAATGCACCAGATGTGTTTATGGACTTGACGAATTGGATCTTTTGTGAATTCCTAAACCGTTTTGTGGTTGTTTTTGTGGACAACATCTTGATTTATTCACCCTCTGAGGAGGAGCACGAAGGACACTTGCGAGTGGTGCTTGAGTTGCTTAGAGTCCATAAACTGTATGCTAAGTTTGGAAAATGTGAATTCTGGCTGAGAGAAGTTAAATTCTTAGGCCATGTAGTATTTGGGAAAGGGGTGATTATAGATTCATCCAAGATAGAGGCAGTGCAAGATTGGGAGCAACCTAAGAATGCTTTTCAGATCCGTAGTATCTTGGGGTTGACTGGGTATTACTGTCGGTTTGTGAAAGATTTTTCTAGATTAGTTTCACCGTTAACTAGACTGATGAGGAAGGGAGTTAAGTTTGTATGGAATGAGACTTGTGAGAAGTTTTTTCAAGAGCTTAAGGTTAGACTTACCATTGTTCCAGTATTGATTATTCCAGAGAGGGGTTTGGGCTATTCGGTGTATTGTGATGCCTTAGGGGAAGGTTTGGGTTGTGTATTGATGCAAGAGGGGAAGGTAATAGCCTATGGCTCGCGACAGTTGAAAACTCATAAGAGGAACTACCCTACTCACGACTTAGAGTTAGTGGCGGTGATCTTTGCCTTGAAGATTTAGAGGCATTACCTGTATGTTGAGAAGTTTGAAGTGTTTTCTGACCATAAGAGTTTGAAATATCTGTTTACCGAGAAAGATTTGAATTCGAGACAGAGGAGGTAGATAGAGTTTATAGAGGATTATGACTTTGAGTTAAATTATCATCCAGGAAAAGTCAATGTCGTAGCCGATGCTTTGAGTAGGAAATCCATTGGTAGTGTGTGGCTTGCTTTTCGTGCTCCTTTCGGATATAACTAGCCCCACAGTTCATACTTCAGTGGTTCTGAATCTAATTTCACAAAGTACAATGTGAAATAGTGAAAACACAAAAGAGTCCAAATCTGGCAATTCTTTTGGAAAATTGATGTTTGAATCAAATGCCAAAAATGAACTGCTTTGCTAGATTTCAAAGTCGCCACCAAAAATTTTTTTTGGGAAATTTAGGAAACCCGAGACTTGTGCCAAAGGCTACTTGTCCGTCATCACCAAAGTGTCTTGGCTCGGGAACTTAGGTACGAGAGGGGAAGGTCATGAATTGAGCACCCCACTCGCCCGATCAAAGATCGGCCTCTACTAACCATGATGCAATTTTTATTTACATTATATGCTCTTGTTCCGGTTAGCTATTTTTACTATGTGACGCACACAAGTATAGACTTATTTGCAAAAGTTGGAACATTTTCATGTTTGGTTTGAAAATTGTTTTTGATACCTGTCACTTGAAAAGGTGAGTTTGTACATACATTAATCAATTTGTCCTAATTTTGGCAATTAGCCTCTATCCACAGGCATTCAAACAGGTGTATCATTTAAGCAATTAGCCTCATGGAAATATTCTTGGCATGGCAGCACAAACATTCGATGCAAGATACTAAAACTCAAAATTGCTCACCTAGTACTCTGAGCCAAAACAAAATTATTAGAAAATATGCATGCTCCTAGCAAATGCAATATGACTAAATGCAACACATACATTATGTAATTTATAGGCTCGGTTATAAGCATGGCATATGATTTCATTCAAAACATGCGATGAAGCATGTATTCAGGCAATGAATTTGAACATCGATATTGGGTTAGTATGATGAGTCGAACCTTGGATGCATGCAAGGCAATGGATGCAAAGCATAAATGCTAATTTGGAAAATGATGTTCTATACTAACCATCATAAGCAAATAAGTAAAAGGGAGAAAGACGTGGGGTTGGAAAACATACAACTTATTACATGTTGGCCCTCATATAAGAGGGTCCGAATTAAAGTCTGAAAGTCCGATTTAAACTAATTATTAATAAACCGAATGAATAAATAAGAAACTAACTAGCTAATTTATAATTAACTACTTATTACAAATTCTAATGGATCCCAAAGAAATGAATTAGCTATCTAAGTTAACTAGCTATAACAATTACAAATAAACAATGGCTACAACAATATATTAATTAAGTACAACAACAATAATTAATTACAACAATAATAATTATTATTAATCATCAAACAAGGATGCACAAGGATGCACAATGCTCGTATGCGCAGCGTCCAGAAACTGCTCTGTCTGCTTAGGTCTGCTCTGTTTCACCTTCAGCCACTGCCCTCTGTTTTCTGCAAAGCATACTGCTGACCAAACATTGATGGCCAGCTGGCCCTCAATGAAGCCCAGCTAGGCCTAAATAAGGCCGGACATGCCTTAATTTCATGCAAAATCCTATTTTGTGCTGTGAAGTGAAAACAGTACAGACAGAGTTGTTCTGAACTCTGTTTGTCTCTCTTACGCTTCTCTATCATAGGAAAGCCTTAAGAAAAGATTAGAACTATTTTCGAAGCCATCAATGAGCAAGTTGATTGCTTGATGATTTCGGATACAATTTGGACAAAGATAATAAATGCAATGAATAACAACCACCCCTCTTTCCTATCATAGAGTGAACTCAAAGAGGGAGATAGAGACGCTTCAAGGTTCATCAAAACATCATGAATTGATGTAAGACAACCCTTGACAAAATGGACTCGACATAACATCCGGTTGAACCCAAGCAATATACTTTATTTTCTTTATGTAGATTGGTTCATTTTAAGCCAAGTTCATTAGTCTTTGCCATTCTTTAACCCATTTGTCCAAGATGATTGTTATGTCCACTAAATATTATGTACACTAAGTGAGAAATATGTCAAATGGGAGGTGATTCTCAACAAGAAAAAAAGGCTATGCCGTTGACAATGAACCTCCGTAGAGATTAAGCCATTAAGCATAGGTCTCTATTTCATGTTTTGAATAACCGTCAACCGAATGAAATAACTCTCAAATGAAAGAAATGAATGGTAAGTTGATTATTTAAATGAGGTTCTTAAACATGGGAATTAGTTAAAGAAAAGCTTAGAAAAGCATGCAACAAGCTATGTATGCAAACTTATGAGACAACAAGCAAAATAATCAAAGCATGAACTAATTAAACAACTTAGGACAGCCCTAAAATAGCGCTTAATGGGTAAAAAATAGTGGCTCAAAGTGCATGAAAAGAGCCTAAAAAGCTAAACAACAAAGAGAGACAACAAGGCTAGTAGGTAAGAACAAGGAGGGGTGGCTAACCCCTCCACTTTTTGTAACAACCCTGACCCACGATTAACGTTAATCCATACTTAAGTATGCCTAACAAGTAATTAAGAAGAAATTTTGAGTTAATTACATGAGGATTACATTATTTGTGTTAATATTTGTTTAATGTAGGAAGATCTATTCATATTTTTGTTTCGGTTTCTGAATTGAAGGCCTTATCGGCATCCGATTCAGAAATTGACTTGATTTATGTGTTAATTAAGAATTTTTAGAATTTTATGGTGGGTTTAATTAAAATTCAGTTAGGAATGATTAAATTAGATTAATTTAATGGCTCATTTGATTAGTCTTAATTAACTATCATTAGGCAAGCCTAGATAAGGCTTCTTAAGTGATCCCACTCATTCTTTTCTTCCACTCCAACACATCTTGAGCTCATACACACACACACACACACACACATGTGTAGAGAGAGTGAGAGACCTGGGAGAAGCCTTAAACAAGGAATTCGGTAGAGAATTAAGGAGAATTGAAGAAATTGATCAAGAACTCACTAGAATTCAAGGAGTTGAGAGCTTAAGGTAAGAAATCAAGTCTTTAGTTGTGTAATTAGGGTACTTATCATATGTATTCAAAGTAATTAAGTGAGTTGAAGCAAGAATTAAACTTAATGAAGTAGATGGAATGATGTCCCATGACTAAGCTTGTACATAGAATAAATTCATATTCGTATTCTTATTCAATGTGTATACAGAATTTAGAATTCATGTTTGATCATACATAGTTCATTCGTTAGCACTAACAGATTGTTTAAAGAGCATCATAGATCATACTTGTCAGTTCCATAGAGGAACCTCTAGTCGGGTACGGATAATTTGTCAGTTCCATAAAGGAACCTCCAGCCGGGTACAGATAACTTATCAGTTCCATAAGGAACCACCAGTCTGGGTACAGATAGCATAATTCAATCATAGCATAAATACCACAAACATTTGTTAGAGTCAAACAATCATTCATAGTATTAAACATGGCATTTCATAGAACAGATCTTATTCCATATATAGAAAATTATTTAACTTGAACATAGCTTTATTAAGTTATTACTCACAGATAATAGATAGCTCCAACTAAATGGACAGAGTGGGCAATTCAGATATCTTGTGGCACGTGACCTACGCAAATACAGAATGAATACGTACTGAATTACACACCCGGAATCATTAACTTGGTTCTTTTTTATTTTGGTGTGTTTATACTTCTTTATCCTCATTATGAAGTTTTAAACTTGGCCTAGGTATGCCTAGGATGGAATGAGAATAGAAAAATGCACTTGAAAACACTTAACAAAAATTGCTGAAAATAGGGTCCTCGCTCGAGCGTAACTTCCTACGCTCAAGCAGACATGCAAAATGTGAGTGGTTGCTCGAGCGCAAGATCTGTCGCTCGAGTAGTCTGTAAACTTTTGTAAAAGTGCTAGTTGCTTGCTTTTTCCACTCGATGCTCGCTCGAGTGCAATTTTTGTCACTCAAGCGATTTGCAAAACATAAGAACTTTCGGGAGCATGCATTTCACACTCGAGCGGACTTCTGGTTGCTCGAGTGTAAGTGCACGCACTCAGAGTGGTTGCTCAAGCGTGGATTTCTTCGCTTGAGCGTAGGAGCATAATGATGGAATTTCCAGATTTGCTCCCAAGCTCAAAACTCAAATTCAAAGCCATTTAACTCAACCTTTGGGCCCCAAAACTTGAGAAAACATGCCCAACCTTGGAAAACACGAAGAATTGAAGATTATTTCATGAAATCAAGGCCCAAAAGCATGTCAATTGTGCAAAATACAACTTGAAAAGTTAGAACATGATGTGAACATGTCATGCATGTGTTTATTTAAGTTCATAGCTTCCAAAATATGATCAAATGAGATATTTTACTTAAAAACATGGTGAATCCTTAAACTTCGACCAAAATATGAACATGCATGGGACAATTCTTAGACAACATGCTCTAAATGCAATGTGATGTACATTCAAGTATGTACTCTTCATTTAACCCTTTACTCTGTTATTATTCACTGGGCTCCTATTCACTATTTATATTATGTATGTAGGTGATTAGGTACGTGACCACGCTCAGAGTTGAGGACCTGGCATTTTAGTTTTTGTTAGCCAACCTTTGTGCCTCCCGAGGAGGTTTCGGATTAAGCCAAGTCTGGTGGCTGTGTTATTATGACTATATAAGATTTTGTTCCTTTGCTCCATGACCAAGTTTCTCTGTTTTTATGTACATGAAGTGACGTGTAAATGCTGTATCTTTTGACGTCACTCGTATGTTTATAAAAGTTTAAGATTATCTGTCCCATGTATGTCTTCACAGCTTGATGGACTATGTATATTTTATGTATTTGCTTCCGTAGCCTCTAATTATTCACTATTATGTTAAGAGGCCTTTGGTAATCCAAGGATTACTGGACAATTATGACGCTAAACCTATAGGGGCGGGTTTGGGCCGTGATATAGTGGTATCAGAGCACGTGTTCTACTATACACACGAGTCCATATGAGCTTAGGATGTCCTAGTAAGAAGTAGGGGCATTCCATCTGCATGTGTAAGTGTGTGTGTTTTTTTTAGAGTGAAAGCATAAATCTGATTATGATCACATGATATGGAAACAAATAATTTGAATAATGTAAAAATGACTATTTGCCTATGTTTATAATATTCCGTTTACCTATAGCAAATGGAAAGATACAAGAAGTGATGGAACAACTGAATCATCTAAGGCTCGAATGAGCTGTATGGAACAAAGGCTTGCAGCTTTAACTAAGGCAATGACTCAACAACAATAGAGGCAACAACCCTGACCTTCTCCACCAGTCCAAGTTGAGCCAGATAACAATGATCTCATAAATTTAACTCAGAAGTTCTTGTAAATGAAACCGCTGACCTTTTTAGGTGGCATTGAGCCGTTAAAAGTAGAAACGTGGTTACTTGAAATGGAGAAACTATTTGAAGTATTCCCTTGTTCTGAGATTCATAAAGTCCTTCTGGCCACCTACACTCTGAAAGATGAAGCCCGGAGGTGGTGGTTATTAATCCGAAACAGTAATGAGAATATGACATGGGCACAATTTAATGCGATCTTCTATGATAAGTACTTCTCTCAACGTTTCCGGGATCAGAAAGTTTCTGAATTCCAAGAACATAAACAAGGCAGGATGTCCGTGGCTGAGTATGAGGCCAAATTTACTGAGTTGGCTCGATTTGCTCCACATAGGGTGGATACTGATTACAAGAAGGCACGAAAATTTGAAGGCGGACTGGATCTGGAAGTATTTGACTGAGTGGGCATCTTGAAATTGCCTACCTGTGTGGAAATTTTAGACAGAGCAATAATGGCGGAAGCCACAATAGTAGCAATGAAACAAGTCAAGGCATCAACAACAGAATGGAGAAGCAAAAGATCTGCGTCTAATTTTTGGAAGGGCCGTTCCTTCTTCGCAAACCAAAGTAGTGGGTCTATGCCAATTTGTTCAGAATATGGAAGGAAACATAAAGGTATGTGTCATCGTGCATCGGGTGCGTGTTTTCGCTGTGGCAAAACCGGTCACATAATTAAGGACTGTCAAATGAGGTTTGACAATGGAAATCATCTAGCAGCAAGTTCAACCGGATCTACTCCTATAATGAGGCCTAATGCAAGAACTAATGTCACGAATAACACCGAGAATGAAACACTAAGGCAAGGGAGAGTGTTTGCTCTAGTACCTGGGATGTACAGAATACTGAGCCAGTAGTGTCAGGTATAATTCCTATCTGTACACAGAATGCCTATGTACTAATTGATTCTGGTTCTAAGCATTCATTTATATCGCATGCTTTTTCTAGGAAGTTGGCTAGATCGTTAGAACCTATGAATTGCATACTATCTGTGTCTACACCATTGGGAAGTTCTATGACGTGCAACCATGTATATCCTGCATGTGATGTTTTGATTGGTGATATGACATTGTACGTTGATTTGCTGCCTTTGAGCATTAACCACTTTGATTGTATATTGGGCATCGATTGGTTGTCAAAATATTGTGCCACCATTGATTGTGTGAATAAAACTGTCACGTTTAAACCACCTAGTATGCCTGAGTTTGTTTTCACTGGGAATGGGGTAGTTCCTCCACCATACTTGATTTCGTTTATGAAAGCCAGAAAATTGTTGAGAAAAGGTTGTCGGGGTTACTTGTGCAGTGTAATGCCTATATCTTTAGATAGTACCAGTGTGGAAGCTATTCCTATGGTTTGTGAATTTCCTGATGTGTTTCCTAATGACCTACCCGGAAATCTAATTGATAGGGAAATTGAGTTTACCATTGATGTATAACTTAGAACACAACCTATCTCTAAAACTCCATATAGAATGTCGACTTCTGAACTAAAAGAATTAAAAGTTCAACTCCAAGAACTCTTCGGCAAGAAATTCCTCCGTCCGAGTACCTCACCTTGGGGAGCCCCAGTGTTGTTTGTTAAAAAGAAGATAGATCTTTGCGGCTATGTATCGATTATCGTGAGTTGAATAAAGTAACCGTAAAGAACAAATATCCATTATCCCAAATAGATGACCTGTTCGACCAACTTCAGGAAGCCTAAGCGTTTTCTAAAATTGACCTTAGATCTGGGTATCACTAGTTAAAGGTCAAGGTAGAAGACATAGAGAAAACTGCATTCAGAATTAGATATGGACATCATGAATTTTTGGTAATGCCATTTGGTAACTAATGCACCTGCGGCATTCATGGATTCAATGAATAGAGTGTTCAAACAATTTTTGGATGAATTTATTGTTGTCTTTATTGATGATATATTGATTTACTCCAAAAGCAGGGAAGAACATGAGAATCATTTGAGAATTGCCTTATAAATTCCAAGGGAAAAGGAGTTATATGCAAAATTTTCCAAATGTGAATTTTGGCTGGATAGCGTGGCCTTTTTGGGCCATGTAATCAACAAGGATGGCATAACGGTAGACCCACAGAAAATTGAAGCTATTGTGGACTGGCCTAAACTGACGAATGTGTCAGAAGTTATAAGTTTTCTAGGACTTGCAGGCTATTACTGCAGATTTGTGAAAGACTTTTCAAAACTTGCTATGCCATTGACCCAATTAACCCAAAAAAATGTATCATTTGATTGGAATGATCAAAGGGAGTCTGCCTTTCAAGAGTTAAAGACCAGATTAGTAACTGCACCGATTTTGACTTTGCCTAATGGTATTGATGGGTTTCAAATTTACAGTGATGCATCTTACAAAGGTTTAGGCTGTGTATTAATGCAAAATGGAAAGGTAATTGCTTATGCTTCTCAGCAACTCCGACCACATGAAAAGAATTACCTGACTCATGATCTTGAACTGGCAGTTGTGGTGTTTGCTTTGAAAATTTGGCAACATTATTTGTATGGTGTGACTTGCGAGGTATACACCGACCATAAAAGTTTGAAATACTTCTTTACCCAAAAAGAACTGAACATGAGATAGAGAAGATGGCTGGAATTGATCAGAGACTATGATCTACAGATTTTATATCATCCAGGAAAAGCTAATACTGTGGCAGATGACTTAAGCCGAAAGTCAATAGGAAATTTGTCATGTTTGCTTACTGGTTAGAAAGAATTACTATGCGATTTGGAAAAGAATGAGATTGAATTTATATTACGAGAACAAGGTGGGATCTTAACTGCTATCTCTACCCAGCTTGCAATCATCGAAGAAATTAAAAAGAAATAACTACAAGATGAGTTCCTGAAAAAGATTGTGGATGAAATTGACTCAAAACTGAGGCCGAGATTTGTACTTGACAATAATGTGTTGAAATTCCAGAATCGCCTTTGTGTACCAAATTGTTGTGATTTGAGAAAACATGTTATGACTGAAGCTCATAATTCTAAGTTTGCTATGCATTTAGAGAACACAAAGATGTATCAGGACTTGAAACAAAACTTCTGGTGGTTAGGAATGAAAAAGGGCATTGCAGATTTTGTGGCTAGATGTTTACATTGCCAACAAGTTAAAGCCGAACATCAACGACCCGCTAGTTTATTACAGCCACTTACAATACCAGAATGGAAATGGAAGCACATTACCAAGGACTTCATCGTGGGATTGCCTCGCTCTTCTCGAGGTATGGATTCTATCTGGGTTATAGTTGATCGTTTGACTAAATTTGCCAATTTTCTGTCTATTAAAACTATTTATAATGCGGACAAGTTAGCTAACATATATGTGAATGAAATTGTGAGATTACATGGTGTACTAGCATCTATTGTATCTGATAGAGATTCGAAATTTACATTAAGATTCTGGCAGAGTTTACAATAGGCTTTGGGAACCGAATTGTAGTTGAGTAGTGCCTACCATCCACAGCCAGATGGTCAATCTGAAAGAACCAATCAGACTTTGGAAGATATGTTACGGATGTGTGTGTTAGACTTCCAAAGGAGTTGGGAGACTTATCTTCCTTTAGCCGAGTTTGTATACAATAATAGCCACCATTCAAGTATTGGTATGGCCCCATATGTAGCTTTGTATGGTAAGAAATGCCATTCTCCGATTTGTTGGGCCGAAATAGGTGATTGACCCTTATTGGGACTGGAGTTTGTGCAAGAGACGACTGAAAATATGAAATTGATTCGGCAAAAACTGAAAATTGCACAAAGTCGCCAGAAGAGCTATGTCGATGTCTGAAGAAGAGACAGGGAATATGAAGTCGAGGAGCACGTATTTATCGAAATGACTCCAATGAAAGGCCAGACACGGTTTGGCGTGAAAGGAAAATTGGCACCAAGATATGTTGGACCCTATGAAATCCTTGAGAAGATTAATTCAGTGACGTATCGGGTAGTTTTACCGCCAGTCATGGAACATATGCACAATGTATTTCATATCTCTATACTTCGGGATTATTTGAGAGATCTACTATATGTGATAGAACTGACTCATGTATTTCTAAAAGATGATTATACAGACGAGGAGAGACCAATGCAAATTGTGAACTGTTGAATCAAAAGATTGAGAAACAAGGAAATTCCGTTAGTGAAGGTTGATTGGCAGAATCATGGAGGAACTTATGCAACTTGGGAGACAGAAGAAGACATGATGAGAAGATACTCTAAGTTGTTTTCTTTGAATCCGATGTTCTTTTAGAATGAAGGTAACTCAAGTTTGCAGGACCAAACTCTTTAAGGGGGGGGAAGACTGTAACAACCCCGACCCATGATTAACGTTAATCCATGCTTAAGTATGCCTAACAAGTAATTAAGAAGAAATTATGAGTTAATTACATGAGTATTGCATTATTTGTGTTTATATCTGTTTAACGTAGGAAGATCTGTTCATATTTTCGTTTTGGTTTGCGAATTGAAGGCCTTATCAGCATCCGATTTAGAAATTGACTTGATTTATGTGTTAATTAGAATTTTTAGAATTTTATGGTGGGTTTAATTAAAATTCAGTTCGGAATGATTAAATTAGATTAATTTAATGGCTCATTTGATTAGGCTTAATTAACAATCATTAGGCAAGCCTATATAAGGCTTCTTAAGTACTCCCACTCATTCTTTTCTTCCACTCCAACACATCTTAAGGTCACACACACACACACAAACGTGTAGAGAGAGTGAGACCTAGGAGAAGTCTTTAACAAGGAATTTGATAGAGAATTAAGGAGAATTGAAGAAATTGATCAAGAACTCACTAGAATTCAAGGAGTTGAGAGCTTAAGGTAAGAAATCAAGTCTTTAGTTGTGTAATTAGGGTACTTATCATATGTATTAAAAGGAATTAAGTGAGTTGAAGCAAGAAATTAAACTTAATGAAGTAGATGAGAAGAGTACATACTTGCATGTACATTACATTGCATTTAGAGCATGTTATCTAAGAATTGTCCCATGCATGTTCATATTTGGGTTGAAGTTTAAGGATTCACCATGTTTTAAAGTAAAATATCTCATTTGATCATGTTTTGGAAGCTATGAACTCAAATAAACACATGCATGACATGTTCACATCATCTTCTAACTTTTCAAGTTGTATTTTGCACAATTGACATACTTTGGGACCTTGATTTCATGAAATAATCTTCAATTCTTCGTGTTTTCCAAGGTTGGGCATGTTTTCTCAAGTTTTGGGGCCCAAAGGTTGAGTTAAATGGCTTTGAATTTGATTTTTGAGCTTGGGAGCAAATCTGGAATTTCCAGAATTCTGCTCCTACGCTTGAGTGAAGGAATCCATGCTCAAGCGAGCACTCTGAGTGCGTGCACTTCCGCTCGAGGGACTAGAAGTCTGCTCGAGCGTAAAATGCATGCTCCCAGAAGTTCTTATGTTTTGCAGATCACTTGAGCGACAAAAGTTGCGCTCAAGCAAGGTCATGTCTCTCACGTTTGAGCGAGCATCGAGTGGAAAAAGCAAGCAACCAACACTTCTACAAAAGTTTATAGACCGCTCGAGCGACCACTCAGATTTTACATGTCCACTCGAACGTAGGAAGTTACGCTCAAGCGAGGACCTTGTTTTCAGCAATTTTTGTGAAGTGTTTTCAAGTGCAGTTTTCCTTCCTCATTCCATCCTAGGCATACCTAGGCCAAGTTTAAAACATCATAATGAGGATAAAGAAGTATAAACACACCAAAATAAGAAAGAACCAAGTTAATGATTCCGGGTGTGTAATTCAGTACGTATTCATTCTGTATTTGCGTAGGTCACGTGCCACAAGATATATGAATTACCTACTTTGTCCGTTTACTTGGAGCTATCTGTTATCTGTGAGTAATAACTTAGTAAAGCTATGTTCAAGTTAAATAATTTTCTGTATATGGAATAAGATCTGTCCTATGAAATGCCATGTTTAATACTATGAATGATTGTCCGACTCTGACAAATGTTTATGGTATTTCTGCTATGATTTAATTATGTTATCTGTACCCGAACCGGTGATTCCTTATGGAATGACAAGTTATCTATACCCGGCTGGAGGTTCCTTTATGGAACTGACAAGTTATCCGTACCCGGCCAGAGGTTCTTCTATGGAATTGACAAGTATGAGCTATGATGCTCTGTAAACAATCTGTTAGCGCTAACAAATGAACTATGTATGATCAAACATGAATTCTGAATTCTATATACACATTGAATAAGAATACGAATATGAATTTATTCTATGTACAAGCTTAGTCATGGGACATTATTTATTTGACCATTTACTCTGTTATTATTCACTAGGCTCCCGCTCACTATTTATATTATGTATGTAGATGATTAGGCACGTGACTAGGCTTAGAGTTGAGGACCTGGTGTTTCAGTTTTTGTCAGCCAACCTTTGTGCCTCCCGAGGAGGTTTCAGATTAAGTCAAGTCTGGTGGTTGTGTTATTATGACTGTATAAGACTTTGTTCCTTTGCTCCATGAACAAAGTTTTTTTTTTTTTTTTTTTTTTTTTTTATGTACACGAAGTGACGTGTAAATACTGTATCTTTTGATGTCACTCATATGTTTATAAAAGTTTAAGATTATCTGTCTCATGTATGTCTTCATAGCTTGATGGACTACGTATATTTTATGTATTTGCTTCCGCAGTCCCTAATTATTCATTGTTATGTTAAAAGGGCTTTGGTAATCCAAGGATTACTGGCCGGTTACGACGCTAAACCTATAGGGGTGGGTTTGGGTCGTGACACTTTTGAAACCTCAAAGCATGATTTTTAGCCTCTTTTAAACTCTGAAAAACAATTTAGAAAGCAAAGAAAATGATGTAAAAGCAAGGGTTTGAACTATAGGTGAAGGTGTAAGAAAGAATGTTAACTCTCTCTACCCTTTGGTAGCTCTCCAAACCCAAGCTTAGACACTTGAAAGAGAATCAAAATAACACAAAAATACAAGAACTTGATAGTAAATGATAGAAATGAAAGCAAGAGAAAAAAATAAAAAGCTTATACCTCTTGACAAAGGTAAGCTCTTTGTTGTGAATCAAACTAAGTCCAAACACACTCTCAAGCTTGAATTGTGATGCTCAAGGCTCAACCAAGGTTCCTAGGCTAAGGTGTGAAGGTGTATATGGTGTATGGATATAGGTTCAAGGTGGTACGCTTGCTCAAAGGTAGTTTGCACAAGAATAAGAAGCTCTTAAGAAGGTGTATAGGCTTTTCAGAAATTCTTCAACCCTCAAATTAGAGATACAACTTCGTTTTTATAGAATTTGAGTAAAAAAGGTCATAAATATCTTCAAAAATGGATAGTTGGCGGGCTCCCTCCCAGAACAGTGTTTCTCGCTACTAAGGCACAGCCAGCCGGCCATTAATAGCCACGACCAGCCCTCAATGAGGCATGGCTGGGCCTCAATGTGATCCTTGTTTCTCTACTTGAGACTCAGCACAGGGTGACACAATGTGTAAAAATGGATTTCTGGGGTACAAATAGTGGGAATATAGCATATTCGGGATTGTTTTGGAGCAACATAGCCCCTTCGTGGAGACCTCGAACCACGTACAACACCACTTTCATCATCGAGTGTACCAGTCAAAGCACTCGAGCTTTGCGGATCGTCAAAAATGGGGTGTCTATAGTTGCCCCTTTTTGATAGAACTTGAAGTCATAAAGTGACTTGAGTGAATGCCAAAGCCTAAACAGGACCCATTTGTCGAGGTTGCAAGACTTGGGCAAGAAATCAAGACATAAATACACAGATTGAGCTTGAGGGCAAAATGCAAAATGATATGTAGAAAAGAACTTATGATCATACAATGAAACACCAAGGAAACAATGCAATGAAACATTTGAATGCAAATAACGAGCGACGAAACAACGCGCAAAACAAGAATGCAACAATGAACGAAAGCATAAACCAAAGGAAAACGAATCCAGCCACGTCTAATATGGAGAAAAGTGAGTAAATAGGACAAAAGAAGTACAAATCAAACTATGTCTCACGTAGAAAGGATGTAAGAAAATGCAGACCTAACCACGCCTTGCGTAGAAAGGGTGAAAGGCAACGTAAACATCGAGCGCACTTGAGGTTTCAACCAAGATTCTAACGAGTCTCATGCAATAGGAGGAAGGGTGGAGTGAACAAACCGGCACACTTGATGTTTTTAACCGAGAAAAGCACTCCTACTGTGTCGCACATGAGAGGAGAAAAGATTGGTGTGAAGGAACAAGCGCACCTACCATTTCTAACCAATAAACGCACTCCTACCGCGTCACACACGAGAGGAGAAAAGACTGGTGTGAACACCGGACGCACCCTATGTTTTGAACCAAGCAAAACACTCCTACCGCATCGCACGCGAGAGGAGAAAAGATTGGTCTGAACGAACAGCGCACTTGCCGTTTTTAACCGATAAAAGCACTCTTACTGCATTGCACACGAGCGGAGAAAAGACTAGTGTGAACAAACAAGCGCACCTGCCGTTTTTAACCGAGCAAAGCACTTCTACAGCATCACACGCTATAGAAGGAAAGATGGTGTGAACGAACAGGTGCACCTGCCGTTTTTAATCGAGCACTCCTAACGTGTAACATGCGAGAAGAGGAAAGGTAGTGTGAACATCGGGTACACCCGATGTTTTTAACCAAGGTGAACAATCCTCACGCATTGCATGTGAGAGAAGGATGTCAGAATAATGCATAAGCAACCGAATTCAGAAGCAGGCAAACTCTAAAGTGAAAATATCTCATTCCTGGGAAGGCCTCAGAAATGAAGCCATAAGGCCCACAGAGATAGCTTAAGTCAAGACACAATGCATAAACGTGAATTAGAAGTAAACACAGATTCTACACAAAACATATAAGATCAAAACAATCAAAGCAATGTAGTAAAGCGAAAGCCAATTTTGCCAATGTGTTAAAACAAAGGGCTTTTTGTTTTTGTTTTTTTTTTTTTGAACACAACACACCACATTTCAAATTGGTTGTAAAATGGATAATGATTTTACTGTGGCACGAATGATTTTATCTGGAACTCCTCTGAATGAATTGTGCATATAACAAACGTACGCTTACAAAATAACAGAACAGATTATGATTCAGGCAAAACAATTAAAAGTTTAAACTAATTAAAAGTCTTATACAAAACAAATTAAATCATAAGTTTAAACTATGAGTCAAATAAATAAGTTTAAACAAATTAAATCAAAAACCAAATAAATCAAATTATGCATTCACACCATAAAACAAAATAAAATAGAATAAAAAACAAATCCTCTCTTTTCCTTTCCTTTTCCTTTTATATTTTACCTGCTCATTTTTTTCTTCTCTCATTTTCCTTTGTTGTCTTTTTTCATTGTTTTCTCTTTCTTTTCTCCTTTTATTTCAATTCTCTGTTTCAACTTTCTTCTTTTCTGTTTGCTTTTCATTATTTTTTCATATTAAGGCTCCATAATACAAGAAATAAAATAAAGTAAAAAAAAAAAAAACTGAGTTTACATTGAGAGCAGTACCGCCTCGATGAAGCACGCCAAGGCCAAGACAATCAACAAGCCGATAGTCAGAGGGATGAGAATCAAGAAAGCCATGACATCAAGTTGTTAAAACACATTCTAACCTTCATTTTTGCACACAACCTTGGTCAAAATTCCTCCACCTCTCTCTCTAACCTCCCTCTCTCTCTAGATTTCCCCTTTCCTTGAGTTACCTAACAATCCTTGCAATTTTTTTCCTTTGAAACCCTTTCGCTCCTCTACACTTTGAACCTAACAAATCTTAATTTGGTGAAGTTTTGAGTTTTTTCTCTTGATTCCTCTCACATTTGCCAACACTTTTCTTGTTTCCCCCCTCTTGATTTTCCACCCTCTTGATTTTCAACCCCTCCTTACTTTCTTTCTCATAGGGCTTGGATTTTGGGGCTTTTACCCATTTTCATTCATCCCTTCACTTTTTCTTTACTTTTTTCACTTTCTCTCTATGGCTAGTGACGAGGTTCCCATCCCGGACCTTGCCATTGGTATTGGGGTCGTCTTAGGTGCAAATATGGAGGTCAAGAATGCCCTTGCGTTGCCTTCCCTTGTTGATAGGCCATTTGATGCGGCCACCTACCGACCATGTACACATGCTCCATCCCCAGGCGGTATTTTGAGATTTGAGGGCCTCATCCCCAAATAAATGAGGACATCCTGCTGTGAGAGACTGCGGAGCACTTGTCCGCCAATGCCTCCACAGTAAGCAACTTTCTTTTGTTTTGTACATACACTCCTCTATATTGAATCCCATAAACAACCACTCATTAATGCTACATACTGTAGACACCCCATTTTTGACCATCCTCAAGACTTGGATGTTCTTGCAGGGAACATCCAGCAACAAGTTTGATTGCTCGTCAAGTACTCAACTTTCGGGACGGAATGCTCCAGGTTTGATCTTTCTAGACCCTATTTCCATTCTGCCTCATATTTGGACCATGTGTTGGTCTTTGTATGGTGGTGTTCTAGGTGGCCTGCCGGCCAAGGAATAGGGCTACAGGCCATGGGATTTTCCCTACCGACCATCAATAGGCCCTGCTAGCCACCATTGATGGCCGCCCGGCCACCATTATTTCAACAGATATTTTTCAGATATTTTTGAGCCAGCTGTTTGCAGGATAGACCATCTGCACCCACGTGGATGGCTGGATCTCTTCAAGGCTCCTTTGTATCTTCTATATATAGAACTCATCTATATGTATGCAGAGGGTTACAAAAATTTGGTTGAGATATTTCTCTCTCTCTCTCTCTCTCTCTCTCTCTCTCTACATTTTAGCCTTGAAAGTGAGCTTTTCTTGCATATTTTCACTAGCATCCTTAGCTAAACACTTTAGCCTTGGACTTGAGGTTCTTGGACGCCTTGTTAGAGCTCCTTGGAGTGGTTTTGGCTCAGAAGTTTGACTGTTTGCTTGCTGTTTGCTGCTGTCTTCAAGGGTAAGAAGTTACCTCCTTTTAAGCTTTGTTTTGCTTTATTGGTTGGCCACCCTTGCATGTTGTTTTTGGCCTAGTTGTCAACTACAAAAACCTTTATTTTCAAGAGTTTGAAATGGTAGTTTGAGGTTCTTTTGAGATTAGAGGTGTTCTCCTCTCTTTTGTGGCTTATTTGCTAAGCTTTGTGCCATGTTTAAAAGCCTTTAAAACAATCTCTTTTTGGCATTTTAACCACTAAAATCCAGGGGATTTTTAGTGGCAAAAACTTAGTTTTGAGGACCAAAATAGAAGGGAGTGGCCTCCCCTCTTTGTTTCTCCTTTGCATGTGTTGATGACTTAGTAGATGAGCATGTTTTTCTACCATCTCTTGACTTGAACTAAGCATGTTTTTGTGACTTTTTAAACACGTTTTAGCTTTGTTTTTGGCTAGCTTGGTCACTTCTTGTTTGCATCTTGCACTTGTAGTGCAAGTCTTGCATACTAGCCTTGTATGCTTAATGTTTTAGCTCGTCTTTCTAGCATGTGTTAGTCTAACTTCAGCATGCTTTTACCACTGATTTTGCATGCTTTAACTCTATGCTGAGTGGTTTTGGTCATATGAGACTTGTTATGCATGGTTATAGTACAAAGACCCTTGCTAGCCTTGTGTTTTGAGGACTCTAGCATGCTTTGCTTATGATGTTCGCATGACATAGCATCATTTCACATGTAATTTCAGAGCATATGTCATTGTCACACTCTCACATATTTCACTCTCTAAGTGTTTTTGAGTTTTGAGCCTTAGGCCTTGTTTGTGAGCCAATGCATGAACATCATTTTTCTTGCTTTTCATGCTACCATCTCAGCACATTTGGTCATCGTTTTGGCATGTTTGAGGTATGTTTAGGGTTGGCTTGGCCATTTGAGCGTTGTATTGCATGGGTCTAGTGTAAAGCACTTCACTAGCTTTGATGCTTAAACCTTTAAACATGCATATTATGGGTTATTTGCATGGTTTTAAGTTACTTAGCATGTCATTTCATTGTTGAAATGTATGTCATCGCACTCCATGGTTTCAATCTTTCACTTGCCTTGAAAGTGATCTTAAGCCCCTTGTTGGCTTGGGCTTTGAATTGAGGCTCTCATGTCTAATGGTTTTAACCTTCTCTTGAGGGTTTCTATTAACCAATAGCATAAGGCTTCTTTCATGCTTAAGGTGCTTGTGGCTAAGGCCATCTTTCCAATTAGAGGACTTTTCACATTGGACTTAACCGATTAAAGGACTAATTGGTAATGTAAAATGTGTAAACAAGAATTGAATCAAGTAAAACATGATGAGATAAGCATGTTGCATGTGTGCATTGCACTGGTTTCAATCGGACGTTATATTGAACACAAGGTGAATTGGTCAATTTCATACTCAAAGTGATGAAAACGAGCCAATTCCCTTTGTCTCCATTGCCTTTGATCTTCCATGATAAGGTAGTGGTCCTGGAGTCTTGTTTGTCTTGCATTTATTGAAATGCGTGCAAGTTGGATCTTTGGCCATCATGCATTGCATGCTTGATTGATGGTTTTGGATCCAATAGTGCCTCTCCCTTGATGTTTTGAAATGATAAGGAGTGGCACAGTACATACATGCCCTAGGGAGACCCTCCCTTTCCTCTGCTTTTTTGTGTTTCATGACACAAGATGCCACACTGATGGCCGGCACCCTTACATTGTTGGCCGGCAGAGGCCCACTCTTGGCCGGCAGATGGCCGGAAACAACTTCTCATTGCCGGTAGGCCACTGGTGCACTCCCCAGCAGTGATTTGGTAAAATGGTGCAGAAATTTCTTGGAGACACCCTGCAAACAGAGCCTCTTAAAAGCAAACTGGAAGGCGTTTCGGGGCGAGAAACCGAATGCATGCATGCATCTTCTTCAAACAAAGCTGAGGCAGCGTAGTTTAGTGCTTTACTTACTAGCTAGCATTTGATTTCTAATTTAATTAATTTGTTGATTATTTAAATTGTTGTAATAATTAGTAAGTAGTTTGCTAGTTATTCGTTTGGTTGTGTAATAATTAGTGTAATTAGTTTAATTTTAGCTTAGCCTTCATTCGGACCCTCCTTCGAGAGGGCACAATGTTGTAATAAGGGTGCATGTGTGTGTGCATGTCGTCCAACCACACTTCTTTCTCCCTTTTACTTAACCGCTTACGATGGTTAGTTTAGGGCATATTTTGATTAGCATACCTTATGCTTTGCATGCGTGCATCATTGATTTGTCTTGCATGCACCGGGCTCGGCGCATCATTCAAACTGCATTGTATTTCAATACTTACTTGAATACGTGTTTCAAAGCATGTTATCAAGTTGCATTCATATGCCATCTTAGATAGCCGAGCCTATTTAGTTGCATTTTTGCATGTGTTGCTTTAGGCATTGTTAACATAGTTAGGATCATGTATGATTTCTAATTAGTTTTCTGTTTTGGCTCGGAGTACACTATAAGTGTTTACACTTTAGCATCCTTGCATGAGTGTGAGTGTTGCCATGATAGCATGCTTGCCATGAGGCTATTTGCTTAAATGCTTAACTGCTTGAATGCCTGTGGGTGGAGGCTTGACTGGCTGAATTGGAACAACTCGATGATTGCGAGTTTTAAGCCCACTTTGCGGAGTGCCAAAATCATGCTTTAAGCCCACTTTGAGGGTGGCAAATCCGCGCTTTAGCCTACTTGCGAGTAGCACTTTGAAACCATTTTCAAAAGCAAACATGAGTTGTTTTGTTCCAATTCTCGTGATTGAGTCTATACTTGTATGCTGTGTGCATCACATAGTAAGTTAGATTAATAACTGGAATAAGAACACATGAGGTTTATAAAACAACATATTATGCTTAGTAGAGGCCGATCCTTTGATCGGGCAAGCGGGGGTGCTCATTTCAGGACCTTCCCCTCTCGTACCCAAGTTCCCGAGCTGAGGCAACTTTGGTGATGATAGACACGTGGCCTTTGGCCCGAGTCAAGGTTTCCTAAATTTTCTAAAAATAAAATATTTAGGTGACGACTCTGTAATCTGGTAAAGCAGTCCATGTTTGGCGTTTTTTCATTCAAAATTGATTTTTCAAAACCAATTGCCAGATTTGGACTCCTTGGTGTTTATCAGTCTCACATTGCACTTTGTGAGATTAGATTTAGAACCGTGACAGGAGTCCAAACTGTAGTAAGACCAATTCGCGCCCTCTCTGAAAGGGGGGCACGTGAAGAAAGTCGGGTCTACAGTTTCTAGCGACTCTGCTGGGGATTTAGAGAACTTGACTCGAAATCATGATATGTTGTTTTGTCTACACTTATGTGTTTCTTTGCATTGCATTTGCATTGGTGCGCCCAAGTCACAGTGTTTGCCATCTACTATTCCTGAACGGTTTGTTGGAGGCTTGCTTGGAAAAGCGTGCCATAAGGCTGACCGGTTATGGGCTCTGCCACGATGGAAACATAAACCTTGGTTTTGCTGAGGCACCCTTCTTGACCAATCGACCTAGTTGCATATCGGAAGCTATAGAGACCATTCCAAACTAGGACAGGTCGCTTACCCGAATATAAGTTGTTTAAAACCGCATGCGTGCGTAGTGAAACCCCTAGTTCCTGACGAAATTAGGATAGGGAAACCCTACCCCACCATAGGGGTGTTTGGGCTCTCACTTGCTTGATATATGCTGTTAGGGTGTGTCCCTACAGGAATGTATGTATTAGTTGCAAGTTTGAGTATTAGCTTGAGGATATCAGTTTTGAGGCAGTTTTTTTGGGAATAATTTAGTCAAGAGTACAGTCATTCAGCTATGCTCATATTTGTTCTAGCGAAACTAGGCTGAGGTGCTGTTTGTTTTCTCTTTTGCTAGGGGTAGTCCTGGAACTATAGCTTTAGAACGCTCCAATATCCCCCGAGGACATTCGACTTGTATTGATAGACTTTGTCAGGTCAAAGATTCAGTGCAACAGAGCAACTAGTGTTTCCTTCGCCAGTGGTAAGGCAAAGAAAGGCCAGTCAAGGCTCACCGGTTCAACTGATCCTATAGTCACTAGTCACATCACCTTTGTTCAAACTCAGCAGACCGTGATGGCACAGAGATCGAAATAAGTTGTGGCCGTAATAACGACATTAAACCAGGGACTCACCATGCAGGATGAGACCAATGCCGAAGTGTAATGCCTATCTGGGGCATCTGCCACACATACAATCTCGGGACCCCAGCCGAACTTTGACCCACTTCCGCCAGCTGAAGGTTTGCATGGTCCGGATCCCCGAGAAGGGTTGGCTCAAGCCCGAGTTTTTGGACCCCTAATGCAGCCTAATGAGAGGCTTTATCCCTTTGGTACCAATGATCTCGAACTGAGCTCGATGAAAATTGCTAAATTTGAAAAGCAAGTCGACATTGGAGATGGGTACACCGAGGCTGCCATACGACTCCCAGAAAAATTCAAAATGCCACATATTGATCGTTTCAACGGGTCTGGAGATCCTATGGTACATGTCTGGCTTTTCGTGGATGTCTTGAAACTGACAGGTCTGACTAAGCCGCAGAAACTCTCTCTGTATGGAAGAACCTTGGTAGGTGCAGTATCCACTTGGTACACCGAGGTGAAGGATACAGTGAAACAAAATTGGGAAAAGTTGGCTGAAGCCTTTGTCGATCAGTATTCTTGCAATACCCAAAGTGAAAGGACCATGCAAGAGCTTGAAGCAACCCGCTAGAACCTAACAGAATCTTTTGTGGAATTTGTTGCAAGGTGGAGAGCAAAGGCAGCATAGATGACAGATCACCCTTCTGAGAGGGACCAAGTGCAGATAGTGATGCAGAACCTTGAGCATGATATGCTGCAAAAGTTAATAGTGGCTCCACTATTCACTTTCAAAAGTTTGCATAAATTGGGAGTTCAGATCGAGAATGCGTTCAACAGAGGGATTATTCCCAGAACAAGCAAACCGGTAAGGAGGGTTTTTGCCGGGAGTACCAATGCTAGCGGTAGCACTGTTCCCAAACCCACTAAAATCAATACAGTCACCATAGCTGACCTTTTTGCCAAGGCCAACCTACAAGCAGCCAGCCCAGCCCGAGCTTAGGGCAGAACTTTCACCCCCCATGTATATGTGCCTAACCAATGCACTAAAAGTCCTGATGGAGAGAGGGTATCTCAAACCCCTTAATCCTCAACCTTTGCCTGACCCACTCCCTGCCAGACATAACCCCATGAAATACTGTGTGTATCATCAGCAGCGCGACCATGGCACCGATTGTTGCTATTGCCTTCGTCATGAGGCCCAAAATCTCATCGACAACCGGACAATAGCTCCACCTCAAGACCCCAATGACCAAGTACCTCATCCACATCTCAACCTTGGCCATACACTGCCACCCACCTACAACCTCGATATATACACCCCAACCCATTTACCTAAGCCTGAGGTATTTATCCTAGAAAGCATGGGCTTAAGCATGATGGATGCACTTAAACCCTAAATCATCTCAAACTCATGAACCCACTACTTCTGAGGTAGGGAGCATGATTAAAGATTTGCAAAGAACTATGGCAGATTTAGCCTTTGGAATTTTGGCTCCATCATCGACCACATCACAGGCTAGAAGTTTCAATCCAAAAGGCTCCTCAATCTTGTGGCAAGCTACAACTAAAAAGGGCCAACCTGAAGTCATCTCAGATCTGGGTGGTGGCATGTTGACAACAACTGGGCTTCCGTTCTAATATAGCGACCCGATCCTTTGACAAGGTGGAGGCAAGTGGTAAGAACAAGGTAGGGGCAGGCATTGGTCCCCATGAACACCTTCTATGGGCTGTTAAGGCTTTGAAGGCCGAAGGACTGAACAAACAGCAAGTGCTCACAGTTGTTGCAAAAACTGTAGAGGACACTTTTGTCGCTCAAGTTAGGGGCATTTCGAAACAAGATGCAAGCCGGGAAAAGGGATGTCATACTAGAAATGCCCCTTTCGGCACCAATCCTACTCTCGGAAGAGATCAACAAACCTAGCCAGCACCTGCCAACCCCTTTGCTGGTGCATCCATGACTCCACAAACCTCGAAGCACCAACCCCAGGGCCAGAGGGTCTTCGCCCCGCTTTACATGACCTTATCCAAGGTTCTTCACATCCTTATAGGCCAAGGCCATCTCAAACTCTTTGAGCCTCGGCCTCTCCTGAAATCCCTTTGGGCTACGCATGATGCTACCAAGTATTGTGCCTTCCATTAACAAGCTGGCCATGACACCAACATGTGTTTTCGTCTTCGCCATGAAATACAAGATCTGATTGACAACAAGGTCATTGTCGCGCCAGGTCTTGCAAAGTCTATCGGCATTGGATCAATGAATGTGGAGGATAATATGATGTGATCGGGGGATGAACCACCTACGGATGGCCCTTAGTTTTACTCTAGATGTGATGGATGGCACGCACTGTTTTGAGCATTTGCGAATGCTGTTTATTTTACTTTCTGACTTGGGTATTGGGTCATTCTTGTTGTGTTGTATTGAGTCAGTCTTCTTATATCGAGTTAGTTGAGTCTGTCTTTTTGTGTTGAGTCAGTCCTGTTGTGTTAGAGTTAGGTGATTTCGAGGGTGTTACCTCGGACATCACTTGCTTGTTTTGTGTTGGTCTTTTACACCATTTCTTTTGTGTCTGTTTCTGCCATGGAGCCAGTTGTGCCAGAAGATTTGAATGAAACGCTAGTGCTTTTCACCTACCTTTCTGTGCCTTGAAATCATTGCATTGACCTAAGTTTTTTTCAAAACTTTTCGAACACTGTAATGAAAACAAAGAGGGAGGAATTCCTCGGGATTTGCAAAAATTTGATCAACTGAGAGAAAGAGAGGTATGCTAAGCCCTTAATGAATGAAATCATGTTTGTTAATGTGAGTACTGAGAAGGATCTTGGGTTGATCCAGATTGGTTCTACATTGTCTTCAGCACGAGCGACTAGTCGCTTTCTTAAAAGATTTAAAAAAATGTTTTGCGTGGTCCTGCGAAGACAGGCGTGGAATCAATTTTGAGATTGTGCAGTATAGGATCGCTCTCAGCCTCAAGGCTCGGCCTCTTTTGCTTTCAAACCTTGAACTTGGATTCAGAATGTTCAACGGTCAACCACAATGTGGGCCTTGCATGGCCAGATTTGAAGTAGCCCATGAACTAGGGGCAATAAGGTCGTATGACATCAAAGGAGGCCCTCCAGGCCAGATTTGAAGAAGCCCTCGAACTAGGGGCAAGAAGATCATATATTATCAAAGGAAACTTGCAAAGCTAGCTCAGAAGTAGCCCTTGAACTAGGGGCAAAAATGTCAGATGTGCTCAAAGATTCAAAAGATGGATCATTCTGCAAACCAATGAAGACTAGCAAGAAAACCAAATTCCAGCAGCTGGAAGAAGAAAATTTATTGTTAAAGGACAATCGAGTTCCTATTTACAACACTAGACGCAAATTCAGCCCCCATTAGATGGACTCCTACATCATCAACAAACAACAGCCATTTTCCTTGATTCAGATGGCTTCAAGATCCTACGACCATTCAACATGGACATATTACACTTTTCTACCCTTGAGAGGCTCACTGGGCCAAAAACCTGGAAGGGCGATCCAGGCAAAAGTTAGAGCAAGAAAAAGAAGAGAAAAAGAAAATGAAGAAAAGAACAAAAATGAAAAAATGAAAAGAAAGAAAAAGAAGAAAAGAAAAGAAATGAAAAGAAAAAAAAAAAAAGCAAAGCTCGCAAGGTTGAAAACCCGGAAGGGCGGCCTTGGCAAAAGTTAGAGCATAAAAGGAGAGTGTCAACACCCGAGTGTACCTCAACACGGAACTACGTCAGGCTTGATTCCCATCTTTGGGATATGTAGGCAACTTCATTCTAAAGTCCAGCCATAAACACTTCCAAATCGACTGTGTCCATGTAATGGTTTTGATCATCTTTGTCTTCTCTATCTCCGAGAGTTCGGTTGTGATCATCACTCTGAGGACTGATTACAGTGCACTGTAGTGCCATTCAGACAAGGGACAACTTTTCGTTGCCGTGCAGTGCCATTTAGAGAAGGGGCAATTTTCCATTATTTTGGATCTAAGGTGTAGACACCCTATTTTTGACCGTCCTTAAGACTTGGATGTCACCGTTGGAACACTCGGTGATTATCCATTGCTTGTGTTCGTTTGGAGTTTCCGGAGGTCTCGGCTACGCGCCTTGCCTCAGGATCTCCGAACTCGACCGTTTTGTGTCTGGTTTTGCACCAAACACTTGTGTTTTGCCTTGGAGGGGCAGGGAATGCCTTGTGAGGCATCCCCACACATCACCGGCTGTGGCTTGAGGCCACCGGCTGTTGTTTGTGTCCATCGGCCATATATTTGGCCGACCACTTTGGCCGAGGCCATCAATTTTGTCAAAATGACAATTTTGCCAGCCGACCATCGCTCATCTGCTTTTAGCAGATATTTTGTGCCAGCTGTGATAGCTGGCACCCACTCTATTCCCCTCCATACACGTGTATGGAGGGATTTCCCTCTTGAATGGCTTGTTTTGGAAGCCTTACAAGAGGGAATTGCCTATATAGGAGAGCTTTTTCTCTTGACATTAGGGTTAGACATTTTAGACAGCTTTTGTAAAGCTTGAGTTCTAGGGTTAGGGTTTGATACATATTCTATCTCTATAAGTGTGTGTTTTGTCCCACTTTTGCTCACAAACACACACTAACACACCATCACTTGGACTTGAGACCCTTGGAGGGTTGTTTTAGTGTTTTGGAGCTAGATTTAAGCCAAGGAAGGCTGTTGGAGCATTGTTTGTGAAGGAGGGCTTCAAGGGTAAGAAACTTCTCTTTTATTCCCCATTTTTGCATTGCTTTTCTACCTATCTTAGAACTGTTTTTGTGCTTAGTGTATAACACAAAAAGTTCTATTTTTTAGCCCTCTTGATTGTTTGTTAAGAGTGTTTTGTGGTTTGGGTTTGTTTGACCCCTTCTAGGCCTTTTAAGGCTCCTTTTTGTGCTATTTTTGGTGAGCTCCAAGACTTTGGTGCTTGGGCCTCCTCACCACTGAAATCTTGAGGGATTTCAGTGGTGAGGATGGTGCCTTGAAGTCTCAAGAAGGAGAGGGCCACCCCCTCTCCTTGTTGTCCTTGAAAAGGGCACTTTTTGGCCTCTTGAGGGAGCATCATGCTTGAGTGTTTGTTGATCATGCCTTGGCTGCATTTCATGCTTATATTGCCATAATATAACATTGTTGTGTGTTGGTTTTGGTACACCATGCATGCTTAGCATACCTACCATGTAATGCCTTGTTATTGCCTTAATATGCCTTAGGTGGTTAGCCTTTGTTCTAGCATGTTTTAGGCTTAGCCTTGTGAAGGTTTTGTGTTCATTTTGCCATGTTTTAGGTCTGTCCATAGTTGCTTGGGTCGATCTTGGCATGCTTAGTATAGCTCCTTTGTATTTGAGCTTGTATGCTTCAAGTAGGTAAATGTGTAGCATGCATTGCTTGCATTAATTTAGTGGTTTGGAACCACTTAGCACATCATTTCAGTCCATTTGACATGCTCATATGCTTGCTTGGATGCCTCTTTGAAGCTTTGAAAGCTTGTCTTGCATGCTCCATGTTTTAGCATTTGTGCATGCCTTTGAATTCAAACCATTTAGATGCCATCTAGGTGGTCTTTTGGGCTTTGTTTTATGTGCTGAAACTCTGTTTTTGGTCGCTTAAGTCTTGTCATGTGTGGTTGTACTAAGTGTAGTCCATTGTCCCTCTAGCTTGCCTTAGTACTTGGGCCATTTTGCATGCTTTGCTTGCTTTGTTAGTTGGTTTGGCACCTCCTATAGCATGATTTTCAGAGCTTATGTTGCATGCCATTTGTCCATCTTAGCCTCTTTTAAGTGCGCTTAAAAGTTGCTTGTTTAATGCCTAAGTGTTGGTCCAACTTACTTGCATGTGTGTATGTATGTTTGATCCAAATTCCTTAGCATTTTGGCCACTGTTTTGGGCCTATTTAGAGCTGCCCAATTCATGTTTAAGTCCACCCTTTATTTGTCTTGCATGCTTGCTAGCTTGTATGCTTGTTTGCATTGCCATGTTGCATGCCTAGTTAACATGCTTAGGGTTGCATTACATTGGCATGCATGCTCTACCTCTTGACTAAGTCATGATGGAGGTCGAAGCCCCTTGGTTTGATTGTGTGCATTGCATTTCATTTGACATGAAAGTGCATGCTTGATTCTTTGGGCCATCATGCATGGAAATGCGTGATTGGTGGTCCGAGAATCGAGGCACATGTTCCTTTGAGTCACAAACATGATAAGGGGCATGATTGGTGCATACATTGCTTGAATTGTATTGCCATGCTATGCCTTGCCCTCTCGTCAATTCATTGTGGTTCTCAGGCATTCTTGGCCTACCGACAATATTTAGTCTCGACCGCAATGTATTGGTGGCCGATAGCCTCATTTCCAGCTGATGGCCATATCTAGCTGCCGGTGGCTATTCTACTCAGCCGATGGTGATCCCCAGTATCTGAAGAAGCATCTCTGAGACTTTGGCAGTCTTCAGAAGGGTAGAGTAGGGAAAACAGAGGCAGTCTATGCATGGCAAAGGTAATTCCGAAAGCAGACCCGAGCATGCGTTGTATCAGCTCTCTCCCGAGGTTCTTTTTTTCTAGTTTAGTTAGTTGTTAACTAATTAGGCAATTCGTAATATTTAATTAGCTTGCGTAGTTAATTAATTTGTATTATTCTTTTGGTCCCTCCAAGCGAGGGCGAATCTGTAATAAGTGTGGGTGCATGTGTGTGCATGTCTTCCAATCCCCACTTCTTTCTTCCCTTTTATTTACCTGCTTATGATGGTAGATTAGGGCACGTCTAAATTAGCATACCTTATGCTATGCATGCGTGCATCCATGCATTGTCTTGCATGCACCAGGCTCGGTACATCATACAAACTGCATTGTATTTTCAATTCCAAATTGAATACGTGATAATTGTAGCATTTCACATGCCATTTTAGGGTTAGCCGAGCCTACTCTAACTGCATCCTTGCATGTGTTGCATTAGCCACTTAACATGAACTAGGACATGTATATTTGCTAACTAGTTTATTGTTTTGGCACGGAGTACAATGTAAGTATTTACGCTTTAGCATCTCGCATGCGTGTGAATGTTAACATGACAGCATGATTACCATGTGGCTAAATGCTTATATGAGATAAACTGCCTGATTGCCTGTAGGTGAAGGTTGGATTGTTTGAGTTGGAAAAACTCGTTGAAATCCGTGTTTTAGCCTACTTGTGAGTAGCAAATTCCAAAGCATTTTCAAAACAAACGGATATGCAATGCTTGTTTCCAAATTAGGCAATCTAGTCTATACTTGTTTGCTGTGCGCATAACATAGTAAATCTAGGCTAATAACCGGAACAAGAACACATAATGTTTTTAAAATCGGATATCATGGTTAGTAGAGGCCGGTCTTCGGATCGGGCGAAAGGGGGTGCTCATAGCTGACCTTCCCCGATCGTACCCAAGCTCCCGAGCCAAGACAACTTTGGTGATGACGGACACGTGGCCTTTGGCACCGAGTCAGATTTTCCTAAATTTCCCTGTTAAAAAATATTTAGGTGGCGACTCTGTATCTGGCAAAGCAGTCCATGTTTGGCACTTCTTTTCAAAGTATGTTTTTTCTCAAAATGATTTGCCAGAGTTGGACTCTTTGGTTTAGATTAAGAACCGCAACAAACAAAAAGGGAGTCCGAATTGTAGAGCGAAGCCCACGGGCGCGTCTACATAAGGTTGTGCATCTCAAGAGTAAATTCTGTGTTGGTCAAGCAGTGGCCATTTGTAAAAACAGTTTTGAGAATTTTTTAATGAGGTTGACTAATTTTCTCGAAAATTATTCCTTTTTTTTTTTTTTTTTTTTTTTCCAAAACTAAACCATTTCTTGGACCCAATAAAGGAAAATTTTCAGTGCTCGCAACCTAACTTGCATGATTTCAAATCAGAAAGTTGAACAAGTATGTTAATCAAACTCTCATATTGGTCAAAGTTGTTTTAGTAGAAAACCAAAACAAAAAATGGTCAAAATGATAAACTAGGGGCACAGTTGAGTCGGGTTTTCTGTCTTTTCCCCATTGTCAACGTACTTGCCAGAAAGGGCACTCTACTTGCTAGAAAAGGGCACAACTGAAGCTAACAGCAAAGGACAGAAAGCTCTCACATCCTCCAAGCATCAAGGTATCAAGCTAAGCGCGAAGCACGAACTGGAACTGGAGCGAGATATTCGGTTCCCTCATCTGGATGATCAAATCACAAATTGGCGTCTGACCCGGAATGGGGACGTAGAAAAAGCAATGTGTGAGACCAATCAAATGTATGCCTAGCCGGTGGGACATGCTGTAACTCACCTCGGTCAAGCTAAGCCAAGGTCATTGTCAACCGATCTCAATTGCAGATCTGCTGTGCATCTGGTCGCATCGCAACCCCTCTGTGGGAGAAATTCACTGTTGTGAGCAAAAAAGGAGAATCTAGCAAAATGTTAGGGGCAAGAGCCCGTAACTTCCTGCTTATGCATCAACCACCCAGGGGAGGGATAAAAATAAGAGAGATTGAAGAATATAGAGATGTGCATTAAGAGAAAAGTGAGGAAAGGACTTTTTCAGAGAAAAAGAGATTGAGTGCCAGCGTGATGTGAGAATCACAAATAAGAAAGGGTGGGAAACAATACCTGGAGAAGTTGTGGGCTCCCCATGAACCGAGAGGTCTCTCGTCATTGGAATACATTAGAGTGTTGTGTGTGTGTTTTTGTTTGTCTCGAGTCTTGTTTGAGTCATTTCAGGTGTCAATAGATGTGTTTAGGTTGTTTACCTTTTGTTTTCCTTTGTTAAGTCATTTTAGCTGTGGTCAGTCGTAGGCTCAATACACAGTTAAGAACTCATTTTCCAATTTCAATTTCAAAAATAAATCGTTTTGTGCTCAAAGTGCTGTGTCATTCTCCACATATGTGCAAAACGGGGTTCGTTCTATCATAAAACCGCAGGGTTCAACCCAAGTCATGTGTGAACAGTAAAACAAGGACCTATTTGAAGCTATATAGGTTTTGGACTGCAAAACAAAAGAAAAGAAGGAAAATCGAAGCATCTGAGTGTGTTTCACCTTCAACAAATTCTGGGATTGCATTATGGGTGTACCTTTTCAGGCCTTGTCTGTGCTCCGAAGTGTGAGTGTGCCTATACCTCAAGCTCAAGCTCAAGCCTACTTCATGCCAGAACGGCGATCAAAAGTGCTCTCCTGAGTACCATTCCTTGCAAGAGGCATCTTGGTTGCGTTTGTAATGAGTTCCTAGGAGACCAACTACGATGGTGGAAACTAGAGTTCGAATGGCTGATGCCTAGAACGCAAAGGTTCGGGATTTCCGAGACTAAAGTCTGGTTTAAATACCTAGGGGTGTATGCCCGGCTAAAAATCTGTATGGAAGCCCCATAGGTTGAGGTAGCAGGTATGCGCCTCAATTTTGGATACTGAACCAACCTAGTCTGTCACCCTGTTGGAGAATAGGGAAAGTTGTGAACATGGCCAGGAAGAAAGTAGTATCTATGGTTTGGAAGTATAACCAAGAAAAGCAGAAGACCCTCAATAGCATAAGGCACGATGGTCATTGTCATCAACATGAACAAGGTGTATCCTTTTTCACATGTGGCAACTCTTCCGAGAGGTAAATTGAAAGTTGCCTTTGAGTCATCTTTAGCACACTCGCTGTTGTCATTACATAGAATATCCATGTATTCTGAATTATTGCATTGAGCATGCATTATGAATTGTTGCATTGAGCATGCATTTTAAGTTGTTGCATTGAGCGTGCATTCTAAATTGTTGTATTGAGCATGCATTCTGAATTGTTGCATTGAACATGCACTTGGAATTGTCGCATAGAACATGCATTATTGTGTTGTGTAAAATATACACGTTGCGCTGGAGTTGCACCATTTATCATTTTGCATAGAATATGCTTCGGTTTCATTCCTTGCATATTATGCATTGAGCATGCCTCAACATCATGTTATGATCATTCGTCTTGCTTGAGACATGCATTGTAGTGCATTGTACCTATAAAGTTTCTTTCTTATGCAGACACGATATTGTATGTATGGTTCATTTGAAGTTAGTGCAACCAGACGATATTGTATGTACGGTTCATTTAGAGAAGTTCCGTTTGAGATTGATTATGTCTTGATAAGAGATCGCACATGCTCACCTTTGTGTATCTATGTATCTATCGCACATGCTCACCTTTGTGTATCTATTGCAGATGTTCACCTTTGTGTATCTATCACACATGCTCACCTTTGTGTATCTATAGTATCTATCGCACATGCTCACCTTTGTGTATCTATTGCACATGCTCACCTTTGTGTATCTATGGCACATGCTCAACTTTGTGTATCTATGGCACATGCTCACCTTTGTGTATCTATCGCACATGCTCACCTTTTTGTATCTATCGCACATGCTCACCTTTGTGTATCTATCGCACATGTTTACCTTTGTGTATCTATCGCACATGCTCACCTTTGTGTATCTATCGCACATGCTCACCTTTGTGTATCTATCTCACATGTTCACCTTTGTGTATTTATCACACATGTTCACCTTTGTGTATCTATCGCACATGCTCACCTTTGTGTATCTATTGCACATGCTCACCTTTGTGTATCTATCGCACATGTTCACCTTGGTGTATCTATCACACATGTTCACTTTGTACATCTATCGCACATGTTCACTCTGTGTATCTATCGCTTTTAACCTCGTATGCCTTAGGCATTGTTGTTCTTTCTCCTCACGTGCGCGACGGGTTAGACCTTCTTTGGTTAAGAGCATTTGGAACCTGTTCCAATGCTTATACCACTCCTTTTCCTTTCGCATGCAACATGTCAGAATCTTGTTTGAGACCTCGGGTGTGCCCAATAGTCGCTTTTGGCCTTTCCTGCGTGAAGCGCAGTTAAGATTGCATAATTTTCTTACATCCTTTCTGCATGAAATGTAGTTTGGTTTGTCTTAACTTGCTTATATCCGAGTTTGTTGTAGCATTTCTTTGCATAACCTTTGCATCTAGATGCTTTATTACAATTTTCTTTGCATAATCATAAGTTATGCTCTTGTATCATGCATATCATTTGCATTTTGCCCCAGCCTGCGGGCGCATCTATATTGTTATCTTGATTGTTTGTCCGAGTCTTCGGCCTTGTCAAAAATGGGTCATCTCTAGGCTTTGACATTCACTCCCGTAATTTCATGACTTTCCAGTTTTGTCAAAGAGGGGCAACTGTAGACACCCCATTTTTGACCGTCCTCAAGACTTGGATGTTCTTGTAGGGAGCATCCAGTAACAAGTTTGATTGCTCGTCGAGTACTCGACCTTCGCGACGGAATGCTCCAGGTTTGATCTTTCTAGACACTATTTCCATTCTGTCTCATATTTGGACCATGTGTTGGTCTTTGCATGGTGGTGTTCTAGGTGGCCTGCCGGCCATGGAATAGGGCTGCCGGCCATGGGATTTTCCCTGCCGGCCACCAGTGATGGCCGGCCGGCCACCATTATTTCAACAAATATTTTTCAGATATTTTTGAGCCAGTTGTTTGCAGGATAGACTATCTGCACCCATGTGGATGGCTGGATATCTTCAAGGCTCCTTTGTATCTTCTATATATAGAACTCATCTATATGCATGCAGAGGGTTACAAAAATTTGGCTGAGATATTTCTCTCTCTAGAATCCTCTCTCTCTCTCTCTCTCTCTACATTTTAGCCTTGAAAGTGAGCTTTTCTTGCATATTTGCACTAGCATCCTTAGCTAAACACCTTAGCCTTAGACTTGAGATTCTTGGAGGCCTTGTTAGAGCTCCTTGGAGTCGTTTTGGCTCAGAAGTTTGATTGTTTGCTTGCTACTTTGCTGCTGTCTTCAAGGGTAAGAAGTTACCCCGTTTTAAGCTTTGTTTTGCTTCATTGGTTTGCCACCCTTGCATATTGTTTTTGTCCTAGTTGTTAACTACAAAAACCTTTATTTTCAAGAGTTTGAAATGGTAGTTTGAGGTTTTTTTGAGATTAGAGGTGTTCTCCTCTCTTTTGTGGCTTATTTGCTAAGATTTGTGCCATGTTTAAAAGCCTTTAAAACAATCTCTTTTTGACCTTTTAACTACTAAAATCCAGGGGATTTTTAGTGGCAAAAACTTGGTTTTGAGGAGCAAAATAGGAGGGGGTGGCCTTCTCTCCTTGTTTCTCCTTTGCATGTGTTGATGACTTAGTAGATGAGCATGTTTTTCTACCATCTCTTGACTTGATCTAAGTATGTTTTTGTGAGTTTTTTAACATGTTTTAGCTCTGTTTTTGGCTGGCTTGGTCATTTCTTGTTTGCATCTTGCACTTGTAGTGCAAATCTTGCATACTAGCCTTGTATGCTTAATGTTTTAACTCGTCTTTCTAGCATGTGTTAGTCTAACTTCAACATGCTTTTACCACTAATTTTGCATGCTTTAACTCTATACTAAGTGGTTTTGGTCATATGAGACTTGTTATGCATGGTTGTAGTACAAAGACCCTTGCTAGCCTTGTGTTTTAAGGACTCTAGCATGCTTTGCTTATGATGTTCGCATGACATAGCATCATTTCACATGTAATTTCAGAGCATATGTCATTGTCACACTCTCACATATTTCACTCTCTAAGTGTTTTTGAGTTTTGAGCCTTATGCCTTGTTTGTGAGCCAATGCATGAACATCATTTTTCTTGCTTTTCATGCTACCATCTCAGCACATTTTGGTCATCGTTTTGGCATGTTTGAGGTATGTTTAGGGTTGGCTTGGCCATTTGAGCGTTGTATTGCATGGGTCTAGTGTAAAGCACTTCACTAGCTTTGATGCTTAAACCTTTAAACATGCATATTATGGGTTATTTGCATGGTTTTAAGCTACTTAGCATGTCATTTCATTGTTGAAATGTATGTCATCGCACTCCATGGTTTCAATCTTTCACTTGCCTTGAAAGTGATCTTAAGCCCTTTGTTGGCTTGGGCATTGAATTGAGGCTCTCATGCCTAATGGTTTTAACCTTCTCTTGAGGGTTTCTACTAACCAATAGCATGAGGCTTCTTTCATGCTTAAGGTGCTTGTGGCTAAGGCCATCTTTCCAATTAGAGGACTTTTCACATTGGACTTAACCGATTAAAGGACTAATTGGTAATGTAAAATGTGTAAACAAGAATTGAATCAAGTAAAACATGATGAGATAAGCATGTTGCATGTGTGCATTGCACTGGGTTCAATCGGACGTTATATTGAACACAAGGTGAATTGGTCAATTTCATACTCAAAGTGATGAAAACGAGCCAATTCCCTTTGTCTCCATTGCCTTTGATCTTCCATGATAAGGTAGTGGTCCTGGAGTCTTGTTTGTCTTGCATTTATTGAAATGCGTGCAAGTTGGATCTTTGGCCATCATGCATTGCATGCTTGATTGATGGTTTTGGATCCAATAGTGCCTCTCCCTTGATGTTTTGAAATGATAAGGAGTGGCACAGTACATACATGCCCTAGGGAGACCCTCACTTTCCTCTGTTTTGTGCTCATCAGCTTTGGTGTCACAAAGACACAAGGGGGCAGAAGGCTACACCGATGGCCGCACTTACAGATTGTTGGCCGGCAGAGGCCCACTCTTGGCCGGCAGATGGCTAGAAACAACTTCTCATGGCCAGTAGGCCACTGGTGCACTCCCCAGTAATGATTTGGTAAAATGGTGCAGAAATTTCTTGGAGAGACCGTGCAAACAGAGCCTCTTAAGAGCAAACTGGAAGGCGTTTCAGGGCGAGAAACCGAATGCATGCATGCATCATCTTCAAACAAAGCTGAGGCAGCGTAGTTTAGTGCTTTACTTGCTAGCTAGCATTTGATTTGTAATTTAATTAATTTGTTGATTATTTAAATTGTTGTAATAATTAGTAAGTAGTTTGCTAGTTATTCGTTTGGTTGTGTAATAATTAGTCTAATTAGTTTAATTAGATTAGTTTCTTAGCTTAGCTTAGATTAGCTTAGCCTTCATTCGGACCCTCCTTCAAGAGGGCACAATGTTGTAATAAGGGTGCGTGTGTGTGTGCATGTCGTCTAACCCCACTTCTTTCTCCCTTTTACTTAACCGCTTATGATGGTTAGTTTAGGGCATATTTTGATTAACATACCTCATGCTTTGCATGCGTGCATTATTCATTTGTCTTCCATGCACCCGGCTCGGCGCATCATTCAAACTGCATTGTATTTCAATACTTACTTGAATATGTGTTTTAAAGCATGTTGTCAAGTTGCATTCATATGCCATCTTAGATAGCTGAGCCTATTTAGTTGCATTTTTGCATGTGTTGCATTAGGCATTGTGAAGATGGTTAGGATCATGCATGATTTCTAATTAGCTTTCTGTTTTGGCTCGGAGTACACTATAAGTGTTTACACTTTAGCATCCTTGCATGAGTGTGAGTGTTACCATGATAGCATGTTTGTTATGAGGCTATTTGCTTAAATTTTTAACTACTTGAATGCCTATGAGTGGAGGCTTGATTGCCTGAATTGGAACAACTCGATGATTGGAAGTTTTAAGCCCACTTTGCGGAGTGGCAAAATCATGTTTTAAGCCCACTTTGAGGGTGGCAAATCAGCGCTTTAGCCTACTTGTGAGTAGCACTTTCAAACCATTTTCAAAAGCAAACATGAGTTGTTTTGTTCCAATTCTTATGATTGAGTCTATACTTATATGTTGTGCGCATCACATAGTAAGTTAGATTAATAACTGGAATAAGAACACATGAGGTTTATAAAACAACATATTATACTTAGTAGAGGCCGATCCTTTGATCAGGCGAGCGGGGGTGCTCATTTCAGGACCTTCCCCTCTCGTACCCAAGTTCTAGAGCCGAGGCAACTTTGGTGATGACGGACACGTGGCCTTTGGCACGAGTCAGGGTTTCCTAAATTTCCCAAAAATAAAATATTTAGGTGGCGACTCTGTAATCTGGTAAAGTAGTCCATGTTTGGCGCTTTTTCATTCAAAATTGATTTTTGAAAACCAATTGCCAGATTTGGACTCCTTGGTGTTTATCAGTCTCACATTGCACTTTGTGAAGTTAGATTCAGAACCGTGACAGGAGTCTGAACTGTAGTAAGACCAATTCGCGCCCTCCCCGAAAGGAGGGCGCTCGAAGAAATTGGGGTCTACACATACACTCCCCATTTATAGGTAATAGCTAGGAGGATGGTGGCTATGGATTTATATCCAACCCCTAGTGCTAGTATGAGCCTACAGAGGTCCGCCCACTGGTTGATGCCGCCGACTTTGGGCCCTTTTGTTTAGGGCTTACATAGATGAGGGTCGAGTCATTACTATACGGGGCCCTGGTAGAGAGATGGTGGAACACCACCGACTCATTCCACTTCTCGTCGATTAGGGAGCTAACCCTGACTCCATACGATTTCTCGATGCTCATTAGCTTATGGGTCGGGATTGGTAGCCTGATTCCATGTGATCCTGATATGACATAGTAGAGAGTTATACAACGCCAGTTTCTCGGGGCGGTCCCAGACATCACTAGTCACGAGATGGTGAGGTATAGTTGGTTTTATGATCACTTGTCTGATTCTTAGCCCGCTACTCCAGATGAGGTTGCCTAATACACCAGCGACTTCCTTATGTACCTCTTCGGTACTACTCTGTTTGTCAACAGGGAAAACATCGTGGGGTTATATCTTCTAAGGGCACTGGTGCACCTACCACAGGTGACAGAGTATGACTGGGGTGTCGCTGGCCTGGCCACCTTATACTGCTATATGAGCTCCGTATCCCGCCGCAAGGCGGATTCACTCGGCGGCTACTGGAGGGTTTGGGAGGTATGCCTCATACTTGTTTTTTCTATGCATTCTATTCAATTATGCATTTCCTGTTTATCTGCTCATTTACCTTATCCATCTTTTGTTTTCTTGTAGCTATGGGTCTACACATATTTCACCTCTCTAGGTCTAGTCCTGGTGAGGCCGATTGAGTTGTCAGTACCCTGCCCTCGGTACTAAAACTCCCGATTCGAGCAACGCTGCCGCATAGACCGAGACTTCCCTTACTTTCACCGTATCTTTGACACCATCATCGTAGATCAGGTAACAAAATACTAGTCTTCACATTTTCATACTCTACTATTTCCATACTGCTATTCTTCTCATATTGTACTATTTCCATACTGCATTGTTTCCATACTGTACTGTTTCTTCATTGCACTGCTATTCTCATACTACTTAGATCCTTGACATCTGCTTCCACAAGTTGACTGGTGCCCCTGGGCGGGTATCCCTTAGGCAACAAGGGTGACCTACATTGCTGCATGGCACACCTCTACCATGCGGATTCTATTTGAGGGCCCCTTTGACCGAGCTTATTACCTAGAGGAGAGGTTCATCCGCCAGACACGAGGCGTAGCTGATCCTGACATTCCACATTCTCCTCCTCCCTGTACGAGGGTGGTCGATAATCTTCTCGACGGACCCTAGGTCGACTTCTTGATGTTGAGGGAGGACGGTGATCGGTACCACATGCTTGGAGACTTCACCACCTTCTTACATACCCGGGTGATGGCGCCCCTTACCCTAGGCATGGTCCGCGCTGTTCTAGAGGTTACTACTGTCGTCGCCGCTGCTGCTGCCGCCGCCGAAGGAGTTCCTGTTGCAGCTCCCATTCTTGGGTTTCCGATGATGCCTACAGAGGTCGTATACATGCGGCCAGACGGGGTGATAGAGCAAATCCCCCTTGAGCACATTGATGAGAGGGATCACAGGTTGTTGCTTACTCCCGCCATTGAGCAAGTACACACTTCTTCCTGTTTCGGCCCATTGTGTTACTTTATGTTTTCACTGCCTTTTGTTATTTTTGTTTACTATACCCTGTTATTTTTGTTCACTATTCTCACATGCTCTTCCTTTTGTAGGTACCCAGGGCATATGCTGACGACCTCCTTCGAACGATTGACGGATTGTTTCTGATGGTGCGGAGGAGACAGACTGCTCTTGCCACTCATGGGATTGAGGTATGCTTTTGCCTCTAGTTTACAGTCATGATAGTCTTGCTCATAACTTTATTGGTCTCTTTTGATGTATGTTCTTTCTTTCTCTTTCTCTTTTCAGCTTGAGCTAGCCCCAGTTGCATCTGCAGGACCTCCCCAGCTAGTAGATAGAGACAGGGCCCGGTGAGGGGCAGAGGAGGAGTTGATTGGGGGAGAGGTAGAGTGAGGCAGCGCTCACCTCCCGAGGAGTCCTTTGAGGAGTACACGACTTCTAAGGAGGAGGATGAGGCGGTTGACATGCATTCTAGCAGCCATAGTGATGATAGCAATGCACCTCCTCCGCAGCCAAGAAGAAAGAGAGCGAGGATGGGTTGCTGCTGATGATGATGATGATTTTCTCTTCTTCTTCTCTTTTTTGTTTTGTTTTGTTTTGTTTTTGCTTTGTAGTTAAAGGCTAGCTTCAGACAGACTCTTTTGTTTTTGAAAGATTTTTTTTTGTTTTGCTGCTTTGTAAAACAACAATCGAGGTTGGACTCGCTAGTTTATAAAAGAAAAGTTTTTGAATGATCTCCTTACACAATGTGATGGATGGCATGTGATGAATGGCGTAACCTTTACATGGTAACTTCGCATAAGACTTAAAATAATGAATATCTGCCCTTACATTCATCCTTGAGTCGGATAGCAACCCACAACCAGACAAAATGTAAAATACAACTCAATAACAGGAAGAAAAAAAAATCAAAAATACTAAAATACATTTGGTAAAAACAAAACAAGACTTAAAACACAGCCACGGTACGTAAGGACAAAGGCCAACTTTTCCTGCAACTGCATTGATTTGAGCCACCATTTAGACCCGATCGGGTCTAAATAGGCACGGACGGGCTTCACTGAGGCACGGTCGAGCCTAAATGTGAGGTCGGTCAATGCAGCCCAACTGTCATGCACTACTCCTTCTCATCCTCTACAAATGGTGCTCCTATGCTATTTTTTCTGGCAGAATAGCAAGTATTTGGTATTTTACTCTCAAGATGGAGACACTGTGCAACAATAGGCTCCGAGACTGGATAACCACTTTGGACGGCTCGGAAGAGGTAAACTTTCGTGGTTTTGGCCTAAACACCTTTTTTCCTCTGAGTTGCACTTCTCTTTGCTTTCCATTCCTCCATGCCGCTGTTCGATGTTGGAACCCGATCACTCATGTATTTCAATTCGGATCACAAGAGGTGTGTCCGACACTTAAGGAATTTCGAGCTTTGATACAGTCCTATCGCGACGAAGAAAACGTACCGCAGCCCCGTTTTGGCCATGCCCAAGCTTTGGGACGGATGTATGGGTTAACATTACACGAGGCTCGATCTTTGGAACATGATAAGGAGTTGGATATGCCAGGTTTAGTGCATCGGTTTTCCGCCATTGGAGACAGAAATGACCTTCTTTGGTGAAGCTACCAACAACATGCTCTCTGTTTATGCTTACTTGCGCACTTCCTTCTTTCCCCTAGTTTCGGCAGAGCTAGCATATTGAAGTGGCCCAATGTTTGAAAGAAGGTAAGAGTTGCATGGGCCTAGCCCTAGCCGAAACCTTGATGGGTTCAGATGCTTTCAGTCGAGCAGAGACTACCTGGTTAGTAGGGAGTTCGCTACTTCTCCAGGTATTATTTCCCACCCTACTAATTTATGATTCTCACATCACTCAACACCCACTCTCTGTTTTTCTCTCATAACCCCTTCCTCACTTTTCTCTCATCATATACCTCTCTATTCTTTAATCTCTCTTATTTTTCATTCCTCCCCAGGTATGGCTTATGGATAAACTGCAAGTAGCGAGACCTTGCCCCGAATACTCAGCCTAAGCTTACTTCTTTCTCCAACGGCTAGTCGATTTCTCCTCAGAGGGGTTGTGGTGTGATTGGATGTGTAGCAAATCTGCAGCTGGCATAACTTGGCGTTGCCCCTGGCTTAATTTGGCTAAAATGAGCTACAGCATGTCCTGACAGTTGAGTGTAGAGTAAATTAGCCTCACACAGTGCATATTCTACTTTCCTTTCCGGTTCAGACGGCAGTTCGGACATGATCAGATACGTCCAGATGGGGGAGTGGAATACACATCTTCATTTCTAGTTCATGCCTTGCACCTACCCCAGTATCTCGTGGCCTGGAGAACAAGAGAGATTCTGGTCCCCACTATTAGTTTCAGTTACACCCTGTCTGAGGAATGTTTAGCTTGGCTTGAAGAGGAGGCAGAGGTTGTGCCGTCTTTGGTATAGAGCCACCTAACTTAGTTGTGCCCCTAGTTTTACTACTTTGATCTTTCCTTTTCAAGTTTGAAGATGTAAAAGCAACTTTGATCTAAATCAAAGAGGAAGAATGTACTTATGTTGAAATCAATAGAATTAAAGTTGCGAGCACTGAAAATTTTCCTTTCGGTCCCAAAAATGGTTCAAGCTGTAAAAGGGTAAAATTTCGAACAGAATCAACTTTTATTAAAACTTTTCAAAACAATTTTCGGAAACGATCACCACTTGACACGCATAGAATCGATTCTCAAGATGTACAATCTCGAATCAAAAGATCATAAATACCCCTAATTGCATATCACTGCTGATCTGCACTGTAATTAGCTTTCCTTCACAAAATAAAGATCACAACCGAACTAAAAGATGATGAACAAAGATGACTTGATCAGGAAAATGGACAAGACAGTTGAATCTAAGATAGTTACGGCCGAACTTCAAAGTGAAGTTACCTACATTTCCCAAAGATGGAAATCAGGCCTTACATAGTTTGGTTAATGTTCACTTGAGTATTAACTCTCTTCTTTTGCGCTCTAACTTTTGCCAAAGTTGCCCTTTAGGGTTTTCGACCTTGCAAGCTCAGTTTTTCTTTGTTTCTAATTTTTCATGCTCTAACTTTTGCCTAGGTTGCCCTTTCGGGTTTTCAGCCTAGCTAGCCTCTTAGGGGTAATATTTCTTCAACTTGTCCATATTGATCGGTTGCGAGAACTCCAGGCCATCCAAGTCCATGAGAATAACCGCCCCTCCAGACCAGATTGACTTGATGATGTAAGGACCAGTCCAGTTGGGTTTGAACTTGCCCCTAGGGTCATGGATGGGAGCCCGATTGTCTTTCAGCACTATGTCCCCTTCTTTAAGATTTCTAGACTTAACCCTCTTGTTAAAAGCCCTAGTAATTCAGCGCTCGTAGCCCTAAACATGATACAATGGCTTTAGCCTTTTCTCATCAAACAACATTAACTCCTCAAATCTGTTCATTACTAGTCCGCCTCCGCTATCTAACATTCAGCCATAACCCATAGCAATGGCACTTTAATTTCAATCGGCAAAATAGCCTCCATCCTGTAAATGAGAGAATAAGAGGTTACCCCTATAGATGTTCAGATTGAGGTTCTGTAGCCCCAGAGCGCAAATGGCAATTTATCTGGCCAGTCCCTATAGGTTTCCACCATATTCTGCAGAATACTCTTGATATTTTTGTTGGCGGCCTCAATAGCTCCATTGGTTTATGGCCTGTAGGTTGATGACTTATGAAAAGCCACATTATATTTCTCAAGCAAGTCTATCACCTCTTTCTTGAAGTGCAACCCATTATCAGAGATAATCTCATTCGGAACTCCATACTGGCAGATGATATTGTTCTTGATGAACTTAGCCACATGCGATGCTTTTAGCACAAAGTAGGACTGGGCCTTTACCCATTTGGTGAAGTAGTTGATTGCTACCAAGATGAATTCATGTCCATTTGATCCCTTTGGCGTGACTGCACCGATAACATCTATTCCCCAAATAGAGAATGGCCATGGTGAAGTCACGTTGTAGAGCTTCGACGGTGGCATGTTCATGCGATTGGCATGAATTTGGCATTTGTGGCAACGCCGAACAAAACCAATACAATCCTCTTCCATGGTTGACCAGTAGTAGCCTTGTTTAAGGATTTTCCGAGCGAGCATCACACTATTCATGTGGGCTCCATACTCTCCTCCAGGAATGGCCGCCATAAGGCACTTTGATTCCTCTTCCTCAACGCATAGTTTGTGCATTCCCAAATGGCCTTTTTTTTACAACTTGCCTCGTAGATGATAAACTGAATGGCCAGATGCGATATTCCCCTTTTGTCATTGGCATTTGCTCCTAGTGGATACGCCTCATTTTCCAGGAAATTCCAAATATCATTGTACTAGGGGTTCTTGTCTGAAGCCTCATTTATCGCGACAATGGTTTCATAGGCCGGCGTGTACTTCTGTTCAATAATGATCGGACGTATCCTGACTCCTCATGGAATGTCTGTCATAGAAGATAGAGTTACTAGTGCATCAGTGAATCAGTTGATCTCCCTTACCAGATGGGTAAACGTTAGCTTTTCAAACCTCGGAATTAGCGTATCCAAGACCTGATGGTAAACCTTCATTTTCTCCTCTTTAACTCGCCAATCTCCGTTGGCTTGAGACACAACCAAGTTTGAATCCTCAATGACGTCCAACCTTTTTGCCCCTAATTCCAGGGCAGCTTCTAAACTAGCAATACATGCTTCATACTCTACTTCGTTGTTGGATACTTTGAACCAGAGTTTGAAGGCTAAGGATATATGGGAGTCATCGAGTGCTATCAGTGACACACCGATCCCATAACCATATTGATTGGCTGCTCCATCAAAGTACATCATCCACGTTTTGTCCTTTATTTGTAGAATATCTTTGTCTGGGAAAAGTACTTCACTGCGTCATCCCTCTTTACTGGGTGATCTGCCAAGAATTCTGCTACATCAACTTGCGTGTAACATATTTGATATCAAATTCGGAGAGGATGAGTAAACAACGGGCTAGCCTACCCGTAAGCGCTGGTTTCTCAAAGAGATATTTGATGGGATCTAATCTCGAAACCAGGATTACAAAGTGAGCTAACAAGTAGTGCCTCAACTTCTGGGTAGCCCATACCAAGGCCAGACAAGCTTTCTCGATGGGATTGTAACTGGTCTCATAATCCAGCATTTTCTTGCTCAAGTAATAAATGACTTTTTCCACCTTGGCCTCTGACTCTTGAGCCAACATACACCCCATGGTTGAATTCATGACTGACAGGTACAAAATCAACGATTTTCCAGGTTCTGTTAGTGATAGCACATCCAGATTTTGCAAGTACTACTTAAACTGTTCAAAAGCGAACTAACAGCGATCATCCCATCGGAATTTCTTTCCTTCTTCAAGAGACCAAATAGTGGTTCACAAGTCAAGGTTACTTTTGACATAAACCGTCTTATGAACTGCACTTTACCCAGAGAGCTGTGCACTTCCTTTTCAGTCCTTGGTGGTGGCATTTCTAAGATGACCTTGATTTTAAAAGGATCTACCTCAATTCCTCTCTGTGTGATCAGAAATCCCAGTATTTTTCCTTTTGTTATGCCAAAGGTGAATTTTTTAGGGTTCAACCTCAATTTATACTCTCTGATCTGCTGAAAGAATTTCTCCAAGGTAGTGTAATAGCTCTCTCGATCTTTGGACTTGACAATCATATCGTCCACATACACCTCAACCTCTTTGTGGATCATGTCGTGCAGAATGGTGGTTGCAATCCTGTGATAAGTACCTCCAGCATTCTTTAACCCAAACGGCATGACTCGATAGTAGTAGGTGCCTTATAGAGGAGTGGAAGCGGTATTCTCCTTATCCTCGGGTGCCATCAGAATCTCGTTATACCCAGAAAATCCATCCATAAAGGAAAGCAATGCATGGCATGTGGTGAAGTCTACCAACTTGTCAATATGCAGCAGTGGAAAGTCATCCTTTGGACTAGCCTTATTCAGATCCCTGAAGTAGACACAGACCCTGATTTTGCAATCCTTCTTTGGGACTAGAACAATATTGGCCAACCACGTTGGATACTCAGATACAAGCAAAAATCCTGCCTTAATCTGTTTGGTAAATTCTTCCTTGATCTTCAAAGCCAAATCTAGGCGAACTCTGTGTAGCTTTTTCTTCACTGGCCGGCCTTAGGGTCAAGAGGGATCCGGTGCTGTACAATCTCAGAATCGATTACAGGTATGTCTTCGTAGGACCACGCGAAAACATCTTTGAAATTTTTTAATAAAGCGATTAAACGCTCACGTTCCTCCGAGGACAGCATGAACCCAATTTGGACTAAGCGAGGATCTTCCTCAATACCCACATTAATTTATACAATTTCATCTGTACATGGCTTAACACGTCTCTCATCCTCATGGTCAATCAAGTTTTTCAAAATTTGAGGAATTTCTTCCTCTTCGTTTAAGTCAAAATTTTGAAAATCAAGATCAGTACAACAAACTAGAGACACAGAAAAGTAGGCAAAGTTCACAACATTCTCATTCAAAAGGTCCGGATCCTTAGTTACAGTGGACTCAAAAGAAAAGTTGAAAGACGACTTGGACAAGACTTTGGTATCCGGGTTACCACTCTCGGAAGTACTCGACTCAGAGGAACTCGAATCAGACTCTGACTCTATAGACTCAGTGGAATCATATCCAAACTCACTATCCGATCCAAAACTACCAATGACGCTTTGCTCAAACTTCCAAATCAGACATGGAGCCTCAGATGCATCCACGATGAGACTAGTGAAATCTGCTGCCGGTGTATCCCCAATCATTGAGATAGTAAAACTATCCCCCAAGTTGATGGACTCAGCTCCAGTAGTAGAACTCGGCAGTAGGTTAACCCGTGCTTTTTCCAATAGCTCTTCTTCTTTAATACCTAGGCTTGCCGTCCTGCCTTGATCTGTGTTAGGGCTCAGGTCTGTCTGCTCATCCCCTTTTTCTAGTAACTGGTGTCCAAAGAAGATCTCAAACCCCGGATACCTGGTTTTTGTCTCCCAATCATACCAAGGCTCTAGGAATCCACAGAAGGGGAAGTTTTTCCCTTGGCGGACAAAACATTTGTTCAAGGTTCCTCGTATTGGTTTGTGGACTAACTCGTACTGCCTCCCAGTCTTCTTTGCTTTCAGCCTTTCTTGTAACTCCTCCAATTTTCTTTGCCAATCTGCGGTGGTAGGTTTGTATCACAACCTGAAAGCGTGGGGGTTGTGACTCATCTCCTTAGCAACAGTACCTCCTTGCTTGCCACTTCTACCTAACCTTGATCCAGGCATATGCCCCTATTTGCTCATCATGTAGATAGATTGCGCACTTACGTTGTTCCCATCACCCTCTGCCACGATGGTTTGGACCACCTGGGCTTTTGCTAGAGAGAAGCCAGAAAGGAACACGTCCTCTTCCCCATGTATGATTTCCAATAATGGTGCAGTGGTTCCCTGGAGAGGATGGATCACAGAATTATTGTACACAGTGGCAATCTCGCCTTTGAAGGGGTACTTCACTAACTGGTGGACTGTTGACGATACAGTCGTCATCTGATGTAGCCAGGGCCTTCCAATAGTAAATTAAAAATGCCCGGAACGTCCATGATATGGAATTCCACCTTATACTCAGACATGCCGATTAGGATATGGCTCTAACATCCCAGCTTGTATTGTCATAAGCCCGGACGGCTTGGGTTGTGGGTGTAAAGTCAACCGGCCATCGATAACATAGGCAATCCTTACTAGACATACATTGATCACTGATTCAGTATCTACTAACACCACCGGAATCCACTTTTTTTTGACTTTCCAAGGTTACATATAAGGGATGGTTATGGTTGGTACCCTCAGGTGGTAACTCCTTATTTGTAAAAGATATTACCGACGTAACATCCCCAGATGTAACCAACGATACCAATTGGTTTGCAGTGGTATTGATAGGCAGTTTGGTCTAGTTCATTGCCGCCAGCAATGCTTGCCTATGCTCCCGGGATGCCATTATCAACCCCCAGATTGATATGTCAGCCTGAATCTTGTTGAGCTATTTCAAGACCAGGTTTTCCTCAACATCCTTCTCTTTTGATCTCTCAGCCTCCTTTCCAAAGGTCTCTGGCTGGTCTAATGCTGCGGGTTTGAAGTACCGAACACTCCGGGTCATATGATTGATCTTATCAGTATACCAAGTGTCATTTGGGGTATTAGTTTTCCACCATTCGTCAGTGTACGCATGACTTAGGTCGCTGTCTTTCCACCACTCTTTTGCAGTCACAGATGTGCTAGCAACAGGTTCTATCTGAAGCATGTTAACATCATGCACCCACTTATCATACCATTTTTCCTCCACCACAATCTTGGTTTCCGAATCCCAATGTTTTTGGAGTTTCCGTAACATGCTTTTTCGGTCACTGGGCTCGTATTCGATCTTTTTGGTAGTTTGGACATCACCCACCATTGTCACGGGTTCTTCTTTCTCTTTTCCTTTTTCTTTCTCTAGAGCTATCTTTTTCTGGATCTCTTCTATCCTTTCCCTTTGAAATTGTTCCAGTGCCTGTTCTTTCTCAGTCAGATATCCAGCCTCAGCCTTGCCATTAGCAGCAATCTTCTCTTTCTTCCCAATCTCTCCTATCTATTCCTCCACATCTGACTCTTCCTCACTTAACCATCCATTGCTTGTTTCTGGCTGGCTCAGGTTCCACCAACCCACCTGAACACTGCTTGTATCCTCCTCTTTGAAGAAGTACATACTTCCTGCTTTGCACTTTCTATACACTGCATACTGCATTGTTTTCACCCACATACTGCGCTTTCTGCACCGTACATTTTGCATCCTCTATATATGTATCCTCTGTACACTGTACACACCTTCTGCACACATTCTGCTTTCTGCATTTGCTCTCGTGCTTTCCATACACTATACATTGTCTACTCACTATTGCCCCTTTCGTTACAGCTTTGGGTGTATGCATATTTCACGACTCTCGCACCGAAGCCGGAGGTAGAGATGCCCCCGGTTATGCCGTACTCTCATCGGTACGACAGTAGATGCTTGCGAAGGACTAGGAAGACCTTTCCGTTCTTTCGTCGGTACTTCGACACCATGATCGCGGCAGAGGTAACTCAAAATTCACAGTTATTTTCATTCTACTTGGGCTCTAATTCATGCTTTGATATCTTATGGTCACTAACAATTTGTGCATTCTTTATTTACAAATCACTTGGCAACCCTAGGCGACGATGCCAACCAGAGTTAGGAACCAGTTCGCCGGATTTTGGGGAGCCTCCCGTTATCGGCTTTTGTTCGAGGGCCCGGTTTGCTAAGCCTGATTTTTAGGCAAGCGGTTCTTGTGCCAGACCATGGGCTTGCCTGCCGATAGTTTCCATGGCACCTCTGCCATCTATGAGAGGCACAGAGAGACTCACCTTCTAGGAGATGATTCAGTTCATGAAGGGATTGGAGGCCGACTACTTTCGTGTAGAAGGGGACTATTCGACATTCATCAAGACACACCTCATGCCTTCTTTGACCAGTACTCGTGGAGGTGAGGGGGCGGGGGCTCCACGTGTGAGAGAGAGAGAGCTAGAGTGCCCAGGGTAGCTAGGGCGACCAGAGAGCATAGCAGAGGGGCTACCCAGGTAGGACAGAGGACCGAGTGGCCGGAGTTGCCACTGCACTCACATGTTGGAGGTATATTGGGGAGGCATACCAAATTTTGATTGAGCTTGCCGTAACGGGACATAGATATGTCAAAGCTCATGATGCACCCCCGGTATGTACCATATTTTTTAGTTTTCCCATCTCTTTCAGATATTTGTTCCTTCTGGGCACTAATCATTCAAATTGCATTTGTAGGCACCCCCAGGATACACCGAGGATCTGCTGGAGCTACTAGCCTCATTTGAGGGTATGATATTGAGGAGGGAGGCACTGCTCGGGTTTCACAACATTCAGGTCATTTCTTCAGTTTTATTATATTCCAATTGTCAAATTTCCACTGACACACTGAAACTGACATTTCAACTGAAAACTTCCCCACACTGCACTGATACACTGCATCTAAAATACTGCACTTCTATACTGTATTCATACTCTGTATCTGACTTTTGTATATACTCATTCTACACACCATACTTGCATCTGATACACATACTGTGGTTGACATATGACAACTGTCTTTTCAGGTCCCACCCATACCGACAGCACCAGCAGGAGCTGCAGCACCTGCACCAGTGATTCCTCCTCCAGCAGTAGAGAGGAGAGAGAGAGAGAGACAGGCTCCGGTACGCAGCCGAGGCAGAGCCAGAGGTACCCGAGACGAGAGTGGTCCTTCAGAGCCCATTCTGAACGATGATAACGCTGAGACGAGTGGCTCCGAGGAGGCAATGAGTCCACAGTCTGAGTCCACTGAGAGTGTAGACAATGGCAACTTTGGTTCCGAGAGAGAGGATGCTGATGCCGAGACAGGTTCAGAGAGAGAGTGTGGAAATGGCACTGGCTCAGACTCTAGTTCAGATTCAGATAGCGGCGCCGACGGAGATAATACCCCCAAGAGTCCCTTCCTCCGAGGAAGATGACAAATAAGGCATCACGAGCCTGAGGTGACTGGTGTTGATTTTCCTATAGTTTTTGGTTAGCTTCTTTTTGTTAGTAGCGTTAGCATATGTATAGCTTTGGACAGGTTTTATTTGCTTTAAAAACTTATGCCACACTTTTGTAAAAGACAACCATGATCGGAATGAAAACCAGTTTTCATTTGAAAAAGTGTTGTATTTTGCATCATGAGCACCGCATTGCATGGAAACTAGATTGAATTGGATAATGACATTTGAAAATGATATTGGCACAACTCTCTTAATCAAGTAATGAACCAACTAACACTTGAAATTCTAAACACAATATACAACTCGATAATCAAAACAACGACAATTTGATAAACAAAACAAGACAACACGATAAACAACAAAACAACTCGATAAACAAAACAAAACAAATAAAATACAACTCAACAAACTTGTTAGAACTAAAAGGACTCAAAACAAGACCTTGAAATGCATAAAGAACAGGACAAAACACATGCTCTCAGCATTCTGAGCACACAGGTGGACGGCAGGATAGAAGAGAAGACTATCGGCCATGAATAGAGGCTGTCGGCCACCAGCGGTGGCCAGTCAGCTACCAAAGTGGCCTGTCGGCCATCACTAGTGGCCGGTCGGCCATAAATGTGAGAAACCTCCAGATTGTTGCAACCTGGCTTCCACTCAATGCCTTATCTTCTACAAAAGGCTAAGCTTCGTAGTTTCTTCATTTCAGCTGCAAATTCTTCACAAAATGGAGTCATTCTTTGCCGAAAAATTCTCGAACTGGATTGTAACTTTAGATGGCTCGGAAAAGCTGAATTTTCAAGGTTTCGGCATAAATGTACTATTCCTGCTGAGTCATTCTCTGCTGTGTTTTTCGTTCTTATATTTCGCAGCTAGACGTTGGAATCCGATTACACATGTTTTTAGCTTCAGAGGAGAAGAGCCATGCCCAACAATCGAAGAATTTCAAGTGCTAATGGAGTCCCGGCGCGATGAGGAAATCTTGCCTCAGCCCCGTTTTGGTCAAATCCAAGCTTTGGGACGAATGTGAAGACTTACTCTACACGAGACCCGTTCCTTAGTTCACAATGGAGAGCTGAATATTCCCAATTTGATCAATTGATTTTTTGATGGCTGCAACCTTGGCGACCTTATTCGGCGGGGTTTTCGACAACACGCCCTTTGTTTGTGCATGCTAGCACATTTCCCCGTTGCCCCTAGTTTTGGCGGGTCTAGCATTTGACTAATTGAAGTGGCGCAAGGCCTGAAAGAGGGCAAGAGTTCAATTGGCTTGACATTAGCCAAGACTTTGATGCCTTCCATCGGTGAGAGACCACCAAATTTGCGGAAAGTCCACTATTTCTTTAGGTAATGCTTCCCATGCTTTCTAATATGTGTTTCTCACATCTCTTGGCACTCATGCTATGTTTTTCTCTCAAAGCCCTTTTCTCACTTTTTTCTCAGCACAAGTCTCTCTATTCTTTAATCTCTCTTTTCTTTCATCCCTCCCCAACTATAGCTTATAGACAAGCTGAAAGTAGTGGACTCTTGCCCCATATACTCAGCCCGAGCATACTTTTTCTGCCAACAGATAGTTGGTTTCCCAAATGAAGGATGGTGGTGCCACTGGATGTGCAACAGATATGCTGTTGACATTGTTTGGTGTTGCCCTTGGCTTAACCTGACCGAAATGAGCTACAACATGGCTCGCCAACCTGGCATTGAGTTAATCGGCCTGGCTCATTGTGTATTCTACTTTCTGTTTCGGTTCAAGCATCAATTTGGACATGATTAGATTTGCCCAAAGGAGGGGATAGAATACTTGGTTTCATTCCCTGTCCGAGGCACACATTTGGCTAGGTTCCTCACTACTTGGAGGATGAGAGAACGTCTAGCTCCTGCCCTTAGTTTCAGCTGCGCACTTTTTGGCGAGTGCCTAACTTGGCTGGAAGATGAGGGGCAATCCAGGCCCGCTTTAGCACCAGAAGCTTCCACAAGCACAAGGGGGGACGCAGGAGCACCTGACTCATCTATGCCCCAAATTTAGTGCTTTGATCTTTACTTTTCAAGTTTTATGCATGTAATAAAAGCAACTTTGATTTGTATCGAGAGTTGGAGAACTTTGTATTGAAATCAATGAAATTAAAGTTGTGAGCACTGAAAATTTTCCTTTTGGGCCAAAAATGGTCTTAGTTGTAGAAGGTAAATTTTGAGCAAAAATCAACTTTTATCAAAACTTTTCAAAACCATTTTCGATAAGGATCACAACTTGACACACATGGAGTCAATCCTTGAGATGTACAACCCCGAATTCGAAAATCACAAATTGCCCCTTGCCTGAATAACACTGCTCAGCACTATAACTAGTTCTTTTTTTTTCAGAGACAATCCCAACCGAACACTCAGATAAAGAACGGACAAGGATAACTTGATCAACATATGGAGATGACAGTTGAGTTAGAGGTGTTTACAGCCGAACTTCAGAGTGAAGTTGCCTACGTATCCCGAAGATGGGAATCAGGCCTTACGTAGTTCGGTTTGGGTTCACTCGAGTATTAACGCTCTCCTTTTGCGCTCTAACTTTTGCCAAGGTCGCCCTTTAGGGTTTTCAACCTTGCGAGCTTAATTTTTCTTTTTTCTAATTTTTTGTGCTCTAACTTTTGCCTAGGTCGCCCTTCCGGGTTTTTGGCCCAGCGAGTCTCTCAGGGGTAATATTTCTTCAACTTGTCCATGTTGATTGGTTAGGAAAATTCTAGGCCATCCAGGTCTATAAGAATAACAGCTTCACCCAACCAGATAGTTTTGATGATGTAAGGACCAGTCCAATTAGGTCTGAACTTGCCCCTAGGGTCATGGATGAGGGCACGGTTGTTTTGCAGCACCAAATCCCCTTCTTTGAGATTCCGAGTCTTAACCTTATTGTTAAAAGCTCTGGCAATCCTGCATTGATAACCCTGAACATGGTACAGCGCTTTCAGCCTTCTCTCATCGAACAACATCAAATTTTCGAACCTGCTCTGTTGGCAATCCGCCTCTGCTATCTGACACTCAGCCATTACTTGCAGCGACGAAACTTCTATTTTAATCGGCAAAACAGCTTCCATCCCATAAACAAGAGAGTACGGAGTTGCCCTAGTAGACGTTCGAATTGGAGTCCTATAACCCCAAAGTGCAAATGGCAATTTGTCTGGCCAATCTCTGTAAGTCTCAACCATTTTTTGTAAAATATGCTTGATGTTCTTGTTGGTGGCCTCAACAGCTCCGTTGGTTTGCGGCTGATATGTAGATGACTTATGAAAAGCCACGTTGTATTTCTCCAACAAGTCAATCTCTTCTTTCTTGAAATGGGAGCCATTATCTAAAATGATCTCGTTTGGGACCCCATAACGGCAAATAATGTTATTTCGGATGAACTTAACCACATGCGCTGCCTTCAACACTGCATAAGACTGAGCTTCCACCCATTTTGTGAAATAATCAATTGCCATCAAAATGTACTCATGCCCATTTGACCCTTTCGATGTGACTGCGCCGATGACGTTGATTCCCCAGACTGAGAAAGGCCATGGTGAAGTCATGTTGTATAGATTCGATGACGGAATGTTCATGCAATTGGCATGAATTTGGCATTTGTGGCATCGCCAAACAAAACCGATACAATCCTCCTCCATAGTAGACTAGTAGTAACCTTGCTTGAGAATCTTCCGGGATAACATTACCCCGCTCATGTACACTCCGCACTCTCCTCCATAGATGGCCTCCATTAGGCGCTTTGACTCCTCTGTGTCGACACACAGCTTGTGCATTCCTAGATGACCCCTCTTGTACAGTTTACCTCCACAGATGATAAATTGAATGGCCATCCACCATATTGCCCTCTTATCTTTGGCATTCGCCCCTGGTGGATAAACCTCATTTTCCAAGAAGTTCCAGATATCATAGAACCAAGGGTTTTGATCTTGTACTTCATCTATTACGGTGATAGACTCGTAGGCCGGTGTATATCTCTGCTAAATAATGATCGGACTTATCTGGACTCCAAACGGGATGTCAATCATAGAAGATAGAGTTGATAAGGTGTCAGCGAACCCGTTGTTCTCTCTTAGTAGATATCTGAAGGTCAGTTTCTCAAACCTAGGAATCAGAACATCCAGGGTCTGGTGATAGATCTTCATCTTTTCTTCTTTGACCTTCCAGTCTCCTTTTGCTTGACACACAACTAGGTTTGAGTCTTCAATGACATCCAACCTTTTCGCCCCTAGTTGCAGGGCAGCTTCTAAACCATTGATACACGCCTTGTATTCTGCTTCGTTATTAGATACCTTGAACTAGAGTTTGAAGGCTAAGGGTATATGGGAATTATCGGGTGCTATCAGTAACACCCCTATCCCATAACCGTACTGGTTAGACGCTCCATCAAAGTACATTGTCCAAATCTCTTCCTTGACTTGTAGAATAACTTCATCAGGGAACAGGTATTCTACCAGTTCATCCCCTTCCACTGGGTGATCTACCAGGAACTCGGCTACCACTCTCCCCTTGAAAGACTTACGAGTAACATACTTCAAATCAAATTCGGAGAAAAGAAACAACCAACGGGCTAGTCTACCCATAAATGCTGGTTTCTCAGAGAGATATTTGATAGGATCTAATCTCGAAATTAGAATTACGGAGTGAGCTAACAGGTAGTGCCTTAATTTCCTGGTAATCCATACCAAGGCTAAGCAAGCTTTTTCCAACGGAGTGTAGCGGGTTTCATAATCCAACATTTTCTTGCTTTGGTAATAGATGGCTTTCTCCACCCTATCCTCAGATTCTTGAGCAAACATGCATCCCATCGTTGTGTCAGTTACTAACAGATATAGAATCAAGGGCTTCACCGGCTCTGGCGATGACAACACAGGTGGATTCTGGAGGTACTGCTTGATCTGCTCAAAAGCGAATTGACATCGGTCATCCTATCGGAATTTCTTTCCTTTCTTCAGAAGACCAAATAATTGTTCACAAGTCAAGGTTAATTTAGAAATAAACTATCTTATGAATTTCACTTTACCCAGAAAGCCTCGCATCTCCTTTTCAGTCCTTGGTGGTGGCATTTCTAGGATGGCCTTGATTTTGGAAGGATCTACCTCGATGCCCCTCTGTGTGATAAAGAAACCCAGCATTTTCCATGCTGTTACGCCGAAGGTATACTTCTGTGGATTCAACCTCAACTGGTATTCTCTGATCCGTTGAAAGAATTTCTTCAAGGTGGTGTAGTGGCCCTTTCTTTCCTTGGACTTGACAATCATGTCATCCACATACACCTCGACCTCTTTATGGATCATATTATGTAGAATTGTGGTTGCATCTCGTTGATAGGTAGCCCTAGCATTCTTCAACCCAAATGGCATCACCTTGTAGCAGTAGGTTCTCTACGGCGTAGTGAAGGCAGTTTTCTCTCTGTCCTCGGGTGCCATCAGAATCTGGTTATACCTGGAAAATCCATCCATAAAGGAGAGCAACGCATGGCCTGCGGTGAAGTCCACCAGTTCATCGATGTGTGGCAGAGGAAAGTCATCCTTCAGACTGGCCTTATTCAGATCTCTGAAATCCACACACACCTAAATTCTGCCATCTTTCGTTGGCACTTGAACAATGTTGGCCAACCAAGTTACATACTCAAATACTAGCAAGAACCCTGCGTCTATCTGCTTGGTGACCTCTTCCTTAATCTTCAAAGCCCAATCCAGGCATATCTTCCGCAGCTTCTGTTCGATGGGTTGGGCCTTAGGGTCAAGAGGGATTCGATGCTATATAATCTCAGGATCGATTCCAGGTATGTTTTCGTAGGACCACGTCAAAATATCTTTGAAATCTTTTAATAAAGCGACTAAGCGCTTGCGCTCCTCTGAAGACAATGTGGACCCGATCTGGACCTGACGCGGATCCTTCTCAGTACCCACATTAATAGCAATGATTTCATCAGCGAGGGGTTTTTCAAACCTCTCATTCTCTCGATTAATCAAATGTTTCAAAACTAAAGGAATTCCTTCCTCATCGTTTTTATCAAAATTTTGAAAATCATGATCAATACAATAAACAAGAGGCACAAAGTACTAAGAATCTACAGTGGCATTCTCATTCAAAAGGTCCAGCTCATCCAATTCCTCGATTACAACCGACTCAAAAGAAAAGAAAAAAGACGACCTAGACAAAACCTCGGCATCTGGGTTATCAACCCCAGGAATGCTAGACCCAAACTTAGAAGAACCGGAATTTGATTCCAACTCTACAAACTCTGTGGAATTAGATTTTAGTTCACTACCTAACTCAAAATTAAGAACTGCTAGACAGGTAGCCCTCCTCCAGTTGCCAAATGAGGGATGGTATGTCAGATGCATCCAAGATACCGTTAGAAGGGTTCGTACCCGGTTGGTCTTCGATCATGGAAACGGTCAGGTTATCCCCCAAGCTCTCTGAGTTGATCTGAGGATTCGAAAGGAGACATGCCGGTGCTGCTCCTACTTCAAGTTCATTGCTATCAGAATCACTTCCTATACTCTTTGTAGCTTCAGTGATTAGTTCAGTTTGTTCCTCTGTATCACTCTCTTGCAGTCGCAAGTTAAAGAAAATCTCAATGCCAGGAACCCACTGCCTCTCAGAGTTAAACCAGAGCTTAGGGAAACCATAGAATGGGAAGTCTTCTCCCTCCCAAACAAAATAGCTATCCAGGGTTCCCCAAATTGGTCGGTGCACAAGCTCATAGCGTTTTGCAGTTTGCTTAGCTCTGGCTCTTCTTGCCATCCCTTTCCCTTTTTTTCACCCAGTCCTTTTTGGTGGGTGTATAGCCCAAAACAAAGGCATATGGGTTATGTGGCACATCGGCCAACGCAGTAATGCCCTTCTGGCCACTTCTTCCTAATCCCATTTCGGGTATGTGCTGTAGCTTGTTCACGAAGTACACAGATTGGAAGCTGACATACAAGACCTTATCAGCAGCCAAGACATTCTGTACTACCCGGGTCTCAGCGAAGGTAAACCCTGAAAGGAAGACATCCTCTTCACCATGTACAATCTCCAGCACAAGTGTAGTGACCTTTGGCGGAGGATGTATAGATGAATTCCCGAAGACTATCGCTACCCCTTTCCCATGGGGGTACTTCAGCATTTGGTGGAGGGTGGAAGAGACAGCTCTTACTTGGTGCAGCCAGGGTCGCCCAAGTAGTAAGTTGAAAGTGGCTGGGACATCAAGGATATGGAACTCGATGTCCTGTTGAGCTGGGCTAACCTGTACTCTAATCTGGACTGTCCCCATCACCTCTCTGCTTGTATTGTCATATGTCCGGATCACCTGGGCTGTAGGCACAAAATCGACCGGTCTTAGGCCAATGGCATAAGCCATACGACAAGGATAGACGTTGATTGCTAACCCGGTGTCGACTAATACCACTGGTATCCACTTTTCTCGGTACTCTATGGATATGTATAGAGACTTGTTGTGCATGGAGCCATCCGACGATAGTTCCTTGTCTGAAAAGGTCAAAGTTGGTACAACGCCTCCCAGAGGACTAATCCCACCAGTTGTTCCCGAGTAGTGTCGATGGACAACTTAGCTTTATCCATCGCCGTCAGTACAGCCTGTCTGTGCACTCATGAAGCCATAAGTAGCCCCCAGATAGATATGTCAGCTTGAATCTTCTTCAACTGTTTTAGCACAGCCTCTTCCTCTAACTGCTTTTCCTTCTGCCTCTCGACTTCTTTATCCTTCTCGGATGCCTCAGATTGGTTAAGATGCGGTGGCTTGAAATATCAGCCACTTCTTGTCATGTGGTCGACTTCTTCCACATACCAGGTATTGTCAGGAAGGCCTTCACCCCAGTCTTCATCGGTATGGGCCAAGTATAGGTGGTCGACACCCCACCAGACCCCTTCAGCAATCGACAAGCACTCGCCTGGCTCTATAATGCCCCAACTTCTGGGCTGTTAAATACGTACAATAATACAACACAAGTAGGATAGATAACCAAAACATCTTATTATACAGATATAACCAAAGTTAATATCACAGATAATTCGTTTATGTTCCACTATAGGATTACCAAAACATTGCCAATCCAAAAGTCAAAAGGAAAAAAAAAAAAACTACTAGTCTAAGTCTTCATATGAACCACAGCTCCAACACTTCATCTTATTTGCCTTCGAAATGACCTTCACCGTTGTAAACTGCTTCATCACCTGGCATGACACGCCATGGGCTTGGAATGCCTAGTAAAAACACACACACCCCCATTTCTTTTATCAACCAATCAACCATACATAGAACAAATTGGGTAACATAACATAAAATATTACAACAAGGTTTTACGAATTAGTAGTTAGACTAGACATCTAGAATCCCCGAAAGAGATCTTTCTACCCAACCACAAGGATTGAACACCGGACTATTCAGAATTTCCCCTTTTGCTGCTTTGCAGACCTTACCACTTATGCTCACCTCCCGGTTCTTTACCGGTTAGTGACATTGATGGACCTCAAAAGGGACGGCCAAACAAGTGGGCTCACTTACACCCAAATCATGCCTAGGGCTCGCTTACACCGTGCACATACCATACCAAATCGTGCCTAGGGCTTACTTACACCTTGCACATACCATACCAAAGGGCTCGCTTACACCCTGAAACCACCGCATAAAGTCTGAATACATCTGTGTCAACCTAGGGGCTCGCTTAGACCGCTTGCGCAAGACTTAACTCATTTGGTATTAACCCCATCATAATTAATGTCACTCATATGTATAAATTATTCCAACACTAATGTGAACGTCACCTACTGCCAACCCCTTATCATTTTCTATTTATTAGATCTTTTGCCTAGCAAGTTAGTCACATTCGGTAATTCGGTAATATAAAAGAGCATGAGACAAACATAAGAGAGGAAATATAGCCCATGATAATCATACATAAGTATGGTAAGGAAAGCAAACAACATTAGGCATGCTTTGAAATACTTAGAGACAAATAACACAATAAAACATAATTTCCAGCACTACTTAGTTCTGCAGGGCTAACAATAATGCTTTGGTAAAAATAATTCCAAGTCAAATTAGGGGCTGAAATTTCACAGAAACAATAATCAACCTGTCTAGTTTCAGTTCCAATTCTCAGAATTTGCACAGCACCTTTAGAAATTTTGCAAGTTATGTTTGAAAACCTGTCCAGATTTGTCATCCTTTGGGAAAACTAGCTTTCCTCTCAATCTACTTGATGATTTTCACCCAAATAAATTCTGTTGGAAAGAAGACTCAGAATTCTAAACTTTGACAAAAGAACCAACATGAGATGAGTTTTTTGAAATTTTATAAAATTGAAAGAAGTGGACTGTTTTTCAGAGACTGAGGTCTAGATTTTTAAACACAACATCCAAGCCCTAAAGTCACACAAGGAGGGGCTAATAAAATTATCACAAGATCTAAACACACAAAATATCCAACATTAAATTCAGATTTGAGAAATAAATAGGTTTGATATTTCTTTTAAATTAGAGAAGTTACAAGATTGCATAATTTGACAAATTTGTAAGGCAAAGTCACTAAATCAAACCCACACTTTCATACACATCAAAAACCCTATATACCATTAATATGCAACACAAGAGGGCATCTAGACAATAGGATGAGATGGGTGAAAGAATTGGAGAAGACATGGAAGGGGTGTGTTCTTACCTTCTTAAGCCACATTTTCTTCCTCTTATTTTTTTTTATTTTATTTTTATTTTTATTTTTATTTTTTTTTACTTCCCCTAATCGCACTCTTCCTCTCTCACCCTCTCCTTGGGCTGCTGAAATGTGAGAGTGGAAATTGAAACAATGACCTCAATTTATAGGCCATGAATTTGGGTTAAAAAGGCCATTCTACCCTTCCAGCTTAATGACTAAGAAAACTTATAAATATCTAGATATTTTTCCACTAATTTGCTACTAATTTGCTTAAATAAATATTAAAATTAATAATAAAACTAGTTATTTAAAGATATTTACGGCTATTTATTTGCTCAAATAAATAATAAAGATTCAAAGAATTAGTAAATATGCAACTAGGCTAAAAAATAAATAAATAAAATGTATGAATTAATTTAGAAACAAGGAGGTAAACTAAATAAAAGCCAAGTGTTAGGGTATTTCCAATTATAAAGTGGTGTTCAAGGATTTAAAATTATTCTTTATTAGGCCATTTTGTAGACTTTTATGGAAATGGGTGCTAAATTGCTATTAACCTAAGGCGTAGGGTTTCAAGTGTAGTTACCAAACATTAGGGTCTCTACTACCTTACCCCCTTAAATAAATTGCGTCCTCAAAATTAAATCATACCTCACGTCTCAAATAGTTGTGGATAATTTGCCCGCATCGCGTCTTCACGTTCCCAAGTGAACTTTTCAATACCATGGTGATGCCAGAGTATCTTAACAAGTTGAATTGTCTTTCCTCGCAAGTTCTTTTCTTGTTTGTCCATAATTGCTACTGGTCCCTCCTCAAAGGTAGCGTCTTCGTTAAGTTGGATTTCTTCCCAGTTGATAATGTGAGAAAGGTGTATTATGTACTTCCTCAACATAGATACGTGGAAAACATCATGTACTCTAGCCAATTGCGGGGGTAGAGCCAATTTGTACATAACCTCTCTAATTTTCTGAAGTATCTCCAAGGGTCCGATATATCGAGATAATAATTTTCCTTTCTTTCCAAAACGAATGATTCCTCGGCAGGGCTGAATTTTCAAGGCAACATTACCGACAATGAAAGTTAGAGGTCTTCTTTATCTGCATAACTCTTCTGGCGATCTTGAGCTGCTAACAATCTTTGTCGAATAAGTTTCACCTTTTCTGTAGTTTCTTTATTCTGTTCCACCAATATTGGTGTTTTAAGTCTTGTTACACTTTCGTCCCTCCTGTGTGCACTACAAACACCGAATGATGGAACTTTTTCAGAACTTTTTCTCTAAGTGACTCATCTTATGGCACAAACACACTGCCTTGATGTCTCAAACTTCCATCCGAGTGAATCGTCTAATCAGGTATAGAATCCCTGGATGCTATTCGCACTTTTATGCACACCACCTCCTGATCATACTTCTATGACTCTATTACCTCATTTAGTAATTTGGGCGTAGCGATTTGAGCACCAAGGTATACCTTCTCTTCATAAGCTTTCATCTGTACTCCGAACTCATTAAGTGTTCTAACCATGTTCCATTCCTTAAGTGCCAGGCTAACAATAATCCCTTGGTTCTTGCAACTTAGGGCATCTTCCACCACATTAGCTTTGCTGGGATAATAAGATACAGTAAAATCGTAATGTTCGAGATATTCCATCCACCGTCTTTGTCTCATCTTCACGTCCTTCTGTGTGAACAAATACTTCAAGCTCTTATGATTTGTGAAAATCTCAAACTGTTCACCATATTAACACCGTTGCTTTAGCAAAAAACCATCGTTGCCAGCTCCAGATCATGTGTCGAATAATTCCTTTCATGCGGTTTTAGTTACATGGAGCCGTAAGCCACCACCTTTCCATTTTGCATTAACACACAACCCAGTTCATCCTTAGACGCATCGCAATACATTGTATATCCTTCGTCTCACTCTGAAATGATGAGTATTAGGCACTAGTCAATCTCCTCTTGAGTTCTTGAAAGGATTGTTCACATGCTTCATCCCAATCATATTTTACCCTTTTTTGCATTAGACAAGTCATCAGCTTGGCCAGTTTAAAAAAAAAATCTTGAATAAACTGTCGATAATAGTCGGCCAACCCTAAGAAACTATGAACTTTAACTACTGAGATTGGATGCTTCCAATCTAATAGTACTTCTACCTTGGCCAGTCCACTCCAATCCTATGCTCAGACACTACATGTCCCAAAATTTAACTTCCTTCAACCAGAACTCGCAGCAAGTTAATTATGCCACCGCATTGTCGTGCTCAGACCCTCCTCTCTATCCCCCTTAAATTGGAAACACCTCCCATTAGGTGTGCAAGTTGTCACTCTCTTTTGGTAGCAATCAATCACCGTTCAGTAGGCAGATAACCATTCCATACCTAAGATTATGTCAAAATCAAACATGTCCCTGACCACAAGGTCGCAAATCAAGTGTAACCCTTACACTTCTAATTTGCACTAACACTTCCTCCCAAAGGTGATGCTATACTTAAAGTAATTTTTAAAGGTTCACATGTAAGACCTAACGATTTAACACATGATGTTTTTATAAAATTAAAAAAAAAATGGTGCACCATAATCGAATAAAGCGTGAACCCAAGAATTATAGAGTATGATGTTAGCTCTAATTACTAATGGGTCTTCGTCCACTTCCTTTTGATCATAGGGTCTAGCTCCCATTCGAACTTTCTTGCATTTTCCCTCTCAATTGGCCCAATTGTTCCAGAATCTGGCTTCCAATGTGGCTCAAGATTTCAACCGCGGGTATTGGTCCATTCTCAAGGTTTCAATTACATGATACTTCATTCTTATTGCGTTATTACTCGCAAGCTCGTGTGTTATCGCTTATCTCGGTGTAGCCATTGGCTCGAGTGTGGTTCACTAGTTTTTTTTTTTTTTTTTTCTTCTTCTTTCTGTTCATAGTACAAGGTGAGGCATAAGTTGCAGTCTAATTATGGAGGCAATTCTCAAGGGTAATCAACTAATCTAAAGTTACAGTTTAATTATCCTATGGTGTTTAAAACAATTAGATCGAATAGTAAATAACAAATATAGGGAAGCACACAACACAACTTCACATATATACATATAGGCAAAATAATAACTACAAGACTATGAAAACTGGATTAATAAAAGGAATACGAAGTGGAGACGGAAGATTATTATAGTAATGGCATCAATTAATACAAGGATCATCTAAAATATGGATGGATTATGATTTACGACTTTAATGTGGTCAAGGTTATAGAGATAGTGACTAAGTTAGATATTTAACTTGAAACTGTGTCGGCCATCTGTGTTTCAAACGGAATATCCAAGATTCGTCACCGAATAAAGAAATTTCAATTTTCAAAAAAATTCTTCGTACAAGATGGCATAATCAAGGCTCAAGGTTGCAAATAGTATAATTGAAAAATATAAAGTAAGACAAGATGGTAATGACTTAATCTTGAAGTGAACGACATCAAACAAGGTTACAAATATGAAATGAGGGTATGACAATCAATAGAAGACTCGTAGAAATAACAGTATCCCCTACTTCTATATTGTGTCTAATGTTCAACACGTTGCCCTCTTCAAAGTTAAAACTACTTCCCTTCGTAGGTGATCGTCAAATCGTTTGAAGTTGAAACGCGTAGGTAAGGATTGAACCAAAGCTTTGATACCATTCTGTAACGCCCCAACTTCCAAGCCGTTAAATACATACAATAATACAACACAAGTAGGATAGATAACCAAAACATCTTACTATGCATATATAACCAAAGTTAATACCACAGATAATTTGTTTATGTTCCACTACAGGATTACCAAAACATTGCCAAACCAAAAGTCAAAAGGAAAAAAAAAACTACTAGTCTAAGTCTTCATATGAACCACAGCTCCAACACTTCATCTTATTTGCCTTCGAAATAACCTTCATCTTTGTAAACTGCTTCATCACCTAGCATGACACGCCATGGGCTTGGAATGCCTAGTAAAAATACACACACCCCCATTTCTTCTATCAACCAATCAACCATGCACAGAACCAATTGGGTAACATAACATACAATATTACAACAAGGTTCTATGAATTAGTAGTTAGACTAGACATCTAGAATCCCCCAAAGAGTTTCTTCTACCCAACCACAAGGATTGAACACTAGACTAATCAGAACTCCCCCGTTTGCTGCTTTGCAGACCTTACCACCTATGCCTACCTCCCGGCTATTTACCGGTCAGTGACAATGATGGACCTCAAAAAGGGACGGCCAAACAAGTGGGCTCGCTTACACCCTACACATACCATACCAAATCGTGCCTAGGGCTCACTTACACCCTACACATACCATACCAAAACGCTTGCTTACATGCTGAAACCACCGCATAGAGTCTAAATACATCCGTGTGAACCTAGGGGCTCACTTAGACCGCTTGTGCAAGACTTAACTCATTTGGTATTAATCTCATCATAATTCATGTCACTCATATATATAAATTATTCCAACACTAAAGTGAATGTCACCCATTGCCAACCCCTTATCATTTCCTGTTTATTAGATCTTTTGCCAAGCAAGTTAGTCACATTCGGTAATTCGGTAATATAAAAGAGCATGAGACAAACATAAGAGAGGAAATATAGCCCATGATAATCATACATAAGTATGGTAAGGCAAGCAAACAACATTAGGCATGCTTTGAAATATTTAGAGACAAATAATAATAAAACATAATTTCCAACACTATTCAGTTTTGCAGGGCTAACAATAATGCTTTGGTAAAAATGCTTCCAAGTCAAATTAGGGCTGAAATTGCACAGAAACAATAATCAACCTGTCTAGTTTCAGTTCCAATTCTTAGAATTTGCACAGCACTTTCAGAAATTCATTTACAAGCTATATTCGAAAACCTATCCAGATTTGTCACCCTTTGGGAAAACTGGCTTTCCTCTCAATCTACCCGATGATTTTCACCCAAATAACTTCTGTTGGAAAGAGGACTCAAAATTCTAAATTTTGACAGAAGAACCAACATGAGATGATTTTTTTGGAATGTTATAAAATTAAAAGAAGTGGACTGTTTTTCAGAGACTCAGGACCAGATTTTTAAACACAATATCCAAGCCCTAAAATCACACAAGGAGGGGCTAATAAAATTATCACAAGATCTAAACACACCAAATATCCAACATTAAATTCAGATTTGAGAAATAAATAGGTTTGATATTGCTTTTGAATTAGAGAAGTTGTAGCAGTGCATAATTTGATAAATTTGAAAGGCAAAGTCACTAAATCAAACCCACACTTTCATACACATCAAAAAACCCTATTTACCATTAATATGAAACACAAGAGGGCATCTAGACAATAGGATGAGATAGGAGAAAGAATTGGAGAAGACATGGAAGGGGTGTGTTCTTACCTTCTTGAGCCACATTTTCTTCATTTTCTTTTTTTTTTTTTCTTCTTCTCTACTTCCCCTAATCACACTCTTCCTCTCTCACCCTCTCCCTAAGCTGCTGAAACATGAGAGTGGAAATTGAGACAATGACCTCAATTTATAGGCCATGAATTTGGGTTAAAAAGACCATTCTACCCTTCTAGCTTAATGACTAAGAAAACTTATAAATATCTAGATATTTTTCCACTAATTTGCTACTAATTTGCTCAAATAAATATTAAAATAAATAATAAAATTATTTTTAAAGATATTTATGGCTATTTATTTGCTCAAATAAATAATAAAGATTCAAAGAATTAGTAAATATGCAACTAGGCTAAAAAATAAATAAATAAATAAAATGTATGAATTAATTTAGAAACTAGGAGGTAAAATAAATAAAAGCCAAGTGTTAGGGTATTTCCAATTATAAAGTGGTGTTCTAGGATTTAAAATTACTCTTTATTGGGCCATTATGCATACTTTTATGGAATTGGGGGCTAAAATGCTATTAACCTAAGGCGTTGGGTTTCAAATGTAGTTACCAAACATTAGGATCTCTATAGGCTCCGTTCGGATCATTCTACTATCACAAACATTCCCTGCAGGGTGTTAAGCTTTTCCAGCTTTTAGATTGCTTTCACTCATTTCTTACTCAAACCGCTCCAACACGGCTGCTTGTTCCGTATGTACAGTGCTAACAATGCCCAGTTCCTGAGCCAATTGTTCTTCGCCGGTGTTTTTTGGTAGTTTACCCTTTCCATCAGCTATTCTAGCCATTGCAGCGGTTCCTGTTTTCGGTTCTTCCAGCTTCGATTCAGTTCCCTCATCTATATCGGGTTCATCACTTTGCCACCCAAAATTGTCTGTTGACCCGTTCAGATCAAACCAATCAATGTGTATGTCCTCTTCATCTTACTCATCAAAGAACTACAAATTGTCTATATCCTGCTCCAGGTCAACTAGATCATCTAATCCCTGACTCGGCCCATTTTCTCGAACTACACTGACCTCTATCCCAGTTGGCAACACCACTTTCGGCTTAGCTTGATTGATTGGCATAATATAGCAGCTCGAGTTGTACATCCTATCAGATAAGTCCTCAGAGCCCTCGGGCAACGGACTGACATTCTCCACCAAGGCTGACCTCCCTTCATCTTCCACTGTCACCACCACTGGTTCGAATTGGAGTGAAAACGTGTGTAGACACCCCATTTTTGACCGACATTAAGACTCAGACGTCATCGATTGAGTGCTCGGTGATGGTGCATGTTGTGTTCGTTCTGAAGTTTCGGAGTTTTGGCTGAGAGCCTTACCCTCCGAGCCTTGGAAATTTTTGTGCCTTGACTCGGTCTGTGGACCAGGTCTTGTTTTCTCTTCTCGAAGGAAGGGAGAGGTCTTGTAGACCATCTCTCAGTGGTCATAGGCTACTTTTCAGGGTCGTAGGCCATTGTTCCCATCTAGAGACTTGTTTTCGATTTTCAGAGCCGTCGGCCGCGCGCCTCAGCTCGAGACCACTTAACATTCTCCGTTTGGCACGGTTTTTGGAACACACCTTGTTTCCTCTGTCTAGAGGGACACTATGGTCTGGGAGACCAATTTTGTGGCCGTACGCCACTTTCGGTGCTTAACAGCCAGTTTTCGGGGCACCTAGCCGCGCGTTTTGCCCCCCGAACCCTCGTTTTGCATTGGTGTTGGTTCATTTTTGGCATGAACCTTGTTTTCATTGTTTGGGAGGTGGTACAAGGGTGGGAGACCACCTTTGCTCCTTGGAGACCACTTTTCTCCCCGGCAGCTGGTTTTCTAGTCAAGAAGTTGGTCTCCTTGGTCTTTGAGCCACATTTACTGGTCTCCCACCATACCACTAGCTTGCATTCAATTGGGAGACCACCAAATGGGGCTGCCGGTCAGTTTTCTTTGAGGGAGACCACTCACCCTGGTCAGTCGACCAAGGGAAGTGGTCGGTCGACCACCTTAACTAGTCGGCCTGCTCCCCCCCAGTTTTGTCTCTGTGAGTGCTTGCCAATCTGCGTGTATGGAGGATCTTGAGCCTTGGTTTTTAGCTTCTTTGAGAAGCTTTGGCTTGAAACCTCTATAAGCGAGGCCCTCCCTCTCCTTTTTACAGGTTTTGAAATTTTGTTGAGGCAAAGCATATATCTCTCTCTGTCTCTATATTTTAGGTTTAGAAAGTGCTTTGTTCATGGCCTATTGCACACCACCTCATAGCCTAATACTTCCACCATCAACCTAAGGTTCTTGAAGGCCATTTTTAGAGGTTAAGGAGCTGTGTTTTTGGGTCTAGAAGTTGCTGGTTTTGTTGAGCTCCATGGGTAACTCATTTTCTCCCTTTTTAAGCTCTATTTTGATCCTTTTCTTAGCCTTATTTGCATGCATATTTAGGCTTTGTTGTCAACTGAGAAAAGCTTCATTTTTAAGTGTTTTTCATGTTTGTTTAAGCCATTTTGTTGTTGGGGGTCATCAACCCCCCTTGCATCCTCTATTTTGCCTTGTTTTGAGCCATGCCTAAGTGCCTTTGTGCTGACCTTTTCTTGGCCCTTTAGACACTGAAATCTAGCGGATTTTCAGTGGTTGGCATGTGGTTTTGAGGGCCAAAATCAGAGAGGGGTGACCCTCTCTCTCCTTGTCTTGTCTACTAGCATTTTTGGCCTTACAAAGGAGCCTTTGTTTTCACACTTCCAAGCCTTGGTTCAGGCCCCTTTTGGTGACTTTTGAGGCCTACCCAGGCTTTTTTTAGAGTTGGTTTTGTCATCTAGGGTTCGCCTCTTGCATGTGTAGAATAACCCCCTTCATAGCTTATCAAAGGAGCATGTCATTCTTGCATGCATTGGTCATGTTTCAGTGGGTTTTTGGTCATTATTTGGCATGTCATACCTCTATATCTTTTTGGTTTAGTGGCCTCTTGAATGCTTCACAGGCTTGTAGTGTAAACCATGCTCACTAGCTTACATTGCATGTGGTTTTGGCCCTTGGCCATGCTGTAAATTGATTTTGTTCATATTTTGGGCTGCGTTAGCTCTAATTTGAGGCCTCTTGGTCGAATGATGCTTGCCATGCATGTTTGTACGGTAATATCCTTGCCTAGCTTCGAGTTTTGGAGCCCCTTACGTGCTTAACCTGAGGTGTTTTCATGTTTTGGCATCATTGAGCATGTTATTTTAGAGCTTATACTTGTCCCATGTTCCCATGTTTTCCACTCTTTAAATATGTTTGAGAGTTGTGCTTCTATATCTCATTTACGGGCCATTGCATGAGCTTCATTTTCGTGCCTTTCAAGCCATCATTTTAGTCCATTTTGCTACTGTTTTGGGCCTGTATAGGGACTTTTTGGGGTTGGTTTGGTCATTTGAGCATCATTTTGCATAGCTCTAGTGTAATGCACTTCACTAGTTTCGGTGCTTGAGTCTTTCAAAATGCATTACATGAGTTGTTTGCATGATTCGGGACCATGTCGTATGTCATTTCAGCGCTGGAACTTGTGCCATTGTATGCCATATTTCATCCTTCCAATGCTTTCGTGGAGTTGTATCTTGTACCTTCGGCTTGGATCTCTTGCATTGTGCATGCTTGTGTGTGTGTCATTGCCTTGATTTCATCATGTTTGGCCACTGATTTGGGTGTGGCTGAGGTCCATCCATCTTGGTTTAAGTCCATCTTGCATTGTGTATGCCATATAGTGCATGTTATCGCATGTTCGATCATTGCATTGCGTATGCCTCGTTCATAACATTGCGTATGTTAATGCATTGTGTATGCATGCCATATAATCCACGTGCATTGAGTATGCCCTTGATTAGTTCATAGCATTGTGTATGCTAGTTGCATGCTTGCATGTCATCCTTTGCATGTTTGCATCACTTAGTGGCATTACATTTAGGATTGCATACTAGAGTTGCATTTGTCCTTGCCATGCCATTCTACTTGTTGCATTGTGTTTGGAATAGGAGTTAGTCCAAACACGGGAAACGAGGAACGTTTCATACTCCAAGTGATGAAACGTGCCTCAATTCCCGGTTGCCGACACTCTTGACCATCCATGATGGAGTTGTTGGTTTTAGTTGCTTATATGTGCATTCATGTCCCATTGAGTCGTGCAATTCGACTCCTCGGCCATCATGCATCGGGATGCGTGATTGGTGGCTCGAGGATCGAGGACTACACTCCCTAGAGCTTATGCAATGATGGGGAGAATGGTCGGGCACACATATGTTGAAAATACCTTGCCTTCTCTCTCTCTTGCCTTTGTTGTAGAAAAAGCAGAAACCAAGAGAATGAACTGGTCGGCCGACCAGGTTTTCTGGCAGGCCGACCACCTTTTCTGGTCTTCACCACCAAGGGTGGTCGGCAGGTGGTCTCCATTGCCTATAGCTGGTCGGCAGCCTTCCTACAGTTTCCCGGGGTGGAGTTTCATCTCTCTGGAGCTTTGTGCAAATTTCTGAAATCAATTGCAAACAAAGGCAAGCCGGGGCATCGCGATGGATTTCCCGACGAGGCGACTCAAGCATGCATGCATCCTTTATCATTCAAGGCAGAGCTGAGGCAGTCCACATTCATGTAGTTTGCATGCTAGTTTAATTGCTTACTTGGTTAGTTTGTTAATTAATTAGAGTTGTGTAATAATTAGCTGTAATTTATTATTCGTTTTGGTTGTGTAATAACTAGCTTAATTAGATTAGCTTAGATTAGCTAGTTGATGTTGTATTATTTATTCGGACCCTCCGTCGAGAGGGCACAACTGTTGTAATAAGTGTGCGTGTGTGTTATACATGTCTTCCAACCCCCATTTCTTTCTCCCGTTTATTTACTAGCTTACGATGGTTAGTTTTAAGGCATGTTTCAATTAGCATCCTTATGTTCACATGTTTGCATCCATTCATCTGTCTTGCATGTACTGGGCTCGGCGCATCATACTAACTGCATCGTATTTCAGTTCCTACTTGAATACATGTATCGAGTTGCATTTCACATGACATTTTAGAATAGCCGAGCCTATCTTAGTTGCATTTTGCATGTGTTGCATTAGCCATCTTAACATGAACTAGGATCATGCATTGATTACTAACTAGTTTCTGTTTTGGTTCGGAGTACTCGGTGAGTGTTTATGCTTTAGCATGCTTGCCATGAGGCTACCTGCTTATGTGATATAACTGCCTGAATGCCTGTGGGTGAAGGTTGGATTACTTGGATTGGAACAATTCATCGAAATGTGTGTTTTAAGCCCACTTGAGAGTGGCAAATCATGTTATTTTCTAAGCCTACTTGAGGGTGGCAAAATCCGCATTTGAGCCTACTTGCGAGCAGCAAACTGCTTTCAAAAACAAACATGAGATGTTTTGTTCCAACTTAGGCGATCCAGTCTATACTTGTATGCTGTGTGTATCACATAGTAATCCTAGGCTAATAAACCGGAATAAGAACGCATGTGTTTTCAAAAACTCGATATCATGTTTAGTAGTGGCCGATCTTTGATCAGGCGAGCGGGGGTGCTCATTGCATGACCTTCCCCAATCGTACCCAAGTTCCCAAGCCGAGGCAACTTTGGTGATGACGGACACGTGGCCTTAGGCACGAGTCAGGATTTCCTAAATTTCTCAAAAATAAAATATTTAGGTGGCGACTTTGTATCTGGCAAAGCAGTCCATGCTTGGCACTTCTTTCTAAAAATCAGTTTTTCAAAATGATTTGCCGGATTTGGACTCTTTGGTGATTTATCGGTCTTGCATTGCACTTTGCGAAATTAGATTCAGAACCGTGACTTTTGAGTCCGAACTGTAGTGAGCCCAATGAACAAAACAAGATTTTTCTCGGGACGTTTGGGCGCGTCTACAGTTTCTGGCGGCTCTGCTGGGGAGTTAGAGAACTTGACTCGAACTCATGATATCTTGTTTTGACTACACTTATGTGTCTCTTTGCATTGCATTTGCATTGGTGCGCCTAGGACACCGTGTTTGCCATCTGCTATTCCTGAACGGTTTACCGGAGGCTCGCTTTGAGAAGCGTGCTATATGGATGACCGATTACGGGCTCTGCCATGATGGGAACACAAACCCTGATTTTTACCGGGGCACCCTTTTTAACCATTTGGCCTAGTGCATGTCGAAATCCATAGTGACCATTCCAAACTAGGACAAGTTGCTTATCCGGTTATAGGTTGTTTGAAACCGCTGCGTGCGTAGTGAAACCCTAGCTCCTGACAAAATAGGGCAGGGAAACCCTACCCCAACATAGGGGTGTTTTGGCTCTCTTTTGTTTGCTATGTGCTTTTAGAGTGTGCCTCTACAGGAATGCATGTATCAGTTTGCAAGTCTGGGTATCAGGCCTGAGGGCATCAGTATTTTGGGGGGAATCAGTTTTTCCTGAGAGAATCAGTTTTACCTGAGGGTATCAGTTTACTGGCAGAGTTTTGGGCAGAATTCAGTAGAGAGCACAGTCGTTCAGCTATGCTTATACCTGTTCTGGTGAAATCAAGCTGAGATGCTGTCTGTTTTCTCTTTTGCAAGGTAGTCGTGGAACTATAGCTTCAGAAGGCTCCAATATCCCCCGGGTACATTGGATTCATGCTGATAGACTTTGTCAGATCAGAGATTCAGTTCAGAGTAACCAGTGTTTCCTTCGCCAGTGGTAAGGCAAGAAAAGGGCAATCAGGCATAGATCACTCATTCAACAGTCTCCAATTCAGCGGTCATTATCCACCTCACCTGTGCGTGGTTGGGCTGAGATATCTATTTCCACCTCAGAAAGGGGATACACACTTGTTCAGTTAGATCAGCAGTTTTCAGTTAGTATGGAAGAGATGATGCGTTAGTTCTAGGAAAGCATGCGGGTCATGCGGCGAGATCTCGCTTGCCGGTAAGGATTGACGCCAAGCATAAGTAGTGGCCCAACAGAGTTAATCTCGAACTCTGATGGAAGGAGCATCAGCTTCACACCCAGTTCCTCCCCCACCAAGAGTTCCAATACTCGGGGAGACAGCAAATGTCCAGGAAGATGCGGACATCCTGACGGGGACGGCTCCGCCCCCAATCTTACCCCAGCTGTCCAAGGCACCCACACCCACCAATCTACCGGATTCCCTCTTTGAGTTCGAGGTGGACCCCACAGTGCTAAAAGTGAGCAAGCTAGAAAAGCTGTTCAAGAAGTCCCAGGGCATGAAGTCTATTCCGGATATTGAGGATGGGTATACCGACTCGGCGGTGACGCTACCGGACCGATTTAAGATGCCACACATAGACCGCTTTGACGGGTCTGGAGATCCTATGGTGCATCTGCGGCTGTTTTCAAACATACTAAGGCCGATGGGCCTCTCCAGATTACAGAAGCTTTCCTTGTTTGGCCAGACCCTATCGGGTGTAGCAGCTATTTGGTATGCGAAACTGGAGGACTCTGTTAAGAGGAACTAGGAGGAGATGGCTGAGGCCTTCATAGCTCAATGCTCCTACAATACACAGATTGAGGTCACAACTTGTGATCTCGAGACCACCAAGCAAGAACGGAATGAGAGCTTCTCCGATTTTTTGACTCGCTGGAGAGCTAAAGCCTCGATGATGACCATCAGGCCCGTTGACAAAGATCAGATTCGGATGGTTGTGCGTAACCTCCAGCCCAAGCTCATGCAAAAGATGATCGTTCTGCCCCTACCCACCTTTGTGGATTTACATGAGATTGGGGTGCAAATCGAGGACGCTATGAACCAGGGCCTCATTGACCAGGAGAAGGAGCAGCCCAAGAGGGCATTTTCCCGCAGTTCAAACGCGACCACCAGTGGTGATACAACTGTAAGATCTTCTGAAGTGGACATGGTCACCACCACCGCATCAAAAACAGCTACCCTATTCACCGGTGCGTCCGGAGGTAACTCACAAAAAACCAAATATCCACCTTGAGTTAAGAGGGTTTTTACCCCACTTTATATGCCTTTGTCAAAGGCTCTAGAGATCTTACTCCGGAAGGGACATCTGAAACCGTTGGAACAACGGCCTCTACCCGATCCTATCCCTCCAAAGCATGACCAAACTAAATACTGTGCCTACCATCAACAAACCGGTAATGACACTAATAGTTGCTTTCGTCTTCGCCATGATGTACAAGATTTGTTTGACAACAAGGTCATTGCCGCACCAGTCTAGCAAAGTCTATCGTCACTGGATCAGTGAACCTAGGAGATAATGTGATGTGATTGGGGGATGAACCACATGCGGACGGCACTCAGTTTACTCCAAATGTGGCGTATGGCACGCACTGTTTTGAGCATTTATGAATGCTGGTTTTTGTACTTTCTGACTTGGGTATTGAGTCAGTTTTGTTATGTCGTTTAGAGTCTGTCCGTTTGTATAGAGTCAGTCTTTTCATACTGAGTCAGTTGGGTCTGTCTTGTTGTATCGAGTCAGTCCTGTTTTGTTAGAGTCGGGTGATTCCGGGGGCGTTACCTCGGATATCACTATTTTGTTTTGTGTTTGTCTTTTCGCATTTTTTTTTTAAGTCTGTGTTTGCCGGGGAGCCAGTTACACCAGAAGATCTAATTAAAACGGCTGTGGTTTTCATGTTTTTGTGCTTGTTTCTGCTTTGAGCCTATTGTGCCAGCAAACTTGAATGAAATGACAGTGCTTTTCACCTGCTTTTCTATGCCTTTAAGTCATTACATCAACCCAAGTTTTTCAAAACCTTTTTGAACATTGCGATGAAAATGAAGAGGAAGGAATTCCTCAAGTTTTGCAAAATTTGATCAATTGAGAGAAAGAGAGGCGTGCTAAGCCCTTAATGAATGAAATCATGCTTGTTAATGTGAGTACTGAGAAGGATCCTGGCTTGATCCAAATTGGTTCCGCACTGTCTTTAGCGCGAGCGACTAGTCGCTTTCGTAAAAGATTTCAAAAAATGTTTTGCGTCGTCCTGTGAAGACCTGTGTGGAATCGCTCTTGAGATTGTGCAACCTAGGATCGCTCTCAGCCTCGAGACTCGACCCTTTTTGCTTTCAAACCTTGAACTTGGATTTAGAATGTTCAACGGTCAAACGCAATGTGAGGCTTGTGTGGCCAGATTTGAAGCAACCCTCGAACTAGGGGCAAGAAGGTCAGATCAAGAAGGTCAGACGTCGTCAAAAGAAAGCTTGCGAAGCTAGATCAGAAGCAGCCCTTGAACTAGGGGCAAAAATTTCAAATGCGCTCGAAGTGCCAAGGATAGATCATTTTGCAAACCAATGAAGATCGGCAAGAATGCCAAATCCCAGAAGGGAGAAAAGAAGAAAATATTACTGAAGAACGATCCAGTTCCTGTCCACAACACTAGGGGCAAATTTAGGCCCCCATGGGATGGACTTCTGCATCATTAGCGAACAACAGCCACTCTCCTAGATTCAGATAGCTTCAAGATCCTAAAACCATTTGGCATGGACCAAGCTACACTTTTACGCTTGAGAGGCTCGTTGGGCTGAAAACTCGAAAGGGCGACCCAGGCAAAAGTTAGAGCAAGAAAAAGAACAAAAAGAACAAAAAAAAAAAAAAAAAAATGCAAAGAATGAAAAAAAAAAAAGAAAATGAAGAAAAATGAAGAAAATGAAAGGAAAAGATGAAAAAGAAAAAAAGTAGAAAAGAAATGAAAAGAATTGAAAACAAAAGAAGAACATAGCTCGCAAGGTTGAAAACCCAGAAGAGCGGCCTTGGCAAAAGTTAGAGCGCAAAAGGAGAGGTTAATACCCGAGTGTACCTTAACCCCGAAACTACGTAAGGCTTGATTTCCATTTTTGGGATACGTAGGCAACTTCATTCCGAAGTCCAATCGTAAAACACTTCAAATTCGACTGTGTCCATGTGATGGTTCTGGTCATCTTTGTCTTCTCTGTATCCGAGAATTTGGTTGTAATTGTCACTGTGAGGATTGGTTGCCACGTGCTGCGGCGCTATTCAAACAAGGGGTAACTTTCCGTTGCCATACAGTGTGCTGCGGTGCTATTCAAACAAGGGGCAACTTTCTATTGCCGTGCAGTGTCCTTCAGACAAGGGGCAATTTTCCATTGTTTTTGGATCTGAGGTTGTGCATCTCAAGAGTCAATTCCACGTTGGTCAAGCAGTGGCCATTTGCAAAAATAGTTTTTGAGAATTTTTACTGAGGTTGACTAATTCTCTCGAAAATTATTCCATTTTTCCAAAACTGAACCATTTTCTTGGACCCAAAAAGGAAAATTTTCAGTGCTCATAACCTAACTTGCATGATTTTAAATCAGAAAATCAAACAAGCATGTTAATCTAACTCTCATGTTGGTCAAAATTGTTTTAGCAGAACGTCAAAAACAAAAAAATGGTCAAAATAATGAACTAGGGGCACAATTAAGTCAGGTGTTCAGTCTTTTCCCTATTGTCAACATACTTGCCAGAAAGGGCACCGTATCTGCCCGAAAAGGGCACAACAGAAACTAACAGCAAAATGCTGAAAGTTCTCTCATCCTCCAAGCAGTGAGGTATCAAGCTAAGTGCGAAGCACAAACTGGAATGGAGCAGGATATTCCATTCCCTCACCTGGACAGATCTAATCATGTCCAACTCCCTAGTAAAGTATCGTCAACCAATGTCAATTGTAGATCTGCTGCACATCCAGCCGCATCACAACCCCTCTGTGAGGGAAGTTCACTATTGTGAGCAGAAGAAAGAGAATCTAGCAAAATGCTAGGGGCAAGAGCCCGCAAATCCTTGTTTATCCATCAACCATCCAGGGGAGGGATAAAAAATGAGAGATTGAAGAATAGAGAGATGTGCGTTGAGAGAAAAAGTGAGAAAAAGGGCTTTTTCAGAAAAAAAAACAGAGCCTGAGGGCCGAGTGATGTGAGAATCACAAATAAGAAAGGGTGGGGAACAATACCTAGAGAAACAGGCTCCCTGTGCATGTCTGAGTGTCGTGTCTTTTTGTTTTATCTCGATTCTTGTTTTAAGTCGTTTCGAGTGTTACTCGATGTGTTTAGGTTGTTTACCTTTTGTTTTTCGTTGTTGAGTCATAGTGCGCTGTGTTCAGTCGTAGGCTCAATACCCCGGTCAAGAACTCATCTCTCAATTTCAAAAATAAAATCGTTTTGCGCTCTGAGTGCCGTGCCGTTCTCCATATCTGTGCAAAACAAAATTCATTTTTTTTTTGTAAAACCGCAGGGTTCAACCCAGGTCATGTAAGAACAGTAAAACCAGGACCTATTTGAAGCTATATAGGTTCTATACTGCAAAGCAAAAGAAAAGAGGGAAAATGTCGGGTATCTGAGTTTGTTTCAACTTCAGTAAGTTTCGAGATTGCATTCCGTGTGTACCTCTTCAGGTCTTTCCAATGCTCCGAAGTATGAGTGTGCCTCTACCACAAGCTCGAGTTCAAGTCTGTTTCCATGCCAGAATGGCAATCAAAAGTGCTCTCCCTGAGTACCATTCCCTGCCAGAGACATCTTGGCTGTGTTCGCAATGAGTTTCTTGGAGACCAACTACGACGGTGGAAACTAGAGTTCGAATGGCTGTTGCCTAGAATGCAAAGGTTCGGGATTTCCGAGACTAAAGTCTGGTTTAAATACCCAGAGGCGTGTCCTCGGCTTGAAATCTGTATGGAAGCCCCATAGGTTGAGATAGTGTGTATGCACCTCAATTCTGGATACTGAACCAAACTAGTCTGTCACCCCGTTGGAGAATAGGGAAAGTTATGAATATGATCAGGAAGAAAGGCAGCATCCAAAGTGTTCTACGTGAAGAACCCTTGTCAGTATTTCAGAGCCTTTGTACTGTAAGTTGAAGGTAAGTGTTCGAAGAGCACCAGGGGAGATCCCCGTCAGAGTAGAGCGGTTCATCGCCACTCACCCCATGAGGTGCTTTCTAAAGCACCGCTAGGTTTGTTTATTGCATTCCTTAAACATCATGCATTGTATTGCATTGTACCTATCAAGTTTCTTTCTCAATCATACACGATATTGTATGTACGATTCATTTGAAACTGGCGCAACCAGGCGATATTGTATGTACGGTTCATTCAAAGAAGTTCCGTTTAATGTCATTCACCTTAAGTGTATCCATCACACTTCATTTACTTTAGTGTATCTATCACACTTGTTCACTTAGTGCATCTATCACACTTTGTGTTCACCTTTAGTGTATCTATCATACTTGTTCACTTAGTGCATCTATCACACTTTGTGTTCACCTTTTGTATATCCATCACACTTGTTCACTTAGTGCATCTATCACACTTTGTGTTCACCTTTTGTGTATCCATCACACTTGTTCACTTAGTGCATGTATCACACTTCGTGTTCACCTTTAGTGTATCTATCATACTTGTTCACTTAGTGCATCTATCACACTTTGTGTTCACCTTTTGTGTATCCATCACACTTGTTCACTTAGTGTATCTATCACACTTCGTGTTCACCTTTAGTGTATCGATCATACTTGTTCACTTAGTGCATCTATCACACTTTGTGTTCACCTTTTGTGTATCCAACACACTTGTTCACTTAGTGCATCTATCACACTTTGTGTTCACCTTTTGCGTATCCATCACACTTGTTCACTTAGTGCATCTATCACACTTCGTGTTCACCTTTAGTGTATCTATCATACTTGTTCACTTAGTGCATCTATCACACTTTGTGTTCACCTTTTGTGTATCCATCACACTTGTTCACTTAGTGTATCTATCACACTTCGTGTTCACCTTTAGTGTATCGATCATACTTGTTCACTTAGTGCATCTATCACACTTTGTGTTCACCTTTTGTGTATCCAACACACTTGTTCACTTAGTGCATCTATCACACTTTGTGTTCACCTTTTGCGTATCCATCACACTTGTTCACGTAGTGCATCTATCACACTTCGTGTTCACCTTTAGTGTATCTATCATACTTGTTCACTTAGTGCATCTATCACACTTTGTGTTCACCTTTTGTGTATCCATCACACTTTTTCACTTAGTGCATCTATCACACTTCGTGTTCACCTTTAGTGTATCTATCATACTACTTAGTGCATCTATCACACTTTGTGTTCACCTTTTGTGTATCCATCACACTTGTTCACTTAGTGCATCTATCACACTTTGTGTTCGCCTTTTGTGTATCCATCACACTTGTTCACTTAGTGCATCTATCACACTTTGTGTTCACCTTTTGTGTATCTATCATACTTGTTCACTAAGTGCATCTATCACACTTTGTGTTCACCTTTTGTGTATCCATCACACTTTGTTCACTTTGTGTATCTATCACATGCTCACTTAGTGTATCCATCACACTCGCTTCACTTTGTGTATCTATCACGCGTTCACTTTGTGTATCTACCACACGCTCGCTTTGTGTATCTATCACACGTTCACTTTGTATATCTATCACACATGTTCACTCAGTGTATCTATCACATATTTGCTTAGTGTATCCATCGCACTCTTTTCGCTTTCTGTATCTATCACACCTCGCTTCACTTAGTGTATCTATCACACTTTATTCGCATAGTGTATCCATCACACTCTCTTCCCTCGCTTTGTATATCTATCGCACATGCTCGCTAAGATTGCATAATCTTCTTACATCATTTCTGCATGTAATGTAGTTTGGTTTTTATTCACTTGCTTAAAACAATTGCATTTATTGTGTATAATTGCTTCATTATAGCTTTCTTTGCATAATCATAAGTTATACTCGGCTTTGTGCATACCCTTTGCATTTTGCCCCCACCTGCGGGCACTTCTCGTTGATTATCTCGCCTGTTTGTCTAAATCTTCGGCCTTGTCAAAAATGGGTCGTTTCTGGGCTTTGACATTCACTCCCGTCACTTATGACTTTCGAGTTCTGTCAAAGAGGAGCAACTGTAGATAGCCTATTTTTTACTGGCCTTAAGACTCAGACGTCATCGATTGAGCGCTCGGTGATGGTGCATGTTGTGGTCGTTCTGAAGTTTCAGAGTTTTGGCTGAGAGCCTTACCCTCCGAGCCTCGGAACTTTTTGTGCCTTGCCTCAGTCTGCGGACCAGGTCTTGTTTTCTCTTCCCGAAGGGAGGGAGAGGTCTTATAGACAATCTCTCAGTGGTCGTAGGCTACTTTTCGTGGTCGTAGGCCATTGTTCCCGTCTGGAGACTTGTTTTCGATTTTCAGAGCCGTCGGCCACGCGCCTCGGCTCGGGACCGGTTAACATTCTCCGTTTGTCACGGTTTTTGCAACACACCTTGTTTCCTCTGTCTAGAGGGACACTGTGGTTCGGGAGACCACTTTTGTGGCCGTACGCCACTTTCGGTGCTTAATGACCGGCCGGGCACTGGCCGCTGCTTTGCCCCCAAACCCTTGTTTTGCATTGGTGTTGGTTCATTTTTGGCATGAACCTTGTTTTCATTTCTTGGGAGGTCGTACAAGGGTGGGAGACCACCTTTTCTCTTTGGAGACCACTTTTCTCCCCGCCAGCCGATTTTCTTGTCAGGAAGCTGGTCTCCTTGGTCTTTGAGCCACATTTACTGGTCTCCCACCATACCACTAGCTTGCATTCAGTTGGGAGACCACCAAATGGGGCTGCCGACCAATTTTCTTTGAGGGAGACCACTCACCCTAGTCGGCTGACTAGGGGAAGTGGTCGGCCGACCACCTTAACTGGTCAGCCTGCTCCCTCCAGTTTTGTCTCTGTGAGTGCTTGCCAACTGTGCCAGCTGGAAGGCACAGACTGCATCCTCCATACACGCGTATGGAGGATCTTGAGCCTTGGTTTTTAGCTTTTTTGAGAAGCTTTGGCTTGAAACCTCTATAAGAGAGGCCCTCCCTCTCCTTTGGACAGGTTCTGAAATTTTGCTAAGGCAAAGCACATATCTCTCTCTTTGTCTCTATATTTTAGGCTTAGAAAGTGTTTTGTTCTTGGCCTATTGCACACTACCTCATAGCCTAATACTTCCACCATCAACCTAAGGTTCTTGAAGGCCATTTTTAGATGTTAAGGAGTTGTGTTTTTGGGTCCAGAAGTTGCTGGTTTTGTTGAGTTTCAAGGGTAACTCATTTTCTCCCTTTTTAAGCTCTATTTTGATCCTTCTCTTAGCCTTATTTTGATGCATATTTAGGCTTTGTTTTCAACTAAGAAAAGCTTCATTTTTAAGTGTTTTTCATGTTTGTTTAAGGCCATTTTGTTGTTGGGGGTCATCTACCCCCCTTGCATGCTCTATTTTGCCTTGTTTTGAGCCATGCCTTAGGGCCTTTGTGTTGACCTTTGCTTGGCCCTTTAGCTACTGAAATCTAGCGGATTTTCAGTGGTTTGCATGTGATTTTGAGGGCCAAAATCAGAGAGGGGTGATCCTCTCTCTCCTTGTCTTGTCTACTAGCATTTTTGGCCTTACAAAGGAGCCTTAGTTTTCACACTTCCAAGCCTTGGTTCAGGCCCCTTTTGGTGACTTTTAGGGCCTACCTAGGCTTTGTCCAGAGTTGGTTTTGTCATCTAGGATTCGCCTCTTGCATGTGTAGAATAACCCCCTTCATAGCTTATCAAAGGAGCATGTCATTCTTGCATGCATTGGTCATGTTTTAGTGGGCTTTTGGTCATTATTTGGCATGTCATACCTCTGTCTTTTGCTGGTTTAGTAGCCTCTTGAATGCTTCACAGGCTTATAGTGTAAACCATGCTCATTAGCTTATACTGCATGTGGTTTTGGCCTTTGATTCTAGCATATTTTGGCCATGCTCTAAACTAATTTTGTTCATATTTTGGGCTGCCTTAGCTCTGATTTGAGGCCTCTTGGTCGAATGATGCTTGCCATGCATGTTTGTAGGGTAATATCCTTGCCTAGCTTCGAGTTTTGGAGCCCCTTACATGCTTAACTTGAGGTGTTTTCATGTTTTGGCATCATTGAGCATATTATTTCAGAGCTTATACTTGTGCCATGTTCCTGTATTTTCCAGTCTTTAAATGTGTTTGAGAGTTGGGCTTGTATACCTCATTTATGGGCCATTGCATGAGCTTCATTTTTGTGCCTTTCAAGCCATCATTTTAGTCTATTTTGCTACTGTTTTGGGCCCGCATAGGGGCTGTTTGGGGTTGGTTTGGTCATTTGAGCATCATTTTTCATACCTCTAGTGTAATGCACTTCACTAGTTTCAGTGCGTGAGTCTTTCAAAATGCATTGTATGAGTTGTTTGCATGATTCGGGACCATGTTGTATGTCATTTCAGAGCTGGAACTTGTGTCATTGTATGCCATATTTCATCGTTCCAATGCTTTCGTGGAGTTGTATCTTGTACCTTCGGCTTTGATCCCTTGTGTTGTACATGCTTGTGTGTGTGTCATTGCCTTGATTTCATCATGTTTGGCCACTGATTTGGGTGTGGCTGAGGTCCATCCATCTTGGTTTAAGTCCATCTTGCATTGTGTATGCCATATAGTCCATGTTATCGCATGTTCGATCATTGCATTGCGTATGCCTTGTTCATAACATTGCATATGTTAGTGCATTGTGTATGCATGCCATATAATCCACGCGCATTGAGTATGCCCTTGATTAGTTCATAGCATTGTGTATGCTAGTTGCATGCTTGCATGTCATCCTTTGCATGTTTGCATCACTTAGTGGCATTACATTTAGGATTGCATACTAGAGTTGCATTTGTACATGCCACACCATTCTACTTGTTGCATTGTGTTTGGAATAGGAGTTAGTCCAAACAGGGGAAACGAGGAACGTTTCATACTCCAAGTGATGAAACGTACCTCGATTCCCGGTCGCGGACACTCTTGACCATCCATGATGGAGTTGTTGGTTTTAGTTGCTTATATGTGCATTCATGTCCCATTGAGTCGTGCAATTCGACTCCTCGGCCATCATGCATCGGGATGCATGATTGGTGGCTCAAGGATCGAGGACTACACTCCCTAGAGCTTATGCAATGATGAGGAGAATGGTCGGGTACACATATGTTGAAAATACCTTGCCTTCTCTCTCTCTTGCCTTTGTTGTAGAAAAAGCAGAAACCAGGAGAATGAACTGGTCGACCGATCAGGTTTTCTGGCAGGCCGACCACCTTTTCTGGTCTTCACCACCAAGGGTGGTCGACAGGTGGTCTCCCTTGCCTACAGCTGGTCGGCAGCCTTCCTACAGTTTCCCGGGGTGGAGTTTCATCTCTCTGGAGCTTTGTGCAAATTTTTGAAATCAATTGCAAACAAAGGCAAGCCGGGGCATCACGATGGATTTCCCGACGAGGCGACTCAAGCATGCATGCATCCATCCTTTATCATTCAAGGCAGAGCTGAGGCAGTCCACATTTATGTAGTTTGCATGCTGGTTTAATTGCTTACTTGGTTAGTTTGTTAATTAATTAGAGTTGTGTAATAATTAGCTGTAATTTATTATTCGTTTTGGTTGTGTAATAACTAGCTTAATTAGATTAGCTAGTTGGTGTTGTATTATTTATTCAGACCCTCTGTCGAGAGGGCACAACTGTTGTAATAAGTGTGCGTGTGTGTGATACATGTCTTCCAACCCCCATTTCTTTCTCCTGTTTATTTACTAGCTTACGATGGTTAGTTTTAGGGCATGTTTCATTTAGCATCCTTATGTTCACATGTTTGCATCCATTCATTTGTGTTGCATGTACCGGGCTCGGCACATCATACTAACTGCATCGTATTTCAGTTCCTACTTAAATACATGTATCGAGTTGCATTTCACATGACATTTTAGAATAGCCGAGCCTATCTTAGTTGCATTTTGCATGTGTTGCATTAGCCATCTTAACATGAACTAGGATCATGCATTGATTACTAACTAGTTTATGTTTTGGTTCGGAGTACTCGGTGAGTGTTTATGCTTTAGCATCCTTGCATGTGTGTGAGTGACTGCCATGATAGCATGCTTGCCATGAGGCTAACTGCTTATGTGATATAACTGCCTGAATGCCTGTGGGTGAAGGTTGGATTACTTGGATTGGAACAATTCATCGAAATGTGTGTTTTAAGCCCACTTGAGAGTGGCAAATCATGTTATTTTCTAAGCCTACTTGAGGGTGGCAAAATCCGCATTTGAGCCTACTTGCGAGTAACAAACCGCTTTCAAAAACAAACATGAGATGTTTTGTTCCAACTTAGGCGATCCAGTCTATACTTGTATGCTGTGTGCATCACACAGTAATCCTAGGCTAATAAACCGGAATAAGAACGCATGTGTTTTCAAAAACTCGATATCATGTTTAGTAGTGGCCGATCTTTGATTGGGCGAGCGGGGGTGCTCATTGCATGACCTTCTCCAATCGTACCCAAGTTCCCGAGCCGAGGCAACTTTGGTGATGACGGACACGTGGCCTTAGGCACGAGTCAGGGTTTCCTAAATTTCTCAAAAATAAAATATTTAGGTGGCGACTTTGTATCTGGCAAAGCAGACCATGCTTGGCATTTCTTTCTAAAAATCAGTTTTTGAAAACGATTTGCCAGATTTGGACTCTTTGGTGATTTATCAGTCTTGCATAGCACTTTGCGAGATTAGATTCAGAACCGTGACATTTGAGTCCGAACTGTGGTGAGCCCAATGAACAAAACGAGATTTTTCCCGGGATGTTCGGGCGCGTCTACAACGTGCTCACCATGCACAAATCTATGCTCTCAGGGATGAACAACGCCAGCTTAGGTAGGTGGGAAGGGGTGATGTATATACTGGGGTCATAAAGGACGGCCAGTGTATGGATGAGGTTTATATGCCGAGGTGAAGGGACTTGGTTATGCGGTGGAAAAGGATTTGTAGTGACGTTTAGCTTTTGGGGAGGCGCTATCACTTTGTTGTCAATGAAATCTTGAATCTCATGATGTAGTCTGTAGCACTGATCAGTATCATGACCATGCTGCTGGTGAAAAGCTTAGCATTTGGTCGGGTTGTGTTTCGAAGGGAGAGGATCAGGTAGTGGGTGTTGTTCTAACAGCTTAAGATGGCCCTTTTTTATTAGGACCCCTAAGGCTTTGAACAAAGTCATGTAAAGCGGGGTGAAAACCTTTTGATTTCGGGCTTGATTGCTCAAGGTTTGTGAAATTGTATTGCATGTACTAGCAAAAGGGGTGGCAGTTTTGGGTGTGGTGGAGACCATGCTCACATCCGAAGGCCGTGCAGAGGTGCCACCAGTTGTGGCTGCATTGGACCTACATCTAAAGGGCCTCTTGGGTTGTTGTTTCTCATGGTCTATCAGTTCCTGCTTCATCGCATCCTCAATTTGAACTCCTATTTCATAGAGCTCAACAAATGTAAATAAAGGCAAGACTATCATTTTCTGTAATAATCTTCCTTGCAAGTTACGGACCACCATTTTGATTTGGTCCTTTTTAGATGGCCGGATAGTCATCATAGAGGCCTTAGCCCTCTACCGAGTCACAAAGTTTAAAAAGCTTTCCTTCGGCTCTTGACGGGTCGCTTCGAGATCACGGATAGTGACCTCGATCTGGGTATTGTAGAAGTACTGTGCAATGAAGGCCTCGGCTATTTCCTCCCAGTTTTTCTTCACAGAGTCTTCCAACTTTGCTTACCAGATGGCTGCTATATCCAATAGGGTCCGACCAAAAAGTGACAACTTTTGCAGTCTGGTGAGACCCATTAGTCGTAGGATATCAGAGAATAACCGTAGATGGACCATAGGATCCCCGAAGCCATCGAACCGGTCTATGTGTGGCATCTTGAATCTGTCCAGCAGAGTCACTATCGAGTTAGTGTATCCATCCTCAATATCAAGGATTGAGTTCACGCCCTGCACCTATTTGAGGAGCTTTTCTAGCTTGTCGACCTTCAATGCAGTGGGGTCAACCTCGAATTCAAATGGCACCTCCATTTGAGAAATTGGTGCCTTGGAGGTCTGTGGTGGGATCAGATCTGCCGGGATGCCCATATTCTCTTAGACATTGATTGTGACCCTGGGTGTCGGGATTCCTACTGGGGGTGCAAGGGATGCAAAGGCTATTACTGGTTGTGGTTGCTGTTGTTGAAGCCTATCTATCACTTCTATTTGGCTGGCTACAACCTCAGCTTGGCGGGCTGTGACCTCAGCTTGTCGGGCAGTATTTAGCTTCGTAGTCTCAATGGTTTGCTGGAGATGACGAAGTATATCTTTCATGCTGACTGGGGGATGCTGAGCTATCGGAACTGGCGAATACTCTCTTTCCAGAGTAGAAATAGAAGACTGGGCCTGACTGGGTGCGGACAAAGTAAAAGCTGCTTGCTGGATTGGTGAATTCTACCTGATCCTCTTCCGTCTGGTAACCAACAGGAGTGAAGCAAACACTGGCTGTCCCTTAACAAGATCCCTGGATCTATAAAGTCTTCTCACTCGGGTCTAAAGTGCTTGGGGGTAACAGAATCGTCTGAAGGAATGGTGAAAATCTACCTTGCAAAAAGAAATAAAGAAAAAGAAAGCAAAAATCAGAAACCGCGTAGCACCTCAACTCATACACAAACATCACGCAGTTACAATCAGAAGTTACAGAATTGTACTCAACACTGATTTCTGTCCCAAAACTAATGCCCAAACTTGCAACTGCTACATACATTCCTGCAGAGTTTCACTCTAAAAGCACATAACAGTCAAGTGAGAACCAAAACACCCCTATGATGGGGTAGGGTTATCTTGTCATAGTTTCGTCAAGAACTAGGGTTTCACTATGCACAACAAGTGGCTTCACATGATTCCTGTATTCAGGTAAGCAACCTATCCTAGTTTGAAACAGTCTCTATGGTTTCTGATATGCAACTAGGCCAATTGGTCAAAAAGGGTACCTCGACAAGACTACCAAATATACCTCTTGCACCTAACACCGAGAAATGAAAGGTGGATCAAATGGTACAACAGTAATCCAGATCCAAGGGTTATGTTCCCATCGTGGCAGAGCCCACAACTGGTCACCCTTTTGGTAAGCTTTTCCAAGCAAGCCTTCGGCAAACCGTTCAGGAGTAGCAAATGGCAAACATTGTGACTTAGGTGTACAGATGCAAATGCAAATGCAAAGAAAAAACATAGGTGTAGATAAAATGTCATATCATGAGTTCGAGTCAAGTTCTCTAAATCCCCAGAAGAGTCACCAGAAACTATGGCTCGCCCTTTTTCGCAGCCCCCGTTTCGGAAGCTCGAAAAGAAAGCCCTACAGTTTAGACTCTTGCGGTTCTGAATCTAATCTCACAAGTGCAATGTAAAACTGATAAACACCAAATAGTCCAAATCCGGCAAATCATTTTGAAAAATCGATTTTAAATCAAATAATGCCAAAATTGGACTGATTTGCCAAATACAAAGTTGCCACCTAAATATTTTTTGTTTTGGGAAAATTTAGGAAACCCTGACTCGTGCCAAAAGCCACATATCTGTCATCATCAAAGTTGCTTCAACTCAAGAACTTAGGTACGAGAGGGGAAGGTCATGAATTGAGCACCCCCGCTCACCCGTTAAAAGATCGGCCTCTACTAATGATGATATGATATTTTATAAACATTATGTGCTTTTATTCCGATTATTAAACTAGCATTATTATGTGGTGCGCACAAGCAAGTATAGACTATTTTGCTCAATTTGAAACAATTCAACTCATGTTTGTTTGCAGAAAAATGGTTTGAATTTGCTACCTCACGTGGGCTTAAAATATTGCGGATTTGCCACCAAACATAGTGGGCTTAAAACATGATTTGTCACTTAACAAAATGGGCTTAAAATGCACATTTGTTGAATTGTTCCAATTCAAACAACAAGCCTTCATCCACAGGCATTCAAGCAATTTAGCAAGTAAGCACATAGCCTCATGGCAAGCATGCTAATCATGGCAACATTCACACTTATGCAAGTATGCTAAAGCGTAAAAACTCACCTAGTACTCCAAGCTAAGAAGATATGAGTTAGTAAAATATGCATGATTCCTAACTATACAAGATACCTAATGCAGCACATGCAATAAGAAATTAATAGGCTCGGCTCCTAATATGGCATATGATTTGATTTGATAACATGCGGTTAAACACGTATTCAAATAAGATATTGAAATTGCAATGCAGTTTAAATGATGCGCTGAGCCTTGGTGCATGCAATACAAATGAATGGATGCAAGCATAAGGTATGCTAATTTGAAACATGTCCCTAGTCTAACTATTGAAAGCAATTAAATAAAAGGCAGAAAGACGTGGGGTTGGAAAACATACACACACGCACGCACACTTATTATAACATTACGCCCTCACGAAGGAGGGTCTGAATGAATAAAAGCTAACCAACTAGCTATGCTAATTAAGCTAACTAAATATTACAAAATCGAATTAATTAACTATTCTAGTTAACTACTTACAGAACAAATCGAATAACTAGTTAAACTAACTAATTATTTACAACACTTAATTAGCTACAACTAATTAATTACAACATGTATTTAAGCTAGATATTTAAGCATTAAATAAGCTTGAAATGAAAGGGAGGCTCATGCACGTGCTCAGTTTCCACCCGAAAAGCCGTTGTTTTGCTGCTACAAGCCTCTGTTTCCACATTTGAGCATTGACAATGCTGCCCACTTCCAGAACACCTTTGCTCCATCTTACCAACACACTGTGCAAATTTCATTGGTGGTCGACATGGGGCCGGTCGGCTACTAGTGGTGGCTGTCGGCCACTGATAACCTGGACTTCCTTGCTACAACAAAGAGAAAATAGAGCAAAACAGTGTATTTCTCAAGGGTTGTTTGCACACTTTGCCTCTCTTTTTCATGGGAAAATCAAAGGAAGGACAAAATTTGGTTCATAAACCATCAATCAAGAAATTTCATTGCATGATGGCTTGTGAAACCAGTTGTGCAAGTTTAATAATGCAAAATGATACCAAAATGATGATCACCCTATCATGCATGATCAAGGGCAATGGAGACCTAGGAAAATGGCACATTTAATCACTTTTGAGTATGAAATGTTTCATTTTCCTTGTGTTCACACTAACATCCGATTTGAATGCATGTAATGCAACACAAAGAACTGCTTATTTTGCCACTTTTACTTGCCAATTTTGTTTACACATTTTAATTACCAAATCATTATTTAATCAATTAGTCCATTGGTGAGTGTCTTCTAAGATGAAAGAAGTGTCAACCAAGGGGTAATGCAAGGCAAGAGAGAGATCATGCCATTGGTAATGAACCCTCAAATTAAAGGATTCCAAGCTTGAAACAACCCTCAAAAGCAAATGAAAGAGTGAAGCAAATAGGGAGGTTATAGAGATTATAATGTTGCAATGGAGTGAAAAACAACACCAAAAGATGCTATCAACTCAAATAAGTGATGTCTAAGACCTAAAACACCAAGCTTATGAGGACAATTACACTACAAGCATGGAAAACAAGACTCAAATGAAACTAACAACTAAGAATAGTCCTACAACAGGTCTAAAATAGTCCTAAAACATGCTGGAATTGAGCTAACAAAAACTAGAATAATAGGCTAAAACATAGAGCATGCTAGGCTAGTAAACAAAACATAAGGAAGTGAGGCTAACCCCTCTAATTTGAGACTTCAAAAAGTGTTTTTAGCCACTAAAATAACTCTGAAATCCAGGGTTTAAAAGTTCAAAGACAAATAGTAAAAGGGTGGGAAACACAAGGGCAAAGACCTCTAAAATAAGGTACAAAGAAGGATGAACCACCCCTCAACCTTTAATGGCCATAAAACCCAAGTTTCAACCCAAAAATGTAGAGTTTTATAGTCCAAAAACAGCCCAAAAATAGTACAAAAAAGTGCTAGAATGAAAACTAAAACATGGAACAATTTAAGCTAGTAAGCAAGCCAAGGGAGGGGTGGCTAACCCCTCCATTTTTGGGACTTCAAAACCACATTTTTAGCCTCTGGAAACCTCTGAAAATCAGTGGTTAAAAGGCGTAAAAAGTTGGTTTGAAAGTGATGAATAAAGGCACAAAAACCTTGACAAACTAAGAAGCAAGAACGGTGAACCACCCCCTAACTAAAAAAGGGCTCAAACCACCACTTTTAAGCCACAAAATAGAACTTTTTACAGTTTAAAATCAACCTTAAAATAGTAAGAAAAGATGGTAAAACAAGTATATTGAAACAAAGTAAACAAGGCAAGTGTTATACCTTTGAAGCAAAGCTCAAGTTTAGTCACCAAGCCAAGCTAAAACCACTTGCAAGAGCTCAAAATAACTCCCAAGAAACCTCAGCTCAAAGGTGAGAGGATTTGGTTTAGGATGTGTATGGAAAAGTGTAGAGAAACTAGGCAAGTAAGCACACAATTGCAAGAGAGAGAGAGAGAGAAATCTAGAGAGAGATTTTTTGTTCCAAAATTTCTTGCCCTCAACAATGGGGGAGGAACCCCTATATATATAGAAAAACATGGATTGAGCTTAGAAACATCCTACCATACACGTGTAGGGAGATGCTGTAGCACTTGTGTCCTTTAAAGCTTTTGGGAAGTGTATTTGAATCCTTTATTTTATTTTGGGAATCTTTAGTGTTGTTGTACCTTAGTTTTGGAGGAGTTCAAATTGATTTAAACTTGTTGGGATTGCTTGTTCACGCTTGTTTACGTTGAAAAGTTGTTTGGGAACTTAAAAATCTTGTTCTACGGTCGACACCGGTCTTGGTGGTGTTAACACCTTCCTTTTGTTGTTGGCCACAAGGGTCGACCCCAATCTGGGAAGGGTCGGCCCTTGTTCTGAAATTGCCCACTGCATTTTGGTGTCGACACTAGTTTGGGAAGAGTCAACACCTTGCATGCTATCAAACACAAGTGTTCCAGTTTTTCTTCATATGAGTCAATACCTCTGCTGTAAGGGTTGACACCTGCAACTTTTTCCAGATTTATCAGTCAGTTTGGAGTCTACTTTTTGGGGATTTTGACCAGATATTTTGGGTTGACTTTAGGGCTGATTTTTATTTTGACTTAGTACTATAAATAGGTCCTCACTTAACCTTTTTCTTTACTTTTTCTTCTATTTTCTCCCTCTAAGCCATGAGACTCTCTTTCTTTATCAAAAGCACTTTTTCACTCAAAGATCCTTAGATCTACTTACTTGAAGGCCTCTCCTCGCCTTGCTCCTTTGAGATAAATTGTAGAGCTTGTCAAGGGTTTCATTCTGATCGAAGCAAAATGTTGTTTCTCCTCCGTCGCCTTTGGGGCTTTTCTTCCTTCTCCCTCTCCTAAGCTTGAGGTAGGGACTTTCTATGCTCTTGTAGGATTTTTAACTTGGGTATTTGATGATAGTGCAAGTAAAGATTGGGATTTGGATGATTTTAAACAAACCTAGGGTTTTGGTTTAAAATCAAATAGGGGTTTTCAAAATAAAGGTTCTAAAATGGTTATTGGTATGGATATGAGGTTGTGTTGTGTTAAACTTGTTGATTTTGGCAAACGGGCTGTATTTGGGAGGAAATGGGGTGTTGCCCTAAAATATTTCAAATGGTCATTTTGTATAAATCATGGAATTGGCTCAATAAAGATGAAATTGGTTAGATGTGTATGTTAATAGTAGAGTTGGGAAAATTGTCATTTTTCATTGATGGACATAAGGATAGTTTATTTGTTGTGAAGTTTGTATTACTGCTTAGAAATATCTGTTTTGGATTATCGGTGGAGGATAGCCATGATTGTTGTAGAAATTGCATGAAGATTAGGTGAATTGAAACTAATCTCGTATTGAATGTCATTGAATATGACCATGTGCTAATACATTGTATACGTATCATATTTGGAAGGAGAAAGGGGATGTACTCCATGTTTGGGAGAAGAAAGGGGATGGACTCCATTGAATTAAGTTAGCCTGTGTGTCCTGGCTGAAAGTCCCAAAAATCGCACGTATATATATGGGTGCTGATTCCCACGGATGAAATTTTCATAAAATGGCGGATTGAATTGTCTATATGATAATTGTATTGGTAGAGAATTATTGGGATGTAATCTCAGTTGAATTGTTTGGGTAACAAGGGATTTAACTCATGGATTGAGATGAAATGAATTGCCATGAACTAAAGTAAGACTAAAATGGCTTGAAATGTAGAACTTGGCATAGTATGATCTTGTAACATCATGAATGATTTGTCATTGGCATCACATATGCACACCATACATATACTTTTGTTAAGACTCATATATTGCGATAGATGGTATCTACTATGTTTTGGCTCACCCTACTTGGGAAAAACATTTTCAGGTGCTGGTGATATGCCTCCGCCAAGGACTTAGCTTGGGAGGATTGTGGAGCTAAGAGCTCACTTTTGTTGTTTGTATTTATATGCTTTTTTTGTACAAGCCTAGGGCTTAATTTGTATTGAGCTTCTGACTCATTTTGTTGTAACCAAGCTTCGTCTTGGAAGGTTGTAAGCCCGTAGCGCATATTTTTCTGTTTATCTTTCTTTCTCTCTTTTAATTAGAAACATATGTTATAGATTCAAGGTTAGGCAAAATGAATGTATGATGCATATGCTTCTCTTTTGTAAACCCCATTGAATTAATGGAAGATAACTTTATTATTGTTGTTAACATATAATGCTTATGGTGGATGGATTGTTATATTATTTTTGGGGCGTGACAGATGCAGCTTAGTTTGCTAACAGCTGTCAATAAATATCTAGAAAAAGACACTGATGGCCGACTGGCCACACCAATGGCCCACAACCATAGTCCATGGCCGACAGCTCATGGTGGTGGCCGACAGGTCGCCACAAATTCCAGACTTGAAGCAACACGGTCTTGGTACAAAACAAGGCACAAATTGGACCAGCTTCAAAGGCTCAAAGATAAGGCATTTCGCCAAGGACTTCAGGCACTCAAAACGAACACATGCAATCAAAATCATCATATGCACAAGCAATGTCGTCCAAGTCTTGAGGACGGTCAAAAATGGGGTGTCTACAGCATGCTTCGGAAGTATGAGTCGGATCCATCGCACTTGTTGGATTGTATCGACTTAGAGGTAGATGAGGATGCCTCGTATAAGGAGAGACCAGTGAAAATCTTGGATACCCAGGACTAAGTCTTGCGAGGCAAGAAAATCCTCTTGGTTAAGGTATTATGGAAACATCACGGAGTTGACGAAGCAACTTGGGAATGTGAGTTGGAAGTCCATGAGAAATATCCAGATTTATTTATTGATGTTTGATCATGTATTGAAATTTTGTTATGTTAATGAAATATGAAAACATTGTACATATTTTGGAAATACAAATTGTGTATTCAATATTGAGAAATTGTTTCTCACGTTGATGGGATTGAATGGCCGAAGAATGGGTCATTGTGATGGAATTAAATGATTGTCATTGTTGCAATTGGTTTTAACTTAGTTTTAAAACTTGATTTGAAATTTTAGGGACGGAATTCTTTAAGGGGGCAGATTATAGCAATTCTAGTTTTGACCCGACCCTTGTTGTATTCTGGATACAGGTTTCATGGTTTTGTAGTCTTAATTATACCTTGTTTCCCTTGTTTTTCCTTTAATTTTGGCTATTGTGTTGTTGTGGTTGTGTTTGGGACAGGTTAATTGCTTGATTTCCCAACTATTGTCACCTATAATTTTGTTCTTTCACTTGAGCCGCATTTCTTAGGTTCGAGCCGACTTTGCAAACTCTCAGTACTTTTGTAGGTCTACAAAACTACTGGGAGAGTATATTCTACGATTGAGCGGTTCTTTCTGTGCTCGAGCGGCCATTTCTTGCGCTCGAGCGTTGGTTTGTTCTCTACAAAACTAGTGGGAATGTGTATTTTGCGCTTGAGTGTCACTTCTTGCACTTGAGCGGTGTCGTCCTTTTTTATTGTGTCTTGGCATTCGAGCATCACTTCTTGCACTCAAGCGGAACAACTTATTGTGTCTGACGCTCGAGCGTCACTTCTTGTGCTCGAGCAGACTGTGCATATATCAGTTCGAAAAAAGGTCATTTTACATCACTTTTTCATATCTATTTCTCCAAAACCCTAAAGTTGAGATCCTCTCTCTAAAACCTACCTTCTCCCTACTTTTCATCTACATCTAATGATTTCTCCACCCTTGTGCCTTTGTTGAAAAGGTGGAGCACATCGTGGGCTCTCTTCTCATCCGAACAAAAGTGGGTTTCGATGTCTTTGAAGTTTCCCATCTGCTTTGCTCGTCTTCTAACTTTGAGGTAGGAATTTTCTATACTCTTCTATGAGTTTTAACTTATTTATTTGTTGATGTGTAGAGAATATTCGAATTTGGGGTGATTTGAACAAACCTAGGATTTTGGTTTAAAATCAAAAAAGAGGGTTTTCAAATGTATATGCTAAAAATGATTATGGGTGTGGATACGAGGTTATGTTGGGATAATTTGTGATTTTGATACTCGTGATGGGTTTTGGAAGAAAATAGAGATTTGTCCTAAATTGTTTCAAACAATTATTTTGTATAAATAATGGAATTGATATTGGGAATGTGAAATTGGATAGATGTTTATATAAATGGTGGAGTCAGATATAAATTACGTCTCAATTATGGAAATTTTGATAATTTATCTGTCTTGGATATTGTATATCGGTTTAGAAATATCTGTTTTGGGCTATCGGTAGAGGATAGGTATGATTGTTGTAGAAATTGCATGTGGATTAGGTGAGTTGAAACTAATTTCTTATTGATTGTCATTGAACATGACTGTATTTTAATACATTGTATATGTATGATGTTTGGGAGGAGAAAGGGGATGTACTCCATGTTTGGGAAGAGAAAGATGATGGACTCCAGTAAATTAATTTTGCCTGTGTGTCCGGAGTGAAAGTCCCGAAAATCATTTGTATATATGGGTGTCGATCCCGCAGACGAAATTTTCGTAAAATGGCAAGTGATTCAACTTGTATGATAACTATATTCATTTGAGACCCAATGAGTTGTATCTTTAGTATTGGTTGATCGAATGAAATGAGATATAAACCTTGGCATATTATGATCTTGTAAATTATAAAAGATTTTATCATAGGCATTGTACATGCACATCACATTTATAACTCTGTTAAGATTCATATATTGTGTTAGATTGTTTCTACTTGGTTTTGGCTCACCCTACTTGGGAAAAACCATTTTCAGGTGTTGGAGATATGCCTCCGCCAAGACAGTAGTTGGGGAGATTCAGAGCAAGTGCTTTCTTTTGGCTGTATTTATTTTGTATAGCCAAAGGTTTAAATGTATTGAGCTAGACTCATTTTGTTGTAACCAAGCAGTAACTTGGAAAGATGTAAACCTTTAGGGCATATGAATACTTGTTTAGCTTTCATTATGTTTAGCTGTTTGTAACACATGCTATAGATTCAGGATAAACAATTTATGAATGTATATCGCATGTGTCACCTTTTGTATATTAACTCAGATGAATGAAAGTATCTTGTTTCAACTTTACTTCCTTTTATGAGATGGGTTTATCATATTTATTTTGGGGCATTACATATTCCAAACTACATAAAAAACATAAAATTTATCATTTTAAGTAATACATTTATTATTTAATTTTTCTTAAAGTTGAAATAAATGCATTAATTTTTTTTCTCTACAATTTGCATTACTTATTTATTCACATGTAAAAAATTATTATTTTATCTTTTCTTAATACTATTCTGAAATTTAAATTTTTATCTTTGGGCCATTAAATTTCTAGTTGATGCATATTTAAAATAATAATAATAATAATAATAATAATAATAATAATAATATTTCTTACATGATTAAAAATTAAAAAAAATAAATATTGAAGGAGAAAACAAAATCTTACCTCCTCTGAGATTATCAACACTAATTTTAACATTAAATGCACTAAATTTAATTTACCCTATTAAATATTTATAATTATTATTTATTTTTCATAACTTTTTCAAAATATAAATGTAATTTCTTGACTCTATTTTTTTGCACAAGTTTTTGAAATTTTATAGAAAAAATAAAATAAAATATAATTATTGATGAAGGTGAGAAATTTATTTTAAGATTTATCCTTCATTTCCTATCAACCAATTTTAATTTACTATAAGGTGATTATATTTTTTTTACTTCTATATTTATTTTTTAATTTTTTTAATCATGTAAAAATATTATCCTGTGTTTTTTTAAATATGCATTGAGTAGAAGTTTAATAACTTAAAGATAAAAATTAAAATTTGAGAATAATAGATGATTGAGAAAAGATAAAATAATAATGTTTGTACATATGAATAAATTAGTAATGCAAACTGTCCCAAAAAAACAAATCAATTTATTTCAACTTTGAAAAAAAATTCACGTAATAAATGCACTACTTAAAATGATAAATTTTACGTTGTTTACGTAGTATGGAAAAAGTCTTATATTAAATTATTATGATATTATGTAACATTGATTTTAGAAAGACTGTTTATTTTTAAGTATTTTATCAATAAAAATTAAGTTTTTTTTTTCATTAAATGATTTAATAATATTTTAACAATTTAAGATTATTATTTAATACCGCATGAATTTTAAGAATTTAATTAAATAATGTTAAAATGTATGTGGGTCTTCATAATATATGTAAACGTCAAAGGAGTTAGTGAAATTACTTATTTGAATCTAAGAGGTAATTTCATCATTATTGGTATGACATCAGTGTGCCATCAACAAATTCTGTTAAATAGTCTAATGGAGGGTAATAGTGGGAGAATCTTGATAATAATTTCAAAATTAAAGGAAATTCGTGTAATTATTAAAACTACAGGAAAAGTTTTTGTAATTGTTAGAAATCTCAAGGAATGTAAGTGCAATTTACCCTTAAAGAAAAGGTCTGGCTTCCCTCTAATCTGTGATCGGATTGAAGGATGTTGTTGGGCCTGTGAGGGCCCACCAAGGGTCCCGTTTTGATAATCTGAACCGTTTAATATGTATAATTCATCGAGTACTGTATGTCTATAAAAAATCACATTTATCAGATATCAATAGTTACATGTTCAAATCAGTTTTGTATTAAAAAAAATAAACAGTGAAAAAATAAACGGTTGACAAAAATCTGATCTGATGAAATAGCTATCGATATCTGATTAACGTGATTTTTTTTACAGGCATATAGTACTCAACGAGTTTTACATATTGAGCAGTTCAAATTATCCAAATGAAACTCATTATAAGTCTCCATGAATCTAACAGTAACCCCCAGTCTGTATCGATTGGCGACCAATTCCTAAAGAAAAAACATGATAGAATTGTCTATTTAGTAGACATGGAAGGGTGGTGACTTTGACAGTGTAGACACCCCATTTTTGACCGTCCTCAAGACTTGGACGTCACCGCTTGAACACTCGGTGATCATCCATGTTTGTGTTCGTCTTGAGTTCCCGGAGGTCTTGGCTACGCGCCTTGCCTCAGGATCTCTCGACTCGACTGTTCCGTGTCTGGTTTTGCACCAAACACTTGTGCTTTGCCTTGGAGGGGCAGGGAATGGCTTGTGGGCCATCTCTACACTCCATTGGCCATGGCTTGAGGCCACCGGCTGTGTTTTGTTGCCACCGGCCAAATATTTGGCCGGCCGGCACTATAGATGGCCGGCCGGCTATCTTTTTTTGGTTAATTGCATTTTTGGCCGGCCGACTACTATGCATCTGCTTCTGCAGATATTTTTGTGTAGCTGGCTTGCACTTTCACTCCCTCCATACACGTGTATGGAGGGATTGCCCTCTTGTTAGCTTCCTTTGGAAGCTTTACAAGACAAGTTGTCTATAAGAGGGAGTCTTCTCTCCTTCTTGACAAGTTAGACATTTTTAGACAACATTTTCAGAGCTTGAGCTTTAGGGTTAGGGTTTACATATATCCTCTATCTCTATCTCCCTTTCTTTCTTCTGTTTAGTGTGTGTTTAGTCCCATTTTTGTGCACAAACACCCACCATCACACCTTTTCTTGGGAGCTGAGGCCCTTGAGGGTTGTTTTGAAGTTTTGGAGCTGGTTTTGAGCTTGGAAAGGCAGCTGGACCACCATTTGTGAAGGAGGTCTTCCAGGGTAACAAACTTGCTACTTTTTAGCCTATCTTGCACCTGTTTTTGAGCTTAGTGTATAACATATAAAAGTCTTGTGTTTGTCTGCTCTAAATAGTTTGTTAAGGGTGCTTTAAGCTTTGGGGTTGTTTCACCCCTCTTAAGCCTTTAAAGGCTCCATTTTGTGCCATTTTGGTTGAGCTCCGGGACCATGGTGTTTGGGCCTCCTCACCACTGAAATCTTGAGGGATTTCAGTGATGAGGATGGTGCCTTGAGGTCCTAGGAAGGAGAGGGCCACCCCTCTCCTTGTTGTCCTTGAAAAGGGCCCCTTTTTGCCTCTTGAGGGAGCATCTAGTCTAAGTGTGTGTTGGCCATGCCTTAGCTGATTTTCATGCTTGTTATGTCATAATATAGCATTGTGCTTAGTTGGTTTTGGTACACCATGCTTGCTTAGCATACATGCCTTGTAATGCCATGATTTGCCTCAATACAAGCATAGCATTTAGACTACCATGCTCGTGTATTTTGGCCAAGCTTTGTGAAGCTTTCATGCATATTTTAGTGTGCTTGAGGACTGTTTTTGGTTGTTTGGGTCATCCATGATTTGCTTTGAATAGCTACCATGCAATCCCCCTTATATGCCTTAAGCTTTGGCCCCTCTAGCATGCCATCCTTGCATCGTTTCAGTGGTTTGGAACCACATACCATGTTATTTCAGTCCTCATGACATGCTTGCATGCTTGCCTTTGATGCTTTATGAGGTTGTGCCTTATGTTCCATGTTTGGTCATTGTGCATGCCCTTGAATTTAAGTCATTTAGATGCCATCTAAGTGGTCTTTAGGCTTTGTTTTAATATGCTAAAACTCTGTTTTTAGTCATTTAATTCATGCCATGTTTGGTCCTCCTAGGGGTTGTTCAATACCTCTTTAGCTTCCCTTGAGTTTTGGACCTTTAATTACACGCTTATGCTTGTCTTGTTGGCTTGGTTTGGCACCATTTTAACATGATTTTTAGAGCTTATGTTGCATGTCATTAGTCCATGTTTTTTTGTGCCTACAAATTGTTTTCATGTGCTTTAAGTGTTGGACCATATTCGCATACATATGTGTGTGTGTGTGTTGGACCTCATTTCCATAGTATTGGCCACTGATTTTGGCATGCTCGTGAGCTATCCTTGTTAGTTTAAGTCCATTCCCTTTGCTTGTGTGCATGCTCACCTTGTATGTTTGCTTGCATGCTTGCATGTGCACATAGCATTGCCCATGTTGCATACTAGTTAGCATGCTTAAGATTGCATTGCATCGGCGTGCATACTTTGCCTCTTGAACTGCTTGGGATAGAGGTTGAGTTCCATTTGTTTGATTACATGCATTGCATTCCATATCAAAATGCACACTTGATTCTTTGGGCCATCATACATGGAAATGCGTGATTGGTGGTCCGAGAATCGAGGTCCGTCCTCCTTTGAGTCACAAACATGATAAGGAGTGTGGTTGGTGTATACATTGCTTGAAATACATTGCCATGCCAAGTCCTGTCCTCTGCTACTGTCAAACCAGTTTTTTGCAGGAAGGTTTGGCTGGCCGGCCATCTTCAATGCCGACCGGCCATCCATTTTTGGCCGATGGATTATTTTGTGGCCGGTGACCATTTTCTATGGCCGGTGATCAACCCCTTCAGCCGGTGGTGTCCTACAGCACTCAAAGAAGTAACCCTGGGACTTATGCAGTCTTCAGAGGAGGATAACAGCCAAAGCAGAGGCATCTTGTGCATGGCGACGGATTTTCAAGCAAACCCAAGCACACATGCATTGGACCCTCCTCTCAAGGCTGCTGTTTACTGCTTTCCTTAGCTTAGTTGATTTGTTAATTAATTAGGTGGTTTGTAATATTAATTAGCTTGTAGGTTAATTAATTGTATTATTCTTTCAGTCCCTCCAGGCGAGGGCAAATTTGTAATAAGTGTGGGTGCGTGTGTGCATGTCTTCCAATCCCCACTTCTTTCTCCCTTTTACTTACCTGCTTCAATAGTCAGTATTAGGACATGTTTAATTTAGCATACCTTATGCTATGCATGCGTGCATCATTCATCAGTATTGCATGCACTGCTCAAGCATCATGCTAACTGCATAAGTATTTCAAATCTAACTTGAATACATGCTATCTGTGCATTTTCACATGTCATTCTTAGATCAGCCGAGCCTATTCTAGTGACATTCTGTATGCGTTGCATTAGCCACTTAACAAGGACTTGGATCATGCATGTTTGCTAACATGTTCTTTGTTTTGGCTCGGAGTACATTGTAAGTATTTTATGCTTTAGCATCTCGCACGAGTGTGAATGTTAACATGACAGCATGCTTACCGTGTGGCTAAATGCTTATGTGTTATAAACTGCCTGAATGCCTATGGGTAAAGGTTGGATTGTTTGAGTTGGAGAAACTCGTTGAAATCCGTGTTTTTAGCCTACTTGCGAGTAGCAAATTCCAAAGCATTTTCCAAAAAACGGATATGCAATGTTTCGTTCCAAATTAGGCAATCTAGTCTATACTTTTGTGTTGTGCGCATCACATAGTAATCCTAGCTAATTAACTGGAACAAGAACACGTAATGTTTTCAAAATCGGATATTACGGTTAGTAGAGGCCGATCTTCGGATCGGGCGAGAGGGGGTGCTCATAGCTGACCTTCCCCAATCGTACCCAAGCTCCCGAGCCGAGGCAACTTTGGTGATGATTTTACACGCGGCCTTTGGCACCGAGTCGTGGTTTCTAAATTTCTCCATTAAAAATATTTAGGTGGCGACTCAGATTCCGCAAAGGTCCCATGTTTGGCACTTCTTTTCTAAAAATCTGTTTTTCTCAAAACGATTTGCCGGATTTGGACTCTTTGGTTCAAGATTAAGAACCGTGACAAATCGAGTCCGAACTGTGGGGTGAGGCCCTCACGCGGGGCGCGTCCACAGTTTCTGGCGACTCTGCTGGGGATCTTTAGAGAGCTTGACTCGAACTCGTGTTATCTTGTTTTGATTTCACTTATGTGTCTCTTTGCATTGCATGTGCATTGGTACGCCAAGGACACCGTGTTTGCCATCTGCCATTCCTGAACGGTTTGCCGGAGGCCTGTCTTGTCAAGACATGACCATAAGGCTGACCGGTTGTGGGCTCTGACAGTATGGGAACACAAACCCCGGTTTTACCAGGGCACCCTTTTGACCATTCGACCTAGTGCATATCGAAATCCATAGTGACTATTCCAAACTAGGACTGGTTGCTTACCCGATGTTAGGTTGTGTGAAAACTGCTGCGTGCATAGTGAAACCCTAGCTCCTGACAAAAATAGGATAGGGAAACCTTACCCCAACATAGGGGTGTTTTGGCTCTCTTTACATGCTATGTGCTTTTAGAGTGTATCTCTACAGGAACGCACATATCAGTTTGCAAAGTTTGAGTATCAGGCCAGAGGGCACCAGTGTCAGTATTTGATAGAATCAGTTATATCTGTGGGTATCCGATTCAGTGTTTTGGGACAGTGATTCTGGGCAACAGTGATCAGTAGTAGAGCACAGTCGTTCGGCTACACCTATGTTCATTCCGTTTGGGCTGAAATGCTGCTTGTTTTTCCTTTCAAGGTTCAGAGAGTTGATCTGGGATAGCCAGTGTTCCCCCTTTGCTGAGGCAAGATTTATGATGACGCAGAATTCGGAAGAGATTGTGGTTATGACAGCCGCATTAGATCAAGGAGTTACTCTGCAAAGTGAGACCAATGTCGATGTGCCACATCTGCCCAGGTCGCCTGCTGCGCACCCGGTTTGGACCCCCCAGCTGTATCAGGCTCATGAACCCACCACATTTGAGTTGATGGGGATGATAGGTGACCTCCAGAGGTCCGTGGCGGATCTCGCCTACGGAATGTCAGCTTTGCCACCAGCTGCACCATATGTCGGGAATTTTATACCCCAGGAGCCCCCATTGCTGGGACGGATTGTGATCGAGCTTAGCCAACCGGAGATGGCCTCCAACTATAACAATGACATGCCAACATCAACCCAAACCCTCGATCGGGCTGAGGCCAGAGGTAAAGACAAAGTGAAGGTAGATGCCGATCCCATTGAACAACTGCTGTGGGCAGTCGAGGCTTTGAAAGCCAGGGGAATGAGTAAGCAACAAGTGTTCGTAGTCGTGACCAAGACTGTGGATGATGTTTTCCCCACTCCAACCGAAGGCAGTACAAGCCAGTCAGAAAACCGGGATAGGCCCTGTCATGCTAGAACAGTTCCTTCCACTCCCAACCCTGCACCCGGGAAAGATCAGAAAGTCAAGGCAGTGCCTGCCGATCCTTTCGTTAGTGCGTCTAGCAAGAATACTCAGACTTCAAAGTACCTGCCCCGAGGGCGCAGGGTCTTTCATGCTCTTTACATGCCTCTGTCCAAGGCACTTCAGATCTTGGCCGAAAGAGGGCACCTTAAACCCTTGGAGCCTCGGCCTCTCCCGAAGAATCTCCCTCTCACACATGATGCTGCTTTGTATTGCGCATACCACCAGCAAACAGGGCATGCTACCTATAATTGTTTTCGCCTCCGTCATGAGGTGCAGGATTTGATCGACAACGAGATTATCCTCCCGCCCACCTTGGCCAAGTCCGTTACTGCCCAGCTGTTGGACTTTGAGGATACTGATACTGCGAGTATATAATCAGGGAATGAACCACTTGCCGGCGGCGCTTGGTGTATTTTTGGATGTGGCGTCTGGCACGCATTTTTGAGCATCTACAATTGCTAGTTTTGTAAATTCTGGTTTGGGTGTCGAGTCAGTCTTTTGTTTCGTTTTGAGTCTGTCTCATTGTCGTGAGTCAGTCTTTTTGCTTAAAGGTCTGTCTTGTTGTAGCGAGTCAGTCCCCTTGTATAGAATGTCGGGTGATCCCCGGGGTTGTTGCCTCGAACACCGTTTTTGTTTTGTAATTACTCCTTTTGCTTTCCTTTTGAGTCTGTCTCTGCTGTGGAGCCAGTTGCAACCAAGAAATCTGAATGAGACAGCTGCGGCTAATCACGTTTCCGTGCTTATTACTCTTCTGAACTAAGCTGTGCCAGAGGATTTGGATCGAACGGCAGCACATTCCACCTGCTCTTTTGTGCCCTGAAAGTCATTGTAATGACCTAAGTTTTCTTTAAAAAAAAAAAAAAAAAAAAAAAACTGTTTTTGAACACTGTGGTGATAAAAACGAAGAGGAAGGAATTCCTCGGGTTTTGCAAAACTTTGATCAAATTAAGGGAAAGAGAGGCATGTTAAGCCCTTAATGAATGAAATCATGCTTGTTAGCGTGAGTACTGAGAAGGACCCTGGCTTGATCCAGATTGGTTCCGTACTACCTTCAGCGCGAGCAATTTGTCGCTTTCTTAAAAACTTTCAAAAACAAAATGTTTTGCGCAGTCCTGTGAAGACTTGTACAGAATCGCTCTTAAGATTGTGCAGCCTAGGATCGCTCTCAGCCTCAAGATTCAATCCATTTGTTTTCGAACCTTGAACCCATTCAGAATGTTCAACGATCAACCGTCATGTGAGACCCGTGTGGCCAGATTTAAAGCAGCCCTCGAGCAAGAGGCACCAAAAGTCAGATCAAAAGGTCAGACGTCGTCAACAGAAGCTTGCGAAGCGAGAACAGAAGCACCCTTTGAACTAGGGGCAGAAAAATATCAGATGTGCTCGAAGAGCCAGAGATGGATCCTTCTGCAAATCAATACAACAGCCACTCTCCTGGATACAGAGGGCTTCAATCTCAAAACCATTTGGCATGGACTTGTTACACTTTTACCCTTTGAGAGGCTCGCTGGGCCGAAAACCCGGAAGGGCGACCCAGGCAAAAGTTAGAGCAAGGAAAAATATATACAAAAAAAAAAAATAAGAAAAAGAAACATACAAAAAATGCAAAAAAAATACAAAAGCAAAAAAATATATATACAAAAAGCAAAAAAGAGATAAAAAAGAGAAAAAAAAAAAGAAAAGAAAAGCAAAGCTCGCAAGGTCGAAAACCCACATCAGGCACCTTGGCAAGAGTTAGAACCTAAAAAAATGAAGGTTAAAATACCTGAGTGTACCTTAATCAGAACTACGTAAGGCTTGATTCCTATGTTTGTGATACGTAGGCAACTTCGTCCTGAAGTCCAGCCCCCAACGTTTTCATAGCGTCTCAGTCCATGTAATTGTTTTGATCACCTTTGCTTCCTCTGAATCCGATAGTTCGGTTGTGACAATCGGAATCACGCAACCAATTCATGCTGAAGTCCAGCCACCAACGTTCTCACAGTGACTATGTCCATATATTGGTTTTGGCCATCTTCGTCTTCTCCGTGTCCGAGAGTTCGTTTGCAATCATCACCAATGAGGATTGGCTTTCAGTATGCCGCGGCATCGTCCAAACAAGGGGCAACTTTCCGTTGCCATGCATCCCTTTCAAGCAAGGGGCAATTTTCCATTGCCTCCGATCCGAGGTTACACATCTCAAGAGTAAGTTCCACGCTCGTTTAGCATTGGCCGTTTGCAAAAATAGTTTTTGAAAATTTTTACTGAGGTTGACTGTTTTCTCGAAAACTATTTCATTTTCCAAAACTAGGCCATTTCTAAGACCCAAAAAGGAAAATTTTCAGTGCTTATAGCCCGACTTGCATGATTTCAAATCAAAAATCGAACAAGCATGTTAATCTAACTCTCATTTTGGTCAAAACTGTTTTAGTAAAAAACTAAAAAATGGTCAAAGTGATCAACTAGGGGCACAGTCGAGTCAAATGTTCTGTCTTCCCCCGGTCACCAACATATTTGCCAGAAGGGCACTCTATTCGCCAGAGGAAGACGCAACTGAGGCTATCAGCGAAGGGCTGAAAACTCTCAACAAGCAACGAGGTATTAAGCCAAGTGCGAAGCACAAATCGGAATGGATCAAGATACACCATTTCCTGTCTGGAACATCGAGTAGACGTCACCGGAAGAAAGAGCCGCGAGCCAATAGTGTTGGGTGAGAACCCGCAACTTCTTATTCATCTATCAATCACCCTGGGGAGGGACCAAAAAATGAGAGATTAAAGAATAGAGAGGTGTAAGTTGAGAGAAAAGTAAGAAAATGGTTTTGAGAGAAAAACCGAGCCTGAGGGCCGAGTGATGTGAGAATCACAAATCAAAAAGGGTGGGAAACATACCCGGAGGAACTGGCTCCTCGAGATCTGAGGTCTTTTTGTTTTTGTGAACACGCCCGTGTGTCGTGTCTTTTCTTTTGATTTGTCTACCTCGACTTCTGTTTTGAGTCTTTTCCGAGTGTGTCTCGTTGTGTTTAGGTTGTGTACCTTTTGTTTGAGTCTTTCCCGCTGTGATTAGTTGTAGGCTCGATACCCAGGTAAAAACTCTTTTTCAAATTTCAAAAAAAAAATGGCTTATGCTCAGAGTGTTGTGCCATTCTCTACATTTAGGCGAACCAAAAGAAGAAAGGGGAGAATTTGGGGCATTTGACTGTGTTTCAACTCCAGTCGGTTTCGCTTTCGTATTCCATCTTGTCAGATTGGGCTGTTTGTTCAAGATTTGCCGTGTGCAGAATAAACTGAATGCTGTGTTACGGGCTGTATGTAGATTAATCCCCAGTAGAGTAAGGGTTGTGTGTTCAGGTTGAGCAGTGGCTTGCTTGGGTTGTTTTGCTGTTGGTTGTTTCGTTATCTGATTATTACAATGCAAGTGTTCAATTTCAAACAACAAATCAATTTCATTTACATTGAGGTGTAATATGGTGTGATGCAATGAAATGTAAAGATATACAAATGTAAACACTTTTTCAAACAAAAAGTTTGTTTCATTTCATCATCTTTTCAAGTACATAAGTTTTGGAAACAAAATCTGCCTGCGGCAGTATAAGGTACCCTAGCCACCAACAAAAAAAAAAAGTACAAAAAGAAGAAGAAAAAACAGCAAAAATCTGGATCAATGACAAAGGATCTCAGGCCTGGGAGTCTGTCCTAGTCCTCTTCCTGGACGAAGGTCCAAGAGCATCATCAGCACTGTCATCTGAGCCCGAGCCCGAGCCGTCCGGTCTCCTCCGACGACGACTCTGCCTCCGCCTCCGCCTCCGCTTCCGCCTCATCGTCATCATCATCAGGGACTAGAGCCCGTGAGCTACTCCCGACGTGAGTGTGCCCCGCCTTGGTGCGGGGGAATACTTTGCCCTCTCCATCTCCTCTAGCAAGAACAGGAGGTCTGGCTGGAACACCTCCTACGGTGGGAATCTGGAAGGGAGGCTGAAAAGCATAAAAGGCAAACGCATCAGTATACTGTGAGCAGTTTATCAGTGCAGAATGCAATGTATGAGTACAGTGTGTGAATGCCGTGAGCAGTTTATCAGTGCAGAATGCAGTGTATGAGTATAGTGCGCATATGCCATGAGCAGTTTATTAGTGCAGAATGCAGTGTATGAGTACAGTGTGTAAATGTCGTGAACAGTTTATCAGTGTAGAATGCAGTGTATGAGTACAGTGTGTGAATACCGTGAGCAGTTTATCAGTGCAGAATGTAGTGTATGAGTACAATGTGTAAATGTCGTGAACAGTTTATTAGTGCAGAATGCAATGTATGCGTACAGTGTATCAAATGCCGTGAGCAGCTTATCAAGTGTTGTGTTGTGCATCAGATTATGTGAAGCAGTTTATATATATGGTTTGGTACTGTAGTTGAGGAACATACCGGAATACTATAGAGGGCCAGGAGGTCAAAAGTCCGCTGTAACATCCCCATCATGGAGGCATTCAGCTCCAAGGACTGTCGGGTATACTCGGAGGAAGCCTGCAAAAGTATCAGATGCATTGGTATTCTGCGGAATATCAAACAAACTGAAATGAAATGCCAATACAAGATGCATAAAATGTAGTAATACATACCGGAGGCAAGTCATGGAAACCGACCAACTTGTGGTCAGCCGGAGGAAGAGCAAAGGGGATCTGATAAGTCGCCCCACCCTACCCTCTGTATGTCAGCAAGGTGGGCAGTACGGGCCAGCCAGCCCCCCGCCCTCTCTAATCTCCACCCCTGCCACGGACCCGAGCTCTCCTCGACGCTCCTGCTCCAGTCCCCGCTCCTGCCCTAATTGCGGGCGCCACAGGCCTCTCTCCCTCAACTTGACGACCACCGCTCAGAGGCCGCATGATATACGTCTACACGTACTCTCTATAGTTGCCGATGCCTCTGAAGCGGATCGCATCCCAGCCAATCGTGTAGTCGGCCATCTGCTCGGCAGTGAATCTCTTGGTCTCCCTCATATCCTTAGGAGGGTGAACCGGGATTATTTGCTATGGTAACCCTAGGGTCTGGCGTAGGAAACGCTCAGCTAGGTACCGAGCCCGACAGACCGGGCCCTCCAGCAGAATCCGAAAATGCGAGGTCTCCTCAGCACCGGCAAATCGGTCTCGAATCATCGCTGGCAACAGAGCCCAAGGCTGCCAGGTGATCTGAAAATGAAATACAGTTTGTTATCTACTGTTATTGAAAACATACAACGAAAAGCGAAGCTTCAATAAACTCTAAAGCTGAACATACCTCCGCGGGGGTGATGGTGTCAAAATAGCTGCAGAAGAAGCTAAACGTCTCTTGGGGCCTCCGCACGCACCTCCCGTCGAAGCGTCGCGAGAACGGGACGACGAGAGGGGTCTCCACGTCGGGCACTGGGGCTAGTCTGGGAAAGTAGGCGTAGACCCACAATGGCAAAGTAAATATCAGTACGCTTATTAGATAAAGCGAAGCCTGAGCAACAAGGTAAAGCAGAGTATATGTGTGCCGTGTGCATAGTATGCAGTCAGTGAAAAGCAGACCGCAGTGCGTGCAGTGTACAGAGTACAGATAATAGAAAGTAGGAAAGTAAAGCAGAAAAAGAAATGTACCTCCCAAGCACGCCAGTAGCCCCTGAGCAACTGTCCGCTGCCACGGGAAGCTGAGCTCATATATCCGTAAAGCATAGCCAGAGCGGCGCCTTCCCAGTCGTAGTGCAGGATCTGCGTGACATCCACTAGGGCGCTAAGTAGGCACAAGGGCACGGTATTCGCCCGGTCAGCGAAAATAGTCGTCCCCAGCAAGAACATGAGAAAGCCGCGGGCGTACCGCTCCACCGCATCCTGGGTCATCGGAGCGTCCTCGGTCAAAGCTTGCTAGACCCTGAACTGGACCTCGAACCAGGAATAACGAACGAAGCCTGGGCGGGCGAGAGGTGGCACCTCGCCAAGTAGATACAGCTGAGCAACAGTCCACCCGTCCATATCGGTATCGAAGGAGATCGGATCACCACCTACCCCGATGCCTGTGAGCATCGAGAAATCGTAGGGAGTCATCGTCATGTCTCCCGTCGCAGAGAGGTGGAATGAATCGGTGGTGTCCCACCACCTCTCCGCTAGAGCGGCGATGAGAGGCCTGTTCGTAGTAAGCCTGGATAGTCCTCTGCAGAAAGCGCCGAAGCCGGCCTGATCCACGATGTGGCGAACCGCATCGGGTAGCTCTGCATACCAATCCCGAGCGGCGATGTTTCCATACCCCCGGACGATATGGGAATCTCCCTGTTTTCAAGCAAACAATTGCGAAGCAATGCTAAATATACCAGTTTTGAAAGGCATTCAGAATTCAGTGCAAATATAGCATGTGTGAATATTTTCAGATTTAAACAACTATCGGTTGCCGGTGTGCTTACAGTGAACTACAACGTGTGATGTGTCAACGTGTTTGCGTGGTTCAGTACAAATACAGCATGTGTGCATATTTTCAGATTCAAACAGATATCAGGTACCGGTGTGATTGCAATAAACTACAGTGTGTGCAGTGTGTACTGTGTCAGTGTGTTTGAGTGATTCAGAGCCAGTGCAGTGTGTGTGCACGTGTCAGTCTCAAACAGATATCAGTTGCAAGTGTTCACAATTAACTACAGTATACAGTGCATTAGTGTATCTGAGCTAAGCGGTTAAAGAACATAATCAACTATGGCAGTTGACAGTTAAGTGTTCTACATTGCGGAAAATAAAACAGAGGAAGGAATGTTACCTCAGAAGCGCCGAAGGACAAATGAGATGTAGGCTCACGCAGGAGAAGCTCTGGAGGCATCGCCCTGTCAAAGCTCCGAAACTGACGAAGACCGTCAAGAGGCAAGACGTGGATCGCCGGCCGGTAGGTCGCCGGGTCGAATGGACGAACACTCAGGGGGAGAAGCTCGACCCCAGGATCCATCTCATGCTCCGGGGGAGTCCCGCCCTGTGGGATGTCGTCCGCCATGACAAAGGTGATGAGAAAATAGCCGGAAGAGGGAAAGCCGGGCTAGAATATGAAGGGTCGACCGAAAAGTCAACCCCAGGAGGGTGGAAAATGGCCAGAAAAGCCGGAATATGAAAAATGTGGAAAAATCAAGGAAAACTTGGGGGAAACAAACCCCAAGAAGCGGAAATCGAAAAGGAAGTGCCGAAACGAATTTCGATCAGATGAAAATGTTCGAAACGCGAATGAGATCGCGAATCGGACGATGAAACGGGGGCTAAAACGCAAGAAAATGGAAGAATAAAGAGAAAGAGAATGCTCTAGGGAGAGAGAGGGCAAATTTTCGGCTAAAGGAAGTGAAGGAAATAGGGTTTAAAACCCTATTTTAAAAGACCCAAGGCGAAAAGTCAAAACTGTCCCGAATCAGGCATTTTTGGCCGGCCGGCCAAATTTTTGGCCAGTGATGTTTTTTTGTGGCCGGTGGATGGCCGGTGGCTTCCCCTTTCGGCCGGTGAGCCTCCTACAACCTTGTTTGGGCCAGATCTATGGTTTGGGACCTTTATTGCTCAAGATAGTACAAGAAAAGGCATTTCCGAAGCTCAACCGGCCTCCGTTTTGACCTCGGACCATGTCTTCTGTGCGTGGCACTCAAATTCATGCAAGGTGTATCCTTTCCGTATCCTCTACAAGATTCAAAAGTTTCCCTATGTGCATTTCAAATCAATTGCATTGTTTAGCGCACCGCACTGTCTTGTGCATTCCACCTCTATCGCACTGTCTTGTGCACTCGCGTTGTCTAACGCATCGTGTTGTCTAACGCATCACGCTGTTTTGTGCATCGCATCATTCGTGCTATTTTGCGCACCTCACTCGCATTGTCTTGTCCACGCACGGTCTAGGAGACCTTAAATCCTCGGAAGGTGCAAAACCTTTGGTGCTTGCATGTCTGCATATGTTGTAGCACTCATCATCCCTTGAATCGTTATGCATGCATACACGCATCGTAACACGTACAACTTGCATTGATGTGAATGCTGCTCACGTGCATTGTCATGCATCTTAAGCCGCACGTTGTCGCGCATTAGAAAATTCATGCATTGTCATGCATTTCAAGCCGCACGTTGCCACGCATCAAAAATTCATGCATTTCAAGTGACTTGCGTTGTCGTGCATTCCATGCAACATGCATTCCATGCATCATTTGCATTTCAAAAAAAAAAAAAAAAAAAATAGAAACAAAACCAAAAATCATGCATCATTTGTATTTTCAAGAAACAAAACAAAAAAAAAAAACATGCACATGTCATGCATCCCATTTTAAATACCGCATATGTCATGCATCTAAGCCAAAAACAAAAAATATATTGCATATGTCATGCATATCCATTGCATATTGTATATATTGCATTGTAGATTGCATGCATTCACTGCATTACCTCTGCCTATGGCCTGCGCCTTTCCATGTTGAGCTTGGTCTGGTATGTGCCCATACTTTTCACGTCGAAGCATAGTTCAGTCGACCGTTCTATGTTAGACACAGCTTGTTTGTGCCCATGTCTTTCCTAGGCAAGACTTGGTCTGGCCTGCATGCCATATCCATTGCATCATATCCATTCCATTGCATATTGTATATATTGCATTGTAGATTGCATGCATTGCTGCATCACCTCCGCCTATGGCTTGCACCTTTCCATGTTGAGCTTGGTCTAGTATGTGTCCATACTTTTCACGGCGGAGCATAGTTCAGTCGACCGTTCTATGTTAGACGCGGCTTGTTTGCACCCATGCCTTTCCTAGGCAAGACTTGGTCTGGCCTGCGTGCCATATCCATTGCAGCATATCCATTCCATTGCATATTGTATATAGTGCATTGTAGCTTGCATGCATTCACTGCATCACCTCCATCTATGGCTTGCGCCTTTCCATGTTGAGCTTGGTCTGGTATATGCCCATACTTTTCACGTCGAAGCATAGTTCAGTCGACCGTTCTATGTTAGACGCGGCTTGTTTGCGTCCATGCCTGTCTTAGGCAAAATATGGTTTGGCCGCAGGCCTTATCCACTACATCCATCGCCATTCTCCCCAGTAGATCGCATTGTACATATTCCATTATATATTACATTGTAGTGTAATTTTTGCATCCAACATTAGGATCATTGTTCTTTCGTTAGTGGGTTGTTTCCCCACTTATGTCATTCCACCCCATTACTCGTTCTTGTGTCCGTCTGCATTACTCATAGTTCTGTTGATCATTCTATGGTAGATGGACTTGTTACTTCCATCAATCTATTTGACATTTGTGTGGTTTTGAACCGCTCATGATTGGATCATGATTCAATTGCATTGCATTTTCTTTTGCATTGTTTATACATAGTTTTGTATATATTGCATATCATTTTTCATTTTTTTACATTGTCAAGCATGTTGCTAATAACATTGTACCTATTAAGTTGCTTTCTTAGCAGGCACGATATTGTATGTACGGTTCATTTGTGGCTGGTGCAACCAGACAAACCGGACATGTATTGTATCCTCCGAGTAAGACGTATTGAGAATTGCATAATTCTCTTACATCCTTTCCGCATTGTAATGTAGTTTGGTGTATGTAAGCTTAAAACTGTCGCATGTTATGCTTCGTTACAGCTTTCTTTTCATGATCATAAGTTATGTTCGGCTTTGTGCATTGTCTTGCATTTCGCCCCTGCCTTCGGGCGCATACCTTTATTGTCTTGCATGCTTTGTCTAAGTCTTCGGCCTTGTCAAAAATGGGTCGTCTCTGGGCTTTGACAATCACTCTCGTCATCGTTATGACTTTCGAGTTCTGTCAAAGAGGGGCAACTGTAGACATCCCATTTTTGACCGTCCTCAAGACTTGGACGTCACCGCTTGAACACTCGGTGATCATCCATGTTTGTGTTCGTCCTGAGTTCCTGGAGGTCTTGGATACGCGCCTTGCCTCAGGATCTCTCGAATCGACTGTTCCGTGTCTGGTTTTGCACCAAACACTTGTGCTTTGCCTTGGAGGGGCAGGGAATGGCTTATGGGCCATCCCCACACTCCACCGGCCATGGCTTGAGGCCACCGGCTGTGTTTTGTTGCCACCGGCCAAATGTTTGGCTGGCCGGCACTATAGATGGCCGGCCGGCTATCTTTTTTTGGTCAATTGCATTTTTGGCCAGCCGACTACTGTGCATCTGCTTTTATAGATATTTTTGTGCAGCTGGCTTGCACTTTCACTCCCTCCATACACGTGTATGGAGGGATTGCCCTCTTGTTAGCTTCCTTTGGAAGCTTTACAAGACAAGTTGTCTATAAGAGGGAGTCTTCTCTCCCTCTTGAGGAGTTAGACATTTTTACACAACATTTTCAGAGCTTGAGCTTTAGGGTTAGGGTTTACATATATCCTCTATCTCTATCTCTCTCTCTTTCTTGTGTTTAGTGTGTGTTTAGTCCCTTTTTTGTGCACAAACACCCACCATCACACCTTTTCTTGGGAGCTAAGGCCCTTAAGGGTTGTTTTGAAGTTTTGGAGCTGGTTTTGAGCTTGGAAAGGCAGCTGGACCACCATTTGTGAAGGAGGTCTTCAAGGGTAACAAACTTGCTCTTTTTTACCCTATTTTTGCAAAGCTTTTTAGCCTATCTTGCACCTATTTTTGAGCTTAGTGTATAACATATAAAATTCTTGTGTTTGTCTGCTCTAAATAGTTTGTTAAGGGTGCTTTAAGGTTTGGGGTTGTTTGACCCCTCTTAAGCCTTGAAAGGCTCCATTTTGTGCCATTTTGGTTGAGCTCCGGGACCATGGTGTTTGGGCCTCCTCACCACTGAAATCTTGAGGGATTTCAGTGATGAGGATGGTGCCTTGAGGTCCTAGGAAGGAGAGGGCCACCCCCTCTCCTTGTTGTCCTTGAAAAGGGCCCCTTTTTGCCTCTTGAGGGAGCATTTAGTCTAAGTGTGTGTTGGCCATGCCTTAGCTGATTTTCATGCTTGTTATGTCATAATATAGCATTGTGCTTAGTTGGTTTTGGTACACCATTCTTGCTTAGCATACATGCCTTGTAATGCCATGATTTGCCTCAATACATGCATAGCATTTAGACTACCATGCTCATGTATTTTGGCCAAGCTTTGTGAAGCTTTCATGCATATTTTAGTGTGCTTGAGGATTGTTTTTGGTTGTTTGGGTCATCCATGATTTGCTTTGAATAGCTACCATGCAATCCCCCTTATATGCCTTAAGCTTTGGCCCCTCTAGCATGCCATCCTTGCATCGTTTCAGTGGTTTGGAACCACATACCATGTTATTTCAGTCCTCATGACATGCTTGCATGCTTGCCTTTGATGCTTCTTTGATGCTTTATGAGGTTGTGCCTTATGTTCCATGTTTGGTCATTGTGCATGCCCTTGAATTTAAGTCATTTAGATGCCATCTAAGTGGTCTTTAGGCTTTGTTTTAATATGCTAAAACTCTATTTTTAGTCATTTAATTCATGCCATGTTTGGTCCTCCTAGGGGTAGTTCAATACCTCCTTAGCTTCCCTTGAGTTTTGGACCTTTAATTACACGCTTATGCTTGTCTTGTTGGCTTGGTTTGGCACCATTTCAACATGATTTTTAGAGCTTATGTTGCATGTCATTAGTCCATGTTTTTTTGTGCCTACAAATTGTTTTCATGTGCTTTAAGTGTTGGACCATATTCGCATACATGTGTGTGTGTGTGTGTGTGTGTGTGTCGGATCTCATTTCCATAGTATTGGCCACTGATTTTGGCATGCTCGTGAGCTATCCATGTTAGTTTAAGTCCATTCCCTTTGCTTGTTTGCATGCTCACCTTGTATGTTTGCTTGCATGCTTGCATGTGCACATAGCATTGCCCATGTTGCATACTAGTTAGCATGCTTAGGATTGCACTGCATCGGCGTGCATACTTTGCCTCTTGAACTGCTTGTGATAGAGGTTGAGTTCCATTTGTTTGATTACATGCATTGCATTCCATATCAAAATGCACACTTGATTCTTTGGGCCATCATACATGGAAATGCGTGATTGGTGGTCCGAGAATCGAGGCCCGTCCTCCTTTGAGTCACAAACATGATAAGGAGTGTGGTTGGTGTATACATTGCTTGAAATGCATTGCCATGCCAAGTCCTGTCCTCTGCTACTGTCAAACCAGTTTTTTGCAGGAAGGTTTGGCCGGCCGGCCATCTTCAATGCCGACCGGCCATCTTCAATGCCGACCGGCCATCCATTTTTGGCCGGTGGATTATTTTGTGGCCGGTGACCATTTTCTATGGCCGGTGATCAACCCCTTCAGCCGGTGGTATCCTACAGCACTCAGAGAAGTAACCCTGGGACTTATGCAGTCTTCTGAGGAGGATAATAGCCAAAGCAGAGGCATCTTGTGCATGGCGATGGATTTCCGAGCAAACCCGAGCACACATGCATTGGACCCTCCTCTCAAGGCTGCTGTTTACTGCTTTCCTTAGCTTAGTTGATTTGTTAATTAATTAGGTGGTTTGTAATATTAATTAGCTTGTAGGTTAATTAATTGTATTATTCTTTCGGTCCCTCCGGGTGAGGGCAAATTTGTAATATGTGTGGGTGCGTGTGTGCATGTCTTCCAATCCCCACTTCTTTCTCCCTTTTACTTACCTGCTTCAATAGTCAGTATTAGGACATGTTTAATTTAGCATACCTTATGCTATGCATGCGTGCATCATTCATCAGTATTGCATGCACCAGGCTCGGCGCATCATGCTAATTGCATAAGTATTTGAAATCTAACTTGAATACATGCTATCTGTGCATTTTCACATGTCATTCTTGGATCAGCCGAGCCTATTCTAGTGACATTCTGTATGCGTTGCATTAGCCACTTAACATGGACTTGGATCATGCATGATTGCTAACATGTTCTTTGTTTTGGCTCGGAGTACATTGTAAGTATTTTATGCTTTAGCATCTCGCACGAGTGTGAATGTTAACATGACAGCATGCTTACCGTGTGGCTAAATGCTTATGTGTTATAAACTGCCTGAATGCCTATGGGTAAAGGTTGGATTGTTTGAGTTGGAGCAACTCGTTGAAATCCGTGTTTTTAGCCTACTTGCGAGTAGCAAATTCCAAAGCATTTTCCAAAAAACGGATATGCAATGTTTCGTTCCAAATTAGGCAATCTAGTCTATACTTTTGTGTTGTGCGCATCACATTGTAATCCTAGCTAATTAACTGGAAGAAGAACACATAATGTTTTCAAAATCGGATATCACGGTTAGTAGAGGCCGATCTTTGGATCGGGCGAGAGGGGGTGCTCATAGCTGACCTTCCCCAATCGTACCTAAGCTCCCGAGCCGAGGCAACTTTGGTGATGACGGACACGTGGCCTTTGGCACCGAGTCAGGGTTTCCTAAATTTCCCCATTAAAGAATATTTAGGTGGCGACTCTGTATTTGGCAAAGCAGTCCATGTTTGGCACTTCTTTTCTAAAAATCTATTTTTCTCAAAACGATTTGCCGGATTTGGACTCTTTGGTTCAAGATTAAGAACCGTAACAAATCGAGTCCGAACTGTGGGGTGAGGCCCTCATGCGGGACGCGTCCACAGACAGTGAAAACTGATGAGGTTTAGACAGAAAGAGTGTTACAAGGGTAAAGTGGGCATTTAAGAAAAAAATGTTGCCAATATCAACTACTTCTATTTGGTCACTTCACAGTCAACCAACAGATGGATTAAACTGTCGCAACAATTTCTAAAGTAATGAAGGGTAATGACATTTCTTAAAATAAAGGGAGGACAATACGATTTTAAAAGAATCTAATATCAATGTAAGTTATCTTTTTTATTAGAGTAAATTATTAATAAGTCTTAATAGTTATATTTAATTTTTATTAAATTTTTTAAAAATAAATTTCGATAGAATTATTGCTAAAATTAATTTCTTGTGAACATTTTTTTTGCATACGTTGCTAAAAATTGACAATTAGTGAATTTTTTCATCAACGATTTTTTATAAATTGTCATTAAAATTTATAATTAGTGACATTTTTCTATGACAAAATTTTCAAACTATTGCTGAAAATTAAAAATTAGTAACTTTTTTGGGACGATTTTTTAAACTGTTGCTGAAATTTATAATTGGTGACATTTTTTATAACATAATTTATAAACTGTCGCTAAAATTTAATAATTAGTGACGTTTTTAATATTATTTAATAAAAACTACCATTAATTATTATAAAATTTATTAGATAATAAATCTATCTATTGAGATCTACACATCCTTTTTTATTATTATGTGTAGACTTTTTTTGGTGAGTAATTATTTATAGACCCAAAGAAGCCGATAGGCTTCGTTTGGGAAGCCGAGTTTTGAATTTTTTTAGTTAAAATAGTTACAAAAAATAAAATAGATTTTATAGTCCAATAAGATAAAACATCACGGTCGACTCATAATCATTATATTCTTTCCTTCACAAAAAATCTAAAAAAGTAAAAAAAAAAAATCAAAAGTCTTTCCCGAATGAAATTTTTTAACCGTAAACTAAAATAGCTAAAAAAAAATTAAAAGTTACTTTTCAAGCAAATCAGAGTTCACTCTTGACTTGCATTTTTTAGTTGCCTAACTTTAATATTAAAGATTTGACAATCCTACCTGCTCTTACATTCATTCTTTCTTTTCTTTTTTTTTTAGCCCTCCTGCCTACTCTTGATTTGCTTTTCTTGTTGCCCACTTAAATTTCTATGATTTGACATCTATCTACTATTACTTGACTTACTTTTCTAATGCAAATGAGTTATTTTGATAAATTAGTTAAAAGTTAATTTTTTTAATTTTTTATTTTGAGAAATTAATTAATTTTTTTTAAATATGTATAAAAAAAATAGAGAGATAATGTAAATTAAAATAAGCTAAAAGTCAAAAAAAAAATTTAATCATATATCCAAAAGAGGCCAACGGACAATGGTTTTGAAAACCGAACCGAGATGGCCAGTTCAACCGATTGAACTGTCGACTAGTCGGAGTTCCGGTCCGGATATACCCTCTAAACTTTTTGAGGTAAAAAATCGACCTATTTAGAGAGAACAGAAAAAACTGGCGGTTGAACCACCGAACCGGTCGACCCAGGAACGGTTCGTCGGGTTGATGAAATCGAAAATTTTAAACTTTTTTTGTTGATATGTTCTGATATTTTTTTTATTCTTTTTTTCTTTTCTCTTTCTTTCTTATTTTATATATATATATATATATAATTTAATTGGAAACTCTCTTTCAAGGGTCTCTTTTTGTGAGGAATCCCATTCAGAGTTTGAAATTATTGTAACAGTCTCTCCCTATTTATAAGAAAAAAAAATTCTTCCAAAAAAACTCAAGAAATCTATGCAGGATTCAATCAAATTTATTGGAGGGAGATTTGAAATTTTGATATCCCTCCAAAATTTTTATTTTTCTTTCAATCAAATTATTTGAATTAAAATCATATGGAGGGAATATTGAATATTTGATTTGTTCTTCCAAAATTAAAATTAATAATATTTTAAAATATATTATTATATTTTTTAGTAAAAAATGTTAGGAGAAATATTTAAGATAATTTACTATTTTTAAATTTTTTTTAATTTATAATTTTATTACTTATATTTTTATTTAAATATAATTTTAATATATTTATTATGTCACGATTCGATTACGGTTCAACCCGACTGTTGAACCGATGACTCGTCCACCCGATCCCTTTTTCCAATTCATTCATCGATCCGGCTTCAAAACATTGCAATGGACAAAAGTAAAATATATAAACATAGAGGGTGCAATTCAAATTGCACTTTCAAAGGTTCGTTTTAAGAAATAAGTTAAAAACTAATATATATATATATATATGGTTTTATTTGAAAAAATATGTAAAAAAAATAGAAAAATAATGTGACCTAAAAGAGGTTAAAAGTCAAAAAATAACTTTTAGCCAAATTCTCAAAATAGGCCAAAATGTTTGACTTATACCTTATTACAAGATGAGTTACACCCTTTATATTTTGATATTTTTTTTGATCTTATACGGTGAATTGTAATTTCCCCTTTTCTAGTTCCCTAACTTTAATTTACAGGATTTGACTCTAGCTACTCTAATATGACTTGCTTTTCTAATTGCATAACACCACTTTGGATAGGGATCCTCCCTATGGGATATTTTGTATTGCAAAGATTCTATTATACCTTCTAATGGTGAATGTAATGATCTTTTTTAATGTAATGATATCAAAAGGAAAGATTCCTGCAGGAGATTGAATCGGAGGCCTATAAGCCAGAACCGGGGGAAACATTTCCTGAAGATCTGAGATTTCGGGATTTTCTACTGGTTGGGGTAGATCTGGGTTTGTTTGAGTAGCTGGGATCGGATGCACGATTGATGTGGGATGCCCCAGATGTACGTCGTAGATCGGTGATAATTTCATCCTGTGCAGTCATCCTCTGGTTTATAGTGTCCCTAGTTCTCTAGAAAGCGGCCATCATAATAGCAAATTCCTCCACGTTCTATGTTGTATTCTGTGCCATTTCTAGTCTAGGTGAACTAAATGTTGGTGAACTGATTGAATGAGAACAGATAGGTGTTTGCCTAGTGCTTTGTACTGGTGTTGCTGACTGTCTGTTCCTTCTTCATCGGGTGACTGGTGAAAGGGAGACTAACACTGGTTGGCCACCAACAAGGTCTTGAGCTTTGCAAAGCCTACCAAAGCCTGTCCACACAACTTGGGGAATATTGGGTCTTTCTGAAGCTATGATGGTAAACTACCTAGCAAAAAGAAAGAAAGAAAAACATAATCAATATCGGACAGCACATCGGCCCTAACTCACAACAGTCATAACACAGCTGAACTATAATCCTGTGGACGTCCCCGAACGTCCCGGGAGGGAATCCCGTTTTGTTCATTGGGCTCTCTATAGTTCAGGATTCAATGTCACGGTCTTGTATCTAATCTCGTAGAGTGCAATGCAAGACCGATGAGTCATCAAGGAGTCCAAATCCGGCAAATCGTTTTTGAAAACATATTTTTTGAAAGAAGTGCCAAACATGGACTGCTTTGCAAGATATAGAGTCGCCACCTAAATATTTTATTTTGAGAAATTTAGGAAACCCTGACTCGTTGCCTAAGGCCACGTGTCCGTCATCACCAAAGTTGCCTTGGCTCGGGAACTTGGGTACGATTGGGGAAGGTCACTTCATGAGTACCCCCGCTCGCCCGATCAAAGATCGGCCTCTACTAACCATGATATCGAGTTTTGAAAACATTATGCGCTCTTATTCCGGTTATTAGCCTAGATTTACTACGTGATGCGCATAACATACAAATATAGACCGGACCGCCTGAATTGGAACAAAACATCTCATGTTTGTTTTTTAAAGCGGTTTGCTACTCGTAAGTAGGCTAAAATGTGGATTTGCCACCCTCAGGTGGGCTTAGAAAACATGATTTTGCCACTCTCAAGTGGGCTTAAAACTCGCAGTCGATGAATTGTTCCAATCCAAATAACCCAACCTTCACCCACAAGCATTCAGGCAGTTATATCATATAAACACATAGCCTCATGGTAAGCATGCTATCATGACAGTCACTCACACACATGCAAGGATGCTAAAGCATAAGCACTTACCGAGTACTCCGAGTCAAAGACAGAAGCTAATTAGAAATCATGCATGAATCCTAACTATGCTGAGATGCCTAATGCAACACATACAAGAATGCAACTAAGATAGGCTCGGCTATTCTAAGATGGCATATGATGATGCTACAGCTAACACGTATTCAACTTGAAACTAAAATACAATACAATTAGTATGATGCGCCGAGCCTGGTGCATGCAAGACAGATGAATGGATGCAAACATGCGAGCATAAGTATGCTAATTGAAACATGCCCTAAACTAACCATCATAAGCTAGTAAATAAAAGGGAGAAAGACGTGGGGTTGGAAGACATACATCACACACACGCATACTTATTACACAATTGCCCACTCTCGGAGGGTCTGAAAGAATATTATACAACCAAAATAAATAACAAATTATTACACAATACTAATTACTTAACAAATGAATTAGGTAAGAAAAGTAAACTAGCATGCTATGCTACGTGCAATGGACTGCCTCAGCTCTGTTCCGAATGATGAAGGATGCATGCATACTCGGGTCGCCTTGTCGGGAAATTCCATCGCGACGTCTCTCCTCGCCTTTGTTTGCAATTCATCTCAGAAACTTGCATAAAGCTCCAGAAGGCTGAAACTCCACCTTGGGAACGCCACCGACCAGTTATTAGCATGGGAGACCACCTGCCGACCACCCTTTGTGGTGGAGACCAAAGAGGGTGGTCGGCCTGCCAAAAAATCTAGTTGGCTGACTAGTTTCCACCTCTGGTTTATGGTTTTTCTACAACAAAGGCAAGAGAGAGAAAAGGCAATGTATTTTCAACAAATGTGTGCATGATCACTCTCCCCGTCCTTGCACAAGCTCAAGGGAGTGTAGTCCTCGATCCTCGTGCCACCAATCACGCATCTTGATGCATGATGGCCGACAAATCGAATTGCACGACTCGATGTGAAATGAATGCACATATAAGCAAGTAAAGCCAACAACTCTATCATGGACAGTCAAGAGTGTCAGCGATCGAGAATCGAGGCACGTTTCGTCACTTGGAGTACGAAATGTCCCTCGTTTCCCGTGTTTGGACTAAACCCTACTCCAAACACAAAGCAATGAGATGGCATACACAATGCGACTAACATGCAACCTAGCATACGCAATGCTATAGGCTAAAATGGCATACACAATACACGTGACATAACATGGCATACACAATACACTTACGAAGACTATCATGCGCACATGAACTAAATGGCATATACAAATGCAAGATGGACTTACACCAATATGAGTGGACCTCAGGCACACTCACATCAGTGGCCATATGATGAAAATGAGACAACCGAAATACATGCAAGCATGCACGAATGCAATGGACCGATCCTAAGGCACAACATGCAACTCTAACTAAGTATGGCAAAGGATGAAATATGGCATACAAGCATACATTTCCCAGCTCTGAAACATGATGTACAATGGTCCCGAATCATGCAAATATGTTACCCAATGTATGCTAGATGGCCTGAATACTGAAACTAGTGAAGTGCGTTACACTAGAGGTACACAAAGCAATGCACAAATGGAAAAACCAACCCCAAACAGACCCTAGGCAGGTCTGAAACAGTGGGAAAATGGCCCAAAATTATGGTTCAAAGTGCATGGAAATGAAGCTCATTCAATGGTCCGAAAACAAGGCATTCATGCACAACTCTCAAGCACACTTAAAGAGGAGAAAACATGAGGATATGGCATTCACATAGGCTCTAAAATATGATGCAAAATGACCCCAAATCATGAAAACACCTCAGTAAATGCATGCAATAGACCTCAAATCTCAAAGCTAGGCAAGTGTATTGAACTACAAGCATGCAAAACAAGCATCATTCGACCATGAGATGCAAAAACAAAGCTAGGGTAGTCCAAAATATGCACAAAATCAGTTTCAGGAAAGGCCAAAAAGTGCTAAAATCAAGGGTCAACAAAGCATGCAAAATAAGCTAGTGAACTATGATTTGCACTACAACTATATGAAGCACATAAGAGCTCACCAAACCAGCCAAAAACAAAAGTATGCCATGCCAAATAATGCCCAAAAACCCACTGAAACTCAGTCAATGCAAGCAAGAATGATGAGTCCCTTTGAAAGGCCAATAAGAGGGTTGTTCTACACATGTAAGATAGACATACAAAATGGAAAAACCACCTCTAGAAAGAGGTTATAAGGGCCATAAAACTCACTAAAAAGGGCCTAAAATTGGTCTAGGAAGCATGCAAGTGAAGGCCCCTTTGAAAGGCCTTGAAGAAGATTACTCTACACATGCATAATAGACATCCAATATGGCAAAACCACCTCTGGATAGAGGTCATGCAGGTCACAAAACTCATCAAAAATGGCCTGGAGCATGGCTTTGAAACATGCAAATAGGGGCTCCTTTGTAAGGCCAACAAAGCTAGTAAAGAGAACAAGGGGTGAGAGGGTCACCCCTCTCTGATTTTGAAGCTCAAAGACACATATTAGCCACTGAAAATCACCTGGATTTCAGTGGCTAAAAGGCTAAACCAAGGCCAACACAAATGCTCTAATGCATAGCTCAAAACATGAGGAAATGAAGCATGCAAGGGGGTAGATGACCCCAAACAGAAAAATGTCCTTAATCAAACTTTAAGAGGAGCTCAAAATAAGACTCTTTCTAGTTTATGACAAAGCCTAAATATGCTTGTAAATAGAGCTAAACTATGGAGCAAAGTAATGCTACAAAGAGGGAAATGGTGTCTTACCCTTGTAGCACAGCAAGGCAGCAAGCTCTGGACCAAGAAATCAACTCCTCAAGCTTTGAAAATGACCTCCAAGGTGCTTAGGTTGATGATGGAGGTGGTAGGCTATGAGTGGTAGTGCAATAGGGCAAGAACAATGTAGTTTTGGAGCTTGGAATAGAGAGATAGAGAGAGGTATATGTATATGCCCTAGCCAAAATGTTCAACCCTTGCAATGGAAGAAGACCACTTCCTTTATAGAGGAGAAGATCTAAAGCTTCTCAAAGAAGCTTAAAATCTAGCTTAAACATCCTCCATACACGTGTATGGAGGATGCATTCTGAGGCTTCTAGCTAGCACAGCTGGCTTCAACTCATTGAGACAAAAAAGCAGAAGGCTGGCCGACCAGTTCAGGTGGTCAGCCGACCACTCCCCCTAGTCGGCCGACCAGGGGTCAAAAGGTTCAAGCTGAAAAGGTGGTCGGCCTACCCATATTGGTAGTCTCCCAGGTGAATGCAACTCAGTGGTGGTATGGGAGACCAGAAATTGTGGCTCAAAAGTGAGGGAGACCAAGGGGTCAAAAGGGTCAAGCAAAAAAAGAGGTCGGCCTGCCAAGATTGGTGGTCTCCCAGGTGAATGCAACTTAGTGGTGGTATGGGAGACCAGAAATTGTGGCCCAAAAGTGAGGGAGACCAGCTCTCTAACAAGAAAATTAGGCGGCGAAGAGAAAGGTGGTCTCCAAGAAGAAAAGGTGGTCTCCCACCATAGTACCACCTTCCTAACAAAGAAACTAGGGTCCATGCCAAAAATGAACCCACACTGATGCAAAACGAAGGTTCGGGGGCCAAAACGCGCAACCGGGTGCCCCAAAAACAGGCCGTTAGGCACCAGAGGTGGCGTGCGACCACAAAGGTGGTCTCCCGGGCCACAATATCCCTCTAAGGAGAGGAAACAAGGCGTGTTCCAAAAATTGGAGCAAACGGAGGTAATTTAGCGGTCCCGAATCGAGGCACACGGCCGACGGCTCCGAAAACCGAAAACTGGTCTCCAAACGGGAAAAATGGCCTACGACCATGAAACGTAGCCTACGGCCACTAAGAGATGGTCTACAGGACCTCTCCCTCCCTTCAGGAAGAGAAAACAGAGAAAATAGGACTTGGTTCGCAAACCGAGGCAAAGCACAAAAGAGTCCCGAAGTCCGGAGGCAAGGCTCTCAGCCGAGACTTCGCAACCTCAGAACGAGCACAATATGCATCATCACCAAGCGCTCAATCAGTGACGTTTGAGTCTTAAGGTCAGTCAAAAATGAGGTGTCTACAGTTGCCCTCTTTGACAGAACTTGAAAGTCATACGTGACAGGAGTGAATGTCAAAGCCCAGAGACAACCCATTTTTGACAAGGTCGAAGACTTAGACAAACAGGCAAGATAAACGAAGAGATGTGCCCGCAGGCAGGGGACAAAATACAAAACGAGATGCACAAAGCTGAATGTAACTCACGACCATGCAAAGTAGCAAGCTGTAATGAAGCAAATATTCACAATAGATGCAACAGTTCTAAGCGAGAATGCAAGGCGAAACTACATTTCATGCAGTATGAATGTAAGAGAATCACAATTCTTGCTACGTCTCACACGGAGAAGATACGATACCTACGCGATTCGTCTGGTCGCACCAGCTTCAAATGAACCGTATATACAATATCGTGCCTGCAAAAGAGAAAAAGTTAACAAGCACGACATAGTCAGTAACATATGTTCAATGCTATATCGAATGCAAACAAACATGGTGCCGATGGAAAAGTGCATCGCAATGCAAGAGAAACGTGCGTGACAACGCAAGTTAAGCATGGAAGCATGACAATGCCAATGAAAAGTGCACAACAATGCGAGTGGCATGCATAATCAATGCAAGATAAGTGCGACTTTACAAGCATGTTTAAATAAAACATCGAGTAAAGAAATCCAAGCTTTGACGAGGACAACTCAATCGTGACCTCCGGTTTACCTCCCGAAGGGGTCGCAACGTACTCAAAAAGGATACACCTTGCTTTTGACGAATGACGACAAAACACGCATCAAAAGTTGGAGTTGAAGTTCCCGCGGAGGGATTTCGCGCCGGAAAGTGCACTTTCCTTGTACTTTCTCAAGAGCCGGGGACTCCGATCACCACCAAAATTTGCAAGGAGCTCAAAGAGGCATGGGAGACCACTCAGGAGGGCCACCGACCACCTTAGAGGGCCACCGACTAGGTTTGGTGAGAGGGGGTGGTCGGCCTACCAAAAAAGGTGGTCGGCCGACCACCTAGCCAAAAACAAGGGCAATTTGGTACTTTTACATTCGGATCTTTAAATGCACTTGGCCAAAACACTTTTCCTCACAACTTCAGGTCCGAAATTAGCTCCTCCTCCTTCCTGGACCATTTTCCCTCTCAGATCTGCGCTCTATACGCGTTTTCCAACGCCCCACGCAAAGTTGTTTCGCGAAATCTTTCAGTTTTCTTCACTTTGGACCGATTAAAATTTGATTTCGGAGCTTCTTTCCCCATTTTCACCACTTGAGGTAAGTTTGTCCCAACATTTGGAACATTTTCTCGGGAGTTAACTTTTATTGACTTTTTTATTTCCCGAGAGTTGACTTTTGTTGACTTTTTCCAATTTTGGCTTATTTTGCTCATTTTTGCTCCTTCTTGCAGATTTCTCGAAATGACAGGTCATTTTCCTCAGGGCGGAGGTCCTCCAGGTGTCGGGGGTGAGCCAGACATTATGTCCTTACTTCCGAGGATTCGGCCATTTATTCCCAAGAGGTATGACCCTCCGACGCATATCCTTCCCCGGGCCGTTTTTCTACCACTTCACCGACTTTGATGAGCGAGCACCTGTAGATCTATTACTACGGAAGCCAGAGTCCCACCTCTATTATCAGGCATGAGAGGTATGTACTTCACTTTTACATTTTCTGCAATGTATTATGCATTTTCCATGCATTTCATGCTTTTGCTATGTATTTTTTATCTGCTCGTTCTGAACGCGTTCACACACCATACTTCTGCTTATTCTAGCACACAGCTCACAGCACAGTATTTTGTTAAGTTGACACGTAACCCAAGCACTCAAATTTCTGAACACATAGCTCGCACTTTGATGATGAACACACAGCCCACTAGTTGACGGCGAACACACAGTCCACTATTTTCTAAAATTTGAACACACAGTCCAAACTTGTTGATTATGAACACGCAGCCCACTGTTTTTGAAGTCTGAACACACAGCTCAAACACTTGATGTTGAACACACAGCTCGAAGTTTGAGATGAACACAGACCTTGCTTTTGAAATTTGAACACGCCCTAAACTTTGATGTTGAACACACACTCACACTTTGATGATGAACACATTACTAATCGCTTTTTGAAGCCTGAACACACAGCTCAAACACTTGACTTTCTGAACACGCAGCCCAAATTTTGAGATGAACACACAGCACACACTGGTTGAGAGTTGAACACGCAGCCCAAACTGTTGTATTTCTGAACACGCAACCCAAATTTTGAGGTGAGCACACAGCACACACTGGTTGAGAGTTGAACACGCAACTCACTGTCTTTGAAGTCTGAACACGCAGCCCGAATTTTGAGGTGAACACATAGCACACACTAGTTGAGAGTTGAACACGCAGCCCAAACTGTTGAATTTTTGAACACGCAGCCTAAATTTTGAGGTGAACACACAGCACACACTGGTTGAGAGTTGAACACGCAGCTCACTGTCTTTGAAGTCTGAACACGCAGCCCGAATTTTGATGTTGAACACACAGCTCGAACTTTGAGATGAACACACAACCCATATACTTTATGTTGAACACGCAGCTCACACACTTCAATTCTGAACATACAGCTCATATACTTTATGTTGAACACGCAGCTCACACACTTCAATTTTGAACACGCAGCCCATATACTTCACGTTCAACACGCAGCTCATGGCATTGTGTCTGATTTAATTTGCACACAGCTCATATACTTTATTTTGAAATTGAATACATGTGTCCATTTTGAATGCAGGTATCTTCCCGTATTACACGAAGATATGGATCGATCATCACCAGGGAGTGGTACACGGAGCTCCCAGAGGCCGTTCGCAATCTGGTTAACCGGCAGGGTTCGGACCCTTCTGCACGGGGATATCACGTTATCCAGCGAGCAAGACCCTGATGGGCGTCCTCGTAGAGAGATGGTGGGACACCACCAACTCCTTCCATTTCTCAACTACCGGGGACATGACTATGACCCCATTCGACTTTACCGTGCTGACAGGCCTTGACATGGGAGGCTGGCCGATCCTCTACGATGAGGACATGGGCAAGTGAGAGGCTGCCTGGATTTATCTGTTAGGAGCTCGCCCACCGGTTGACAGATCTTCGGGCCGAGTCCGGTACACTTGGTTTTCCACACATTTTAGAAAGAGGGTGCTCGAGATTCCCGAGGAGATAGCACAGTACACTCGAGGGTTTTTGATGTTCCTCCTCGGGACCACTCTGTTCTTCGATAGGGGGAACATTGTTGGACTTTATCTACTGAGTGCTCTGGTAGACCTATCACAGGTCAGCCAGTATGACTGGGGTGGCGCCGGCTTGGCTACCCTCTATTGCTACATGAGTGCGACCTCCCGCGGACGGGGGAACATAGTTGGCGGCTATTGGAGAGCCTGGGAGGTACTCTTTGCCGTCTTGGTTTACATTTTTGCTTTTCATTATCTGTACATTGCACACATGGCACACTTTACGTTCTGTACTTTGCATTCCGCTCTTAGCATTCTGTATTCTCACTGCTATTGCCCTGTTTTCCACAGCTATGGGTTTTCGCGTACTTTCTGACGCTAGCCCCGGAGCTTGAGGTCGAGGTGCCTCTTATGATTCCTTACTCGCTCGTATTTGAGGACCAGTACCGGCCGAGAGCTCGGGAGACTCTGCCCTACCTGTGGCAGTTTTTTGATGCAGTACGGCTGACCGAGGTAATTCAGAACTCTCAGTTCTTCATGCTTTGATCTTTGATTTATCTTGCACATTTACGATTTCTAATCGGCTTATGCATTGGTTATCCGCAGATCACATGGCAGACCTGGGCGCCCTTGGGTGGGGACACCCGATTTCAGTTTGCTGGGGGATGGGCCGCTTCTTGGTATAGGATCCTATTGGAGGGGCCAGCTGGTAGGGCCTGGTTTCTGGGGGACCGCTTCATGCGCCAGACTATGGGATTCCCCGAGCAGAGTGTCCCCGCAGCACCTCCGGACGATATGCGATCCACTGAGGGGCTCACTCCCCAGGAGGTTGACAGCGCCATGTTAGGTACTGACGTATTTCTATATTTGGAGAAGGGGGAGTACGCGACTTACCGTCATACATACTTGATGCCTCCATTGACAGGTGTCTGCACTCCCACGAGGAGGTCTGCTGGCATGCCATCATCGAGTCGAGCTCGGGATGTAGGTGTCCCTTCTACTAGCAGGGCCGGCACATTGAGAGGTGGGGCTGGACTGGTCCCCCTGATTCCCCCGAATTATCATCACGTCAGATGGCCAGATATTCCGACTGAGTTGACAGGATGGCGATACAGGACTTCCTACCCGATTCCGATAGAGCCTCCTATGCCTGGTCACCCATACGTTAGAGACCCTGACTCGCCACCGGTATGCTTTACAGCTTTGATTTATCACTCAGATACTTGGACATTCATTCATTTACTGATGACTTGCACTTGTATCTGCAGCCTCCCAGCGAGTATACTGAGGGGTTGCTCGAGTTGGTGGCCTCACTCGAGGGCATGGTCTTGCGGAGAGAGACACAGTTGTCCATCGTCAGTGTCCCAGTATTCTTTAGCTTTCTTGCATTTATCATACTTCTGATGACATGCTAAACTTGAACATTTCACTGCATTGATTGACTGTATGTGTAGAGCACATCTGACACACACCACATTCATGTACTGTATTTGCATACACCCACTTTATGTAGTTTTCTTGCATCTGTATCTGATATACATGTTTTGGCTGATATATTCAAATTGCGCTCTTTCTTTTCAGATGCCTCCGCTACATACTGGGCCACAGGCCGGGCCATCCAGGCCTTCTCGAGAAGCTGGGAGAGGGGACTCGTCTCGCAGATGAGGCAGGCGCAGAGCACCTGTCATAGAGGAGGAATCCAGCGAGGAGGAGGAGTCTGCGCATCCTCAGTCAAAGACATCTGCAGGCAGAGAAGATGACTCTGAGTCCGGTTCTGAGGGCAGAGGTGATGCCGAGGAGGGTTCCGAGGACAGTAGCTCCGATTCAGATGGTGGTGTTGGTGGAGATGGTGTAGGGACTTCTCAGCCGAAGAGGACAAAGAGGGCCTCTTATTCTTGCACTTGAGAGCACTGATGCAGATGTTCCTGCTTTATTTGTCTTTTTTACTAGTAGTTGTAGCACATTGTACATTCTTAGGTAGTTTATTTTCTGTAAAACTTGTACCCTTGTTGTAAAATGTTGTAACAGAGGAAGCCTGATGGAATGAAACAACTTTTGTTCAAAAAGTGTTGTATTTTATGTTCTTAGCATCGCATCGCATCATTTTGCACAAAAATGAGATTGAATGAAATTGTGCATTAAAAATTGCCAAGTCAGGTAGTGAACCGACGCAACAAACTAAACAACTTAACTTACTAAGAGACAATGAGACCTTAGCAAGCTTACAACTCGATTAGCAAATCCCGAAAATGTTGATAAACAAAGAACAACAATTTCAACGGACAAAACTCGACAACTCGATAAACAAAACTCAACAACAACTCAATAATCAAAACTCAACAACAACTCGATAAACAGACGTATCTCGGACGATCGGAGTGACGGAACGCATCCGAAACAGAGGAAAACTCGCAACTACAACACTCCCAATGCATGGAATGCTAGGAACTTTCTTCTAAAGACTAGGATAAGACCTAAGCCACACTTTTCCCCATGGCCGACCACCTAAGGAAGCTGGCCGACCAGCTTTTTCCATTGGAGACCAAGGGGTGGTCGGCCTACCAGAAAAGGTGGTTGGCCGACCACCTGGTTTGGCAACCACCAGTTTTTCGACACGTGTCCCCCGAATAATGCCTTATCCTCTTTAAAAGTTCCAGCCTCGTGGTTCATTCATTTCATCTCAGTTTTGCATCAAAATAGAGGCATTCCTCATCCAAAATCTCACAGCTTGGATTGCTTCTCTAGATGGCTCGGAAAAGTTGAACTTCCGGGGCTTCGGCTTGAATGCACTATTCACGCTGGGCCGTACTCCGCTGCATCTTCCTTTCCTCCTTGCCGCGGCAAGGTTTTGGAATCCGGTAACACACGTCTTTAGCTTTAGCGGACAAGAGATGTGTCCTACTTTCGAAGATTTCCAAGCTTTGATGGAATCCAAGCGTGATGAGGAAATCTTGCCTCAACTCCGATTTGGCCACGTCCAAGCCCTAGGACGAATGTGCGGCCTCACTTTGCATGACGCTCGATCATTGATTCACGACGGGGAGCTGGACATCCCAAGCTTGGTTCGCTGGTTTTCTGATGCTGGTGACCGCGGCGACCATCATTGGCAAGCTATCGGCGTCACGCGCTTTGCCTATGCTTGCTATCTCATTTCTTGCTTGCCCCGGGCTTCGGTGGATTCAGTGTCCGGTTGATCAACGTTGCCCAAGGTTTGAAAGAGGGCAAGAGCTGCATTGCCATGACATTGGCTGAGACATTGATGGGCTTAGATGCTTTTCATCGCCGGGAGACGGCTAGGCTTTCGGGGAGCCCACTACTATTGTAGGTAATGTTTCCCACCCAATCTCACATATGTATTGCTCACATCACTCGGCCCTCAGGCTCGATTTTTCTCAGAAAACCCTTTTCTTACTTTTCTCTTATCGTACATCTCTCTATTATTTATTCTCTCATTTTTCATCCCTTCCCAGGTATGGTTGATGGACAAGTTATTAATTGTGGAGTCTTGCCCAGTATACTCAGCTCGCGGCTACTTTTTCCGACAACGCCTGGTCGATGCCCTGGATAAGGGGTGGTGGTACAACTGGATGTGCAGTTTGTCTGCAAACCGCATCGCTTGGCGCTACCCTTGGCTCAATCTGATGGCAATGAGTTGCAACATGACCCGTCAACCTGGGATTCAATTAATTGGCATGACACACTGCGTCTTCTATTTTCCGTTCTGGTTCCGGCACCAGTTCGAACATGATTAGACTTGCCCGCCAGAGAGGATAGAGTACCTTGCTGCATTCCCAGCCCGAGGCGCACAGCTTGCCCGGTATGCCACAGCATGGAGGACTAGAGAGCTCATGGCCCCCGCTCCCACTTTCAGTTGCACTTTGTCTGATGAGTGCTTGGATTGGCTCAATGAAGAGGCACAGGAAGGGCCCACTTTGGTATCAGAGGCTTCGACCAGCTTTGGGAGGGGGCGCAGGAACACCTGACTTATCTATGCCCCGGATTTATTGCTTTATTAGTACTTTCAAGTTTTCTTTATGAATGTAATAAAAAAGCAACTTCAATTTGTATGCAAAAGCAGGAGAACTCTATATTGAAATCAATGAAATTGAAGGTTGTGGGTACTGAAAATTTTCCGCTTTGGTCCAAAAATGGTCTAAGTTGTAAAAAGATTAATTTTGAACAAAGTCAACTTTTATTAAAACTTTTCAAAACCATCTTCGATATGGATCAGAACTGGACACGCCTAAAATATGTCACTGAGATGCACAACCTCGGATCCTAGCAACTGGAAAGTTGCCCCTAGTCTGAATAGTACCGCGACACTGAACAGCAACGAAAAATTGCCCCTAGTCTGAAAAGCACTGCGCCGGAGATCATAACCGAACTCTTGAATGCTGAATAGACAAAGATGGCCGAGATGATCAAATGGACAAAGTTGATCGGGGAAAAGTTTATGGCTGAACTTCAAGATGAATTTGCCTACGTATCCCAAAGATGGGAATCAAGCCTTACGTAGTTCAGGCCCGGGTTCACTCGAGTATTTTCACTCTCCTTTTACGCTCTAACTTTTGCCAAGGCCGCCCTTTGCGGGTTTTCAACCTTGCGAGCTCAGTTTTTATCATTTCAAAATTTTTTGTGCTCCAACTTTTGCCTAGGTCGCCCTTTCTGGTTTTCGGCCTAGCGAGCCTCTCAGGGTTAATATTTCTTCAACTTGTCCATGTTGATCGGTTGGGAGAACTCTAGGCCATCTAGGTCCATCGTAACCAGACACCTGACCACGAGATAGACTTAATGATGTAGGGACCAAATTCCAATTGTGCGAACTCGCCCTTGTCGTGGATGGGAGCTCGGTTGTCCTTGAGCACCAAATCTCCTTCTTTAGATTCTCGACTTAACTTTCTTGTTGATACCCACAATTACACCTCGATAACCTTGAACATGGTACAGTGCCTTCAGTCTGCGCTCGTCAAAGAGCATGAGTTCTTCAAATCTACTCTGTTGCCAATCTGCTTCGGCTATCTGAGAGTCAGCCAGCACTCGCAAAGACGGAACCTCAATTTCAATAGGTAGAACGGCCTTCATCCTATAAACCACTGAATACGAAGTCGCCCCAGTAGAAGTCCTAATTGAGGTCCGGTAGCCCCACAGAGCAAACGACAGCTTATCTGGCCAATCCCAGTAGGTTTCCACCATCTTTTGCAATATGTGTTTGATATTCTTATTGGCGGCCTCGACTGCTCCATTGGTCTGCGGCCGATAGGTGGATGACTTATGAAAATCCACATTGTATTTTTCCAACAAATCAATCACTTCCTTCTTGAAGTGGGAACCGTTATCTGAAATGATCTCGTTCGGGACCTCGTAGCGACAGATGATGTTGTTTCTGATGAATTTCGCAACATGTGAAGCCTTCAACACCGCATAGGATTGGGCCTCAACCCACTTTATGAAATAACCTATCATGACCAGAATGAACTCATGCACATTAGACCCCTTCGGAGTGACAACACCGATCACATCGATTCCCCAAACCCAAAATGGCCATGGCGAAGTCATATTGTACAGCTTCGACGGCGGGATGTTCATGCGGTTTGCATGGATTTGACATTTGTGACATTGCCGAACAAAGCCGATACAATCCTCCTCCATGGTGGACCAGTAGTAACCCTGTCTGAGGATCTTCCAAGCTAACATTACCCTGTTCATATGCGCTCCACATTCTCCTCCATGGATGGCCTTCATCAAGCGTTTTGATTCTTTAGCTTCAACGCACAGCTTATGCATTCCCAGATGACCTCTCTTATACAATTTACCTCCGCAGATGATGAACTGAACAGCCATTCTTCTGATTGCCCTTTTATCCTTGGCATTTACCCCTGGTGGATATGCTTCATTCTCCAAGAAATTCCAAATATCGTAATACCAGGAGTTCTCATCTTGAACCTTATCTATAGCAGCAATCGACTCGTAAGCCGGCATAAATTTTTGGTCGATAATGACTGGACGCATCCAGACTCCAAATGGAATGTCTATCATGGAATTTTATGTTGCTAGTGAATCTGCGAACCTGTTGTTCTCTCTTAACAGATGAGCAAAGTTTAACTTCTCGAACCAAGGAATTAACAAGTCCAAGGTCTGGTGATACATAATCATCTTTTCTTCTTTGACTTTCCAATCTCCTTTCGCTTGAGATACAACAAGGTTTGAGTCCCCGATGATGTCCAACCGTTTTGCCCCTAATTCCAGGGCTGCTTCTAGACCGGCAATGCATGCCTCATATTCTGCTTCGTTGTTCGAGACTTTGAACCGGAGTTTGAATACTAAAGGGATACGGGAGTTGTCGGGTGCTATCAGCTACACCCCTACCCCATACCCGTACTGGTTTGACGCTCCGGCAAAGTACATCGTCCAGAACTCGTCGTCGATATGTAAAATGGCCTCATCTGGGAATAAGTACTCAACTGCTTCACCTCCTTCCACTGGATGGTCGGCTAAGAACTCTGCTACCACTCTTCCCTTGACTGACTTGCGCGTCACATATTTCAGATCAAATTCAAAAAGCAACAGCAACCAACGAGCTAGCCTACCTGTAAGCGCCGGTTTCTCGAATAGATATTTGATGGGATCTAATCTTGAAACCAACATTACAGAGTGAGCTAACAGGCAGTGCCGTAGCTTCCTGGTAGCCCATACCAAGGCTAAGCAAGCCTTTTCCAACAGTGTGTAGCGAGTCTCATACTCCAGCATCTTCTTGCTCAGGTAGTAAATGGCTCTCTCCACTTTGTCCTCTGATTCTTATGCGAGCCATTGTAGTCTCAATTACTGAAAGATACAAAATCAACGGTCTCCCTGGCTCTGGTGGTAACAACACGGGCGGGTTCTGTAAGTATTCCTTGATCTGTTCAAAAGCAGCTTGGCATCGGCCGTCCCATTGGAATTTCTTTCCTTTCATTAGGAGGCCAAAAAGTGGTTCACAAGTCAAGGTTAGTTTTGAGATAAAACCGTCTTATGAATTGCACTTTACCCAAAAAGCCTCGCACCTCCTTTTCAGTCCTTGGTGGTGGCATTTCTAAGATGGCCTTGATTTTGGAAGGGTCGACTTTGATACCTCTCTGTGTAATCAGAAACCCCAGCATTTTCCCTGCTGTAACACCAAACATACACTTCTAAGAATTCAGCCGCAACCGAAATTCTTTGATCCTTTGGAAGAACTTTTGCAAGGCGGTATAGTGGCCCTTTCTTTCTTTGGACTTGACAATCATGTCGTCCATGTACACCTCAACCTCTTTGTGGATCATGTCGTGCAATATTGTGGTCGTGGCCCGTTGATATGTAGCTCCAGCATTCTTCAACCCAAATGGTATCACCCTATAACAGTAAGTCCCCCACGGGGTGGTGAAAGCAGTTTTCTCCCGGTCTTCAAGTGCCATCACTATCTGATTGTAGCCCGAGAATCCATCCATGAACGAAAGCAAAGCATGCCCCGCTGTGAAGTCCACTAACTCATCAATATGCGGCAAGGGAAAGTCGTCCTTCAGACTGGCTCTGTTCAAATCCCTGAAATCCACGCATACCCGGATCCTACCATCCTTCTTCAGCACCGAAACAATGTTGGCCAACCAAGTCGGGTATTCGAATACCAACAGGAACCCTGCATCAATTTGCTTGGTGACCTCTTCTTTAATCTTGAGGGCCCAGTCCGGGCGGATCCTCCTGAGTTTCTATTTAATCTGCCTCGAGGTCAAGAGGATCCGATCGTACAATCTCAGATCGATTCGTGCATGTCTTTGTAGGACCACGCGAAAACATCTTTGAAATCTTTTAATAAAGCGACTAAGCGCCGCGTTCCTCTGAAGACAACGTGGACTTGATCTCGACCAAATTGGTCCTCCTCAAGACTAATATTCATGAGTGATTTCATCCATTAAGGGTTTAACAAATCATTCCTGCTCTTGTTCAATTAAGCGTTGCAAAACCGGAGGAATTTCTTCCTCGTCGTTTTCATCAAAATTCTGAAAGTCTGAGTTAATGCAATAAATCAAGGGCACAGAAAAGTACTCAGAAACCACAACCACATCATTCTCATTAAGCACATCCAAATCGTCCGATTCTTCGGTTACAACAAACTCAAAAGAGAAAGAAAAAGACGACCTGGATAGGACTGTGGTATCCAGGTTATCACCCCCTAGAATACCAGACTCAGACTCAGTCGAGCTGGAACCTGATTCTGACTCAACAGACTTGGTGGAATCAGATTCCGGCTCACTACCTGACCCGGTGCTACTTGACAAAAATCCCTCTTCATACTGCCAAATGAGAGAGGGTGCGATAGATGCATCCAAAATGTTTGCTGGTAGGCCCGCAGCCGTTTTATTCCCGATCACGCATACCGAGAAGTTATCCCCCAAGCACTTCTGGTCGATTGGAGGATCTGAAAGTAGACACACCAGCGCTACCCCCATTTCACTTTTGGCGTCCTCAGACTCCACTTTCTTGCTTTGCTCAGCCTTAGCTAATGGGTCTGTTTGCTCTTCGGCAACGTCATCCCCGGATAACTGTAGGTCAAAGAAAATCTCAAACCCTGGCACACGGCGCTTCTCTTCGTTTATCCACGGCTCTGGGAAGCCACAAAATGGAAAGTTCTCCCCCTCCCGGACAAAGCGTCCGTTTAGCGTACCCTGGATGGGTCGGTGCATTAGCTCAAAAGGCTTCCCCGCCTGCTTCGCTCTGGCTCTCCCAACCATCTCCTTACCTTTCCTTATCCAATCCTCTTTGGTGGGCAGATACCCAAGCCAAAGGTGTGTGGGTTGTGTGGCACTTTGGCCAGTGCTGCACCGCCCTTCCGGCCACTCTTTCCCAATCCCATCCCGGGGATGTGTTGAAGCTTGTTCTTGAGGTATACTGATTGTGCGCTAACATACACCCCCTCATTAACAGCTAAGATGTTCTGCATGACTCGGGCCTCAGCTAGGGTAAAACCCGACATGAACACATCCTCCATACCGTGCTCAATTTCCAAAACTGGCGTAGACACTTCTGGCGGTGGATGGATCGACGAATTTTTGAAAACGATGGCTACTCCCTTCCCATGGGGGTATTTCACCATCTGATGCAAGATGGATGAAACTGCTTGTACTTGGTGCAACCACGGCCGCCCCAAGAGTAGATTGAAAGTCGCAGGAACTTCTAAGACGTGAAAGTCTACCTCATGCTGTCCCGGCCCAACCTTGGTCTGAATTTTCACTGTCCCCATTACTTCTCTGCTTGTGTTATCATATGCCTGAATCACCTGGGTTTTCGGCACAAAGTCCACGGTCTTTAAACTGATTGCATATGCAGTCCTTGCTGGGCACACATTAATGGCGGACCCTGTGTCGACAAGCACCACGGGTATCCATTTGTTTCTGCATTCCACAGAGACGTAGAGTGGCTTGTTATGGTTCTCACCCTTAGGTGGCAATTCTTTGTCGGAGAAAGTCAACATCAGGGTAGCCCCTCTCGGAAAAACTAAGCCCACCAGCTGTTCGGGCGTGGTGTCTATTGAGAGCTTGGCCTTGTCCATGGCCGATAAGACAGCTTGTCGATGCACTCGCGATGCCATAAGCAGTCCCCAGATGGAGATGTCTGCCTGTATCTTTTTCAACTGCTTCAGTACAGCTTCTTCTTCGAGTTGTTTCTCTTTCGATTTCTCCACCTCCTTATCTTTCCCAGACGCCTCTGGCTGATCGAGATGTGGGGGCTTGAAATACCGCCCGCTTCTAGTCATATGATCGACTTTGCCGATGTACCAGGTATCGTCTGGTTGGTTGCTCCCCCAATCCTCATCTGTGTGGGCAAGACATAGATCATCTTCTTCCCACCACATTCCATCAGCAGCCAACAGACACCTATCTGACTCCAGTACAATTGTACTCGTGGTACTTTCCGTCCACATGCTCGCAGTATTCTCTATCCTCGTGCACACAACACTTTCAGTCCCCTCAGGGGCCTTAGCTTTCCTGATTCTCTCAGAATCCCCAAACCTTTCTTGTTCCAACTGCGTCAGTACAGCTGGCTGTTCAACACCTCCTGCGTTCACAATGCCCAAGTCCCGAGCGAAATTCTTAGCACCGACGCTCTCCGGCAATGTATTCTGATTTCCGGCCCTTCCGCCATTAACCGATGTTCTTGCTCTACAGGGCCCTGCTCCAACCGAAGTTTCATTACAACATCCGTAGGTCATCAAGCCACCCGGTGACCTCTGCTGACTCCTCAAAATCTGACCAGTTGACTACCATGCCCTCTGGATCTTGTTCATTGAAAAATTAGAGGTTAGCAAAGTCCCCTTCCACAGCTGCCAAGTCATCTATCCTCTGACTAGATTCATCCCCCTGTATCACACAAAGCTCTGTCCCTGCCGGCAATTCCACATTTGGCCCAACCTGGCCTACTGATAGAATGTAGTCACTCGGATTGTATACCTCCTCAGCAAAACTCCCAGATTCCTCAGAGTCTGACTCAACAATATCATTCTCCCCTGAAATCTCCCCTGTTTTGTCTTCGACAGCCACCACCATTGGTTCGGGTTGAGTTCTGGAAATGTCCAACATGCACAAGTCAGTGCAGTCAGGAAGGAGCACTTCCAGCTTGGGTAGGTGGGACGGGGTGATATATATGCTAGGATCGTAAGACACGACCCCAGTCTGGATAAAGTTGATTCGTTTGGGAGGTGGAGCTTGGTTGTGCGGTGGGAGAGGGTTTGTTGTGACATTAGGTTTTTCTGGAGGCACAATCACCTACTTGTCAATGAGATCTTGAATCTCATGACGCAATCTAAAACATTGGTTAGTGTCGTGACCATGTTGTTGGTGATATGCGCAGTATTTTGCTGGGTTATGAGAGGGAGGGAGTGGATTTGGCAATGGCCTCGGCTCCAGGGGCTTTAAGTGCCCTTTCCTGATTAATACCCCCAGAGCCTTGGACAGGGGCATATATAATGGGGTGAAGGTTCTCTGGCCTCGAGGTTGGTATTTGGTGGTTTGTGTGTTGCTTCCAAACGCGCCGGAGAAAGGTGTAGCTGCCATGGGTCTTGGAGGGGGAATGGTGGTGACCATGCTTACTTCTGAAGCTCTAGCATTTGCGGCATTGCTGGTGCCTGTATTGTTGTTGCGGTTGAAGGTTCTTCTGGGTTGCTCTCTGTCATTATCAATCAAGCCCTGCTTCAAGGCATCCTCAATCTGTACTCCCATCTCATGCAAATCTGAAAAGGTAGGGAAAGGGAGCACGATCATTTTCTGCATCAGCTTAGGCTGGAGATTGGGCACAATCATCCGGATTTGATCTTTATCAATAGGCCTTAGGGTCATCATTGAGGCCTTCGCCCTCCACCTGGCTACGAACTCTGAAAAGCTGTCCTTAGGTTCCTGCCTTGTTGTCTCAAGATCACAGGTTATAATCTCGATTTACGTGTTATAGGAGTACTGTGCAATGAAAACCTCGGCCATCTCATCCCAGTTCCGATTAACATCGTCTTCTCATTTTGCGTACCAAATAGCGGCCACACCCGACAGGGTCTGGCCGAATAACAAAAGCTTCTGCGGTCCGGTGAGGCCTATCGGCCATAGTATATCTGAGAACAGCCCGAGATGCACCATGGGATCCCCAGATCTGTCAAAGAGATCGATTTGTGGCATTTTGAACCTATCTGGAAGCGTCACAGCCACGTCAGTGTACCCGTCCTCAATGTCTGGGATGGACTTTACCCCTTGGGATTTCTTGAACAACTTCTCAAGCTTGCTCAACTTTAACGCTGTATGGTCCACCTTGAACTCAAAGGGAGAGTCCGGTTGATTGACAGGCGTATGTGCCTTGGATAGTTAGGGTAGAATTGGGGGCGGAGCCGGCCCTGTCGGAATATCCGTATCTCCCTGGACATTTGGTGCCTCCCCAGGCGCTGGAACTCCTGGTGGGGAAGGAGCTTGATGTGAAGTAGATGCTTCGGTTTGTTGTTGTAGCCTGGCAATTAACTCTGCCTGCTGGGCCATGATCTCAGCTTGTTGTTTGGCAAATTCATCTCGATGAACAACATCCTGCTGCATGGCTCTCATGGTCTCTTGCATCTGACGCATCATTTCCTCAACTCCTGTCATTCCTGCCATACTGCCCTGATCTATCTGAACTACCGGTAGGTCTATCTCTGGAGTAGCCTCAGGAAGCTCAACCTGACTGTTCAAAGTCCATCGATCCGCAATCTCGCCGGATACATCAAGGCTTCGACCTGCCTCGATAACCGGGGGTAAGGAATAATACACTGGTTGTCCGTCGACCAGATCCTCAGATCAATTGAGTTGACGACCTCTAGTCCTGAGTGCTTGGGGAATATCTGCTTGGTCTGAAGCAATTGTGCTAAACTACCCCCTAGCAAAAAAGATAAATAAAGCAATAATAAGGAAATAGACAACCAGACAAATGGACAGCATAACAGCGTAAATAAACACAACACACAGTCGGGTATAACAATACGCAGTTGATAAGCTGAAAATACTATTCTCAAACACTGACCATTATCCCCAAATCACTGCCCCCCAAAAACTAAATCTGATATCCGCAGATAACTGATTCCCAAAATACTGAACTGGTGCTCGCAGGCCTGATACCCAAACTTGTAAACTAATACATGCATTCCTGTAGAGACGCACTCTAAAAGCACATAGTAAACAAGTGAGAGCCAAAACACCCCTATGTTGTGGTAAGGTTTCCCTATCCTATTTTGTCAGGAGCTAGGGTTTCACTATGCACGCAGCGGTTTCAAACAACCTATAATCGGGTAAGCAACCTGTCCTAGCTTGGAATGGTCACTATGGATTCCGAATATGCACTAGGTCGAATGGTCAAAGAGGGTGCCCCGGTAAAAATTGGGGTTTGTGTTCCCGTCGTGGCAGAGCCCGCAACCGGTCTGCCTTATGGCACACTTCTCGAAGTGAGCCTCCGACAAACCGTTCAGGAATACCATACGGCAAACACGGTGTCCTAGGCGCACCAATGCAAATGCAATGCAAAGAAACACATAAGTGTAGTCAAAACCAGATATCATGAGTTCAAGTCAAGTTCTCCAAAGTCCCCAACAGAGTCGCCAGAAACTGTAGACGTCCCCGAACGTCCCAGGAGGGAATCCCGTTTTGTTCATTGGCCGCACTACAGTTCAGGACTCAATGTCACGGTCCTGTATCTAATCTCGCAGAGTGCAATGCAAGACCGATGAATCATCAAGGAGTCCAAATCCAGTAAATCGTTTTTGAAAACAGATTTTTTGAAAGAAGTGCCAAACATGGACTGCTTTGCCAAATACAAAGTCGCCACCTAAATATTTTATTTTGGGAAATTTAGGAAACCCTGACTCATTGCCTAAGGCCACATGTCCGTCATCACCAAAGTTGCCTCGGCTCGAGAACTTGGGTACGATTGGGGAAGGTCACTTCGTGAGCACCCCCGCTCGCCCGATCAAAGATCGGCCTCTACTAACCATGATATTGAGTTTTGAAAACATTATGCGCTCTTATTCCGGTTATTAGCCTAGATTTACTACGTGATGCGCACAACATACAAATATAGACCAAACCACCTGAATTGGAACAAAACATCTCATGTTTGTTTTCGAAAGCGGTTTGCTACTCGTAAGTAGGCTAAAATGTGGATTTGCCACCCTCAAGTGGGCTTAGAAAACATGATTTTGCCACTCTCAAGTGGGCTTAAAACTCGCAATTGATGAATTGTTCCAATCCAGATAACCCAACCTTCACCCACAGGCATTCAGGCAGTTATATCATATAAACACATAGCCTCATTGTAAGCATGCTATCATGGTAGTCACTCACACACATGCAAGGATGCTAAAGTATAAGCACTTACCGAGTACTCCGAGCTAAAAAAAGAAGCTAATTAGAAATCATGCATGAATCCTAACTATGCTGAGATGCCTAATGCAACACATACAAGAATGCAACTAAGATAGGCTCGGCTATTCTAAGATGGCATATGATGATGCTACAGTTGTATGATGCGCCGAGCCTGGTGCATGTAAGACAGATGAATGGATGCAAACATGCGAGCATAAGTATGCTAATTGAAACATAATTGAAACATGCCCAAAACTAACCATCATAAGCTGGTAAATAAAAGGGAGAAAGACGTGGGGTTGGAAGACATACATCACACACACGCACACTTATTACACAATTGCCCTCTCTCGAAGGGTCTGAAAGAATATTACACAACCAAAATAAATAACGAATTATTACACAATACTAATTACTTAACAAATGAATTAGGTAAGAAAAGTAAACTAGCATGCTATGCTACGTGCAATGGACTGCCTCAGCTCTATTCCAAATGATGAAGGATGCATGCATACCCGGGTCACCTTGTCGGGAAATTCCATCGCGATGCCTCGCCTCGCCTTTGTTTTTAATTGATCTCAGAAACTTGCACAAAGCTCCAGAAGGCTGAAACTCCACCTTGGGAAGGCCACCGACCAGTTATTAGCACGGGAGACCACCTGCCGACCACCCTTTGTGGTGGAGACCAAAGAGGGTGGTCGGCCTGCCAAAAAATCTAGTCGGCCGACCAGTTTCCACCCCTAGTTTTTGGTTTTTCTGCAACAAAGGCAAGAGAGAGAAAATGCAATGTATTTTCAACAAATGTGTGCATGATCACTCTCCTCGTCCTTGCACAAGCTCAAGGGAGTGTAGTCCTCGATCCTCGTGCCACCAATCACGCATCTCGATGCATGATGGCTGAGAAATTGAATTGCACGACTCGATGTGAAATGAATGCACATATAAGCAAGTAAAGCCAACAACTCTATCATGGACAGTCAAGAATGTCAGCGACCAAGAATCGAGGCACGTTTCGTCACTTGGAGTACGAAACGTCCCTCGTTTCCCGTGTTCGGACTAAACCCTACTCCAAACACAAAGCAATGAGATGACATACACAATGCGACTAACATGCAACCTAGCATACGCAATGCTATGGGCTAAAATGGCATACACAATACACTTACGAAGACTATCATGCGCACATGAACTAAATGGCATATACAAATGCAAGATGGACTTACACCAATATCAGTGAACCTCAGCCACACTCACATCAGTGGCCATATGATGAAAATGAGACAACCAAAATACATGCAAGCATGCACGAATGCAATGGACTGATCCTAAGGCACAACATGCAACTCTAACTAAGCATGGCAAAGGATGAAATATGGCATACAAGCATACATTTCCCAGCTCTGAAACATGATGTACAATGGTCCCGAATCATGCAAATATGTTACCCAATGCATGCTAGATGGCCCGAATACCAAAACTAGTGAAGTGCGTTACACTAGAGGTACACAAAGCAATGCACGAATGACAAAACCAACCCCAAACAAACCCTACGCAGGTTTGAAACAGTGGGAAAATGGCCCAAAATGATGGTTCAAAGTGCATGGAAATGAAGCTCATTCAATGGTCTGAAAACAAGGCATTCATGCACAACTCTCCAGCACACTTAAAGAGGAGAAAACATGAGGATATGGCATTCACATAGGCTCTAAAATATGTTTCAAAATGACCCCAAAGCATGAAAATACCTCAGTAAATGCATGCAATAGACCTCAAATCTCAAAGCTAGGCAAGTGTATTGAACTACAAGCATGCAAAACAAGCATCATTCGACCATGAGACCCAAAAATAGAGCTAGGGAAGTCCAAAATATGCACAAAATCAGTTTAAGGGAAGGCCAAAAAGTGTTAAAATCAAGGGTCAACAAAGCATGCAAAATAAGCTAGTGAACCATGATTTGCACTACAACTATATAAAGCACAAGAGAGCTCACCAAACCAGCCAAAAAAAGAAGTATGCCATGCCAAATAATGCCTAAAACCCCACTGAAACTCCGTCAATGCATGCAAGAATGATGTGTCCCTTTGAAAGGCCAATAAGAGGGTTGTTCTACACATGAAAGATAGACATACAAAATGGAAAAAACACCTCTGGAAAGAGGTTATGAGGTCCCTAAACCTTACTGAAAAGGGCCTAAAATTGGTCTAGGAAGCATGCAAGTAAAGGCCCCTTTGAAAGGCCTTGAAGAAGATTACTCTACACATGCATAATAGACATCCAATATGGAAAAACCACCTCTGGAAAGAGGTCACGCAGGTTACAAAAATCATCAAAAATGGCCTAGAGCATGGCTTTGAAACATGCAAATAGGGGCTCCTTTGTAAGGCTAACAAAGCTAGTAAAGAGAACAAGGGGTGAGAGGGTCACCCCTCTCTGATTTTGAAGCTCAAAGACACATGTTAGCCACTAAAAATCCACTAGATTTTAGTGGCTAAAAGGCCAAACCAAGGCCAACACAAATGCTCTAATGCATAGCTCAAAACATGAGGAAATGAAGCATGCAAGGGAGTAGATGACCCCCAACAGAAAAATGTCCTTAATTAAACTTGAAGAGGAGCTCAAAATAAGATTCTTTTTAGTTTATGACAAAGCCTAAATATGCTTGTAAATAGAGCTAAACTATGGAGCAAAATAATGCTACAAAGAGGGAAATGGTGTCTTACCCTTGTAGCACAGCAAGGCAGCAAGCTCTAGACCAAGAAATCAACTCCTCAAGCTTTGAAAATGACCTCCAAGGTTCTTAGGTTGATGATGGAGGTGATAGGCTATGAGTGGTAGTGCAATGGGGCAAGAACAATGGAGTTTTCGAGCTTGGAATAGAGAGATAGGGAGAGGTATATGTATATGCCCTAGCCAAAATGTTCAACCCTTGCAATGGAAGAAGACCACTTCCTTTATAGAGGAGAAGATCTACAGCTTCTCAAAGAAGCTTAAAAGCTAGCTTAAACATCCTCCATACACATGTATGGAGGATGCATTTTGAGGCTTCCAGCTGGCACAGCTGGCTTCAACTCATTGAGACAAAAGGTAAGGGCCGACCAGCCAGTGGTCACCGACCACTCCTCGGCTCACGACCAGGGGTCAAAAGGTTCAAGCTGAAAAGGTGGTCGGCCTACCTATATTGGTGGTCTCCCAGGTGAATGCAACTCAGTGGTGGTATGGGAGACCAGAAATTGTGGCTCAAAAGTGAGGGAGACCAAGGGGTCAAAAGGGTCAAGCAAAAAAAGTGGTCGGCCTACCAAGATTGGTGGTCTCTGAGGTGAATGCAAGTTAGTGGTGGTATGGGAGACCATAAATTATGGCCCAAAAGTGAGGGAGACCAGCTCTCTAACAAGAAAATCAGGTGGCGAAGAGAAAGGTGGTCTCCATGAAAAAAAAATGGTCTCCCACCATAGTACCACCTTCCTAACAAAGAAACTAGGGTCCATGCCAAAAATGAACCCACATCGATGCAAAACGAAGGTTCGGGGGCCAAAACGCGCTGCCGGGTGCCCCGAAAATAGGCCGTTAGGCACGGGAGGTGGCGTGCGACCACAAAGGTGGTCTCCCGAGCCACAGTGTCCCTCTAAGGAGAGGAAACAAGGTGTGTGCCAAAAATTGGAGCAAACGGAGGTAGTTAAGCAATCCCAAACCGAGGCACATGGCCGACGGCTCCGAAAACCGAAAACTGGTCTCCAAATGGGAAAAATGGCCTACGACCACGAAACGTAGGCTACGGCCACTGAGAGATAGTCTATGAGACCTCTCCCTCCCTTCAAGAAGAGAAAATAAAGAAAACAGGATCTGGTTCGCAAACCGTGGCAAAGCACAAAAGAGTCCCGAAGTCTGGAGGCAAGGCTCTCAGCCGAGACTCCGCAACCTCAGAAGGAGCACAATATGCATCATCACCGAGCGCTCTATCGGTGACGTCTGAGTCTTAAGGTCGGTCAAAAATGGGGTGTCTACAAATCCCCATTGAACTCTGTTCTCAAACTCATATTGATCTGAACCATCCTGTACAGTCTCACTGTAAAAGCACATACCAAGTAAAAGAACCAAAACACCCCTATGAGTGGGTAGGGTTACCCTATCCTAGATTTTTGACATGATCTAGGTTGTACTATTTCAAACAATGAGTTTCACAACATCCTGTGAATGGGTGGCATCATGTCCTAAGTTGGAATAGTCACTATAGCTTCACTATATGCAACTAGGTCAGATGGTCAAAAAAAGTACCTCCGCAAGATTACCCAATATACTTCTCACACCTAACACCGAGAAGTGAAAGGAGGATCAAGTGGTACAGCGGTAATCCAGATCCAAGGGTTGTGTTTCCAACATGGCAGAGCCTATGATCGGTCAGCCTTTTGGGCAAGCCTCCGGCAAACCGTCCAAGAATAGCAGATGGAAAACACAGTGACTCAAAGTAACCACTCAAATGCAATGCAAAGAAGATATAAGTGTAGATAAAATTTCACATCATAAGTTTCAAGTCAAGTTCTCTAACTCCCCAGCAGAGTCGCCATAAACTATGGCTTACTTTTCATGCTCCTTTCGGATACGACTAGCCCCACAATTCAGACTTCCGTGCTTCTGAATTTGATTTCACAAAGTGCAATATGAAATAGTGAAAACACAAAAGAGTCCAAATTTGGCAATTCTTTTGGAAAATCGATGCTTGAATCAAATGCCCAAAATGGACTGCTTTGCTAGATTTCAAAGTCACCACCTAAATATTTTTTTTGAGAAATTTAGGAAACCCGAGAGTTGTGCCAAAGGCCACTTATCCGTTATCACCAAAGTGTCTTGGCTCGGGAACTTAGGTACGAGAGGGGAAGGTCATGAATTGAGCACCCCTTTACTAATCATGATGCAATTTTTATTTACATTATATGCTCTTGTTTCGATTATTAGCTATTTTTACTATGCGACGCACACAAGTATAGACTAATTCGCAAAAGTTGAAACATTTAATTTCATGTTTGGTTTGAAAATTGTTTTTGATACCCGTCACTTGAAAAGGTGAGTTTGTACGCACATTAATCAATTTGTCCTAATTTTGGCAATTAGCCTCCATCTACAAGCATTCAAACAGGTATATCATTTAAGCAATTAGCCTCATAGAAATATGCTTGGCATAGCAACACAAACATTCGATGTAAAATGCTAAAACTCAAAATTCCTCACCTAGTACTCTGAGCCAAAACAAAGCAAAATGATTAGAAAATATGCATTGCTTCTAGCTAATGCAATATGACTAAATGCAACACACACATTATGTAATTTATAGGCTCGGCTATGAGCATGGCATATGATTTCATTCAAAACATGTGATGAAGCATGTATTCAAGCAATGAATTTGAACATCGATATTGGGTTAGTATGACGAGTCGAACCTTAGATACATGTAAGGCAATGGATGCAAAGCATAAGCATGCTAATTTGGAAAATGATGTTCTATACTAACCATCATAAGCAAATTAGTAAAAAGGAGAAAGACGTGGGGTTGAAAGACATACAACTTATTATATGTTGGCCCTCATATAAGAGGGTCCGAATTAAAGTCCAAAAGTCTAACTTAAACTAATTATTACAAAACCAAATGAATAAATAAGCAACTAACTAGCTAAGCTATTATTAACTACTTATTACAAATTCTAATGGATCCCAAAGAAATGAATTAGCTATCTAAGTTAACTAGCTGTAACAGTTACAAATAAACAATGGCTACAACAATATATTAATTAAGAACAACAACAATAACTAATTACAACAATAATAGTTATTATTAATCATCAAACAAGGATGCATAAGGATGCACAATGCGCATATGCGCAACGTCCAGAAACTGCTCTGTCTACCTAGGTCTACTCTGTTTCACCGTAAGCCACTTCCCTTTGTTTTCTATAAAACATACTACTCACCAAACATTGATGGCTGAATGACCCTCATTGAAGCCCGACCGGGCCTAAATAAGGTCGGTCGTGCCTTAATTTCATGCAAAATCCTGTTTTGTGCTCTGAAGTGAAAACAGTGCAGACAGAGTTGTTCTGAGCTCTATTTGTCCCTCTCACGCTTCTCTGTCATGGGAAAGCCTCGATCTACAGGCATTCAAACAGGTATATCATTTAAGCAATTAGCCTCATGGAAATATGCTTGGCATGGCAACACAAACATTCGATGCAAAATGCTAAAACTCAAAATTACTCACCTAGTACTCCGAGCCAAAACAAAGCAAAATGATTAGAAAATATGCATGCTTCTAGATAATGCAATATGACTAAATGCAATACACGTATTATGTAATTTATAGGCTCAGCTATGAGCATGGCAAATGATTTCATTCAAAACATACGATGAAGCAAGTATTCAAGTAATGAATTTGAACATTGATATTGGGTTAGTATGATGAGCCGAACCTTGGATACATGCAAGGCAATGGATGCAAAGCATAAGCATGCGAATTTGGAAAATGATGTTCTATACTAACCATCATAAGCAAATTAGTAAAAGGGAGAAAGACGTGGGGTTGGAAGGCATACAACTTATTACATGTTGGCCCTCATATAAGAGGGTTCGAATTAAAGTCCAAAAGTCTGACTTAAACTAATTATTACAAAACCAAATGAATAAATAAGCAACTAACTAGCTAAGCTATTATTAACTACTTATTACAAATTCTAATGGATCCCAAAGAAATGAATTAGCTATCTAAGTTAACTAGCTGTAACAATTACAAATAAACAATGGCTACAACAATAATTAATTACAACAATAATAATAATTATTAATCATCAAACAATGATGCATGAGGATGCACAATGTGCGTATGCGCAACGTCCAGAAATTGCTCTGTCTGCCTAGGTCTGCTCTGTTTCATCTTCAACCACTTCCTTTTGTTTTCTGTAAAACATACTGGGAGGAGAAAGAGGACGTACTCCATGTATTGATTGTCATTGAACATGACTCTATTTTTATGCATTGTATATGTGTGATGTTTGGGAGGAGAATTGGGATGTACTCCATGTTTGGGAGGAGAGAGATGATAGACGCCAATAAATTAAGTTGGCCTGTGTGTCCAGGGTGAAAGTCTCGAAAATCATTTGTATATATGGGTGCCGATCCTGCGGACGAAATTTTCATAAAATGGCAAGTGATTGAACTTGTATGATAACTATATTGATTTGAGACCCAATGAGTTGTATCCTCAGTATTGGTTGATCGAATGAAATGAGATATAAACCTTGGCATATTATGATTTTGTAAATTATGAAAGATTTTATCACAGGCATTGTACATGCACATCACATTTATAACTTTGTTAAGATTCATATATTGTGTTAGATTGTTTCTATTGGGTTTTGGCTCACCCTACTTGGGAAAAACCATTTTCAGGTGTTAGAGATATGCATCCGCCAAGACAGTAGTTGGGGAGATTCAGAGCAAGAGCTTCCTTTTGACTGTATTTATTTTATATAGCTGTAGACACCCCATTTTTGACCGTCCTCAAGACTTGGATGTCATCATTTGAACACTCGATAATCATCCATGCTCGTGTTCGTTTTGAGTTCCCGGAGGTCTCGGCCGCGTGCCTTGCCTTAGGATCTCTCAACTTGTCTGTTTTGTGCTTGGTTGTGGACCAAACACTTGTGTTTTTGCTTCTGAGGGAAGGGGGTGGCTTGTTGGCCATCCCCTCAACCCATCGGCCAAGGCATGAATGATGCCATCGGCCTACTTTTCTTGCCATCAGCCAAAAGTGTTGGCCAATCGACACTTTTTTTGGTCGGTCGGCCCTTATGTCGGTTGATCGGCTATATTTTCTGGCCGAACCCTGTTCATCTGCTTTTTATAGATATTTTATACCAACTGTCACAGCTGGCATGCACAATTCACCCCCTCCATACACGTGTATGGAGGGATTTGCCCCTTGGCTTAGCTTCTCTAAGAAGCCTTGAAATTGAATTCTATAAGAAAGGAGCCCATCCTCCCTTCTCAGAGGTTCAAAAAATTCAGTCTTGAGGGATAGATATACTTTTGTATCTATATTCCTTTGTTTGACCTTGTTTTGTGCTCGAAAGTATTGTTTTGTCTTACTATTGTACACAAACACACACTAGAACACCATCCTCTTGGAGTTGAGGTCCCTTGAGGTTGATTTCAGAGTTCTTGAGCTGGTTTTAGTTAGAGAAAGCTGCTGGAGCTTTGTTCTTGAAGAGGTTCTACAAGGGTGAGCAACTAACCTTTAGATACCCCATTTTGGCTCAAGCTTTTATCCCTTCTTGCTTGTTTTTTTAGGCTTAACTCTAAACTAGAAAAAGTTCTTATTTTTGATCCTTAAGATCTTTGTTTTAGGTCACTTTTGTGTTGGGGGTAGTCTACCCCCTCTTAGGCCTTGTTTGGCCTTGTTTTGTGCCTTCCCTTTTGAGCTTTGGAACCCTCTTGCTTTGACCTTCTCACTACTGAAATCCAGAGAATTTTCAGTGGTGGAGAAGTAGTTTTGAAGTCTTAAATAGGAGAGGGTCATCCCCTCTCCTTGTTGTCTTGTATGCTTGCATAAGTGGTTTATATTGGTAGCATGTTAGCTTAGCTTGTTTTAGCTTCATTTCAGTATGCATTAGGCTTTGTTTTTCCATGATGCAACATTGTTTGTGCTTGGTTTTGTCTCTCCATGCATGCCTAATACACTTGTAGTGTAAATCACACAAACTAGTCTTATATGCTTCATGTTTGAGCATGTCTTTCTAGCTTATGTTGACTCCATTTCAGTGGATTTTTGGTGTTTTTTTAGCATGCCATGACTCTATTTTCAATGGGTTTAGTTGGCTCTTACATGCTTCATGTACTTGTCTTGCAATCCTCTCATTTGCCTTAACATGCATCTTGCGTTTAGACTACCATTCTTGCATGTTTTGGCTTAACTCAAAGAAGCTTTCAGCCTTTTTTTACCATGCTTGAGCTACATTTTGTGTTGTTTTGATCATATATGCCACGCTTTGTATAGCCATAAGGCATTCTAGCTTGTTAGCTTTGAGTGTCCAAGTCACTAGCATGCTTTATTTGGACTATTATCATGATTTGGCATCATTTGAAATGTTATTTCAGTTCATGTTTCATGCTCATATACTTGCACTTATCACTCCTTTAATGCTTTAAAGAGTTGATGTTTTATGCCTCATGAATGGATCATTGTACATGCCTCCATGCTTAGGTCTTTTGGATGCCATCTAAGTGGGTTTTTGGTCTTGTTTTACCATGCCATAACTCTATTTTTCATTGGATAATTCATGCCATGTTTGGTTTTGATAGGTGTAGTGTAACACCCCTTTGTAGCCTTGCATGCCTCATCCCTTTTGGAGTTGTATTCTAGCTTGTGTTGGTTAGTTTCGAGCATGTTTTTGGTCTTGTCTTGACCTGCCTTGGGACTGTTTTGGATGCCCTTGGCCCTTTGGGGCTTGATTCTTGTGGCCATGGTTTGAATCCCTTGGCTAGCCTTAAGCTTTGAGCCTTCTTGCATGATTTGCTTGCTTTATTTGGTTGGTTTGGCACCTTTCCATGCATGATTTCAGAGCTTACCATGTTTGTCACATGTCCATATTTGTCCCCTTTTAAGTGCTCTTGAAAGTTGCCCTCCTATGCCTAGGTGTTGGACCATTTACATGTGCATGTTTGTTTTGCATTTTCATGCTTCCAATTCATAACTTTGGCCACTGATTTTGGGCATGGCTGAGGTCTGTCCATCTTTAGTTTAAGCCTATTTACCATGTTGTTCAAAGTTGCTACTTTACATCATGCTTGCATGCTTGTTGCATGCATGTCACATGATTGCTAATTGACATGTTGTTGCATGCTCATCCATCTTGCATACTTGTTAGATTGCATGTTGTCACATATCTATGCTATGCATCTTTACATGTTTAGGTTGTATACCTATTGCATATTATTTGCATTGCACAATATTGTTGCATACTTGTTGCATGCTTGAGTTGTTTGCATGCTTAGTTTGCATAGCATTGTGTGTATTGCCTTGCCTCTTGATCACACATGATAGAGGTTAAGGTCCCTCATGTGTTTTGTGTATTTCATTTGATATTGAATTGCACACTTGACTCTTTTGGCCATCATGCATTGAAATGCGCGATTGATGGTCCGAGGGTCGAGAACTACACTCCTTTGAGTCTTAAACATGATAAGGGGTGTAGTTGCAAACATTGTCTTGTGAATGCATTGCCATGCTTTGTTTGTCCTCTGTTGCAGCAAAAGAGCATTTTACAGGAAGGGATGGCCGATCGACCATCTTCAGTACCGGTCGGCTACAAGTGTTTGGCTGATGGCCTCCTATAGTGCCCATGGGGTGAATCAAAGGTGTGTTGGGAATTTTCACACTTTGCAAAGGTACAGAGCAGTGCAAACAGAGGCAACATGAGGCATGGCAACGGATTTCCGAGCAAAGCTGACCAAGCATGCATTTGTCCCTCTTCTCGAGGCCTCTTTACTGTTTTTCGTAGCTTAATTAATTTGTTAATTATTTAAGTGTTGTAATAATTAGTTGTAGCTAGTTATTCATTTGATTGTGTAATAATTAATTAGCTTGTTAGTTAGTTAATTAGATGGTTTGTAATATTCTTTCGGTCTCTTCCTCGAGAGAGCCAATTGGTGTAATAAGCGTGCGTGTGTGTGATGCATGTCTTCCAACCCCCATTTCTTTCTCCCTTTTACTTAACCACTTACGATGATTAGCTTTAGAGCATATTTCATTTAGCATACCTTATGCTCGCATGTTTGCATCCATCCATCTGTATTGCATGCACCGGGCTCGGCACATCATACTAATTGCATTGTATTTCAATTCCAATTTGAATACATGTATCGAATTGTCACATCTCATATGCCATCTTAGAATAGTCGAGCCTATTTCTAGTTGCATCTTTGCATGTGTTGCATTAGCCATCTTAACATGAACTAGGATCACGCATGATTTCTAACTAGTTCTTTGTTTTGGCTCGGAGTATACTGTGAGTGTTTATGCTTTAGCATCTTGCATGTGTGTAAGTGTTAACATGATAGCATACTTGCCATGAGGCTAATTGCTTACGTGATATAACTGCCTGAATGCCTGTAGGTGAAGGTTGGATTACTTGAATTGGAACGATTCATTGAAATTCGTGTTTTAGCCTACTTATGAGTAGCAAACTTCAAAGCATTTCCAAACAAACGGATATGCGATGCTTTGTTCCAAATTAGGCGATCTAGTCTACACTTGTGTGGTGTGCGCATTACATAGTAATTCTAGCTAATTAACCGGAATAAGAACGCATATGTTTTCAAAAATAAGATATAATGCTTAGTACAGGCCGATCTTTAATCGGGCAAGCGGGGTGCTCATTGCATGACCTTCCCCTCTTGTACCCAAGTTCCCGAGCCGAGGCAACTTTGGTGATGACAGACACGTGGCCTTAGGCACGAGTCAGGGTTTCCTAAATTTCCCCAAAATAAAATATTTAGGTGGCAACTCTGTATCTGGCAAAGCAGTCCATGTTTGGCATTTCTTTCTTAAAAATCAGTCTTCCAAAATGATTTTCCGAATTTGGACTCTTTGATGATTTATTGGTCTTGCATCGCACTTTGCGAGATTAGATTTAGAACCCTGACATTGAGTCCGAACTGTAGTAACTAGAGAACAAAACGAGATTTTCTCGGGAGTTCTCCGGGCGATCTACAATAGCCAAGGTTTGATTGTATTGAGCTAGACTCATTTTGTTGTAACCAGACAATGACTTGAAAAGATGTAAGCGTTTAAGGCATATGAATACTTGTTTAGTTTTCATTACGTTTAGTTGTTTGTAACACATGCTATAGATTCAAGATAAATGATTTATAAATGTATATTATAGCGATCTCGGTTTTACCTCAACCTTTATTGTGTTCTGGACTCTGGTTCCGTGATTGTATGTTGTTGTCTTTGTCTTGTTTCCTCCCTTTAATTCTTTGAATTTGAGTTTTGGGACTTGTTGGGAAAGTTTGGAATAAGTTGGTTGTCTATTGGTACAAATGGTTGTTGCCCATATTTTGGCCTTTTCGCTCAAGTGAGGCTTTTTGCGCTCAAGCTAGCCTTGTGTATTTGCATCTTCGCTCAAGCGAGATTTCTTTCGCTCGAGCGAGAAATTAAGATCTTCAGGTTTTTCTCCCAGACGCAGCTTTTTTGGGAAGGTGAAAGTACGTCACTCGAGCGAGACTTCTTGCGCTCAAGCGAGCCTTGTGAAATTGTTTCTTCGCTCGAGCGAGACTTCTTGCGCTCGAGCGTGCGTCTACGTCCATGGCAGACCTGAAGCTTTGCATTCTACGCTCGAGTGGCGCTTCTTGCACTCGAGCGAGGTCAATGTTGTGTCTGGTCGCTCGAGCGATGACTCCTTCGCTCGAGCGAGGACAGCGTATATCAGATCGCAACAACATGATTTTATATCACTTTTTGGTCCCTTTTTCATCCCAAAACCCTCAGCCGGAAGCTCCTCTCTCTAAAACTCTCTCTCTCTCTCTCTCTCTCTCTCTCTCTCTACAAATACTCTTTGATCCTAGTACCATTACTCTACTCCCTTTGAGAAAAATGTAGAGAATTGCGTGAGCTTCTATTTGATCCGAAAAAGGTGGAGTTTGGTCATCTTCAAAGTTTCTTCCATCTTCTCCCTTGCTCTCTTAACTTTGAGGTAGGGATGTTCTACTCTTTAATATGAGATTTAACCTAGATATTTGTCATTTTGTATAAATGGTTAGATTTGGGAGTGTTTTGGGTAAAAGTTAAGTTTTGGGCTCTAAACTAAAGAGGGGTTCTCATGTTGATTTACAAAATAACCTTGGGGGTTTGTGTAAGAGGTCCTTTATTGTTGAAATGGTGAGATTTAGCCCTATGGGTTGATGTTTTAGAATAGGGGGAAAATTTCCCTAAGTTGAGTTGAATCAACTATTTGTGTAAATAATGAAATTGGTTTGGAAATTATGAAATTGGGGAAAAATGTGATTGAATGGTGTAGTTTGGTTTGATAAATCACACACTTATGAAAAGTTGATACATTATCGGTTGATAGATTTATTTATCTGTTAGAAATATCTGTTTTGGGCTATCGGTGGAGAATAGCTATGATTGTTGTAGAAACTGCATGAGGATTAGGATGACTGAAACTGATCAATTGAATTATGTTATTGAATATGGCGATTTGATTAAACCATTGAATATGTGTTTAGATTAGTCATTGTATATGACAAAGTGTTTAAATATGTATCATTGTTTGGGAGGAGATAGGGGATGAACTCCATTGATAATTAAGTTGGCCGGAGTGTCCAGGGTGAAAGTCCCGAAATCTTATATATTTATGGGTGTCGGTTCCCTCGGACGTGGTTCCGTAAAATGGCAAGAAATAGAAGTGTTGGATTGATAAATGTATTGAATTGTGGACCATTGAGTTGTAGTCTTATTTTGGTTGTTTTGATAACAATGGAATTTGGTTAATTGATCCACCCGAAATGGAAGAATGGAAATAAATTGAGATGTTGGTTATCCATGTTGAATGAACTTGAAAAGGATACGTGTTGGTTAAGAATATTGCACATTTATTTGATGCTGATATTTTAATTAATTCTCATATATTGTTTAGCATATCTCTACTGGGCTTTGGCTCACCCTACTTAGAAAACCATTTTCAGGTATAGGTGATATGCCACCTCCAAGGTCATAACTTGGGAGGCTTAGGGGCTAAAGGCTCCACTTTTGTACATTTTGTTTTGTGTTCAATGTAAATTCAAGCTGAGGGCTTTATATGTAAAAGAGTCAGGACTCTTCTTTTGTTATAACCAAGTGATAACTTGGAAAGTTGTAAACCGGTAAGGCATTTATTTTGTTGTTATCAGTTGGAGCTACAAGTTATAATTTCAAGATAAACATTTGTGAAAGTGTAATGCATGTAATATCTCTTGTAATATTAACTCTGATGAATAAAAATATAACACTTCTATTATGTCTATATATCTCGTGAATGATTGATTTATGTACTATTTTGAGGGAGTTACATATATCGCGTGTGTCACCTTTTGGATATTAACTCAGATGAATGAAAGTATCTTGTTTCAACTTTACTTCCTTTTATGAGATGGGTTTATCATATTTATTTTGGAGCATTACATATTCCATACTGCATAAATAACATAAAATTTTTCATTTTAAGTAATACATTTATTATTTAATTTTTCTTAAAGTTGAAATAAATGCATTATTTTTTTTCTCTGCAATTTGCATTACTTATTTATTCACATGTAAAAAATTATTATTTTATCTTTTCTCAATATTATTCTCAAATTTTAATTTTTATCTTTGTGCCATTAAATTTCTAGTTGATGCATATTTAAAAAAAAAAAAAAAAAACTTAAATTAATATTTCTTACCTGATTAAAAAAATTAAAAGAAATAAATATAGAAGGAAAAAAAAAAAATCTTACCTCCTCTGAGATTATCAACACTAACTTTAACATTAAATGCACTAATTTTAATTTACCCTATTATATATATATATATATATATAATTATTATTTATTTTTTATAATTTTTTCAAAATATAAATGTAATTTCTTGACTCTATTTTTTTACACAAGTTTTTGAAATTTTATAGAAAAAATAAAATAAAATATAAATATTAATGAAGGTGAGAAATTAATTTTAAGATTTATCCTTCATTTCCTATCAACCAATTTTAATTTACTTTAGGTGATTATATTTTTTTTACTTCTATATTTTTTTTATTTTTTTAATAATGTAAAAATATTATCTCGTGTTTTTTTTAAATATGCACCGAGTAGAAGTTTAATAACTTAAAGATAAAAATTAAAATTTGAGAATAATAAATGATTGAGAAAAGATAAAATAATAATGTTTGTACATATGAATAAATTAGTAATGCAAACTGTTCCAAAAAAAAAATAAATCAATTTATTTCAACTTTAGAAAAAAATTCACGTAATAAATGCACTACTGAAAATGATAAATTTTACGTTGTTTATGTAGTGTGGAATAAGTCTTATATTAAATTATTATGATATTATGTAACATTAATTTTAGAAAGATTGTTTATTTTTAAGTATTTTGTAAATAAAAATTAAGGTTTTTTTTTTTCTTTAAATGATTTAATAATATTTTGACAATTTAAGAGTATTATTTAAAACTGCATGAATTTTAAGAATTTAATTAAATAATGTTAAAATGTATATGGGTCTTGATAATATATGTAAACCTCAAGGGAGTGGGTGAAATTACTTATTTGAATCTAAGAGGTAATTTCATCATTATTGGTATGACATAAGCGTGACATCAGTGTGACATTAACAGATTCTGTTAAATAGTCTAACGGAGGATAACAGTGGGAGAATCTTGATAATAATTTCAAAATTAAGGGAAATTTGTGAAATTATTAAAACTATGGGAAAAGTTTCTGTAATTGTCAGAAATCTCAAGAAATGTACGTGTAATTTACCCTTAAAGAAAAGGTCTGGCTTTTTTCCAGTCCGTGATTGGACTGAAGGGTGTTGTTGGGCGCGTGAAGGCCAACCAAGGTCCCCTTTTAGTAATCTGAACAGTTTAATGTGTAGAACTCATCAAGTACTATGTGGCTATAAAAAAAATCCGTTCATCATATATCAATAGTTATGTGATCAAATCAGTTTTGTATTAAAAAAAAAAATAGACGTGAAAAAATAAACGGTTGACAAAAATCTGAACTGATGAAATAGCTATCGATATCCGATTAACGTGATTTTTTTACAAGCATAGATTACTCAACAAGTCTTACACATTCACATTCAACGGTTCGGATTATCCAAACGAAACTCATTATGAGTCCCCAGGGATCTAACAGTATCTCCCAATCTGTATCGATTCGGGACCAATTCCTAAAGAAAAAACATGATAGAATTGTCTGTTTGGTAGACATGGAAGGGTGGTGACTTTGATAGTGAAAACTGGTAAGGTTTAGACCGACAGAGTGTTACAAGGGCAAAGTGGGCACTTCAGACAAAAATGTTGCCAATATCACTACTTCTATTTGGTCACTTCACTTAACAGTCAACCAACAATTGGATTAAACTGTTGCAGCAATTTCTAAAGTAATGAAGGGTAATGACATTTCTGAAAATAAAGGGAGGACAATACGATTTTAAAAGAATCTAATATCAATGTAAGTTTTTTTTTTTTTTTATTAGGGTAAATTATTAATAAGTGTTAATAGTTATATTTAATTTTTATTAAATTTATTAAAAATAAATTTCGATAAAATTATCGCTAAAATTAATTTTTTGGGAATATTTTTTTGCATACGTTGTTAAAAATTGACAATTAGTGAATTTTTTCATCAACAATTTTTTATAAATGGTCATTAAAATTTATAATTAGTGACATTTTTCTGTGACAAAATTTTCAAACTGTCGCTAAAAATTAAAAATTAGTAACTTTTTTGTGATGATTTTTTAAACTGTTGTTGAAACTTATAATTAGTGACATTTTTTGTAACATAATTTTTAAACTGTCACTAAAATTTAATATTTAGTGGCTTTTTTAATAATATTTAATAAAAAATACCATTAATTATTATAAAATTTATTGAATAATAAATCTATCTATTGAGATCTACACATCCTTTTTATTATTATGTATAGACTTTTTTTGGTGAATAATTATGTATGGACCCAATGTAACAACCCTCACTTTGAATTAGTCTTGCTTGCATACATTTTGTATAATCTTGTCTTGCCAAGTTGTAAGCTTGTTATCTTGTTTTGCTTTGCTTGGTTAATGGAGAGTTGCTTGAACTTGTACCTTGCTTGGAGTCTGGCCGAGGTCAGTTTAGCCTAGTTCGCCTTTGAGCCCTTGCATTTAGAATAGTTTTGGAACCTTAGCCGACCTAAATCTTCACCACGGCATGTTTGCCGAGATGTCACCCTTGGGCCGGAGTGTTTGGAGCCGAGGCCGAGACATTTTGTGTTAGGGTGATCCTTGTCCTTGGGCAGGTATGGCCTAGGCCGAGGTGTGGCACACCCAGGCCAAGGTGTGGCACCACTTAGTCAAGTGCCGACCTCCCTAGCCGATGTCCTTGTTATCCTTGCAGAAGCTTTGACTTAGCCGATGTCCTTACTTGCCGAGGTGTTTTGCTATCTAGCTTGTTGTATACGCTTTGTCAGAGGCTTGTCTTGTCGAGCAGTCACCTTTTTGAGTTAGACCAACCCGGTGATGCCACGTGTCCGAGCTGGAGGCTAAGTCACCGACAATGTGCCCATAACACATCATTTTGTATCTTTTTGGTATCATTTGGTCTCAATCCTTGTTCCTTTTAGAGAGAGAAGCTCTAGAAGAGGGAATAAGAGTTTTAGAGAGAGAGAGTTGAGTTCGGAGCTTGATCGTGGAAGATCGAACCATTGGATTTGAGCTTTGAGGTTAGATTCTTGCTCTACTTTGATTGTTCTTACCGACCATCTAGCTACATTGCTTGATTGAATCTGTTTTGCATGTCATGCATTGGTTTGAAGTCGGTTTTGGAAAGAGAAAATGATGTTTAAATGTTCTTGGAAGAAAACCTTGTTTTGATCCGAAAGTTTGAGGCCAACATCACGTTTTCGTGTTTGTTCTTGCATGATCTTCTTGTAAGGGTACTCAGGTCCATGTTTTGAGCACTTGGTAGGGCATCTCAGTTATGATTTTAGCATGCTTGTTTTGATGATCTTGTCATTTGCATTCTTCAAAGGGAAAACCAAGTTTCGATTGCTTTTGTATGTGGCCAGCAGGACCACATCTCGGCTAGGAGGTGTGGGACCTCGGCGTGACCTGGGCAGTACCCAGTTTGACTCAGCATGTTTCGTTCGTTATTGTTTTGGATTCGGCGGTAGTGCCGAGATCATTATGTGTAAGTAAAGCTTGTTTTGAGAATGTGATTTGCTATGTGATTGTCAGGACTTTGATCTTGCCTTGAGCCTACACCTGAAGAGCTAGGTGAGTGGTGCTTCTAGTAAAGCTATGTTATACCGTTTTGTTAAATCTCGTTTTGCCTTGCTTTGATGAAAGTATTTTGTTAAGCATGAATGGTTAGCCTAGTTCGATGTATCAAGTGTGAGCTTTGTTTTGATGTATCTTGAAAGTCCCTTGTACTGGAGGACTATAAACTTTCGCAAAGATTAAGTGTAAAAGTCCCTTAGCTGGAGGACTCTAAACTTTCGCAGCACTATGGATAAAAGGATACGGTCCTTTCCCGGAACATAAGTCCCTTGGCTGGAGGACTCTAAACTTTCGCAGCACCACTTGTCAAAAAGGGCTACGGGCCCAAGTGACACCAACCTTGTGATAAAGGATACGGTCCTTTCTTGGAAAAGTCATCGTGTTAAAAAGGGCTATGGGCCTAAGTAACACAAGTCCCCTGGCTGGAGGACTATAAACTTTTGCAGCACCACTTTGTTTAAACCGATTACGGATCATACAGCCTTGTTTTGCCACTGACGGTTTACCGCGTGGATTTGTTGTTCGGAAAGCTTGATTGTGTTTTGCCGATGTTAATGAGCATCCTCGAACTTGTAAGATTTGATAGATGAATACGGTTCATCCCTTGTTTTGGTAAAGTTCTGATGTGCCTTGCGAAGAAAGAACCTCGGCTAATATTTGGACGGTTTTGACATGTTTTGTTTTGTACAGACTTCGGCTATATTCATGCAAAACCTTTATTACTAGTACCATTCACTGAGTTTTCATACTCACCCTCTATATATATATGTAGGTGACGAGCAGGACGGCGGTGACGCCTAGATGTGTTTGCAAGCTTATTTTGGATTCTTGATTACGTCGGCCTTGTTTTGTATTCTTGTCAGCAATGCTGTTTCTACTCCGGCATTTTGTGTTTACGTCGGCATTTTGTATTCACCTCGGCAGATCTTGAAAATCATGCTTCTCGGCTTGTATTTGTTGCATTTTGTACTTGTCGGCTTAGAAGCCTTTTGATCAAGATTTGATTTGTATTCTTGTTACCTTGGACTGATTGTGGACTATAATGTATACGTCCTTTCATTTGATTTACGCACAGCTCTCATGGACTATTTGTATTTGATTTATTGCTTCCGCATTTTGTAAGCCCCTATGAATACTCTTTTGTGTGTGAAATTTTGAAAGCCGGCCTTCGGTAATCTCGGATTACTGGCCATCTCGGCACCACCCTACTAGGGGCGGGTTGGGGTCGTGACAGAATGGTATCAGAGCACAAGTTCCTTAGTATACGTTATTCACACACTTTGAGTCCTAAAGAGCATAGGATTTCCTTTAGAAGGATGCTAGGGTTGCATCATATTACTTACTATTTCAACAAGGTGTGCATTGTCTTGACTTGCTTATTTGTTACTTGCCTGCGTGGTTATTTGTTATTTGCTTAAAAGTCACACTTTATATACTCATAGCATCATGAGGAGAGGTAGACCACCAGTTGCCGAGGTCACCAAGATAGATTAAACAGACCGAAAGATTAGTGGAAGGTCGGCCCATGAAGTTGAGACAAACCAGCAAAGAAGACGCTAGTGCCGCCGACCGAAAGCGGACAAACGGCGAAATGTAGTTCCACCTCCCCAATGCCCCAAGCTCCTCCATGACCCAAATTTTATATGGGGATGGCACGATAGCTTTAATCGGGAGTTCAAGAAAATGAAACCACCGAGGTTCTCGGAGGTATAGAGCCAATGAAGGCCGAGGCGGGTTTTGGAAATGGAGAAACTGTTTGAGATCTTCCCCAGCACCGATGTTCAGAAGGTGACTTTGGCTGCATTTACCTTGGACGACGATGCTCGAAGATGGTGGATGATGATCAGAGAGACTAATCCTGGTTTAACTTGGGCAAGGTTTTTGGAACTGTTTTACAACAAGCATTTTCCCCTCAGTGTCCGGAATCGCAAGGCTACTGAATTTCAGACTTTGACGCAAGGCAGCCGAACAGTGGCGGAATATGATCGCGTTTTTACTGAATTGGTAAGGTTTGTACCTCACATGACCAACGATGAATACATGAAGGCTAGAAAGTTTGAAAGTGGGCTTCGCGGACCGATTCAAGACCGGGTTAGCCTGCTCAATATGCCGACCTACGCCGAGGTGCTGGACAAAGCCATTTTGGCTGAAGCTAACTTGAACAGATACCAGAGCTCAGGAGAGAATCAGCGAAAGAGGCAGAACCATGATAGTCATCGAGCACAGTTGGGCACCAAGAAGAGGATGAACAAGGGCAGTACTGGATATCCAAGGCAGGAAGGTAATACTAAGCCGATGTGTTCAGATTGTGGGAAGCAACATTTCGGGGTTTGTCGTCGGACGACTGGAGCTTGCTATGAATGTGGAGAAATGGGTCATTTCGTGAGAGATTGCCCTAAGACAAAGGCCGAAGCCAGTAAGAAAAGTGAGAACACCTCAGGTACCGTCCAGAAAGGTAATACGGGGAAAGGACAGATGAGACAGGGCAGAGTATTTGCACTAGTACCCGGAGACACTCAGAATGCTGAAGCTGTGGTGTCAGGTACACTCTCTATTTGCTCTCAAGACGCTTATGTGTTGATTGATTCGGGTTCTACACATTCGTTTGTATCTGTTAAGTTTGCCGAGAAGATTAATAGGAAACTAGAACCCCTTCATTATGTGTTATCTGTGTCTACGCCATCTGGGAAGTGTATGATTGTTGCATCCATTTATAGAGCATGTGTTGTTATGATTGAAAATGTTGAATTGTTAGTTGACTTAATGCCTTTGGACATAGCCCATTTTGATGTTATATTGGGAATGGATTGGTTAGTAGCAAACTATGCATCTATTAACTGTGTTTCGAAGAGTGTCACATTAAAACCCCCGAATCTAGCCGAGGTTATTTTTTCGGAAAGGGTAGTGCCCCACCTTACTTAATCTCATCCATGAAGGCTTGTAGGTTGATACAAAAAGGGTGTAAGGGTTATCTGTGTAGTATCTTTGGGTGATCGAATGGGGATGCCATCTTAGCCGACATTCCAGCTTGTTAGTGAATTCGCCGCGTCTTTCCAAATGATTTGCTGGTTACTTAGTTGATAGAGAGATAGAGTTCACCGTTGAGATCATACTGAACACAAATGATCTCCAAAACACCATATAGAATGGCCCCAAATGAACTTAGGGAATCAAATGAATCGCAAGAATTGTTGGATAAGGGATTTATTAGGCCGAGCACTTCACCATGGGGAGCACCCGTGTTATTTGTTAAGAAGAAGGATGGCACACTTCGTCTTTGTATCGATTATAGAGAACTCAATAAGGTCACCATTAAGAATAAGTACCCATTACCTAGGATTGACGATTTGCTTGATCAGCTACAAGGAGCACGAGTCTTTTCTAAGATTGACCTTAGGTCGGGTTATCACCAGCTTAAGATTAAAGCCGAGGATGTTGAGAAGACTGCTTTCCGGACTAGATATGGCCACTTAATTTTAGTGATGCCTTTTGATCCACCAATGCCCCTGCTGCATTCATGGATTTAATGAACAGAGTCTTCAAGCCCCACCTAGATGAGTTTGTGGTCGTCTTCATCGATGATATATTGATTTATTCCAAGAGTGAAGTTGAACATGAAAACCATTTGAGACTTGCTTTGCAGATCTTGAGAGACCGGAAGCTATGCCAAGTTTAACAAGTGTGAGTTTTGGCTTTCTACTATTTCATTTCGGGTCATGTAATAAATGAAGAGGGAATTTCAGTTGATCCAAGTAAAATTGAAGTCAGGTGAATTGGCGAGGCCACTAATATGTCCGAGGTTCAAGTTTTCGGGTTTTGACAGCTATTACAGGAAGTTTGTGAAGGATTTCTCAAGAATTGCCATTCCATTGACGCAATTGACTAAGAAGGGAGCACCGTATGAATGGACTGAAGATCGGGAGTCAGCTTTCCAGGAATTGAAGACGAGGTTGGTTACCGCACCAGTGCTTGTACTTCCATCAGGTAATGAAGAGTTCCACGTCTACAGAGATGCGTCGCATAAGGGGTTGGGATGTGTGTTAATGCAAAGGGCAAAGTTATAGCATATGCATCTCGTCAGTTGAAGCCACATGAGAAGAACTATCCTACCCATGATTTGGAGCTAGCAGCCGTGGTGTTCGCCTTAAAGATTTGGCGTCATTACTTGTATGGAGCTTCTTGTCAGGTCTTTACAGATCATCAGAGCTTGAAGTACCTATTCACTCAGAAGGAATTGAACCTGAGGCAAAGAAGATGGCTTGTGTTGTAGTAGGGCTACGATATGCAAATCCAAAGATCACCTGTGAAAGCTAACAAGAGCCGACGCCTCGAAAGGTAAAGTCAGTTGGAAATTTGGCATGTCTGACCATGATTTCAGTAGAACCAACGGTTGTTGAAGAAGTAAAAGCAAGGCAAATGGAGGATGAATTCTTCAGAAAAGTAGCCGAGGAGATTGCTACCAAGCCGAGGTCAGGATACACGTTTGAGAACCAAGTACTCAGATTTGAAGGGAGATTATGTGTAGCCGATGTTCCTGAATTGAAGAGGAAAATCTTACAGGAAGCTCACGCTTCCAAGTTTGCAGCTCATCCAGGAAATACCAAGATGTATCAAGATGTAAAACAGATGTTTTGGTGGCCGAACTTGAAGAGAGATATAGCCGAATTCGTGTCCCAGTGTTTGCATTGTCAGCAAGTAAAAGCAGAGCATCAAAGACCAGGAGGACTTCTACAACCTTTGCCGATCCCTGAGTGGAAGTGGGAGCACATCTCCATGGATTTTGTAGTCGGGTTGCCGAAGACACAGAAAGGTATGGATTCGATTTGGGTTGTTGTTGATAGATTAACTAAGTCAGCACACTTTTTGCCTGTTAAGACTACCTTCAGCGCCGAACAACTTGCCTTGGTATATGTGAACGAGATTGTTAGACTTCATGGAGTGCCGATGTCAATCGTGTCGGATAGAGACCCTAAATTCGTTTCCAGATTTTAAGAGTCTACAGAGGGCTTTGAGTTTAACCGAGATTTAGCATACTTTTCATCCCTGCGGATGGGCAAGGCAGGAGAGAACAATTCAACACTTGAAGATATGCTTAGACTTTGTGTATTGGACTTCCAAGGAAATTGGGGAATGCATTTGCCCTTAGTGGAATTCGCTTACAACAACAGTTATCAAGCTAGTATTGGCATGGCACCGTATGAGGCTTTGTATGGGAGGAAATGCAGGTCGCCGATATGCTGGACCGAAGTTGGAGACAAAGCTCTGCTTGGTCCCGAACTGATTCAAGTAACAGTCGAGAAGATTAAACTTATTCAGCAGAGGATTAAAACTGCCCAGAGCCGGCAAAAGAGTTATGCCGACCAGAGAAGAAATGAGCTAGAATTCGAAGTTGGGGATCACGTATTCCTAAAGGTTTCACCGATGAAAGGGGTTTCCAGATTTGGGAGGAAAGGTAAGTTAGCACCCCGTTATATTGGTCCATTTGAAGTTCTTGACAAGGTTAACTCCGTTGCCTACAGACTTGCTTTGCCACCAGAGTTGAGCCAAGTCCATAACGTGTTTCATGTTTCGATGTTAAGAAAGTATATTCGGGATCCACTGCATGTAATTAAGTATTCTGGAATCGAAGTGAATGAGAATTTGGGTTATGAAGAGAAGCCGACGTCTATTGTTGATAGACAAGTCAGGCAACTGAGAAACAAGTCGGTACCAATGGTAAAAGTGGAATGGAAAGAGCACTACGGCAAGGATGCCACATGGGAAATGGAAGAGGAAATGAGGACTCGACATCCAGAGTTATTCTTGGAACAAGGTATCTTAAGTTTGGGGACCAAACTTCTTTAAGGGGGGTAGGATGTAACAACCCTCACTTTGAATTAGTCTTGCTTGCATACATTTTGTATAATCTTGTCTTGCCAAGTTGTAAGCTTGTTATCTTGTTTTGCTTTGCTTGGTTAATGGAGAGTTACTTGAACTTGTACCTTGCTTGGAGTCTGGCCGAGGTCAGTTTAGCCTAGTTCGCCTTTGAGCCCTTGCATTTAGAATAGTTTTGGAACCTTAGCCGACCTAAATCTTCACCACAGCATGTTTGCCGAGATGTCACCCTTGGGCCGGAGTGTTTGGAGCCGAGGCCGAGACATTTTGTGTTAGGGTGATCCTTGTCCTTGGGCAGGTATGGCCTAGGCCGAGGTGTGGCACACCCAGGCCAAGGTGTGGCACCACTTAGTCAAGTGCCGACCTCCCTAGCCGATGTCCTTGTTATCCTTGCAGAAGCTTTGACTTAGCCGATGTCCTTACTTGCCGAGGTGTTTTGCTATCTAGCTTGTTGTATACGCTTTGTCAGAGGCTTGTCTTGTCGAGCAGTCACCTTTTTGAGTTAGACCAACCCGGTGATGCCACGTGTCCGAGCTGGAGGCTAAGTCAGCCGACAGGCCCATAACACATCATTTTGTATCTTTTTGGTATCATTTGGTCTCAATCCTTGTTCCTTTTAGAGAGAGAAGCTATAGAAGAGGGAATAAGAGTTTTAGAGAGAGAGAGAGTTGAGTTCGGAGCTTGATCGTGGAAGATCGAACCATTGGATTTGAGCTTTGAGGTTAGATTCTTGCTCTACTTTGATTGTTCTTACCGACCATCTAGCTACATTGCTTGATTGAATCTGTTTTGCATGTCATGCATTGGTTTGAAGTCGGTTTTGGAAAGAGAAAATGATGTTTAAATGTTCTTGGAAGAAAACCTTGTTTTGATCCGAAAGTTTGAGGCCAACATCACGTTTTCGTGTTTGTTCTTGCATGATCTTCTTGTAAGGGTACTCAGGTCCATGTTTTGAGCACTTGGTAGGGCATCTCAGTTATGATTTTAGCATGCTTGTTTTGATGATCTTGTCATTTGCATTCTTCAAAGGGAAACCCAGGTTTCCCGATTTCGTTTTGTATGTGGCCAGTAGGACCACATCTCGGCTAGGAGGTGTGGGACCTCGGCGTGACTGGCAAGACCAGCTTGACTCAAAGATGTTTCGTTCGTTATTGTTTTGGATTCGGCGGTAGTGCCGAGATCATTATGTGTAAGTAAAGCTTGTTTTGAGAATGTGATTTGCTATGTGATTGTCAGGACTTTGATCTTGCCTTGAGCCTACACCTGAAGAGCTAGGTGAGTGGTGCTTCTAGTAAAGCTATGTTATACCGTTTTGTTAAATCTCGTTTTGCCTTGCTTTGATGAAAGTATTTTGTTAAGCATGAATGGTTAGCCTAGTTCGATGTATCAAGTGTGAGCTTTGTTTTGATGTATCTTGAAAGTCCCTTGTACTGGAGGACTATAAACTTTCGCAGTACTAAGTGTAAAAGTCCCTTAGCTGGAGGACTCTAAACTTTCGCAGCACTATGGATAAAAGGATACGGTCCTTTCCCGGAACATAAGTCCCTTGGCTGGAGGACTCTAAACTTTTGCAGCACCACTTGTCAAAAAGGGCTACGGGCCCAAGTGACACCAACCTTGTGATAAAGGATACGGTCCTTTCTTGGAAAAGTCATCGTGTTAAAAAGGGCTATGGGCCTAAGTAACACAAGTCCCCTGGCTGGAGGACTATAAACTTTTGCAGCACCACTTTGTTTAAACCGATTACGGATCGTCTGACCTTTTGTTTTGCCAACGACGGCCATCTGCGTGGATTTGTTGTTCGGAAAGCTTGATTGTGTTTTGCCGATGTTAATGAGCATCCTCGAACTTGTAAGATTTGATAGATGAATACGGTTCATCCCTTGTTTTGGTAAAGTTCTGATGTGCCTTGCGAAGAAAGAACCTCGGCTAATATTTGGACGGTTTTGACATGTTTTGTTTTGTACAGACTTCGGCTATATTCATGCAAAACCTTTATTACTAGTACCATTCATCGAGTTTTCATACTCACCCTCTATATATATATGTAGTGTGACGAGGTGGCGGTGGACGCCTAGATGTGTTTGCAAGCTTATTTTGGATTCTTGATTACGTCGCCTTGTTTTGTATTCTTGTCGACAATCTTTGTTTCTACTCCCATTTTGTGTTTACGGCATTTTTTGTATTCACCTCGCAGGATCTTGAAAATCATGCTTCTCGGCTTGTATTTGTTGCATTTTGTACTTGTCGGCTTAGAAGCCTTTTGATCAAGATTTGATTTGTATTCTTGTTACCTTGGACTGATTGTGGACTATAATGTATACGTCCTTTCATTTGATTTACGCACAGCTCTCATGGACTATTTGTATTTGATTTATTGCTTCCGCATTTTGTAAGCCCCTATGAATACTCTTTTGTGTGTGAAATTTTGAAAGCCGGCCTTCGGTAATCTCGGATTACTGGCCATCTCGGCACCACCCTACTAGGGGCGGGTTGGGGTCGTGACACCCAAAGAAGCCGATAGGCTTCGTTTGGCAAGCCAAGTTTTGGATTTTTTTAGTTAAAATAGTCACAAAAAATAAAATAGATTTTTTAGTCCAATAAGACAAAATATCACATTCAACTCATAATCATTATGGCCTTGTTTGTTTGTTTATCAGAAAAATTTTTGGGAAAAATTCTCTGCAAACAAATTTTCAAGAGTAATCAAACCAAACAAATTTTTGCAAAAAAAATCTCAAAATTTTGTTTGGTTACCTACTTTTCAAAATCTCTCTCTCTCTCTCTCATATACATCAAATCAGTCACTTTTTTTAAAACTCTCTTCCCAAAATAATTTTTCAAAACCATTTCTGAAAAAAGGAAAACCAAACAAGTTTTCATATTTTTTATCTCAAAAACTACTCTATAAACACAAACCAAACACACCTTATATTCTTTTTTTAAAAAAAAGTCAAAAAAATCAAAAATTCTTCGCAAACGAAACTTTTTAACCCCAAATTAAAATAATTAAAAAAAAATTAAGAAATCAAAAAATAAACCCACTTTCAAACAAGCCAGAGTTGACTCTTGATTTACTTTTTTTTAGTTACCTAACTTTAATGTTAAAGATTTGACAATCCTACCTGCTCCTACATTCTTTCTTTTCTTTTTTGTTTTGGCCCTCATGTCTACTCTTACTTGATATGCTATTCTAGGCGCCTACTTAAATCTCTATGATGTGACATCTACCAACTCTTACTTGACTTGCTTTTCTAATGGGAATGAGTTATTTTGATAAATTTGTTAAAAAGTTAATTTTTTTTAATTTTTTATTTTGAAAAATTAATTAGAAGTTTTTTTTTTTTAAATATGTATAAAAAAAATAGAGAGGTAATGTAACTTAAAATAAGTTAAAAGTCAAAAAATAACATTTAATCCTCTATCCAAAAGAAGCCAACAGACCATGGTTTTGAAAATCGGATTGGACCGGCCAGTTCAACCCTTTGAACCGTCGACCAGTTAGGGTTCTAGTCCGGATATACCCTCTAAACTGTTCGAAGTAAAGAACCGACCTATTTAGAGAGAACCGGAAAAACTGGCGGTTGAACCGCCGAACCAATCGACCCGGGAACGGTTTGCCGAGTCGATGAAATCAAAAATTTTATTTTATTTTTGTTGTTGATATTTTCTGATTTTTTTTAATTCTTTTTTTCTTTTCTCTTTCTTTCTTATTTTATATATATATAAGAAAATTTTAATTCGAACCTCTCTTTCAAATGTCACTTTTTGTAACGAATCCCATTAAGAGTTTGAAATTATTGTGATAGCCTCTCCCTATTTATAAGAAAAAAATTCTTTCAAAAAAACTCAAGAAATCTATGTAGGATTCAATCAAATTTATTGGAGGGAGACTTGAAATTTTGATATCCCTCCAATTTTTTTTTTTTTTTTCTTTCAATCAAATTATTTGAATTAAAATCATATGGAGGGAATATTGAATATTTGATTTGTTCTTCCAAAATTAAAATTAATAATATTTTAAAATATATTATTATATTTTTTAGTAAAAAAAGTTAGGAGAAATATTTAAGATAATTTACTATTTTTAAATTTTTTTAATTTATAATTTTATTACTTATATTTTTATTTAAATATAATTTTAATATATTTATTATGTCACAATTCGATTACGGTTCAACCCGACTGTTGAACCGATGACTCGTCCACCCGATCCCTTTTTCCAATTCGTTCATCGATCCGGCTTCAAAACATTGCAATGGACAAAAGTAAAATATATAAACATAGAGGGTGCAATTCAAATTGCACTTTCAAAGGTTTGTTTTAAGAAATAAGTTAAAAACTAATATATATATATATGGTTTTATTTGAAAAAATATGTAAAAAAAAAATAGAAAAATAATGTGACCTAAAAGACGTTAAAAGTCAAAAAATAACTTTTAGCCAAATTCTCAAAATAGGCCAAAATGTTTGACTTATACCTTATTACAAGATGAGTTACACCCTTTATATTTTGATTTTTTTTTTGATCTTATACGGTGAATTGTAATTTCCCTTTTTCTAGTTCCCTAACTTTAATTTATAGGATTTGACTCTAGCTACTCTAATATGACTTGCTTTTCTAATTGCATAACACCACTTTGGATAGGGATCCTCCCTATGGGATATTTTGTATTGCAGAGATTTTATTATACCTTCTAATGGTGAATGTAATAATATTTTTTAATGTAATGATACCAAAAGAAAAGATTCCTGTGGGGCGTTGAATCGGAGGCCTATAAGCCGGAGTCGGGGGAAACATTTCCTGAAGATCTGGGATTTGGGGATTTTTCTACTGGTTGGGGTAGACCTGGGTTTGGTTGAGTAGTCGAGATCGGATGCATGGTTGATGTGGATGCCCCAGATGTACGTCGTAGATCGGCAATAATTTCATCCTGTGCAACCATCCTCTAGTTTACAGTGTCTACGGTTCTCCAGAAAGCTGCCATCATAATAGCAAATTCCTCTGCGATCTGTGTTGTATTCTGTGCCATTGCTAGTCTAGGTGAACTAGATGTTGGTGAACTAATTGAATGAGAACGGATAGGTGTTTGCTGAGTACTTTGTACTGGTGCTGCTGACTGTCTGTTCCTTCTTCGTCAGGTGACTGGTGAAAGTGAGGCTAACACTGGCTGGCCACCAACAAGGTCTTGAGCTTTGCAAAGCCTGCCAAAGCGAGTCCACACAACTTGGGAAATATCGGGTCTTTCTGAAGCTATGATGCTAACCTACCTAGTAAAAAGAAAGAAAGAAAAACATAATCAAAATCAGACAGCACTTCGGCCTTAACTCACAACAGTCAAAACACACAGCTGAACTATAATCCCCACTGAACTCTGTTCTCAAACTCATATCGATCTGAACCATCATGTACAGTCTCATTGTAAAAGCACATACCAAATAAAAGAACCAAAACACCCCTATGAGGGGGTAGGGTTACCCTATCCTAGATTTTTTAGATGATCTAGGCTGTACTATTTCAAAAAATGAGTTTCACAACATCTTGCAAATGGGTGGCATCATGTCCTAAGTTGGAATAGTCACTATAGCTTCACTATATGCAACTAGGTCAAATGGTCAAAAAGGGTACCTCAGCAAAATTACTTAATATACCTCTCACACCTAACACCGAGAAGTGAAAGGAGGATCAAGCGGCACAGCGGTAATCTAGATCCAAGGGTTATGTTTCCAACATGGCAGAGCCCATGACTGGTCAGCCTTTTGGGCAAGCATCCGGCAAACCGTCCAAGAATAGCATATAGAAAACATAGTGACTCAAAGTAACTATTCAAATGCAATGCAAAGAACATATAAGTGTAGATAAAATTTCACATCATGAGTTTCAAATCAAGTTCTCTAACTCTCTAGCAGAGTTGCCAGAAACTATGGCTTGCTTTTTGTGCTTCTTTCGGATACGACTAGCCCCACAGTTCAGACTCACATGGTTCTGAATCTGATTTCTCATAGTGCAATGTGAAACAGTGAAAACACAAAAGAGTCCAAATCCTGCAATTCTTTTGGAAAATCGATGTTTGCATCAAATGCCAAAAATGGACTGCTTTGCTAGATTTCAAAGTCGCCACCTAAATATTTTTTTGAGAAATTTAGGAAACCCGAGACTCATACTAAAGGCCACTTATCCGTTATGACCAAAGTGTCATGGCTCGGGGAACTTAGGTATGAGAGGGGAAGGTCATGAATTGAGCACCCATTTACTAATCATGATGCAATTTTTATTTACATTATATGTTCTTGTTTCGATTATTAGCTATTTTTACTATGTGACGCACACAAGTATAGACTAATTTGAAAAAGTTGGAACATTTGATTTCATGTTTGGTTTGAAAATTGTTTTTGATACCCGTCACTTGAAAAGGTGAGTTTGTACGCACATTAATCAATTTGTCCCAATTTTGGCAATTAACCTCCATCTACAGGCATTCAAACAGGTATATCATTTAAGCAATTAGCCTCATGGAAATATGCTTGGCATGGCAACACAAACATTCGATGCAAAATGCTAAAACTCAAAATTGCTCACCTAGTACTCCGAGCTAAAACAAAGCAAAATGATTAGAAAACATGCATGCTGCTAGCTAATACAATATGACTAAATGCAACACACACGTTATATAATTTATAGGTTTGATTATGAGCATGGCATATGATTTCATTCAAAACACGCGATGAAGCATGTATTCAAGCAATAAATTTGAACATCGATATTGGGTTAGTATGATGAGCCGAACCATGGATATGCAAGGCAATGGATGCAAAGCATAAGAATGCTAATTTGGAAAATGATGTTCTATACTAACCATCATAAGCAAATAAGTAAAAGGGAGAAAGACGTGGGGTTGGAGGACATACAACTTAAGAGGGTCCGAATTAAAGTCCAAAAGTTCGACTTAAACTAATTATTACAAAACCAAATGAGTAAATAAGCAACTAACTAGCTAAGCTATTATTAACTACTTATTACAAATTCCAATAGATCCTAAAGAAATGAATTAGCTATCTAAGTTAACTTGCTGTAAATTACAAATATACAATGGCTACAACAATATATTAATTAAGAAAATCAACAATAATTAATTACAACAATAATAATAATTATTAATCATCAAACAAGGATGCATAAAGATGCACAATGCGCATAAGCGCAACGTCCAAAAACTGCTCTGTCTGCCTAGGTCTGCTTTATTTGACCTTCAGCCACTGCCCTTTGTTTTCTGCAAAACATACTGCTGACCAAACATTGATGGCCGGCCGACCCTCATTGAAGCCCGGTCGGGCCTAAATAAGGTCGGTCGTGCCTTAATTTCATGCAAAATCATGTTTTGTGCTCTGAAGTGAAAACAGTGCAGACAGAGTTGTTTTGAACTTTGTTTGTCCCTCTCACACTTCTCTGTCATGGGAAAGTCTCAAGAGAGGGCAGGAATTATTTCCAAAGCCATCAATGAGCAAGTTGATTTCTTGATGATTTCAGATACAATTTGGACAAAGATCAATAAATGCAATGAACAACAACAACCTCTCCCTCCTATCATAGAGTGAAGTCAAAGAGAGAGGTAGAGACGTTTCAAGGTTCATCAAAACATCATGAATTGATGTAAGAAAACCCTTGACACAATGGACTCGACATAACATCTGGCCGAACCCTAGCAATATACTTTATTTTCTTCATGTGGGTTGGTTCATTTTAAGCCAAATTCATTAGTTTTTGCCATTCTTTAACCCATTTTTCCAAGATGATTGTTAACTCTCTCTACCCTTCGGTAGCTCTCCAAACCCAAGCTTAGACATTTGAAAGAGAATCAAAATAACACAAAAATACAAGAACTTGATAGTAAATGATAGAAATGAAAGCAAGAGAGAAAATAGGAAGCTTATACCTCTCGACAAAGATAAGCTCTTTGTTGTGAATCAAACTAAGTCCAAACACACTCTCAAGCTTGAATTGTGATGCTCAAGGCTCAACCAAGGTTCCTAGGCTAAGGTGTGAAGGTGCATATGGTGTATAGATATAGGTTCAAGGTGGTATACTTGCTCAAAGGTTGCTTGCACAAGAAAAAGGAGCTCTCAAGGTGTATAAACTTTTTAGAAATTCTTCAACCCTCAAAATAGAGATACAACTTCATTTTTATAGAATTTGAGCAAAATAGGTCATAAATATCTTCAAAAATAGACAGTTGGCGGGCTCCCGCCCAAAATAGTGTTTTTCGTTACCAAGGCACGGCCAGCCATTAATAGCCACGATCGGCCCTCAATGACACATGACCGGACATCAATGTGATCCCCTGTTTCTCTGCTTGAGACTCAGCACATGGTGACACAATGTGTAAAAATGGATTTCTGGGGTACAAACAGTGAGAATATGGCATATTTAGGATTGTTTCGAAGCAACATAGCCCCTTTATTGAGACTTCAAACCATACACAACACCACTTTCATCATCGAGTGTACCGGGCAAAGTGCTCGACCCTTGCGGGCGGTCAAAAATGTTGTGTCTATATAGTGTGGCTAGTATTGCCATCCAAGAATAGGAGATGTTGGGTGCTATTGGGGAATTCAACTTGCATCTTGGTGAGTTCGTTGAGTCTATAGCCCTGTTTTCGATAGTTGCATAACCTACACTTGTGAACCGAGTGATAGAAGCACAGAAGGGTGACCTTGAGATGTCTGGGAGAAGATCTCCAGTGGGAAGGTAGAGAGAGGCTTGAATGTGTATTTTGACTTGAGTGTGAGATACCGTGACCGTTTGTTCGTACTGGAGTCTTGTCGAGAGGAAGTACTCCGAGAGTTTCACCATCCACGCCTTGTGGTGCATTCAAGAGGCACAAAGATGTATCACGATCTTAGTCACCAGTTTTGGTGGAGAGGTATGAACAAGGATGTAGCCGTGTTTGTAGCGAGATGCCTTACTTGTTAACAAGTGAAGGCTAAGCATCAGAGGCCAGCGGGTCATTTGCAACCCTCTCCTATAGCCAAGTGGAAGTGGAAACATGTCATGATGGATTTTGTTGTAGGCTTTCCGAGGACTCAACGGGATAGTGATGCAATTTGGCTAGTAGTTGACTGATTGACCAAGTTGGCGCACTTTATTCCTATGCGTGTGAGTGACTCAGTAGATCATCTTGCTGACCTTTATTTTAGGGACATAGTGAGGTTGCATGAGGTCATGATGGAAACATGTCATGATGGATTTTGTTGTAGGCCTTCTGAGGACTCAATGGGATAGTGATGCAATTTGGCTAATAGTTGACTGATTGACCAAGTTGGCGCACTTTATTCCTATGCGTGTGAGTGACTCAGTAGATCATCTTGCTGACCTTTATTTTAGGGACATAGTGAGGTTGCACGAGGTCCCTATAACGATTGTTTCGGATAGAGATCCGCGTTTTACGGCTCAGTTGTGGCAGAGCCTACAGAGTGCCCTGGGTACGAGACTGACTTTTAGCATTGCGTATCATCCTCAAACTGACGGGCAGTCAGAGCGCACCATTTTAATTTTAGAGGATATGTTTCGGGGTTATGTCCTTGATTTTAAGGGTTCGTGGAAGAGGCACTTGCCTTTAGTGGAGTTTGCCTATAAAAATAGCTTACAATCGAGTATTAACATGGCACCGTTTAAGGCATTGTATGGTCGACCGTGTAGTTCTCCTCTATGTTGGGCCAACGTGGGTGATGCACTAATGTTGGGCCCGAAGTTAGTCTGAGAAACGACGAAAAAATTTGCACTTATCCGTAAGAGGTTGGCTACAACCCAGAGTCGCTAGAAAAGTTATGCCGACCATAGGAGGAGACCCTTGTCTTTTGAGGTGGGAGATCATGTCTTCTTGAAGATATCACCTAGGAGTGGTTTGATGAGGTTTGGGAAGAGAGGGAAGTTATCCCCTCGATTCATTGGGCCTTTTGAGATCCTTAAGCGGATTGGAGAGGTAGCTTATCGTTTGGCCTTACCGTCACAGCTTTCCGGGGTTCACGATGTGTTTTATATTAGCATGCTTCGGAAGTATGAGTCGAACCCATCACACGTGTTGGATTGGACTGACTTAGAGGTAGATGAGGATGCCTCGTGTAAGGAGAGACCGGTGAGAGTCTTGGATACCCGGGACTAAGTCTTGTGAGGGAAGAAAATCCCCTTGGTTAAGGTATTATGGAAACATCATGGTGTTGAGGAAGTAACTTGGGAACGTGAGTTGGAAGTCCGTGAAAAATATCCAGATTTATTTGTTGATATTTGATCATGTATTGAAATTTTGTTATGTTAATGAAATATGAAAACATTGTATATGTTTTGGAAATACGAATTGTGTATTCAATATTGAGAAATTATTTATCACGTTGATAGGATTGAATGGCCAGAGAATGGGTCATGGTGACGGAATTAAATGATTATCATTGTTGTAATTGGTTTTAACTCAGTTTTAAAACTTGATTTGAAATTTCATGGATGAAATTCTTTAAGGAGAGAGATTATAACAATTCTAGTTTTGACCCGACACTTATTGTATTCTGGATACAAGTTTCATGGTTTCGTACTGTTAATTATACCTTGCTTCCCTTGTTTTTCCTTTAATTTTGGCTATTGTGTTGTTGTGGTTGTGTTTGGGACAAGTTGATTTCTCAATTTCCTAACTATTGGCGCCTAGAATTTTGCTCTTTCGCTCAAGCGGCATTTCTTGGGTTTGAGCGGGCTTTGCAAACTCTCAGTACTTTTGCAGGTCTGCAAAACTACTGGGAGAGTGTATTCAACGATCGGCGGTTCTTTCTCCGCTCAAGCGGTCATTTCTTGCCCTCGAGCGTTGGTCTGTTCCCTACAAAACTAGTGAGAGTGTGTATTTTGCGCTTGAGTGTCACTTCTTGCGCTCGAGCAGTGTTGCCCTTTTTCATTGTGTCTTGGCGTTCGAGCGTCACTTCTTGCACTCGAGCAGAACAACTTATTGGGTTTGACGCTCGAGCGTCACTTCTTGTGCTCAAGTAGACTGCGCATATATCAGTTCGTAAAAAAGTCATTTTACATCACTTTTTCATATCTATTTCTCTCCAAACCCTAAAGTTAAGACCCTCTCTCTTTAAAACCAACTCTCTCTCTACTTTCCATCTACATCTAATGATTTCTCCACCCTTGTGCCTTTGTTGAAAAGGTGGAGCACATCGTGAGCTCTCTTCTCATTCGAACAAAAGTGGGTTTCGATGTCTTTGAAGTTTCCTTTTTGCTTTGCTCGTCTTCTAACTTTGAGGTAGGGATTTTCTATACTCTTCTTTGAGTTTTAACTTAGTTATTTGTTGATATGTAGAGAATATTGGAATTTCGGGTGATTTAAACAAACCTAGGGTTTTGGTTTAAAATCAAAAGGGGGGGTTCCAAATGTATGTGCTAAAAATGATTATGGGAGTAGATATGGGTGTGGATACGAGGTTGTGTTGGGATAATTTGTGATTTCGATACTCGGGATAGGTTTTGAAAGAAAATAAAGTTTTGTCCTAAATTGTTTAAAACAATTATTTTGTATAAATAATGGAATTGGTATTGGGAATGTGAAATTGGATAGATGTTTCTATAAATGGTGGAGTTAGATATGAATTACCTCTCAATTATAGAAATTTAGATAATTTATTTATCTTGGAGATTGTACATCGATTTAGAAATATCTGTTTTGGGCTATCGGTAGAGGATAGCTATGATTGTTGTAGAAATTGCATGAGGATTAGGTGAATTGAAACTAATTTCTTATTGATTGTCATTGAACATGACTCTATTTTAATACATTGTATATATATGATGTTTGGGAGGAGAAAGGGGATGTACTCTATGTTTGAGAGGAGAAAAATGATGGACTCCAGTAAATTAACTTGGCCTGTGTGTCTAGGGTGAAAGTCCCAAAAATCATTTGTATATAGGGGTGTCGATCCCGCAGACAAAATTTTCGTAAAATGGCAAGTGATTGAGCTTGTATGATAACTATATTGATTTGAGACCCAATGAGTTGTATCCTTAGTATTGGTTGATCGAATGAAATGAGATATAAACCTTGGCATATTATGATCTTGTAAATTATGAAAGATTTTATCACAGGTATTGTACATGAACATCTCATTTATAACTTTTTTAAGATTCATATATTGTGTTAGATTATTTCTACTAGGTTTTGGCTCACCCTACTTGGGAAAAACCATTTTCAGGTGTTAGAGATATGCCTCTGCCAAGACAGTAGTTGGGGAGATTCGAAGCAAGAGCTTCCTTTTGATTGTATTTATTTTGTATAGTCAAGAGTTTAATTGTATTGAGCTAGATTCATTTTGTTGTAACCAGGTAGTGACTTGGAATGATGTAAGCCTTTAGGGCATATGATTACTTGTTTAGCTTTCTTTACGTTTAACTGTTTGTAACACATGCTGTAGATTCAAGATAAACAATTTATGAATGTATATCGCATGTGTTACCTTTTGTATATTAACTCAGATGAATGAAAGTATCTTGTTTCAACTTTACGTCCTTTTTGAGACATGTTTATCGTATTATTTTGGGGCATTACATATTCCATACTACATAAATAACATAAAATTTATCATTTTAAGTAATACATTTATTATTTAATTTTTCTAAAAGTTGAAATAAATGCATTAATTTTTTTCTCTGCAACTTGCATTACTTTTTTATTCACATGTAAAAAAATTATTATTTTATCTTTTCTCAATATTATTCTCAAATTTTAATTTTTATCTTTCGACCATTAAATTTCTAGTTGATGCATATTTTAAAAAAACTTAAATTAATATTTCTTACCTGATTAAAAAAAATTAAAAATAAATATGGAAGGAAAAAAAAAAAGCTTACCTCCTCTGAGATTATCAACACTAATTTTAACATTAAATGCACTAAATTTAATTTACCCTATTAAATATATAAAAAATTATTATATATTTTTCATAATTTTTTCAAAATATAAATATAATTTCTTGACTCTATGTTTTTACACAAGTTTTTCAAATTTTATAGAAAAAATAAAATAAAATATAGTTATTAATGAAGGTGAGAAATTAATTTTAAGATTTATCTTTCATTTCCTATCAACTAATTTTAATTTACTGTAAGGCGATTATATTTTTTTTTACTTCTATATTTATTTTTTAATTTTTTTTAATCATGTAAAAATATTATCCCGTGTTTTTTTAAAAATGCATTGAGTATAAGTTTAATAACTTAAAGATAAAAATTAAAATTTGAGAATAATAGATAATTGAGAAAAGACAAAATAATAATGTTTGTACATATGAATAAATTAGTAATGCAAACCGTCCCAAAAAATAAATCAATTTATTTCAACTTAAAAAAAAAAAACCATGTAATAAATGAACTACTTAAAATGATAAATTTTACGTTGTTTATGTAGTGTGGAATAAGTCTTATATTAAATTATTATGATATTATGTAACATTAATTTTAGAAAGACTATTTATTTTTAAGTATTTTGTCAATAAAAATTAAGTTTTTTTTTTCATTAAATGATTTAATAATATTTTAACAATTTAAGATTATTATTTAATACCACATGAATTTTAAGAATTTAATTAAATAATGTTAAAATGTATGTGGGTCTTGATAATATATGTAAACCTCAAGGGAGTGAGCAAAATTACTTATTTGAATCTAAGAGGTAATTTCATCATTATTGGTATGACATCGGCGTGACATCAGCATGACATCAACAGATTCTGTTAAATAGTCTAACGGAGGGTAATAGTGGGAGAATCTTGATAATAATTTCAAAATTAACGGAAATTTTTTGTAATTATTAAAACTACAAGAGAAGTTTTTGTAATTATCAGAAATCTTAAGGAATGTAAGTGTAATTTACCCTTAAAGAAAAGATCTGGCTTCCTTCCAGTCCGTGATCGAACTGAAGGGTGTTGTTGGGCCCGTGAGGGCCCACCAAGGATTCCTGTTTTGATAATCTGACCCGTTAATGTGTAGAACTCATCGAGTACTATATGCCTATAAAAAATCATATTTATCAGATATCAATAGTTACGTGATCAAATCAGTTTTGTATTAAAAAAAATAGACGGTGAAAAAATAAACGGTTGATAAAAATCTGATATGATGAAATAACTATCGATATCCGATTAACGTGATTTTTTTACAGACATACAGTACTTGACGAATCCTACACATTGAACGGTTTAGATTATCCAAACGAAACTCATTATGAGTCTTCACGGATCTAACAGTATCCCCTAGTCTGTATTGATTGGGGACCAAATCCTAAAGAAAAAACATGATAGAATTGTCTGTTTGGTAGACATGGAAGGGTGGTGACTTTGATAGTGAAAACTAATGAGGTTTAGACAGAAAGAGTGTTGCAAGGGTAAAGTAGGCATTTAAGAAAAAAATGTTGCCAATATCAACTACTTCTATTTTTATTTTTATTTTTTTATTTTTTTGCTCAAAGAAAAAGGTTGTTCTGAGGTGTCATCCCTACTTATATTTGGTCCTTTCACAGTCAACCAACAAATGGATTAAACTGTTGCAGCAATTTCCAAAGTAAAGAAGGGTAATGACATTTCTGAAAATAAAGGGAGGACAATATGATTTTAAAAGAATCTAATATCAATGTAAGTTATCATTTTTATTAGGGTAAACTATTAATAAATTCTAATAGTTATATTTAATTTTTATTAAATTTAATAAAAATAAAGTTCATTAAAATTATTGCTAAAACTAATTTCTTGTGAACATTTTTTTGTATATGTTGTTAAGAATTGGCAATTAGTGAATTTTTTCATCAATGATTTTTTATAAATTATTGTTAAAATTTATAATTTGTGATGTTTTTCTGTGACAAAATTTTCAAAATGTCGCTGAAAGTTAAAAATTAGTAACTTTTTTGTGGCGATTTTTTAAACTGTTGTTGAAACTTATAATTAGTGACATTTTTTATAACATAATTTTAAAATTGTCGTTAAAATTTAATAATTAGTGATGTTTTTAATATTATTTAATAAAAAATACCATTAATTATTATAAAATTTATTGAATAATAATTCTATCTATTGAGATGTAGACATCCTTTTTTATTATTATGTATAGACTTTTTTTTGGTGAATAATTATGTATAGACCCAAAGAAGGCAATAAGCTTTGTTAAAATTTAAAATAGTCACAAAAAATAAAATAGATTTTTTAGTCTAATAAAATAAAATATCACATTCAATCCATAATCATTATATTCTTTCTCTCACAAAAAAGTTTAAAAAAAAAAAATCAAAAACCAAAAACTCTTCCAAAATGAGACTTTTTAACTCCAAACTAAAATAATCAAAAAAAAAAAAAAAAAACTAAAAAGTCAAAAAAAAAAAAAAGGGTAAATTACATTTACTCCCCTGAGGTTTCTGACAAATACAGGGACCTCCCATGTGGTTTGAATAATTACAGTAACCTTCCCTACTTTACCTGACAATACCAAGATTCCCCCAATCCGTCAATTTTGCTCAAACGACGTTATTGGCTTATACAAAATGACCATATTGCCCTTTTACTTGAGCACAAAAAGACAAAAATACCCTTTAATATTTTTTTAACCCAATAATTTATATCGATCCTTTCTCTTCCTCCATTTACCAATCTAAACCCTCTGAAGAAATAAGAGAGAGAGACAGAGACAGAGAGAGAGAGAGAAAAGCTCTTCTTCACCAGTGCCCCTTCTCTCCACCGTCTGCCACTGACGTTTTTTCTTCTCCTCCTCTTCTTCTTCCTCCACTCCCTTTCCGCCGTCCGTCGCTGACCGATCTGGGTTGACCAATGATGGCAGTAGCGTTGACCGATTTGGGTTTGTGACGGTTGGTTGCGATCTTGGTCACAATCGGAAGAAGAAAAAAAAAAGGAAGGAGAGGAAAAGAGAAGGGGGACGAACGGAGGGAGAATGAAATAGGGAAGATGGCATCAATTGATAAAAATGGAGCATTATCCCTTTTTTATTGCAAGGATGGCAATGGTGGGCCTAAGATTGAGATAGTGTTGAAAAAACAAGAAACATAAGTTTAGCACACCAAGCATTCTGGTAGTGATTAATAGATGCAAAAGTTCATAAATCCTGCTGACTTGCTTTCTATTCCTTTTTTCTTCTTTGAAACCAGATTTCGTTGATTTTTGTTTAAACCATACTTTTTTCGTCTCTTCCTTCTCAACCATTGATTTTTGTTTAATCCATACAGTTCCATTGTTACAATAGAACAGATTTATGAGCTTTATTTATTGTTGCTTGTAATGAAAAAGGAATTGAACATGATTGGCTTTATTCTTTTGGATTCTTTTTCATTAATTTTCATTTTCTCTGGCATGATGGTTCACAATACATTATAGATGCCAAAATCTGGACCAACTAAAACCCAATTTCATTATTGGGTTGCGGTAGATATGGACCATAGTTCTTTGAAATCTATTGGGTTATTTCTAATCTTTGAACAATGAATCTATTTGAGAAGCATTTTATTTGAATTTTACTCTTATTGCCGATATAGCATGTGTGGTAGCCGAACATTCAGTAAAGGTGGAGGAGTAATATCTCGGCCTCTAGGCGCCAAACGTAAAAATCTCGAAGGGGTGATCGGCCGAATACGATGACTAGGCCGAATAGGATAAAGCCCCTGCAGCCGAGTGTAAGGAAAGGTAATGATTGAAAAAGTAGACCCGGGTCCCGAGGATCAGAAGAGACGAGTATAAATACAATGGTAGTGGATCAGAAAAGGTATGCAAGAAACACTTCTAGAAACTTAGTAAGCAAGCTTTCAGGAGGAGAACTGACTTGTCCGTCGGAGTGCTAATTCCGGCACCCCGACGGAGTTTGTTTGCGGTGACTAGCGGAGGATCGTTGGCGTCTTCAGGATCTGAAGTATTTCCAAACCACATTCACCACAATTGGCGCCGTCTGGGAATACTCAAATATATCCATGGAAGGCGTGACCGAAGATCCTCCGATAGCCACCGAGCGATCAGCTAGGAGACGACCTCACCCAGCGAACATGCTCGGAAGAAACCATTGCGACACGACGCACCTTGCGCTCGACTCGCCAACGACTTCAAAGACAAGAAACAATGCGGTGTCATCGAGCGCAAAGCGAACGAACAAAGGCTCGAGAACATGATCGCCGAGAACGAACGACTCCGTCAAGACTTGGCCTGGAGGTAGCAAAATCTAAGGAAGCCATGCGCTAAACCGGAGCCATTTCAGGGCCCAGGCGGATGAGGCCACGGGCCCGACCAAAGGTTACCAACAGCGACTCCAACTCATTATCCACGGAGCTCGACGCGAGGGAACAATCCGAAACCTCCAGCTCCTCCGACAAAGATCCGCGACCAAGGAACAAGCGAACAAGAAGCAGCTCGAACGAGGAAGACCGTCACGACCCTTTCGTTCGGAGAATCACAAGGGCGTCCTTGCCCAAGAAATTCAAAGCTCCGTCATTCACTCTTTACGACGGAAAATCAGACCCCACTGATCATATCCGTCACTACAAACAGGCCATGACGATACATGCAGACAATGAGGCCCTCATGTGCCGAATATTCCCCAGTAGCCTAGGACCACTAGCCGTCAGGTGGTATTACAAGTTGGAGCCAGCGTCGATCAAGAACTTCCACCAACTGCAAAAGTCTTTGGGGCGGGTTCATCACCAACGAGTACAACCAAAAGCAGGCCGACTCCCTCGGGCAATGCAGATCGGTCGGGAGGCGCCAGAGCGTATTATTTCGATATTGGGAGTGCTTCAACTGGTTGACGACGCTTACCGCGACTCCATGGCCATAACCGCCTTCAAAATGGGCTTACACCACAGCGATTGCTCTGCGCAACTCCTTGACCAGAGGCCCCCAAAAGCAGGGCCTTGATGAAGAAAGTCGAAGAATATTGTAAAGTCGAAGATGATGCCACGAGAACAAAGGCGGAAAAAGCTCGAGCGGAACTTCGAAATTGCTCGACCAATAAACTCCGTGCCACCAAGCCTGAACCACGACAGCGAACCAAAGCGAGACAAAAGGCGTGATTCCGCCGAACAAGCGATCGGTGCCCTACCGAGCAAACAAGCGAGCGATTACAAGTCGACAATGACGCTCAAAGCGAAACGACAAGAAATATCACGGAGCTAACGTAACCGATCGCGCAATAATGACCAAGGTCGGCACCTCCCATTTTTCAAGTGGCGTCAAAGATGATAGGGCCTCCGACACCTGAGGCGGAGACGGGCGATCATGCGAATACCACAAAGATCACGGCCACGAAACCGAGAATTGCTATGCGAAGGATCATTTGGAAGAATTGGTGCGGGATGGTGGCTCTGACAATATGTTAGCAAGGGAAGCCGACTAAAGCATTAGCCCCGAGGCGAGATTCACCTCGCTTGGCGTGATCCATATGATCTCTGATGCCGACCACCCGATCGTCCACACGATCCAATCGCACCCGTCTCCCCAGAAACATAACAAGCCAACCGGTAGCCACAGTGAAGCCCCGACCATTGGGTTCGACGACTCCGACCTCCTCGGCGTGGAGGCCAGCCACGTCGGCCCTTTGGTCGTCACGCCTGGCGTCGTCAATTCGGCGTTGAACACATCCTCATAGACCGAGGGCTGGCTGAAATCTGTACTACAAAGCTTTTGTAGAACTTCGGCCTTAACGAGTCGGATCTGTCACCATCGTCGGCCATTGGCTTCAACGCGAATCCAGTATCCATTGGGGAAGGTCGTCTTTGGTTGGGCGGGCTCAGCAGTCGCTGAAATTCTTGGTTGTAAAGCTTCCATCGCGATATAATGCCATCATAGGCGCCACAGTTGCACGTCATGAAGGCCGTCCCAAGCACCTACCATCGGCTTATCGCTTCCCAGCAGACCGCGGCATTGAAGAGATCCGTGGCTCGCGACAATCCACGAATGTAGATTTTATGCAAATTCATCTCTGAGACCCAAGCGGGGCGAATAAGCCTCCGGATTCGGGCGCCCTTCGATGCACGTCATCGGGGCGAATAAGCCTCCGGATTCGGGCGCCCTTCGATACATCGTCATACGGGGCGAATAAGCCTCCGGATTGGGCGCCCGCCGTGGATATCACGATTGGCCAAAACAAGTCTCCGGATTCGGGCGCCCTTTCGATACCGTCATACGGGGCGAATAAGCCTCCGGATTCGGGCGCCCGCCGTGGATATCACGATTGGCCAAAAACAAGTCTCCGGATTCGGGCGCCCTTCGATACGTCATCGGGGCGAATAAGCCTCCGGATTGGGCGCCCGTGGACATCACGATTGGCCAAAACAAGTCTCCGGATTGGGCGCCCTTCGATACCGTCATACGGGGCGAATAAGCCTCCGGATTCGGGCGCCTTCGTGGACATCACGATTGGCCAAAACAAGTCTCCGGATTCGGGCGCCCTTCGATACCGTCATCTGGGGCGAATAAGCCTCGGATTGGGCGCCCTTCGTAGACATCACGATTGGCCAAAACAAGTCTCCGGATTCGGGCGCCCTTCGATACCGTCATCTGGGGCGAATAAGCCTCCGGGTGGGCGCCCTTCGGGGTTATCACGATTGGCCAAAACAAGGCTCCGGATTCGGGCGCCCTTCGATACCGTCATACGGGGCGAATAAGCCTCCGGATTCGGGCGCCCGCCGTGGATATCACGATTGGCCAAAACAAGTCTCCGGATTCGGGCGCCCTTCGATACCCGTCATACGGGGCGAATAAGCCTCCGGATTCGGAGCGCCCTTCGTGGACATCACGATTGGCCAAAACAAGTCTCCGGATTTGGAGCGCCCTTTCGATGCACGTCATCTGGGGCCGAATAAGCCTCCGGATTCGGAGCGCCCTTCGTGGATATCACGATTGGCCAAAACAAGTCTCCGGATTCGGAGCGCCCTTTCGATGCACGTCATCTGGGGCCGAATAAGCCTCCGGTTGGGCGCCGCCGTGGACATCACGATTGGCCAAAACAAATCTCCTGATACGGAGCCCGTTTTAATCAATAGCCAGAATCACTAACGTGACTTCCCGGACAACATGCCTTAGCCGGCCCGGAATATAACAATTCACACTTCCAATCCGCCTAAGGCAGGGGCCGACCCCTGCATACAGGAAAAATGTTTAAGCCACAATAGTTCCGATGGCAAGCTAACAGCAAACTATTAAAGCATATGAAGTAAAACACATGAAATAACACTCTTTATTTAATGACACTTTTTATTCGATTAAAACGTTGTTACATCGACGCAACTGCGTTCGAACATTACAATATCTATTTCTAACTTCTAAGACAAACGAATCCATCGATCCAAGGGCACATCCGCGCCCGAATCGCAATCCCCCCGGGCCTCTCACGCCATCGACAATGTCAAGGCCAAGATCCAAGACAAGGAAGGTTTTGGGGAACGGTCGCTGTATCTCCTTTCGGGACGATCTGCTTCAGCAACTTGGAGACTGACGAGTTTCCAGTTCCTCCTTTCACGGGTCCACCGCCCCACGGAGAATCCTCCGCCGCAAACCAACGAACGCCAAGTTCGGCGAAGTGAGCCCTGCAACTATCATCACGTTCTGATGACGAGAACTCTCGATCTGCATTACCCCATACAATAGCTGCTGGGGAACTAAATAGGCTCGATCGCACAAGCGCCTTGTCGTTTTATTCTCGATGTGGCCCCGATCTCGAGGCCCAAATCTCGAAATAATTCTTATCGGCGTTAAACCCCACGAGACAAAGTCGATCAACATTCTCCATGACTTGGTTAAACCAACGGTTGACTAAAAGCAGCAAGGGCTAGAACCATCTATCCTAATCGGCTAGACATGCGGCATTTGTGCCGTCTTGCAAACAAAACCAAGGATGCCGATACCCCTCCGTTCCCTGGCTAATGGCTTACCCAAATTTTAAACACGCAATGGTTTAATTCTAAATCAATCGGCCATTACATGGAGGCCGATCAAGCCAACCAATCGGCGCATCGGATTAAAACGCCGAGTCCGATCGGTGTATTTTCGTCTAGCCAAACATGCAATAAAATTTAAAACGCGTACGCCGGAAGCGATGGAGAATTTGACATTTCCCATAAAACAACTTTATTAAACATCAAGAAATTACATAATTACCAGCGACGGCGTCCGAACCATACAACAAATACATATTATCGGCATCACCCTCATTCTCACTCTTTTCAACCTCAAAAGCGAAAGCGGAAAGTCCTTCTCGCGGTGGCGGCGGCGCGCATCAATTCTGCCCGGCGAAGAGATTCGGCAACTTGAGTTGCCCTGATCCAACGTGCCTAAACCCACGATTTTCACATCGGCAAACCTCTTCGGCGAGCTTTTCCTTGGTCTTTTGAATTCCAACCGCCCTTCGTGAAAACCTTTTTCATAGGACCTCCTTTGCGGACTCCAAAGGCGAACATACTCGCCGTATCCCGATCGGCAATGGCGCGCTTATAAGCATCGGTAACCCTCTCTTCAACGATTGGGTTTACGCCTGTTTGCGTACTGTTGCCTTGATCGTCCCTAACTCACGTTCACCGCCTCTGCTCGAGCCTCCAAACTCGGATCTGGCGCTTCCTTCTCCGCCATTTCTCGGGGCGGCGCTGTCGCATGCCGACCGTAAGCCGTATAGAGCCCTTTCACGCCCCATGTATACCCTCGCGAAACGCCCGTAGTCTGACGACCGATCATCATTCTTGAACTTCGGGAGGAAATATTTGTCGGCGAACTCGACCGCCACATCTGGATCTCGCCGCGATCGAATCCGCTTCCGTCATGGGCTTATTCTTCACAAACACCGCAAAACTCAGCAGACGCGAGTCGCGTCCGATCTCCCTTCGACAGGCGTGTGGCAACCTTCCTTGAGACTGCCTGTCTCGTCTGGGCGACCTGCTTCGACGTCGAGGAGATCGACGCCCCTCTCTACTCATAGAGCTCTTGCTCCCCGCGCACAAGGGCGCGCCTCGATGTTCACTCCGACTCATATCGCCACCCAGCTCAGCCAATGTCTTCGCTTCCCCTTTGCTGTTAAAAAAACGTTTGTTCGACATTCGCTGTCGACTTCCTTCGAGATTTGAACACAGCACCTACCAGTTTCTTTAAAGCTGTCCCTTCGAACACAGTACCTACCAGACTCTTTAAACACCCGCAAAGGTAACGCGATCGAGGCAGGTTCATTAATTACAAACCCAATCGCCCGACGCCGAATGGGATGACGGCAGGGCAGGTGGTTGGTTCAACTCTCACGAGTTGCACGGAGCTAGGCGAGTTCATCAATCTATTCGGCTCGAGTGCCCAGGCGGCCCGCAGATCGGTGGCGGTGAAATTGCAAATGCGGATTTTGATAGGATCGTATTGAATCCTATCAAAATTGTTCGACGAGTATCCGGTAAACTGCGAATTGAATCCAGCGCCCTTATCATGAGCCCAGGGGCCATGAGCCTTGGGGCAAGGGCGGTTCATCAATCTATTCGCTCGAGTGCCCGACTGATCGGTGTGGCGGTGAAATTGCAAATGCCGATTTTGATAGGATACGTATTGAATCCTATCAAAATTGTTCGGCCAGGGTATCCAGCCGGCTTGCGAATTGAATCCAAAGCGCCCTTATCATGAGCCCACTGGGGCAAGGGCAGATTCATCAGATTCAACAATCTATTCGGCTCGAGTGCCCAGTCGGCCCAAGATCGGTAGGCAGTGAAATTGCAAATGCTGATTTTGATAGGATATTTATTAAAACTGCAAGAACCCGGTTCTTGCGGATATATATTAAACAAACGATATTGCATGTACGGCTTGTTCAGAAGAGTTCTAGATAAAAATCACCAATGCCACAGTAAAATTTATCCATTCGGACCCAGTACCGATTAGGGTTTTCCCACAATACATGCAATTCCATTTTACCAAATGCATTGACAAAACATAGAACTCTTTCATTAAAATTAAGCATAGAACCGTCTCATACAAAGTGTGTGGTGGCAGCAAAAATTAATACGTATTGAAATTACAAGGAAATTTTCATTAAGAAATTGCGTGTGGATGCGAACGAATTTAAACATGAACACTACCAGCGCACTATCCGAAAAAAGAAAAACAACAAAGCCAAAAAAAACGGCGCCCGCTCGATAGCGGCTCCCAGATCACTCGTCGGCGCCAGTTCAAGCGGCTCAACATCCACTGCTTTCGTAAGGAATTGGCAAATCAATGTAACCTCGGCGGCGACAAGGGCTTTGAGCCACCCATGCTTGAACCCACGATTCTCAAATTGGCCACTTCTTCAACATACTCCGACAAAGCGGCGCCCTCCTGCCTCAAAGGCCTCGATTCGGCTTTCTCGGGTCGCCTTAAGCTCGTCTAATTGAGCCTCCGCTTGACAAGTGCTTTGCAGGAAAGCAGGCGATTCTCGCTCGTATTGCCACCTTGACATCAACACGGTTGTTCGCGACTCGAACCCTCTCTTTCTCCGCTTGGCTCATGGCGCTCTCCATTTCAGCCCTCATAATTTGAATTCCGCCCTACTTCTCGACCTGTGACTCTGTTTGAAAATGGTCGATTCTCCCGAGAGCATCACGCAGGCGGCGGCCCAAGTCGGCGACCCTTCCGACCGTCTGCAAAACAATTCGGTGTAATTAGACGCCCTTAAACAAACAACAAGAAAACGGTGACCTACGAAGTCTTGATTGAGCGATTAAAACGCCATGACATCGCACGGCGAAGGCTTCTTGTCGGCCTAGCGAGAAATTGAAGCCGCCAGGCTAAGAGCAACGACCGGATCCTCGCTGGCCGAAGCATCTGATAAAATCGGCGTGCCCCTGATCTTCGGCTGAATAACGAACGGAGCCACCACGACCGGTTCTTCAAGTCGAGGCCGTTTACTACCAGGGCCAGCTTCTGAAGTCGCTTCTCCTTCGGCATCGCGTTTTTGGCCTTGCTCCGAAATTAGCTGTCCCTGATCGGCCTGTTCTCCACCCTCCTTTTCCTTGACGGACACGGCAACCTCAACCGTGCCCTCAGAAACGGCTACGAATGGCTTGATCAAGCTAGGATTAGATTCGGCACATTCAGCCTTCTGTCGGGCGGCCAAGCGCTCGGCATTTCTTTTGCGCGCCATCTGCGTTAAGCTCTCCTTCGCCATATCCTCAGAAAAATCGCCGGGTAGATCCCCCAAGTTCGCAAAAATATCCCCAGAAATCTTTCGCCTGAGGTGGATGGTTGAGGGCCTCGGATCTGCGGCGTCTGGCCTCGCCGCCTCGACCTTTAGCAGATCCTCGGTCGGTCGGCAATCACTTCTCTGATGCTCGGCGTCTTCCTCCGAATCGAAGCTTGAGACCGTCTGCAAGATTTCAGGAAAGATAAGGGCGAGAGCATTGATCGTGATGGAATCGGAATGTTATCTGCGGTAGAAAGTGGTGTAAGTGGGTTCGTGCGAAGGAGAATATGGGCGGCCCTCCTGTTTTATGCGTTTAGGCGGCGAAATCGTCAATCGATCTCAATTTCCCTAAGAACTGCGTCATCAACCGAATTCAAAATTTTCTTCAACCTATTACCTGCAAAAGATAAAAAGCGATCTAAGAAAAAGAAGCCGAATAAGGAATAGGCCAACGAACATAAGACATTGCGTGTCAACCTGGTTCACCCTTACGCCTAGGAATAGGGTCCAGGCGATTCTCCCCTTCGGCGAACTCCCAATTACCTCGGACGTTGACCATCACGTCGTCAACTCGCTTACCAGAGCTGGCAAGCATAGTCACTAAATGATGGTCGGTATCTTTGGCCCTGAGAAATATCGCCCCAGCCGACCAGAGGATTTGGCTAAGGCGTAACAATGCCGAATGGCCGGAATCCCAAGGTTAATACGAAGGCGTTGATTCAACTCCACAACCCCCATGATGATTCGGAAGAAATTTACATTGGGTTGAGAAGGGATCAAACCCCAATAGCGGAGAACGGCCCTACGGAGTGGGTGTAAAGGGAAGCGAACTCCGCCCTCCGCAATGGACAAGAGAGGGAATACGACCGTGTTTTGATCTTCCCTCTCCATGTCGAGAGCGTTGTCCGTGACGAGGGACAGATGAACGTCGTCAGGGATAGAAAAATGCTTCCGGAAACGGAGATACGATCCTCGAGAGGAGGTCTTTCAAGTGTTTTGCCATTTTAAGCGGAACCAAGTATTCACGAGGCTAAAAATAACAAATAGAAAATAGGATTACGATGGAGGAGAAGAAGACTTACGAAACGGATGAGACAAAGGAAGGCGGGGAAGAGGTTGCGTAAAACGCGAGCCACAGAGGGATATGCCTTTGGCGATCCAAAAAGCTCGAGGCCAGCGAAAATGTGAATTTGAAAAGACTAAAGTTTCAAATCACAATAAATGCTGAGATATACGAATAGAGCGGGAAAGTGTAATGATGAGCAAAAAAGGTGTGCGCTTCCTGACGTATTGGGACATGCGAGGCCGCCCGATGACAAGCTTCTTCGAATTCTGAGCCGAACACGCCGATTCAACTGCCGGTTAAATAGGGGGTTCGGGGGGCAATTGTGGTAGCCGAACATTCAGTAAAGGTGGAGGAGTAATATCTCGGCCTCTAGGCGCCAAACGTAAAAATCTCGAAGGGGTGATCGGCCGAATACGATGACTAGGCCGAATAGGATAAAGCCCTGCGTAGAGTGTAAGGAAAGGTAATGATTGAAAAAGTAGACCCGGGTCCCGAGGATCAGAAGAGACGAGTATAAATACAATGGTAGTGGATCAGAAAAGGTATGCAAGAAACACTTCTAGAAACTTAGTAAGCAAGCTTTTAGGAGGAGAACTGACTTGTCCGTCGGAGTGCTAATTCCGGCACCCCCGACCGGAGTTTGTATTTTTGCAGGTGACTAGCAGAGGATCGTTGGCGTCTTCCAGGATCTGAAGAGTATTTCCAAACCACATTCACCACAGCATGCATTCTTTGATTTTATTTTATTTTTTAAAAATTAATTTAGTTTATTTTTTTTTTTCATGTTAAATCTGGATGGCCTAATAATATGAATTTACAAATTTGTATGTATATGCTAAGGCTATTCTAGTTATTTCTGTTTGCTGCATATTATAGTTCCCAAATATTATGAATTGTTACTTCTACGCAGAGACAAATCATGCTATTATGAAGTCTACTAGTTCTTACAATTTTTGTATAAATTTAATGTTGTGTTTGGAATGGATAATAAGGAGATGGAAGTGGTAAGGATTAGAGAGAGAGAGAGAGAGAGAGAGAGGTGATGGCAGTAATGTTACCAGTAGAGGAGTGGGAGAGGAGGGAAAGGAAGAAGAGCAATGTCTGTTTGTGATGTTGTGGGTCGTTTGGTTACAAGGAACAAAGGGTAATTTTGGTATTCAGTCACCATAATATGCTGATGTAAGAAATTTTCATCACCTATCTAACGACTAGTTAACGGAAGGGTGGTTTGTATATATTGTCGGGTAAAGTAAGGGAGGTTACTGTAATTATTCAAACCACATGGGAGATTCCTGTATTTGTCAGAAACCTCAGGGTCGGTAAATGTAATTTACCCAAAAAAAAATCCACTTTTCAAACAAACCAGAGTTGACTCTTGACTTGCTTTTTTTAGTTGCCTAACTTTAATATTAAAGATTTGACAATCCTACCTACTCTTACATTCTTTCTTCTTCTTCTTCTTCTTTTTTTTTTTTTTTTTTTAGCACTCCTACCTACTCTTAGGCTTGATTTGACATATTTAAAAAAAGTTAAAAAGTCACTATTCTATTTAAGTCATATCATCTTATTTAAGTCACATCACTTCTTTAACACATCACTTCAAACTCAACTCAAAGGCAACCCATATTTCATAAAAAAATAAAAAAATATACTTATTTAGATTATCCCAAACAATCTTTTACTTGATTTGCCTTTCTAGTCGCCCACTTAAATTTCTATGATTTGACATATATCTACTATTTCTTGACTAACTTTTTCTAATGGGAATGAGTTATTTTGATAAATTAATTAGAAGTTTTTTTTAAAAATACGTATAAATAAAATAGAGAGGTAATGTAACTTAAACTAAGTTAAAAGTCAAAGAATAACTTTTAATCCTCTATCCAAAAGAGGCCAACGGACCATGGTTTTGAAAACCGAATCGGACTGACTAGTTCAACCGATTGAACCATCAACCAGTCGGGGTTCCAGTTTGGATATACCCTCTAAACTGGTCGAAGTTAAAAAACCAACCTATTTAGAGAGAACCGAAAAAACTGACGGTTGTATAACCAAACCGGTCGACCCGGGAACGGTTCACTGGGTCGATGAAATCGAAAATTTAAAACTTTTTTTTTTTTTTCGATATTTTCTAATTTTTTTTAATTCTTTCTTTCTTATTATATATATATATATATAAGAAAATTTTAATTGGAAAACTCTCTTTTAAGGGTCTCTTTTTGTGAGGAATCCCATTAAAAGGTTGAAACTATTGTGATAGTCTCTCCCTATTTATAAGAAAAAAATTCTTCCAAAAAAAACTCATGCAATCTATGTAGGATTCAATCAAATTTATTGGAAGGAGACTTGAAATTTTGATATCCCTCCAAATTTTTTTTTTTTTTTCAATCAAATTATTTGAATTAAAATCATATGTAAGGAATATTGAATATTTGATTTGTTCTTCCAAAATTAAAATTAATAATATTTTAAAATATATTATTATAATTTTTAGTAAAGAATGTTAGGATAAATATTTAAGATAATTAAATATTTTTAATATTTTTAATTTATAATTTTATTGCTTATATTTTTATTTAAATATAATTTTAATATATTTATTACATCACAGTTCGATTCCGGTTCAACCCGACGGTTGAACCTGTGACTTGTCCACCCGATCCCTTTTTCCAATTCGTTCATCGGTCCGGTTTTTAAAATATTGCAATGGACAAAAGAAAAATATATAAACATAGAGGTTGCAATTCAAGTTAAACTTTCAAAGGTTTGTTTTAAGAAATAAGTTAAAAACTAATATATATATATATATATTTGGTTTTATTTGAAAAAATATGTAAAAAAAAATAGAAAAATGATGTGACCTAAAAGAGGTTAAAAGTCAAAAAATAATTTTTTGCCAAATTCTCAAAATAGGCCAAAATGTTTGACTTATACCTTATTACAAGACGAGTTACACCCTTTATATTTTTATAATTTTTTTGATTGAATTGTAATTTCCCCTTTTCTAGTTGCCTAACTTTAATTTATAGGATTTGACTCTAGCTACTCTAATAGAAAAATATTTGGTGGCCCGAATTTGTGTGGCTCGAATGGCTCGAATGTGTCAAAACGACGTCATTTTATACTCAAAACGACGTCATTTTGGGTGTTTCGAGCCATGAATTTTTGGGTCACGAATTTTCGTGCCACCTATCATTGTTGACTCTAATATGACTTGCTTTTCTGATTGCATAAAACCACTTCGGATAGGGATCCTCCCCATGGGATATTTTTTATCGGAGAGATTCTATTATACCTTCTAATGGTGAATGTAATGATTTTTTTAATTAAATAATTATAAATTTATATTTCTCATTGATAGCCATTAGATATGTAATGGGAATCCTTCTTTAATCCAAACAAGAAACTCTCATTGTGAGGCACCAAATAACAAGTCTCATAGGAATATACCAAAGATCTAACAAAAACAACTAAAGATTCTAAAAACAAAGAGAGAAATAGAGACAAGAACAAAAGTTAAATTCTCTAATTAGCTAAAAACAAGAAATAACTCTTAGTAGGACCTCTTAAAAGCCTCTAAGGTTCTATAAAAGACCACCGAAGCAAGAACTACAAGAGGTCATCAAGGCTGCCAAAACTTCACTAAGATCTATAGTAGACTACCAAGCGAAAATTTACAAAACATGAAAGATCATCAAACAAAGATAAAATTCCAAAAAATAAATAAATTGAGAAGCCAATGGCCTCTCTTCAAAAACAAACCCCAAGAAACTGTGAAATCCAATCAAAGGAGTGCCATACTGCATATTTTTCTTTTAGTCGAAGAGTCCTTAAGCCTTCGTTTAGGATGTGGGTTGACTTTTTGACTATTTTAACCTAGAGTAAATATCATTTTCCCCTGCAAACTATCACACGTTTTTCACGTTAACCCGCAGACTTCAATTCATTTCAATTTAGTACCTGAACTTTCCACAAATTGATCAATTAGACCCTTGTCATCACCTTTCGTCCACAATTGGACAGAATGTGCTATTGTGAGGGGCAAATTGATTTTTAATTTGGGGGGTATATTGATTTTTAAGGTATAGTTTGGGGAGTAAAATGAAATTTTAAATGCCACGTCAGCACATTCCGTCCAAATTTAGACGGAATGTGACGGTAGAGGTCTAGTTGATCAATTTGTGAAAAGTTCAGGTACTAAATTAAAATAAATAGAAGTATGGGGGTCAACGTGAAAAACGCGCGATAGTTTGGAGGGAAAAATGATATTTACTCTTTAACCTAAGCTAAAAAGTCTCTTTTGAGATGGGCTTTTTAGCTTTTTTGATTTTTGTGAGAGAAAAAATGAAATGATTATGGTTTGGATGTGGTATTTTGTCTTATTGGATTAAAAGGTCTATTTTATCTTTTTGTGGTAAAAATAACTCCAACCCAACCCAAACCTTTATGCCAAACGAGCCAATTCAAGACAAAGTTGATTTTGTTACAATTCAATTTAAAACTAACAAAGAAACACCTAACAAAAAGCTTTAGAAAGTTCAAAACAAGTCTAAGGCCTCGTTTGGGAACCCTCTTTTTTAGCCAAAAAGTCAAAAAGTTACTAAATTAGCTAAAAAGCCAACAAACCCATACCAAAAAGTCAAAGATTCTCTTTTCTCTCTACTTTTTGCACATCTTTTCATAAAAAATCAAAAAGTCATCCCAAACATACTAGTTTTTTTTAGTTCATATTTTAGCCAAATAGCCAAAAAGTTATTAAATTAGCCTGTTCCCAAACGAGGCCTAAGTAACCACAAGGTGGTTGGCCTAGTACATGACGATTAGGACTTACAGGTTTGCTCCCTCCCAAATCTTAGGTTCGAATCCCCTAGCCAGCAAACACATACCTCGAGGTCACGGACCACAGGGCGTAAACCCTATTTCGGAAGGCTTGTTCAGACTGTAGAGACTTAATCTGATGCACGTAAGCTAGCCTAGGATACCCTATATAAAAAAAAAAAAAAAAAAAAAAACAAGTCTAAGTTGACTAAGGCCTATTTTGAAAAGTCACACTTCAGTCAAAAAGTCCTTATAAAAAAGTCAACACTTTTCTTCAGTTTTTTTCCAAGTCTTTTCGTAAAAAGTTAAAAAATTATTAAAACAAGCCAAATTTCAAAACAATCCAAGATAAAAAATTTTTCCAGAAATCCATAAAAATGTACCACGTCAAAACCAAATCAACTTGAAAGTAGACAATGAGCCCAAATCCAACATAGCCCTCGTAAAAGAAAACCACTGAACTATAAACTTTCTTTGCTGAATAGTTAGAATTTTTGTTGATATATTCCATAACATATCGTCATATTTGGCCCTTAATGTTATTCAAACTTCCATTACTAAGATGATGAGTACTTGGTTTGTCAAACTTTTGGGTTAAAAAATACTTTAATAAGAATATCCTTATGATATAGAGCACACCATTACAAGAGGACTATTAATACAAAAGCCATATATAAGATGTAGTATTGAAAGGCTATAGTAATTACATTCATAAACAATTAATTCTACACTCGTTGATAAGAATAATGAAATTAATCCTATTACATAGTCAAAAAAATATTGCTAATTCATTATTTCATTCAGATTCAGAAATTATTTCTAACTCACTATTAGAAGTTCTTCCACCTATTGTTCCCCTCGTTGACATTGGATTTGTGGAAGCAAATGGACTGTGGGGAACTGTTAGAGTGTCTCCATCTCCTTCCAACATCTGCACCACAACTTTCATCGATGTTCAGTCCACTGGATACCATTGTATGCACCAAAGTCCCACAATTGTTAGTTTCCTTATAATTTTCGTATCCCTGTCTTCCTCAATTTGTATTCCTAGATCTTCTCCATGATCCAAACGTTTATATATCCATTCCGGAAAGTAACACTCACTATTCTTTTGTGTTACCGTATTTTGCCTCCCTCCAGCCATATCTAGCAACAACATCCCAAAACTATAAACATCTGATTTGTATGACACGTTTCCAAAGTTCCTGGAGAACACTTAGGGTGCAATGTAACCCACAGTCCCTCTAGAATTAGTTATGGAAACAACACTTTGTTCCTTTGAACACAATTTTGCTAGACCAAAATTAGAGATCTTCGGAGTAAACTTATTATCTAACAAGACATTAAGAGGCTTAATATCGAAGTGTAGGATTCGTTGATCACACCCTAGGTGAAGATATTCAATTCCTTTAGCTATGCCAAGAGCAATGTCATGCAACTTTTCCCAACCAAGTGAATTCTTCTCTTTATCAGTGGATATAAACTTTTCAAGTGAATTGTTTGGTAAGAACTCATAAAGAAGAGCTCTTCTGAATCTGTCAGCACAATATCCCACCAACCGAACCGCATTGATATGGTGGATTCTACCCATTGTTTGCACTTCATTGATGAACTCATCCCCATTTCCTTTCACATTGTTGAGGATCTTGACAGCGACATGAACATCATTGGAAAGCTTGCCTTTGTACACTATTCCGTAACCTCCTTGGCCTACTTTGTCCTGAAATTGATTTGTTATTTTCTTGATATCTGCATAGGAATATCTTGCAGGCTTGAGAGCTTTGTAATCCTCTAAAAAAATTTCAATTTTTACTTGATCCTCTTTTTTTATTTGGTTTGATCTATAGACAAGATATATTGTAATGACAACTATAACAAAAAGAGTCAAACCTAGGACTCCACCTGCAATCATAATAGACTATGTTAGTAAATTTCTACCTCCCCATTGACAATTCCAATTAAAAAGAGGAAGGATCAATTCACCTGCAATCTCTAGTTTTCTCAATACACCTGTAAAAGTTTAAAAACTTCGTAAACTATCACCTTTAAAATACAAATACACACAAATATATATGTAAAATTAACAATTTTACCATATAGATTCATAATAAATGTTTTTCAGTGCTAAGGAAAAGAAACTGACATGATATAATCAGATATCCAAATAGGGTTAAACCTCCTCAAAAAACAAACAAACAAACAAACAAATAAATAAATAAATAAATAAATAAATAAATAAATAAAAACCATTAAATCGGTAAATAACAAAGGCCTAATCAGGTTCTCAACACATCCTCCATTAGGTTTACCACCTCTAACAAAAAGCGCACAAACTAATCTATATAGCAAGACTTATCATCGTCGTACAATCAACAAGACTAAGTAATCTAATAGATCAAAACAAAATAAAACAAGGGCATTGAAGCTAAAATGATCTTGTAGCCCAAAGACATCGGATTGAATTTTTTTATTTGGATATACTATTGAGTTGTAAATAGGTAAACAAAATCTAAGCCATTAATTTGGAAAAATACCGATGTTGCACACATCTGAAACTTAGATTGGATGTCCAGTTCAATTGTCTGAATTGGAGAGAATAAGTTTGGCCCAAATTTCAATTCAAAATTGTGGTAGAAGATGACATCATTGTGAAGTGAACGCAATAATTACACATGAAACAAGATGGTAAACAAAATATAATAATCGTAACTTGAAGTAAAAGGGTAGAAACTGGCTAGAGTAGAAGCGTACCCATAGATGGTTGTTTGGGCTTGTCTAAGCATTCAGTTGTTCCATTTAATAATAATTTAATGTTATTGTTGTTGCTACTGTTGTTGTTATTCTTGAATCTACAATATTGGCCTTGTGATGACCAACCTTGTTATACATCTCTTTCCTTTGTTTTCTTTGGGAATTGTTGAGTCCAGACGTCTTCTCTCTAATTGCCATCCTCGTTCATTTTGAATTTACTTTTCTTTTGTTCTGGAGGGTGCGTGGCCGGGTCCGGAGTGCCCAGAAGTGAGCGGGAAATTCTGGGCTGCTGGAGCAGGGCTGCACGTATGGGGCCCTAGGCCGCACGTGCGGAGTGGGGCCACTCGAGCGATGGAGGTGGCCGCACGAGTGGTGAGGGTGGAGTCTCTTAGGCTTGCATTCTGAAATCAACGCACGAGCGGGGGAAGTGGGCCGCACGAGCAGTGGAGGTGGCCGCATGAGCGGTGAGGGCCTGCGTCTTGAGGGGCGCGCCGACGCGGCCAAGGGATCATCAAATGCTATTTTTTATATCTTTTGGGTTTGAATGTCTCACTCATTTTACACATTTCTCTCTCACTCTAAACCCTATTTTTCTCCCCCTTCTCTCTAGAAAACTTCCTCACACACTAAGACTCTTTGATTTTGCAAATTTTGGGGTCAAGATCATCATCATCTTCCTCTAATCTTGAAGATCTAAAGTTAGGGCTTCACCTGGTGTGGTGGAAATCTAAGGTTTCTCTCATCTTTGAAGTTAGGGTTTCATCTCCTCTTCTTTCACCAAGCTTGAGGTAGGGTTTCCTTTGAGTTATATGTATGTTTATGCTAGTTTTGGTTGATTTTTGTGAACTCCTCCATGTATTTCGAAAATGGGGATTAGGGCTCAAGAGATTGTTGATTTTGTTTGAAGAAAAACTCATCTTACTTTCCTTTAAAAGATTTTGTGAAATGTTGAACCACATGGGTTGAGATTGAAGTGTATGATGAGATTTTATAAAAGAGATGAACAATGTTAGGGTTTTGTAAGAACCTAGAAAATTGGGGCTTTTTGAAAACATCGGAAATCCATGGAATAAACTTCTTTTCTTGTGTAAAAATGGGTGAGTGAGTGTAGAGTTCACATTTTGGTAAGAAAAGTGGTAATATCCTTGATATAAACAATGGGGAATTTACTTTTAAGTTGTTGTTAGATGCATGAAAAATATTTAATTGTGAGATGATAATTGTTGAGCACCATGGATTTTGAGAATTGAAATATTGGAAGTGGGTATTTGAAAATTTCATATAGTCTTGGAATGACTAAAATGTTAAGAAATGTGCATGATGAGAAGCTATTGCTATGTGTTAATTAGCATTGGTGGAGCATGTGGTTATTTTGTGTGATGGCATTGGAGGAAGGTAAATGAATAATTGTTATGAGATATCAATTGTGGCATCATATCCTCATTTTAATTTTGTCATTTTTATACATCTTGACATCAGTTTGGAAGACATTTACATTGAGAAAGGTTATATTATAATGAGAACTACGGTCGTGTTAAAGGGGTAAATATGTTGGTAAGTTCGGTTAGGCGGTGTAGATGAGATTGATAAGTTGGCCTGAGTGTCCGGGGTGAAAGACTGAAAACACGCACGGAAGAGGTACCACTTCCCTTCCGGTTAGCAATCGGTAAAGTGGGGTATTGGTAGAACTTGTAGAGCCTACTTGCAGACACCAACCTAGGGATTACCAGTGTCATATTTACCACCCCTTATGATTTAAAATTGGAAGTCAGGAAATTGATGAGATTGTAAAATGTTGATTGGAAATTTGGTAATTTTCAAGAAAAGCATGACATGAGATTATCTTGAAGTGGCATGGCATAACATTTGCATTTACATTAAATGTTAGGAATCTTGCATAAACATATATACTTTGTTAAGGTTTCTCTACTGGGCTTTATGCTCATCCCTATGTGTCAGGACCCGAACCCGGCCCTATGGGTTAAGGTCATAACCGGCCAGTAATCACGAGATTACCTACGGCCTCAAACCAAATAAGACAAAACTCATCAGAGTAAAGGGGCCAAACGGAAGCAAATTTAAAACTTTGTCCATAGAGCTGTGCTTATATGCACTTCATAACATTCCATACATAAATATGTTAACAACTCACATTCTGAAAATATAGTAACGTAAAGTTCTGTACAGACAGGATCATTCAAGTCTAGGTCAGCCAATCAAAACTATATACTGACGTAAACCGAAGTCCCCGCCAATATGAGAAAACAACATAAAATAACAAAAGGCGAAGACGTGTCTCGTGCGTGAGACGCAAGGGCTGACTCTTCAAAACCTTAGTTGTTCCATACAGACTTCACTGAGGTTGGGTCTGGACCTCTCTTGGCTCACCTATAAACACATGAATGAGCGTGAGCGAAAGTCCAGTGAATAATATCAAATAAAGAAGATATATTGGAACAATATACATCAGACGGCCTTAGGCCCAATTTATATTTCTATCTAATACATACGTATATCAATTGACTGCAATCCCAAACACATCGAACGGCCTCGGGCCCAATCTATTCTTGTCAAACTGGCCCTTGGCCTATTTGTCTTTCATTTATGTCAAACTGGCCTTTGGCCCATTCATTCTTTCATTCATACCAAACTGGCCTTTGGCCTAATTCATTCTATCATTCGGATCATACTGGCCTCTGGCCCATTCATTCTATCATTCAGATCATACTGGCCTCTGGCCCATTCATTCTATCATGTCAAACTGGCCTTCGGCTCATTCATTCATTCATGTCAAACTGGCCTGTGGCCCATTCATTTGGCATAGCAAACATTGTCCACCAATCGAATTAACGAACTTATAAAACTTACATAGAAGTAAGCAATTGGACAACAACATATTTCAGATATCTTTGTTAAGATATTACTCACAGTGATCGGCTGGTTGATTTGTCCTGAAGCTTGACCCTACACATCACATAACACATATGGGTCACAACCGATTCAATCCGTTATTTAATTCACATATTCCTCTTTAGGCTTCATTCTTACCTTCTTATCTCATTTACAATGTTTAATGCATGCCTAAGAGTACTTAGAAGTGAAAGGAAACAGAAAACGAAATACAGAATGCATTTTCAAAATTTCAGAAACAGGGGTCCCCTGCTCGAGCGTGGACTTCCCCGCTCGAGCGGACCTCTAAGGCCTGCAAAAGTACTGGTTATGTCATTTTTACGCTCGATCGTGAATTCTAGCGCTCGAGCGGAAGGCCTCATTACATGGCTCCCTGCTCAAGTGTGAACTTCCCCGTTGGAGCGGACACCATGTCTGCAAAAAAAATACTGGGAGCTTGAATTTTATGCTCGAGCGGCGGTTCTCCCACTCGAGCGGACATCAAATTTTTTGGATTTTCCAGAACTTGTTCTTGAGCTCAACTTGATATTCAAAGGCCCTAAACACATGATTTCGGCTCAAACTTCACATATACATGTACTAACATGGTACAAACACCAAATTACAACATTATGAAGCTCAATTCCATGAATTACTTACATGGATGTTCCAAATTGTGCCAAACTCATCACCAACATGGTAAATTCAAACATTCAAGACTCACACCTTCATGATTTGTACTTGCATGTGGGATATACACAACATTCTCAATTTAGTTAGTGAAGAGATGACCAAATATATGGACTTTAACAAAAATTCAACATGGATTACACACTCTATGCTCAAACATGGAAATTCATAGCAATTTCTTACATACATGCATCTATTGACTTCAAATTCATCCAATACAACATAATTCTTGTTCCAAATCACCATTCAAATTTGAATTCACAAAATTACAATACTAAACTCATGAATTCACAACCAATTACTCACCTAGAAGCTCAATCTTCCAAGCTTATGCTTAATTCTTGAGTGTAGCTTCAAGATTCTCAAGTTTCTTGACCAAACCTTCAATCTCCTACACACACTCTCTCTCTAATTTGGTTCTCTCCTTTTTTTCTTAGAGTTGAAACCAGCCAAATGATATAAAAGAGAGGGATCAAATATAATAAGGTCCTTTACATATGCTCCCATAGGCACAATTAACTTGAATTAAATAATTGAGCACTAAAGCACCAATTTAATCTCTTTAATTTGATCTGAATCAATTTTCAATTAAATTTCACCGTAGGCTCTAAAAATTATGCCAATCACAATGGCCCAATCAATTTTAGGTTCTATGGCCGATAAGGCCTTCAATTTAAATTCCAAAGCAGATAATCAAACAGATATTCCTACGGTGAACATATAGAAATTCAAAACCACATATTTTCACATAATGGCACACAAAATCATATCAAACACATAATCACATTCATAATAAGAACCAATTAGCATAATAAGGAACAGAGTTATCACAGTCTTCCACCCTTTAGGAAGTTTGGTCCTCCAAACTTAATTTACCTTCGTCGAGAAACAAATGTGGATAGCGTAGCCGCATTTCATCCTCTTTTTCTCACGTGACATCCGTCCCATAGTGTTCTTTCCATTTCACTTTCACCATTGGGATGGACTTACTTCTCAATTGTTTCACTTGCTAGTCAATGATTCGTTCTGGTCATTCGGCGTATTCCATATTTTCATCAATAGCTACCTGGTGATAATCAATCACATGAAACGGGTCTCGGAGATAACCCCTCAACATCGGCACATGAAACACATTATGAATTTGCTCGAATCCGGGTATCAAGGCAATTCTATAAGCAACTGGGCCAAGCCTTTCCAGAATCTGAAACAGCCTAATGTAACGGGGCGATAGCTTGCCCTTCTTTCCAAACCTGACTTGGCCTTTCATCGGAGACACACGAATGAACACATGGTCACCAACCTCATACTCGAGGGGTCTCCTTCGGACATTTGCATAATTCTTTTGTCGGTCCTCAGCTGTTTTGAACCTTTGCTGAATAGTTTTGATCTTTTCAGAAGTGTCTTACACAATTTTAGGCCCAAGTAAAGTTTTATCCCCGACTTCTGCCATACAAAGGCTCGTATGGTGCCATACTGATGCTGGAGTGGAAGCTGTTATTATATGCAAATTCTGCAAGTGGCAAATAGTCTTCCCAACTCCCCTGAAAATCTAAAGCACACATTCGAAGCATATCTTCCAAAGTCTGTATTGTTTGTTCTGATTGTCCATCTATCTGTAGGTGGAACACAATACTGAACCTTAATTCCGTCCCCATAGCTTCCCATAAACTCTTCCACAATCTAGATACAAATTTCGGATCTCTATCCGACACAATAGATACCAGAACTCCGTGTAAACGGACAATCTCATCAACATATGTGGTAGCCAATCTATAAGCATTAAATGTAGTTCTAACTGGTAGAAAATGTGCAGATTTGGTCAGTCTATCAACTACAACCCAAATAGAATCCATACCTCGAGGAGTCCGAGGTAGGCCAACAACAAAGTCCATAGTCACATGCTCTCACTTCCATTCAAAAATGGGAGAGGTCAAAGTAGACCACTGCTTTTACGATGTTACTTTGACTTCGACATTGAAGACACTTGGACACATATTCTGCAATTTCTTTCTTCATTTTAGGCCACCAATAGCTTTGTCTCAAATCCCGATACATTTTATTGTTACCCGGATGCATAGCAAACACTGATTTGTGGGCTTCATCTAAAACCTTTTTCTTTAGTTCCGGAATATCTGGGATACACATTCGGTTCCGGAATCTCAACACTTCATTTTCAATGCTAAATTCTGCTTTCGGACTTGTCTCAAATTCATCAATCACTTTCTTGAGAAATTCATCCTCTTTTTGTTTTTGTTTGATTTCATCAATGATTGTCGGCTCAGCTATAATAGCGGCTATCAATCCGCCCTGTTCACACATTACTACTTCAATTTCAGACTTCTCAAAATCTTGCAAGATCTCTCTCTATTTAGTAAGCAAACAAGCCATACTCCCCGTTGATTTTCTGCTCAAGGCATCAACAACTGTATTAGCTTTCCCGGGGTGATACTGAATCTCAAGATCATAATCTTTTACCAGTTCCAGCCATCTCCTCTGACGCATATTCAACTCCTTCTGTGTAAAGAAGTATTTCAGACTTTTGTGATCCGTGTAGACTTCACACTTTGCTCCATATAGATAATGTCGCCAGATTTTCAAAGCGAAAACAACTGCGGCCAATTCTAGATCATGTGTTGGGTAGTTTTTCTCGTGTGGTCTTAACTGTCAGGAGGCGTAAGCAATAACCTTTCCGTTCTGCATTAATACACAACCCAAACCTCTATAAAACGCATCACTGAAAATTACAAAGTTTTCCATACCTGTGGGCAATGTCAATACTAGTTTAGTGGTCAATCTCGTTTTTAGTTCATGAAAGGCAGATTCTCTTTTGTCATTCCATTGAAATGGTTGCCCCTTGCGTGTCAGTTGGGTAAGAGGTACAACTATTTTTGAGAAATCTTTTACAAATCTCCTGTAATACCCAGCTAAGCCCATAAAATTGCAAACTTCCGTTACATTTGTCGGTGTAGGCCAATTCACAATTGCCTCTATTTTCTGCGGGTCCACTGAAATCCCTTCCTTGTTGATAACATGCCCTAAGAAAACAATTTCATCCAACAAAAACTCACATTTCTTTAGTTTAGCAAATAATTTCCTTTCCCGAAGTATTTGTAGGATAGTTCTCAAATGATGTTCATGTTCAAGCCTATCTTTAGAATATATCAAAATGTCATCAATAAAAACCACAACAAATTCGTCAAGGTAGGTTTTAAAAATTCAGTTCATTAAGTCCATAAATGCTGCCGGAGCATTAGTCACTCCAAATGGCATAACAAGAAACTCAAAATGTCCATACCTTGTTCTGAATGCGGTTTTCTCAACATCTTCTGCCTTTACTTCAACTGATGATACCCAGATCCCAAATCAATCTTGGAAAACACTTGTGATCCCTGCAACTGGTCAAACAGGTCATCAATACGGGGTAAGGGATATTTATTCTTTATTGTTACCTTGTTCAATTCCCGATAATCGATACACAAGCGTAAGGTTCCATCTTTCTTTTTCACAAACAACACCGGTGCACCCCACAGTGAAGTACTAGGTCGGATAAACCCCTTGTCAAGCAGGTCTTGCAACTGTTCTTTCAATTCTTTCATTTCGGCAGTAGCCATTCTGTAGGGAGTTTTGGAAATAGGCTGGGTGCCTGGCATAATCTCAATTGTAAACTCTATCTCCCTATCTATCAATTCCCCTGGTAATTTATTTGGAAACACATCTGGAAATTCTCTAACAATAGAGATACTGTTCAATTCAACATTCACAGATTGTTCAGACAACACATAACACAAATAACCCTGACACCCCTTCCTAATTAATTTGTATGCCTTCATTGCAGATATTAAATAAGGTGGAGGTACTACCCCGTTACCCACAAATACAATCTCTTCATGTTCTTGTGGTTTAAACACAACCCGTTTTGTCACACAATCAATGGTGGCACAATATTTAGTTAACCAATCCATGCCCAGAATTATATCAAAGTGCCTAAAGTTCAAGGGCAACAAATCCACATATAGAATGGCATTCCCAATAGGCATGTCACAAAAATGATGTACAGATTCACACAATACAGCTTCCCCAGATGGAGCAGACACACATAGCAGATATGGCAATAATTCTAGAGGTCTACTCAGTCTAGATGCAAATGCACATGTCACAAAAGAGTGTGTTGATCCGGAGTCAATTAACACAAAAGCATCCTGATTACATATAGAAATAGTACCTGAGACAACTGCGTTGGCATTCCATGTATCACCTGGAACAAGCGCAAAAACTCTCCCTTGTCTCACGGTATCCCCGGTGGTAGCAAATCTCATAGTATTTCCCGGCTTCGGGATTGATGCAGTCGAGCTAGCAACTAGCTTCCCACTATTTTGATTACAATCTCGGGTCATGTGCCATTGTTTACCACATTTGAAACAGGCTCCTGACACACAACAACAAACCCCATGGTGCCTTTTGCTACAAATATTGCACATAGGAGATGTGTCTCGGGAAGAATTCGAAGTACTTGAGGAGCCCGTGTTTTGCTTTTTCGAAAATTTCTTCTTTGAGAAGAAGCCCTGCCTTTTGTTGCCTTTCCAGTCAGTTGTGGACTTAGTCTGTCTAGCTATGTTAGCTTCTGATATTATGGCCCTGTCTAGCACCCCAATGTAGGTTTCCAGCTTCAGGACATTCACCCTTTCTAAAATGTCACTTCGAAGCCCACCTTCAAAATGTCTCGCCTTCTTATAATCAGTATCAATCACATGTGGTGCAAACATGGCCAATTCCGTGAATTTGGCCTCATACTCAGCTACAGTCATACTGTCTTGCTTTAGTTCCATGAACTCTGACACTTTCCTATCCCGGACACATTGCGGGAAGTACTTGTCATAGAAAATTTCCAGAAATTTCGCCCAGTCAACATCTTTATGATTCTCTCGCATCAACATCCACCATTTTCTTGCTTCATTTTCTAGCATAAAGGTGGCTAGAAGCACTTTTTGTGTCTCCGAACACGGGAACACTTCAAACAATTTTTCGATGCCGAGAACCCATGCTTCGGCTTTCAACAGATCTAATCCACCATGGAACTGTTGTGGTTTCATCTTCTTAAACTCTTTGGTGAGAGCTATTATCCGATCATCATTCTGATTATCTGGCACGAGTGGTGCCAGAGGTGGAGGTGGAGGATGTGGTCGCTGCCACTGTTGTTGCCACTGTTGTTGTTGCCTCAATGTTTCTGCCATCTCCTGAATCAACCTTTCCATTCTATCCATTCTGGTAGTAGAAGATTCCTCTATCTCATCACCTCTTGTTCTCACCATCTGATTGAACTTGCATTATACTTTATACAAAGGATTCACAAGTATGCATATACTAGAGAGCATACATACTCAAATAATTTACAATGCAAGCAATTCACAAACTTATAACACATAATTGTTCACATTAAAACATTTGGGCGCATTCTTCATGCTTTCAAATTCATACTTATCACATGAATGCATCCTAGATCTTTTCTAGACGCTTATTGCTCTTTTGGACAAGTGTGTGAGTTATTAACTCATGCTCTGATACCACTCTGTCACGACCCGAACCCGCTCCTATGGGTTAAGGTCATAACCAACCAGTAATCACGAGATTACCTACAGCCTCAAACCAAATAAGACAAAACTCATTAGAGTAAAGGGACCAAACGGAAGCAAATTTAAAACTTTGTCCATAGAGTTGTGCTTATATGCACATCATAACATTCCATACATAAATATGTTAACAACTCACATTCTGAAAATATAGTAACGTAAAGTTCTGTACAGACAGGATCATTCAAGTCTAGGTCAGCCAATCAAAACTATATATAGACGTAAACCAAAGTCCTCGCCAATATGAGAAAACAACATAAAATAACAAAAGGCGAAGACGTGTCTCGTGCGTGAGACGCAAGGGCTGACTCTTCAAAACCTTAGTTGTTCCATACAGACTTCACTGAGGCTGGGTCTGGACCTCTCTTGGCTCACCTACAAACACATGAATGAGCATGAGCGAAAGCCTAGTGAATAATATCAAATAAAGAAGATAGATTGGAACAATATACATCAGACGGCCTTAGGCCCAATTCATATTTCTATCTAATACATACATATATCAATTGACTGCAATCCCAAACACATCGGACGGCCTCGGGCCCAATCTATTCGTGTCAAACTGGCCCTTGGCCCATTTGTCTTTCATTTATGTCAAACTGGCCTTTGGCCCATTCATTCTTCCATTTATACCAAACTAGCCTTTGGCCCAATTCATTCCATCATTCGGATCATACTGGCCTCTGGCCCATTCATTCTATCATGTCAAACTGGCCTTTGGCCCATTCATTCATTCATGTCAAACTGGCCTTTGGCCCATTCATTCATTCATGTCAAACTAGCCTTTGGCCCGTTCATTTGGCATAGCAAACATTGTCCATCGATCGAATTAATGAACTTATAAAACTTACATAGAAGTAAGCAATTGGACAAAAACATATTTCAGATATCTTTGTTAAGATATTACTCACAGTGATCGGCTGGTTGATTTGCCCTGGAGCTTGACCCTACACATCACATAACACATATGGGTCACAACCGATTCAATCCGTTCTTTAATTCACATATTTCTCTTTAGGCTTCATTCTTATCTTCTTATCTCATTTACAATGTTTAATGCATACCTAAGAGTACTTCGAAGTGAAAGAGAACAGAAAACGAAATACATAATGCATTTTCAAAATTTCAGAAACAGGGGTCCCCTGCTCGAGCGGACCCTTGAGGCCTGCAAAAGTACTGGTTATGTCATTTTTACGCTCGATCGTGAATTCTGGTGCTCGAGCGAAAGGCCTCACTACCTGGCTCCCCACTTGAGCGTGAACTTCCCCGTTGGAGCGGACACCATGTCTGCAAAAAAAATACTGGGAGCTCGAATTTTACGCTCGAGCGGCAGTTCTCCTGCTCGAGCGGACATCAAATTTTTTGGATTTTCTAGAACTTGTTCTTGAGCTTCAACTTGATATTCAAAGGCCTTAAACACATGATTTTGGCTCAAACTTCACATATACATGTACTAACATGGTACAAACACCAAATTACAACATTATGAAGCTCAATTCCATGAATTACTTACATGCATGTTCCAAATTGCGCCAAACTCATCACCAACATGGTAAATTCAAACATTCAAGACTCACACCTTCATGATTTGTAATTGCATGTGGGATATACACAACATTCTCAATTTCGTTTGTGAGGAGATGACCAAATATATGGACTTTAACCAAAATTCAACATGGATTACACACTCTATGCTCAAACATGGAAATTCATAGCAATTTCTTACATGCATGCATCTATTAACTTCAAATTCATCCAATACAACATAATTCTTGTTCCTAATCACCATTCAACTTTGAATTCACAAAATTACAATACTAAACTCATGAATTCACAACCAATTACTCACCTAGAAGCTCAATCTTCCAAGCTTATGCTTAATTCTTGAGTGTAGCTTCAAGATTCTCAAGTTTCTTGACCAAACCTTCAATCTCCTACACACTCTCTCTCTCTCTAATTCGGTTCTCTCCTTTTTTTCTTAGAGTTGAAACCAGCCAAATGATATAAAAGAGAGGGATCAAATATAATAAGGTCCTTTACATATGCTCACATAGGCACAATTAACTTGAATTAAATAATTGAGCACTAAAGCACCAATTTAATCTATTTAATTTGATCTGAATCAATTTTTAATTAAATTTCACCGTAGGCTCTAAAAATTATGCCAATCACAATGGCGCAATCAATTTCTAGTTCTGTGGCCAATAAGGCCTTCAATTTAAATTCCAAAGCAGATAATCAAACAGATATTCCTACGGTGAACAGATAGAAATTCAAAACCACATATTTTCACATAATGGCACACAAAATCATATCAAACAAATAATCAAATTCATAATAAGGACCAATTAGCATAATAAGGAACAGAGTTATCACATTATGAGTTTTGGTGCAGGTAAAGATGCAGTGATCTCACCGAATTGAAGGCATGTGAATTTTGTGAAGAGTAATAGTCTGTTTTGTTGTGATTTAAATTGCTAGCCAAGGGCTATTTTTGTATGGGTCTGAGAGGCTATTTTTGTGTAACCGGGCTTAAGCCTTGGATGTTGTAGCTGCGAGAGCATTTTATTTATTTTTGTAACTTAATGCTCTACATGCTATAGATTCATGTATTTCTTACCAATGAATGTATAATTGCATGTGGAACCTCTTGTACAAACCTTGGAGATTTATGAAGTAAATGTTGGATAATGGTTGTATCTATTTAATGAATAGGGTTTGATGTATTAAACATGTTGGGATTATTTTGGGGCGTGACAGGCCTTGTGCTTCATAGTTCCCACATTCCGGTTTGCTCCAATTCAATTGAAGATCATCAAATGTGATGGAGGCATAAAAAAAAAATTCATATGGAAGTGACATGTTATACATCTTTGTGCAAGATAAATCCGGGAATGACCCAGAATCAGTGGCATAAACTTGGTGACTCTGGTCACTAAGGCAAGCAATCTGATACCCATTCATCCAAAATTGATCCAGTGTCTGGGAACAATTGATGAAGCTAAGGTCGCGATAGTTGGAAGGGAGAGGCAGATAAGTCGAGGTTTTGAAGCTGTCGTGGGAAGCATCCATGGGCGTCTGATATATGTATGGTCTGAGTTTCGTAGTTGATTTCCTTGACAAATACATTCACAAAATTTGGGAGCTAGAGTATAGGGTATAAGCTGGGAGGAGTGCAAGAAAGATCAAAGCTAGGATGATACCCACCACAGTAGTCGGGCTGTTTCCCTTTTAGGCGGAAAGGGAATCGAATTTCAGGGCCGTGATGTTTTCTGCAACTTGTTGGCATGATGCACTCATCATGTTGTTCCTATGCTCCTCCGAGTCCTACTACTGTTGCTGCTGCTGCCATTGGTACTAATAATAGGACTATGACCAACAGAATTCCTCAGAAAATTGCCATCTTAATTAATTAATGGCTAATATTTGATACTCTGAAACTAAATCCTAACTACTCTACTCTCCCAAGTGTGCGTTGTTTGTTTTGTGATGGAAGAATTTGTTAATGACGGTGGAGTTGGGTTAGAGAGACAATTTTTGTACCGAGGTTCACCAAAAAAAAAATGAAATAATAATAATAATAGTAGTAATAATATTATAATAGTAATATTATATTGGCCCCGTTTGGTAGAGCTGTGAAAAAATGATTATAGATTATGTGCCTGTTTGGTACAGCTTAAAAGCTGCTTATTTCAGCTTTCAGCTTAATTTAAGTTATTTTAATGTGTTTGGTTTAGCTTATAGTTTATAGCTTATAGCTTTTTGGAAGTCATAAATCAGCTTATTCTTTGAGTGGGGCAGGAGATACTTAATTTATAAGTCAGAAATCAGTTTATATTCATAATTATAAGCTATAAGCTGTTTAGGCATAAGCTATAAGCACTTTCCCACAGATCTACCAAACAGGGCCATTGGACAGTTCTTATATTTTATCACTTCTATCATTTTGGTCCTTATATTTTCAATTGGTTTAATTTTATCCTTTAATTTTAGAATTTGTTTTAATTTAGTCCAATTAATAACATCATCAGTGTTTCTTAAGAAAAATTATCACTAAATTGGTTGAGATTAACTAACTGAATTGAGTAAGTATATATAATTTGGCCTTTAAAAATATGACACGTGACACTTATATGCATATTTTAAATTAAAAAAAAATGTTAAGAGTTGTAATCAATTAAACTAAATTGAGATAAAATCACAAATTCAAAATCAAAATTAAGCCAATTAAAAGTTCATGGGCTAAAATGACATAAGGGCATAAAGTACCGGGACTACCGTCATAATTTACCCTATTATATATCTAGAAAAATTATCTAAAAAAATATATTTAAACACAACAAAAATAATGGAGAAATGACAACAAATTAAGGTTTCAGGGACAAAATCACTTTTTATGGACCAAATGTTTTTGTTGTCAAAAGTGTATTATTTTAATTTTAGCAAAAATATTGGATATTTAGCAAAGAATTATCATTTTAGGACTAAAATTTTTGTCTCAAAAACAAATCTTTTAGGGACCAAATTATTTTGTCCCTAAAAATGCATTTATTAGTGACATTTTGAAAATTGTTGCTAAAAGTTTTTTTTTTTTTTTTTTTTTTTTTTTTTTTAAACTTTTCAAGATAACCATTTAACGATATCCTCTCAAAAACCAAAATTGGTCTTCAAATATTTTTTTGTAACAAAGTGTTCACTTTAAAAAAACAAAAAGTTTAGTACCTAAAACTCTTATTTGCTATTAGATCTCATTAGATGGACTTATGGGGTACGTGGTCTTCCTACCTCTTACATCAAAAGTCATGGGTTCCATTTTTTATTTTTATTTTTTGCTTATAGTTTTTTCTTCTTTTTTTCTTTTAAAAAATTTGAGTCAACTTCTTTTTAGGTTCATCTAGTGTAAAAAGACTTAAACAGTAAAAAAATCGCTAAAGACAAAAAAAATAAAATAAATAAATGTTACTTTTTTTTACATATTTTCTACCTTTTTTCAAAAAAAAAAAAAATCTTTTTCTAGCCTCTCTGGTCAACTAAAACTTAAAAGTGTAAAACATTTTTGAAAAAAATTATATAAAAAAAATTCATTAAAAAAAGGGTAAGGCAAATTGAGCGTAATTACACCAACATCCCTTGAACTAAGAGCATTTCCAACTATTGTTGCTAATGCCATGCTATTGCTATAATTTGGCAATGAATAATACTATTTTGCCAAATTATAGTAATGGTGCTCCAATGGTTATTTGTTATTTTGGCAAATCTCAACCAACTTTCCCTCTAAGTTTGTAGATGTTGTTTGGATATATGTTTTTTATTTTATTTTATTTTTGTTTATTTTTTGTCTTTTGTGACCTTTTTTTAACTGTTTGTAAAAAAATATATATATATATACTTATATTATTCCCAACTAAACAAATATAAAAAATGAAAAAAAAAATTGAAAAAATTGGGGAAATTTTTTTTTAATCTTTTTATTGCCTTCATTGGAAAAAATATATTTATTTTTTCATTATGCTTTATTGAAAAAATTAAATTATACTAAACTATTTTGCTGCATTATACATTGCAAAAATAATATTCCATTCTTTTGTAGAAAATACTCAAAAATAAAAACAAATATGAAATTTCATTGCAAAATAAAAATATGACATTGCAAATAAAGACTAACAATTACATTAAAAAATAAATGACATTGCAAAATTTAAAAATACATTATCCCGTAATTATTCGCCAGGAGGCAAGGGAAATAGTAATTTCGGCTACTGACATTTGAGGACCACTTGGCGAAAATCTCATTTTTTCGCATTGTGTAATACGCTTTCATCTGAAGGTCCAAATGAGAAATGTCCGTAGTCATTATCATATGTTCTTCCTTTTTCATCTCATGTTCTTGTCTTCTGATCTCAAAGTCATGTTTTTTCATCTCATGCAGTGCTTGAATCCTTTTTTTCTTCTCTTTCATCTTTTTTCTTTTCCTTTTCAGCAAGGTGTTGGTTAAATGTCTCCAATTGTATGCTCATTTTTTGGACTTCAGCTTCAACAACTTGATTTCCCGAAATAATTCTTTTGAAGCTTTCCTACACATAGGCCTTTTTCCCCTTACAGAGACACTGCCCTCACCAATAGTTGGATTGCTACCGACACTTGGACTTGTGTCATCTTCAAGAGAAATGCAGTTATCCATAGGAGAATCGGGGGCTGAACTAGGAGAAAACGGTGTATGTATCCTTGACTTCACTATGTTTGCAGGAGTTACATCTTGCTACCTGATATTATTTTGTAAGATTGGCCAACAATGTTCAAAAGTAAAGTGTTTGTTTTCATCTTGGTGATATAATAGTTTTCCTTGAAGCATCTATATCAATAAATTATTAGATTAATTAATTAGTTCATTTTTAAATAAGACAAAAATAAATAAACTAACATAAATAAATGAATATGAAATCTTACCATGTCAACTTGAGACATTCCACTTGGGTGTAGATTTTCGACTTGTGCCAAACACAAACAAAAACTGTTGCAACATTTCATAATTACATCCCATCGAGATGAGATTGACACTTGTGTTCTTGAGTGATCATTTTGCAACGAGCAATAATTTTTAAAAATTCTTCTCTAAAAATGAGAATGAGATTGCGAATTCCTAACAATTGGGTCTTTAGTAATGTGACACCATGCTCTACAAATTGCCTCATCTTTTTCAATCATGAAAGATTTTCCTTTCTTTGTTTTTGATAAACCTTCCATAGTGATTGTGTGAAAAACCTAAAACGAATATAATTTGGGAAGTTTATTATGAAATTAAATTGCGATGAAGAGAGGAGAAAAGAAAAATGAAATGTGCAATGGTTGCTGTGAAATAAATTTGAGATTTTGTGCAAAATTTATTTTATTTTTATTTTTTAATTTCTAATTTTTCTTGTTTAAAGTAGACTTGACTATAAGCGAGATTCTACATTGTTTTCTATAGTAGACTTGACTTCAACCGTCATATAAATGTGTAGACTTGTCTTTAACCATGCATTTTTCTGAAGTGTTAACTTTAACATTTCCTGGATAAAAAATGAAAAAGACTCTAAAAGATTTATCAAATATCTTACATATTTTAGCTTTACTTTTTGTAGAATGGTGACTGAGAGGAGACCACAAATCAAACCACATCGAACATTCGATTTCTTAGCCATCATTTGGAGAAGTATTTGGGTGGGTTTTGATATAATTCGAAATTCTATATATCCATATTCTCTTTTTAGGTGTACATATTGTAACAACTCCGATCCATAATTAACTATTAATTCGTAATTAAGATTGCTAACTAAGTGTTTTGAATGGAATTATGTGCTAATTGTGTATTTTGTATGCTATTTGGCTTTTTATCTGTTACTTGTAGAAATATCTGTCTGGAATTCTGCTTTGATATGAAAAATTGAAAGCCTTATCGGCATCCAAAACTGAAATTGATTACATTGATATGTTATTTGGAATATTTAGACCACTTTGGTAAGTTTAATTAAAAATTAATTCAGTTTGATAAATTAAGTTGTATTTAATTGGTCCAATGTTCTAATTAATGTATTAATACATCAAAACTATATATATGGAGCCCTAAAGCTCATTTGAGCTCATTGTTTGTCATTCTTGAGTGCAAAAATTTGAGAGAGCTTCTAGAGAGAGAGAGAGAGAGAGAGCTCTCATATTAGAGAAAGAAAGCTAGAAAATTGAAGGATTAAAACTTAATTCTTGAAGATTAAGAAGAGAAGCTCTAAGATTTACAAGAATTTGGCAAGTTCTAGACTCTAGGTAAGCTTTTGGCCCTGAATTCTTGAAGATTATGTGTTTAATTATGTTTATTGCGCTTGGAATGAAGTATTGGGTTGTAATTCATACTTGCATGCATGAATTTGTCATGAACTCTAATCTTTGAGCATCATACATGTCATTGGAGATAAATTTGAAGTTGTAAGCTACATACATGCATGAGTTATGAAGTTTTGAGTTTATTTTCTAAGAATTCATACATGCAAGTGAATATTTTGGCTAAGACTTAAGAGCTCACCATGATTTTTTACTTAAACATCTCATTTGTCCATGTTTTGGAAGTTAGATTTCATGATCATTACTTACATGTGTTTCAAGTTTGGTTTTGGAAGAGTTGACATGCTTTGGGCCTTGATTTTGTGAATTGAACTTCATTTCATGTTTTTCTACAAATTTGTAAGTGTTTTCTAAAGTTTTAGCCCAAAAGGATGAGTTTTGATGCATTGGAATTGAGTTTCGCAGCTTAGAGAGCAATTTGGAAATTCTAGAACTAACACTCTTCGCTCGAGCGACGAATGCAAGCTCTTAGAAGTTTTGTAGAGTTTGGGGGTTGGCTTGAGCGAAAAAAGTTGCGCTCAAGCGACCACCCTTATTTTTGAACCATGGCTCGAGCGACCAAAGTTGCGCTCGAGCGAACTGTCCTGTTTCTGAAATTTTTCTAAGTGTTTTCAAAGAGCACATTTGCATCCTCATTGCATCCTAGCCATTATAAAGCTATGATTAAACTATAACAATAAGGATAAGATATAGAAACACACTAAGATATAAATGTAATAAGTCAAGTGTATTCAGAATGTGTGTTTCAATATTTGCGGGCAATGTGAGATAAGAAGCTAATGCATGGAAAGCTAAGCCATGATGGCCATATGAATGTGGAATGATAAGATATGTTTTGTGCTATGTACATGTGTGATTGTAGGTAAAGATTCGAAGACCAATCAACCATTTCTGGAAGCCCACTGTGGGTAACGTTAATGTAAAGATATGTTCATATGAAATATGTTCCAAATGTGATTTGATAAGTTACGGTTTCTGAAATGATATTTGTTTACGTGAACGAATATCTTATGTTTGAAATCTATTATGGCATCCATAGATAGTCCCAAGTCATGGGGGATGACATGTTAATGTGGGTCCATGACAAAGTGGTGATGTGTTTAATCGGTATACGGAACCGATTACTCTAGTCAGAAGACGATATGATAAGCTCTGTTGGATGTACCATTATTATGTTCGGATGAGAATTGATTCTATTATGATCTGTTTTATGAATATGATATGTTCGGAATTCGTTCACTAACCTCTTTACCTTAATGTTATTTACTGGGTTTTAACTCACTGTGTGTACATATATGTAGGTGAGCGAGTGCAAGATCAGGCCTGAGGGTTTCTGTTTGGTTCTGTTTTGTCAAGCCAACCATTGCGCCTCACAAGGAGGTTCCTGGGAAGATGTGTTGTGATCAAGTCTTAAACTCGTTTTGTCTTTTGTTTATTTTGTTTACAGGGCTAACTCCCTTTTTGTTTCATATGTATATGGTTGGTGTAAGAATGATGAGGATGATGATTATATGTACATAAGGTTTAAAGATTTTCTGTTTCATATAAGTCTGCACAGCTCAATGGACATTATATTTTTTATATTTGTTTCCGCTAACCCCTTATTTTGTGATTCTGTTTCAGAGGCTATAGGTAATCTTAGGATTACTAGCTGGTTACGACACTAAACCTACAGGGGCGGGTTTAGGTCATGACACATATTTTCGATTATGATGTTTTGTAATATATATATATTTATAAAAAGTTATAAAGTAGTTATATTAAAATAAAAGTAAACAAACATACATATCAAGAAAATAAAAACAAGAAAACCTTAAAATGCTGAACAAACAATCTACAAACAACAAAAAACAAAATCACAAAAAAAATAAAAATAAAAATAAAAATTACGATCTAGGAAAAACCACCAATCTTTTCACAGATATGGTTTGGAAAAGCAAGCTCTACATCAAGAAATGCATACTTTAGTGGCTAAAACTGTCTTTTATTTATATTTCTGTTAACAGACGTTAAACCTAGAACCAAATTGACTCAAATTGACAACTTTGAGGGCCAAAATGAAAAAAATAAAACTTAAGGGACTAAAATGACAAAAACACATATTTTAAGGGCTAAATGTAGACACCACATTTTTGACCAACCTCAAGACTTAGACGTCATCGCTTGTGAACTCGATGGTTACGATTTTATTTGTTCGCTTTGAGTGACTGAAGTCCTCGGTGGAACACCCTGTCTTTGAGCCTTTAAAGCTTGTCCATTTTGTGCTTTGTTTTGGACCAAAAGCTTGGTGTTTCAAGTCTGGAACTTGTGGTGACCTGTCGGCCACCACCATAGGCTGTCGTCCATGGCTCATGGTTGTCGGCCATCAGTGGTGGCCAGCCGGCTACCAGTGGTGGCTGACAGCCACCAGTGTCTTTTTCTAGATATTTGTTGACGGCTATGCCAGCTATTGGCACATTGCGCTGCATCTCCTTACACATGTATGGTGGGATGTTTCTAAGCTCAAGGCTTGTTTTTCTATATATATGGGGGTTCCTCCCCCATTTTGAGGGTTAGAAAATTTGGAACCAAATTCTCTCTCTCTTTCTCTAGACTTCTCCCTCTCTCTTGTAATTTTATACACATTTGCTCACAAATCGTACACTTTTGCCTATACACCCTTGATAGAAGTTGCTAGTCTTTGGGTTGAGGTAGCTTGGGACTTGTTTTGAGCTCTAGAAGGAGGTTTTTGGCTTGGATTGTTGGCCAAATTGTATCTTAGCTTCAAGAGGTATAACACTCTCTCTTTATACTTGTTTTGTATCCTTGCTTTACCATCTTTTTCATTTGTTTTGAGGCTGATTTTGAACTGTAAAAAGCTCTATTTTTATGGCTTAAAAGTGTTGGTTTGAGGTCATTTTCAATTAAGGGGTGGTTCACCCTTCTTACTTCTTTGTTTGTAAAGTTTTTATGCCTTTGTTCATCACTTTCAAACCAACTTTTTGGGCCTTTTAACCACTAAATTTTAGAGGTTTTTCAGTGACAAAAAACTCATTTTGAATTCAAAAATTAGAGGGGTTAGCCTCCCCTCCTTGTGTCTTGTTTGCATACCTAGTTAGCCTCATGTATTAGCTTAACGTTCTAGCTTTTTTGTGGCTCAAGTCTAGCATGTTTTACACTCTATTTTGAACTGTTTTGCCACAGTTTTAGCTGTTTGATGCCTTTTGAGTCTTGTATGGCATAGTTGTAGTGTAAGTCCTTTCACTAGCTTGGTGTTTTAAGGCTTAAATCATCACTGGTTTGAGTTGATTGCATGTTTTAGTGCTTTTTCTCACCTAATTTCAGAACTTATAATCTCTGCAATCTCCCTCATTTCTTCACTTTTTCATTTTCTTTGAGGGTTGTTTCAACCTGAGGGTTGTTTAAGCTTGAGATGGAGGCTCATGCTTGATTGTTTAATCCTCTTTTGAGGGTTCATTACCAACGACATGAAGCTTCTCTCATGCCTTTAACTATTCATTGGTTGACACTTCTTTCACCTTAGAAGACACTCACCAATGGATTAATTGATTAAAGAATGATTTGGTAATTAAAATGTGTAAACAAAATTGGCAAGTAAAAGTGGCAAGATAGACACTTCTTTGTGTTGCATTGCATGTGTTCAAATCGGACGTTAGTTTGAACACAAGGAAAATGTAACATTTCATACTCAAAAGTGATGAAATGTGCCATTTACCTAGGTCTCCATTGCCCTTGATCATGCATGATAGGGTGATGATCATTTGAGTCTTGTTTTGCATTCATTAAACTTGTACAAACTTGGTTCTTTGGCCATCATGCAATGAAATTGCTTGGTTAATGGTTTGAGAGCCAAGAGTATCACTTCTTTGAACTTGTTTGATGATAAGGAGGGTAACAGTACAAAAAAACCTTCAAAAAAGTACACTGTTTTGCCCTATTTGCTCTCTGTTGTAGCAAGGAAGTCCAAGCTAGTGGTGGCTGACGGCCCCCACCAGTAGCCGACCGACCATCACCAGTGGCCGACCGACCCTCCTGTCGGCCACCAATGCAAATTCAACAGCGTGCTCCTAAGAAAAAACAGAGTTGATCTGGTGAATGAGAAAGTGTAAGTGCTTTTGTGCAACAGAGGTTTGCAGCAGCAAAACAGTGGCCTTTTAGGGTGAACATCGAGCATGCCTGCATCCCTCACCTCCTAGGACCGTTCGTTTAACTTGATTAGTTAGTTAGTTGTAGCTAAATAATTAATGTTGTAATAATTTAAGTAGAGTAGCTAATTAATTCATATTGTAATTAATTAGCTTAGTTGCTTTGTAATTAATTAGTTAAGTACTTAGCTAATTAGTTTGTTTTGTAATATTTAACTAGCTTAGAGTAAGCTCGTTATTCATTCGACGTGTTGTAATAGTTAGCTTAATTAGCCTAATTAGCTAGTTAGCTTTTTATTCATTCGTACCCTCCTTTGTAAGGGCGTAATGTTGTAATAAGTGTGCGTGTGTGTATCGCTTTTAATGGTTAGATTAGAGACATCATGTTTCAATTAGCATACCTTATGTTTGCATCCATTCATTCATATTGCATGCACCGAGGCACGGCACATCATTCAAACTACATTGTTATTTCAATAATTCTTTGAATACGTGCTTAGGCCGCATGTCTTGAATTAAATCGATGCCATATTAGTAGCCAAGCCTATTAATCGCATATTGCATGTGTTGCATTAGGCATCTTGTATAGTTAGGAATCATGCATATTTACGCTTTAGCATACTTGCATAAGTGTGAATGTTGCCATGATTAACATGCTTTCCATGAGGCTATGTGCTTAAATGCTAAACTGCTTGAATGCCTGTAGATGAAGGCTTGTTGTTTGAATTGGAACAATTCAACAAATGTGCGTTTTAAGCCCACTTTGTTGAGTGGCAAATCATGTTTTAAGCCTACCATGTTTGGTAGCAAATCCGCAATCCACTTGAGGTGGCAATTTCAAACTATTTTTGCAAACAAACATGAGTTGAATTGTTCCAAATTGAGCAAACTAGTCTATACTTGCTTATGCACATCACATAGTAAATCTAGCTTAATAATCAACAAGAGCACATAATGTTTATAAAAAAAAAAAATCATATCATGACTAGTAGAGGCCAATCTTTGATCGGGCGAGCGGGGGTGCTCAATTCATGACCTTCCCCTCTCGTACCTAAGTTCTCGAGCCGAGGCAACTTTGGTAGTGACGGACACATAACCTTTGGCACGAGTCATGGGTTTCCTAAATTCCCCAAAATAAAAAACATTTAGGTGGCGACTCTGTATCTGGCAAAACAGTCCAATTTTGGCATTTTTGATCCTAAAATCAAATTTTCAAAAGATTTTCTTGATTTGAACTCTTTGGTGATTATCAATTTCACATTGCACTTGTGAGATTAGATTCTAAACAACGAGAGTCCGAACTGTACGGCTTCTTTTCAAACCTTTAGAAAGGGGGCTCGAAAAAGGCGAGCAACACTAAAATTGTCTTTTATCCTCAAAATTTAATGATTTTTAAAGTTTAGCTTTATCGATATTTGCAAAGATAATATGCAAGACAAATATGATAATTAATAATGGGTTAGCTTATTGTATATTTACAATTGAGAGATTCCATTGTATCATCTAATAGTGAGGTGAGTATAATTATCTTTTTTTAATTGAAAATAATTACAAATTTACATTCGTATTTTATAATCAATAGATATGTAATGGAAATTTTCCATTACATACATGGAATGGAGAGGATCAAAGTCCGCTTCTCCTTTTGTCCTCATTTGGATTGGAGGGTGTTGTTTCGGCTTGGGAGGTCTATCATGAGGCACGAGTTGATAATTTGAATCATTAATTTTGTAAGGCCCTTCATGCATATCGTCCATGAAAAAACTAAGGTTGATCCAATAATCGTTTTTTTTTTTTTTTTTTTTTTTTGCATTTATTTAAAAGAAATTAATGGTCTATTTTCAAAAATACATTTGTCATCTATTTTTTTCAAAGACAAAAGCAATAAAATAAAAAATCTTTCATTATCAAATCAACTTAATTTTTTTCATAGACAATATACACAAAAGACCTTACAAAATAAATAATTCAAATTAATAAAACAAAACTCGCAATAAGTTATACGTATCTAAACAACACCCTCTGATTAAAATCATAAATTTCTTTCACTTTGATTTCTTTGTCACATTTTTTTATTATTTCAAAGGCTCTATTTTCTTATATTTTGAATCAATTTTTACCATACAAATATATATATAGTATTATACAACTCTCATGTGCTTATCACGTAGGACAAAGTGTATTGGTGGGAAACATGAATGATTTTCCTTTCTTACCCTCATTTCCTAGTCACATTTTTATCACATGACTGGATTTTGTTAAAGATTTAAAAATGAAGTTGCAGAAGAGGGATATTGACATTTGTGTAGAAACCAAATTGGAATTTGATCCCACACAAAATGTGAAATTGACCATTAGTAGAGTGTTTACACTCGTCTCAATTATTGCATTAGAGTCTCAATCAGAGTAGAGAACAAAGGACAAAATACAATTGATTTCTTCATTTAAGTGGTTTTCACTTCTCCTTATTGATATTCCTAACTCTTTCTAAATAATTCCCAATGCTTGGCACTTGTTCACATAACACAAAATAGACTTCTCTATTGTTTGAATCAATGGATCGATCCCACACAAAATGTGAAATTGACCATTAGTAAAGTGTTTACAGTCGTTTCAATTATCGCATTTACAGTCAGATGATTATTTCATTGACTTTTCTTTCTTTATTTATTTTATTTTCTTTGTTTTCATTTTTTCTTTTTTCGTATTTTCTTTGGTGACATATTTTTCTCATTCACAATGGAACTTACGAATTGCAGTTTAATTTGAATTTTTTGTGAAAAAAATAAAAGAAATACCCATTACATCAATAAAGTAACATTACTAAAATTTAACATTTTGATATTATAGTAATATCAAAATTTAACTTTGACTATCCATTTTAACATTATAGCATTGGAGGTGATCGAATGGATCTCAAATAGGTCTTAACATTAATGATTTTACTAATATTGTGGTGATATATCACATAATTGTTGAAAATTTTGGTTTTGTAGGCTTATTTTAGGCCAACTTTGAGCCCAAATTTAAGTGGGGCCCACACGTCTTTCGAGGTGAGTCCAAGTGATGAAGTGTTCCTTGCCGCATGGCAAGTCACACAATGAAGACAATTCATTAAAACCATTTATGGGTGAATGGGAAGTTGACGTCGTTTTCGGTTTCATGAAATGGGAAGTAAAAGAGATAAATGTGGGTTACCTTGTTTTGGTTGTCCTACATAGAAACAATAAGAGAGCTTGTATGAGTATATAAGCTTTAGGTTGACATACTTGAGGTAGGCCCCAAGAGGCACCCCAAGTTTTGTAAGGAGGGGAATTATGGACAAAATGGGTTTGACCCAAATCCACCACACACCTGCAGGCGGCCTGCTAGCCAGCCGTGGGTAGGGTCCTACTTTTAATTTTTTGTACAAAATTTTTTTCAATTTTTTCAAATTCTTCCAGGAAAATTTAAATTTCCAAACAAATTGATTCAAATTTTTGTGTAAAAATTCGAAATTCAAATTTTCTGTCTGACCCAGTGCCTCTCTGGTCACCTTCCTTCATCTTTTCCGGTGGTTCAAATTCACACCTGTTCGGAGGGTTTTTCTGCCCCACTGAACATGTACCACAATGCCTATAAATATAGACCTTTTCCAACAGATTCATTCATCCATTTGCCACTTTGTATCTTGAGCATCCCTTGTTTGCCACGTTGTTGACTACCGTGAGCATCCAAAGTTGTTTGACTACTTGAGCGGTCATTTGTGCGCTCAAGCGGTGAAGAAAAGCATCCAGTATCTCTGCCTGCAAATTGACTTTATATGTTTTGCACCACCTTTACTCACACCGCTTGAGCGGTAAAGTGTGCACTCGAGCGGTTTTTGTGAATATGCTTATTATAAAGTGCACCATTTGCTATTTTTAGGGTTTAAGCCGTCCCAATTCTAAGAGAATAGAGCTACCAAGGTTTTCTATATTGGAGGGTATTTTTATAAGTGTTTCCTTGATGATTTGAGAGTGATTAAAAAATCTACGAGTTTCGTATTGGTATCATCAAGGGGTTTGTTTTTATTTTTTTATTACAAAAAAGAGATATAATCTTTGGTGGATTCTGAAAAACTTAGGTCTGAAGCTTTGGTGGCTTCCGAAGTGGCTCATCATCATGGATTCGACATTAGTGTTGTAGATTCGACATTGGGCAAGATAATTCCAGGGTGAAAATGGTGGTGGAAGAGGCATATTGGTGTTGGTTCAATTCGGGTGTGGATTTGCTAGGTAATTGAGAATACACATGTGTAATTCATTTTTGTCTTCTTATTGGATTGTTTTGTGACTTTGGCCCATGATTTTTTTTTTAATCACAATTGAAGGCACTCCAATTGTGATTTTTTTTCTCGTTAAATCGCTGTGTTGCTTTGTTATTGATTGCTTGATTGGGATTGGTATTCACTATTTAAAATTGAAATATAATCACGAATCAATATCTTGGAGATTTTAGATTTTTCAATTTGGAAAGTAATATCTGGATCAAACCGGCCATCGCCGTGGACGTTGTCCCTCCCACCACTGGCCAACTCCACCGCTGACACTACCATACTTCAGTCACTGCCGTAAGTCATAATTGAAGAAGAAGAAAATCCACTGTAGCAAAAGAGGAGGATTTAAAGAAGAGTGAACTATTGGGAGTGTCAAAAATCTAAAAAATTTTGCCAAAATCGGGGGAGAAACTCTCAAACCCTTCTTCCTAGGTATAAAAAAACTCAGATCTACACTTTCAAAATGTTTTGGAAGCTTGCTGAAGACATACCAAAAAGTTCTCAGAGGGAAGCCGGAAATTGCTTAGAGAGAGAGGCTCTCCAGCGCCTCCCTCTTGGTTCAATCTTTTGTAATCATTTCATTACAAATTAAGTAGTGTGTAATTATGACTCAATATGGTTTTAGGGTCTAAATGTTTTTGAGTTATGAATCATTGTAATGTTAGATATAATTTATTATAATTTTTATTTTAGTTACCAAGAGTTATCAGATTATGTCTCAAGTGGATTGCCAGAGCTAGGAGGTGTGGTAGTCAAAGCTAATTTGTGGGAGTAGATAAGGTTAGGATTAAGTTAGGATTAAGGTTTGAGAAATTAGTAATAAGATCTAAATTGAAATTTTGTAATGGGATAAAATTGTAACACAAAAAAAAAAAATAAATAAAAGGATGAGAGTTTAAAGAAAAAAATTGGGTGTTGTTAACAACACTCGTTTAGTTATGATCTATTATAGTACTTTGGTTATAACTGGAAATGGAAAGATTATGCAACAAAGTTTTATCAAGACTAAAAAATGTCATAACCTCTCTACGTGATGATATATCCAAAAAATAAAAATAAATTGAGATATGTATAACAGAATTTCTCTTACTAATTTAAATTTGCCTGATTTTTAGAGTCTTGATATTTGGAAAGATAATATAAAAGACAAATATGATAATTAATAATGGGTTAGCTTCCCTCCCTGGATTGTAGGGTGCTGTTTGGGAAATTAGATCGATTCGATAATCATAACTCACTCATTTTTTTTATTTTTATTTTTTTTGTGTTTATCTCAAAAAAAAAAAAAAAAAAAAGAAAAAGAAAAGAAGAAAAAGAAGAAGAAAAAGAAAAAGATAGTTTATTTTTAAAGATACACTTGTCTATTTTTTTCAGAGACAAAAGTGATAAAATGAAAAAGCTTTTATTTTCAGATTAACTTAATTTTTTTTCTATAGACAATATACACAAAAAAAAAAAAAAAAAAAAAAACCTTACAAAATTAACAATTTAAATTAACGAAACGAAACTCGCAGTGAGTTGCATGAGTCAAAACAACAAAATCCAATTGAAATACTTTTTGTACAACTTGAGAAGGAGGTGTGCATCTATGAAACACATGCTGGTGATAAGGTTTAGTCTTCTCAAGTCTTCTTTGACTTGACTAAAAGAGTCTCAATTAGAACGGGAAATAAAGGACAAAATACAATCAATTCCTTCATTTAAGTGGTTCTTACTTCTCCTTGTTCATGTTCCTAACACTTTCTAAGATAATTCCCAATGTTTGGTTGTTCACATAGCTTGAAAAAAAAATAGATTTGTTCATTGATTAAATCAATAATGGATTGATCCCACACAAAATGTGAAATTGACCGAAGGAGGTGTGCATCCATGAAACACAAGCTGATGATAAGGTTTAGTCTTCTCAAGTTGTCTAGAAGAGTATCAATCAGAGTGGGGAACAAAGGACAAAATACAGTCAATTCCTTTCATTTAAGTGGTTCTTACTCCTCCACTACTAGAAAAGTGGTTTTTTGCGACTAATTTTTTGTGACAAATTATTTTACCGTCACAAAAAATAATATTTGCAACCGCAAGTTCATAATTTTTTCTTTTACTATTTATTTTGGAATTTTCTTATTTCTATGCCTTAACCCTTTTCACTATGACTTTCCCGACAATTCATAAACAAAGATCTCTGTCAATTTCGCTCGCCATGGTCGCATTCTCTCTGTCTCTCTGTCTCTGTCTCTCTCTCTCTTCCTTTCTCTCTAAGATTGTGATGAGAAGCAACAGGCAACAATGCCAGAGTTACTACGGTTTGATGACCATAAACTAGTAGAGATCATCTGGATTCAGGCCTCAAGACACCAGCCCCGATTCTGTCATCTTCACTGTCGAATCCAACTTCAACCTCTTCTCCACAACTCACTTTTGAGATTAAACAAGGAAATGGTGTTTTGAACTCTCTCGGTCTCTCAATCTCGTTCTCTATCTCTCTATCTCTCTCAATCTTGCTTTCTCTCTCTGTTTCTCAATCTCCTGCTCTCTCTTTATGGCTCTTTTGAAATCAATATTTTTCATTCATTGTCACTCAGATTGCCCCTTGGATTGTCCAAAATGATCTCTCTAGGGCAACGCAAAATCAACATTTTTAGGTATTTCTTTTGATTAATCTATGGCATGTTTTTTTTTTCCTCTCTCTCTATACATTCTTTATATTTTGCAACAATTTATGCATATATCTATTTATTGAAATTGAAATTATTAATTTTCTATACATAATAGAGTTTGATCCATTGGTGATTTAAATATGATTATGTGTTTTCTACACTAATGTGTTACAAATACTACTTATATACTTTAATTTAATTTTGTTCAATTTTAATGAAATAAGATATTCTTAGCCTACTTCAGATCGTTTTGGTAGATGCTTAGTTCACTTTTTTTTTTTTTTTTTTTTTTTTTTTTGGCTGGGAATTTGGAGCAACATTATTTGGATTTTTCATTTTAATTTAATTTTGTTTACCTGTTTGTTGCTTTTATTTTTTTTATTTTTTATTTTTTGATAAATAGCCAAACTTTATTAGAAAAACATCAAGATGATGCAAAAAATACAGAAACTAGAAGCCACAAAGGCTCCACATATTAACAAGTCAAATCCTTCACACAATCTACAAAGGCCAAAACATCAGGATCAACTGAACCGGTCACCCAACTATGCAAAACTGTGAGCAACCGGCGTTTCAACCAAGGAACTGAATGAGACACCCCCTGGAAAACACGCCTATTACTCTCCAACCAAACCAACCATACAAGACAATGAGAAGCAAGAAACCATGCTTTCCGACTCCGCCTACCAACTTGACTCCCCATCCAACTCTGCAAAACTGCCGTAATTGAAACCGACTGCACCCAAGCCAAACCAAAAGTCGTGACAACAAGCATCCAAAGGCGATGAGTATCTGGACAATGAACTGGCAAATGGGTTATCGACTCCGCATCACCACAACACATGCAACACTAATTGACCAATATATGGCCACGGCGGATTAGGTTATCCAATGTCAAGATACGCCCCAACATGGCCATCCATACAAAAAAGGCCACCTTGGATAGCAAACCTGAAACCCAGACACATTTCCACAGAAAAACAACAGCCTCCGCATGAGCTAGCACTGCATAATACGAGGAAACAGAAAACTTCCCCTTAGCCCTAGGACAGTTCCAAACCAAAGAATCCTACCCAACCCTCCGAACTCACAACTCATATAAAAAACCCAACAGTTCCACCAGCTGATCCTGTTCTCAATCCTGAACATCACGGTGCAAGTGCACATTCCAAACGATCGAATCCCCGTGCCTACACCTTACATCACCCACCATTACCTCACTATCAACGACAAGACCATAAATCAAAGGAAACCACACTTCTAATGGAATGGCACCACACCACCTATCCTACCAAAACCGAATTCTATCCCCCAACCCTACCTTCAGCATAACTCTCTTCCAGAACTCCTCCCACCCCAAGCAAATCCCATTCCAAAGACCATGGCTATACGATTGCCCTAGCCTACCTGAACACCACTCTCCCCGCCCCATACCAAACTTCGCAACCACCACCCTCCTTCAAAGGCGGTCCCTCTCCTCCACAAAACGCCACCACCACTTTCCCAACAAAGCCACATTAAACATGACCAACCTCTGAACCCCCAAACCCCCATGAACCTTGGGACTACAAATCTGATCCCAAGCCACCAAATGATAAGAACACTCCCCTTTCCATTTCCCCAGAGGAAATCCCTCTACAACCTCTTAATCTGCTTGGCTACAGATATCGGAATCACATGAACGGACATAAAGTAAGTCAGAATGCTGGATAGGACACTCTTAATCAACATAAGTTTGCCACCTTTTGATAAATACTGCCTTTTCCAGCCTGCCAGTCGCCGCTGAACACGAATCGCCACCCCCCATACCCCCGTCACCTTAAACGATGCCCTCAAAAGTAAACCTAGATATGAAATTAGTAGAGACGCCACCTTACACCCTAGAATAGCTACCAACACCAGAGTCCGTGCCACCTCACCCACTAGAATCAGTTTCGACTTTTCCAGGTTCACCCCAAGGCCTGACACTGCCTCAAAACACAATAACACACATTTCAAATGTCTAATCTGAGCAGTAACCATATCGCAAAAAATAAACGCATCATTTACATAAAACAAATATGAAACTATCAAAACTATTGGAGCCACCTCCACCTCAAACTCATGCAACAAGTCGCCTTGCACCGCTCTAGATAACAAACGCCCCAATGCCTCCATTACCAAAATGAACAATAAAGGAGATAAATGATCTCTTTACCATAACACTCTATAAGTAGGAAAGAATCCCGTTGGAGACCTATTAACAAGAACCGACATTCGCACCGTAGATATACAAAATTTAATCCATCGTCGCCATCTCTCCCAAAAACCTAATATGTTTAGCATATACAACAAAAACTTCAAATTGACATTATCATATGCCTTTTCGATATCAAGTTTGCAAATAAGCCCCTTCTATCCCTGCTGAATCCTGGAATCCACACACTCAGTCGCCACTAAGACCGTGTCTAGAATTTGCCACTTATCCATAAAAGCATTCTGAGACTCGAAAACCACCCCTTCCAACACAACGATTCGCCAACACTATTGCCAGCAACTTGTACACGCTACCTAAAAGACTGATAGGACGATTATCCCGAATATCCTTTGCCCCGCCCTTCTTGGGAAGCAAAGCAATAAACGTGGCATTGAGACTACGCTCAAACTCTCCTGTTTGATAAAACTGCTCAAACATGGCCATCACATCTGTCTTCACCACCCCCAACACTACTGGAAAAAGGCTATCGAAAAGCCATCTGGGCTTGGGGCCTTATCATCAGGCATACTCCGCAAAGCCGCAAACACCTTATCTTCTGCAAAAGGCCATTCAAGCATGCAGTTGTCCGCCTCTGAAATAACATGAAACACAACTCCATCCAGACCTGGCCTTCACACCTCCCTCTCATCCCGAATAAAATGCTCATAGAAGCCCACAATATAGGCCTTAATCTCCTCTGAAGAAAACTCCATACCATTTGCTCACAATCTGCCAATCTGATTCACCCTATGATGGGCATTAGCCATACGATGGAAAATTTTGGTATTTCGATCCCTGTCCTTTAGCCACAAACATCTAGACTTCTGTCAAAAGCTAATCTCCTCCATACATGCAATCTGGCCAAACTCCTTTCGAACCCCCTCTAGATGAACCAAATCCGCCACAGATAAGCCCTCCACAGTCTCTATCTAATCCAACTCCTGCAACACAGCTAACACATTGGCCTTCTGGACCTCTAGGCGCCCAAACACCTCCATATTCCACCTCTTCAAATTAGACTTGAGAAGTTTCAATTTTTGTGCTAGGTGACAACTCAGTAAGCCAGACACATTGTAACTGTCCCATTAACCCTACACTCGATCCTTGAAACCCTCCGACAATAGCCACATATTCTCAAATTGAAACGACACAGGACCACTTCTGATTCCCCTACTATCCAATAAAACTAGCCAATGATCTAAAACTAGACGTTGCAATCGAATTTGATTCATCTGTGAGAAATGCTCCTCCCACTTCCCTGTAACCAAGAATTTGTCAAGCCGAGACATCGCTTTGCCCCCAGACTATGTATAGCCGCCACCTTGCAGCGGCAAATCTACCAACTCCAGGTCATCAATGAATGAATAGAAAACCCGCATAAAAGCCACCATCGAACTTGCCCCCATCTTCTCCTCCACCCTCCTCACCACATTAAAGTCACCGCCTACACACCATGGAACCCCCCCTCGAAAAGTAATACACTGCAACTCATCCCAGAAACTAGGCCGCTCCCCTCCACGAACTGGTAACTGGCCCGTATACCCCTGTAAAGGCCCAGCGAAAATCATCCTTAATACACCGAAATAGATAAGATACCAAAAAAGCCCCCATCTCTTCCTCTTCCATTTCCACCATCCTCTTGTCCCAACAAAGAACTCCCCTTACTACCCCTAGAGTAGGTAAATAAGTCCAATCCACATACCGACCACCCCACAGCTTTCGAGCTAACTCCCTCCCACACAAACCCCAACTTGGTCCCTGGAGACACACCATATCCGCCCTTGCACTTTTTAACACAGATTTTACCAACACCCTTTTCCCATTATCATGTAACCCACGCACATTCCAAGTCAAAATTTTTAACCACATTGCAACAACAGTTGATTTCCACGATCCTTCCTAACACGCTGCCCATCTCCACCCTTACGCCGCTCATAATTTATGGAACACTCTAGTTTTTGTAATTCCCGGGCACTCCTCCTAGTTTGCTTCACAGGGTTTACTTCTTACTGAACAAGAGCACCTTCCTTCCATGACTCCTCAATTGCAGTAAACAATTTCAGTGTCTTACCCTCAAGACCCTCAAAAGAAACCCCCAGAAATTGACTAACCTCATGTATACATGCAAGAACCCAATTCGAGACCTCCTATGTGCTCGGATACTCATCCCTTGCAAATTCTGGTTGGTCGTCAGCCTCATTTGCAACATCCGTCACCTCTTCCCTGTTACATGCCTTCTCAAGACACACCAGCAGGGCCAGCTCATCCACCAAGTCTACCCAGTGAGCCTTAGCCATGAGCTCTGTTGTCTCTCGCCTGTCTCGACAATCTATATCCACCTAGCTGTGCTCCTTCGTCACAAACCCAGCCTCACCCGACTTACACCCATTACTAACAAAATCCTAAAGTGGTTGTACCTCCACTAACCCATCACCAGCGCCCCCCACAAGAGGTCGTGCAGCCTCCACCAACAAGCCCACCTCACTACTTGGCTGGCTAGGCCCAACCCCAGTATAGAGCAACGCAAAAACCCGACTGATTGTCGAATTGGGTTGGCCTAAAACAAGCTCTCCTTGGTTGGATTGGGCTGAACCCCACTTCTGGTGGCCCACATCAAGCTCTGTGTGGCCCAAAACCAATGGTACATTTTGTTTAGTCTTAGACCACCTGTGGGTGCCCATGGGATTAAACCTATCCTTGTGGGCCTTAGCATGGCTCAAAGATATCGGCCTAAAGTCCCCTTTAAAGCCCAATCGATTCCCAAACCTACCCTGAGTCCCAACCCGAAAGCCCCTATACTCAGTTTCTCTCCCAAATCGTTGCATATAATCCTTCACTCCCAAAATCGTCGGCATCCTTCGATTTGTAGGGCATGAATCACGTCCTTCCTTATCCAGACGAAGATCGGCACCCGCAACAGCTACCAGCATTGCCAGTTCTACCATCGAACTTGTCTCTACCCAAATCGGCAATGAAAAGGACCACGAGCCCCACCAGATGGAAACTCGTGATGGGATGTGTACAGAGCACCTGACACACAGCTGAACAGAACCCATATCCACCGGCGAGTCATCAACTGCCATAAAAGCGCCACACTGATCGTCGATTTTTCGATAATTCTCCGTGCCATGAAGATGGATCGGCAAACCCACCACCTGGACCCATACCCACTGTTCCGATGGTGATGTCTTGCCCGATGCACAAAAGGCTAGAGGATTCCACCATACTAACTCCAGATCACAACCACCAATGGTCTAACACCAACGTAATAACGTCTCTGCCTCACTTCGTGTTGGTAAAACAAACAAGAAAGCATGATTTCCTAACAGTCGCACCTCCACCTTGTCCGAGAACTTCCACCACCGTATGACCCAGTCGGAAATAGCTGCAAACCTAATTCCTCTGCCATCCATCTCCCGAAATTGACTCACCAATGAGCGATCTAACAAACAAAACCATTTTGCTTCCACTGATGTGTGGACCACCTTAACCCCTTCTAGACACTCCATTTTTGACCGTCCTCAAGACTTGGATGTCATCGTTTGTGTACTCAATTATTGTGCTTGTTTGTGTTCGTTTTGAGCGCTTGGAGTCCTTGGCGGAACGCCTTGCCTTTGAGCCTCCAAACCTTGCCTATTTTGTGCATGTTTTTGGACCAAGAGCTTGTTGTCTCTTGCCTGGAGAGGAGGGAGACTTGTCAGCCAACCTTTGACCTTGTCGACCATGGCTTATGCCTGTCAGCTACCAGTGGTGGCCAACGACCATTTGTCTCCTTTTTTAGATATTTGTTTGCCAGCTGTTACTCACTGAATTGCATCTTCATACACGTGTATGGTAGGATGTATTCAAGCTCAAATCTTGTTTTTCTATATATAGGGGGTGCCCTTCCCTATTTGGAGGGGTTAGAATTTTTGGACCAAAAATCTCTCTCTCTCTTTCTCTCTCTCTCTCTCTCTCTCTCTCTCTCTCTCTCTCTTTCCCTCCTTATTTGGTGTCTTAAAGTCTAGTTTCTCTACATTTTTGCACATCAACGCTTGATCAAACTTGACCACCTTGGAGCTGAGATCTCTTGAGGCCCTCTTTGAGCTCTAAAAGAGGATTTTGGCTTGGTTTAGCTTGTTTTGTCGCTCCAAATTGCATCCTGTCTTCAAGAGGTATACCACTGTATTTTAAGCTTGTTTTAAATACTTGTTTTTCCATCCTTTTACACTGTTTTTGAGCTGGTTTTGGACTCCAAAAAACTCTATTTTTATGGCTTAAAAATGGTGGTTTGAGGCTATTTTGTGTTAAGGGATAGTCCATCATTCTTGTTGTTTAATTGTTTAGCTTTTTGTGCCATCTTTCATCACCTTCAAATCAAACTTTTTGGGCCTTTAAACCACTAAAACTCAGAGGTTTTTTAGTAACAAAAACTTTCTTTTGAAGTCCAAAATTGGAGGGGTTAGCGTTCCCTCCTTGTTGCCTTGCTTGCATGCCTAGTTGCCTTACATGTTAGCATGTTTTTATAGCTTAACTTAGCCTATTTCTAGCATGTTTTTGCCTCTGATTTGGGCTTCTTTGGTTCTATTTTGGGCCGTTTGTGTTGTATGAGTAGTCTCTTGCATAGTTGTAGTGTAAAAGGCTTCACTAGTTTAGTGTTTTAGGCCTTTAAACATGAATTGCTTGAGTTGCTTGCATGTTGTGGTGCTATTTTGCATGTAATTTCAGCATCATAAGCTCTGTCACATACTCTTTTGTTTCACTCTTTCATTTATTTTGAAAGTGGCTTTAAACCTCTTGTTGGCTTGAGTGTGAAATTGAGACATTTATGCTTAATGGTTTAATCTCCTCAGGGGTTCATTATCAACGGCATGAGGTCTCTTTCATGCTCAAGGCACTTGTGGTTTAAGCCCACTTTCTATTAGAGGACACTCACTTTTGGACTAATCAATTAAAGAATGGATTGGTAATCTAAAATGAGTAAACAAAAATGAACAAGTAAAAGAGGCAAGATAAAGCATCTTTTGTGTTGCATAGCATGTGTTTGGATCGGACGTTAATTCGAACACAAGGAAACTAGGACGTTTCATACTCAAAGTGATGAAACGTGCCACTTTCCTTGGTCACTGTCACCCTTGATCATGCATGATAGGGTAATGGTTTTGTTAAGTCTTGTTTTGCACTCATTAAGCTTGTACAAGCTTGGTTCCTTAGCCATCACGCATGGAAAATGCTTGGTTGATGGTTTGAGGGCCAAGAGTTGCACTCCTTTGAACTTATGTTATGATAAGGAGAGTAACAGTACACACAAATCTTGAGAACACACTGTTTTGCCTCTGTTTGCTCTCTATTGTAGCAAAAAAGGAAGTTCAGGAAAGAGGTGGCCGATCGGCCACTAAAGGTACCAGACGGCCACCATTGGTAGCTGACCAGCCATCAATGAAGAAGGTTTCTCTATGTGCTCCTGAAGGGGATCAGAGGTGTTCTGGGAGTTGTTGCACTTTCCAATGGCCAAACAATGTGCAAACAGAGGCTGCAATGGCAAGGCGGTGGCATTTTCAGGAGGAGAATCAGAACATGCATGCATTCTTTGCCCCTCGAGGCAATTTAACTGCTTTATTTAGTTTATTAGTGGTAGTTAATTTACTTGCTTTGTAATTAGTTAGTTAAAGTGTGTAGCTAATTAATTCGTTTTGTAATATTTAATTAGCTTAGAATAAGTTAGTTAAATTCATTTCAATTGTTGTAATAATTAGTTAACTAGAATAGTTAATTAATTCATTTTGTAATAGTTAGCTTAGTTAGCGTAGCTAGTTGGCTCTTTATTTCATTCGGACCCTCCTTCGTGAGGGCATAATGTTGTAATAAGTGCGCGCTCGTGTGTGTATGTCTTCCAACCCCACGTCTTTCTCCCTTTTATTTAATTGCTTTTGATGGTTAGATTAGGGACATGTTTCAATTAGCATACCTTATGCTAGCATGTTTGCATCCATTCATTTGTTTTGCATACACCGAGGCTCGGCACATCATTCAAACTGCATTGCAATTTCAATACTTCTTTGAATATGTGTTTCAAAGCATGCTATCAAAGTGTTGCAAATACCATGATTAAGTAGCCGAGCCTATTTAGTTACGTCATTGCATGTGTTGCATTAGGCATCTTGTATAGTTAGGATCATGCATTTTTCTAACTAGCTTCTGTTTTGGCTTGGAGTACTCGGTGAGTTTTATGCTTTAGCATACTTGCATGAGTGTGATTGCCATATTACCATGATAGCATGCTCGCCATGAGGCTATTGGAGGGTGTTGTTCGGACCTGTGGAGTCTATCACGATGCATGTGTTGATAATTTGGATCATTCATTTTGTAAGGCCCTTCATTCATATCATCCATAAAGAAAATAAGGTTGATCCGATAATCGTAACCTCCCTTTTTTTTTTTTTTTTTTTTTTTTTTTTTTTTTTTGCGTTTATCTACAAAAAAAAAAATGAATGGTCTATTTTGAAAAATACATTTGTCATCTATTTTTTTTTTTTAATTTTTTTTTTTAGACAAAAGGGATAAAATGAAAAAGCTTTTATTATCAGATCAACTTAATTTTTTTTCATAGACAATATATATGAAAAATCTTACAAAATAAATAATTCAAATTAATAGAACAAAACTCCTAATAAGTTACACGCCTAAACAACACTCTCCGATTAAAATCATAAATTTCTGACAAGTCTAGCCCATTATTATTGATGTCAAAGAATTTAATAATTTTTGTACAACTTGAGTAGGAGGTGCAACCACGAAACGTACATGCTTCTAGTAAGGTTTAGTCTTCTCAAGTCATCTTTGACTTGTCTAAAAAGAGTCTCAATCTAGGAAACAAAGGACAAGATACAATCGATTTCTTTATTTAAGTGGTTCTCACTTCTCCTTATTCATATTCATAACTCTTTCCGAATAATTCCCAATGTTTGGCTCTTGTTCACATAGCACAAAATAGACTTCTCCATTGATTGAATCAATGGATTGATCCCACAAAAAATGTGAAATTGACCATTAGTAGAGTGTTTACACTTGTCTCAATTATTGCATTAGAGTCTCAATCAGAGTGGAGAACAAAGGACAAAATACAATTGATTTCTTCATTTAAGTGATTCTCACTTCTCCTTATTGATATTCCTAACTCTTTCCGAATAATTCCAAATGTTTGGCACTTGTTCACATAGCACAAAATAGACTTCTTTCTTGATTGAATCCACGGATTGATCCCACACAAAATGTGAAATTGACCATTAGTAGAGTGTTTACAGTCGCCTCAATTATCGCATTTACAGTAAGATGGTTATTTCATTGACTTTTCTTTCTTGCTTTTATTTTATTTTCTTTGTTTTCATTTTTTCTTTTTTCGTATTTTCTTTGGTGACATATTTTTCTCATTCACAATGAAACTTACGATTCGCATTTTAATTTGAATTTTTTGTGAAAAAACTAAAATAAATACCTATTACACCAATAAAGGAACATTACTAAAATTTAAAATTTTGATATCATAGTAATATCAAATTTTAACTTTGACTATCCATTTTAACATTATAGCATTGGAGATGATCAAATGGATCTCAAATAGGTCTCACCATTAATGACTTTTACTAATATTGTGGTGATAAATCACATAATTGTTGGAAATTTTGATTTTATAGGCTTATTTTGGGCTAACTTTGAGCCCAAATTTAAGTGGGGGCCCACATGTCTTTTGAGGTGGGTCCAAGTGATAACGTGTTCCTTGTTGCATAGCAAGTTACACGGTGAAGATGGTTTGTCAAAACCATTTATGGGTGAATGGAAAGTTGACGTCATTTTTTGTTTCGTGAAAAGGAAGTTGAAGAGACAAACGTGGGTTATCTTATGTTGGTTGTCCCACATAGAAACAATAAGAGAGCTTGTATGAGTATATAAGCTCTACGTTGACATACTTGAGATGGGCCCCAAGGGGCACCCCAAGTTTTGTAAGGAGGGGAATTATGGACAAAGTGGGTTTAACCCAAATCCACCACACACACACGCACCACCTACCGTGGGTTGGGTCCTACTTTTAATTTTTTGGACAAAATTCGTTTGAATTTTTTCAAATTCTTGTGGGAAAATTTAAATTTCCAAACGAATTGATTCAAATTTTTGCACAAAAATTCGAAATTCAAATTTTCTGTCTAACCCAGTGCCTCTCCAGCCACCTACTTCATCTTTTCTGGTGATTCAAATTCACACCTATTCGAAGGGTTTTTCTGCCCTTCCGAACAGGTACCACAGTGCCTATAAATACAGACATTTTCCAGCAGATTGATTCATCCATTTTCCACTTCATATCTTGAGCATCCCTTGTTTGCCACTTCGTTGACTATCTAGAGCATCCAAAGTTGTTTGACTACTCGAGTGGTCATTTGTGTGCTTGAGCAGTGAAGAAGAACATCCAGTATCTCTGCCTGCAAATTAAACTTATGGGAAGCAAGTTTTACCGCTTGAGCGGTCGGCCTATATGTTTTGCACCATCTTTACTCACACTGCTTGAGCGGTGAAGTGTGCGCTCAAGCGGTCTTCGTGAATCTGTTTATTATAAAGTGCACCGTTTGCTGTTTTTAGGGTTTAAGCCATCCAAATTCTAGGAGAGTAGCTACCAAGGTTTTCTATATTGGAGGGTATTTTTATAAGTGTTTCCTTGATGATTTGAGAGTGACCAATAGATCTACAAGTTTCATATTGGTATCATCAAGGGGTTTGTCTTTATTTTTTTATTCACAAAAGAGAGATGTGTTCTTCGGTAGATTCCGAAAAACTTGGGCCTGAAGCTTGATGGGTTCTGCCATGGCTCATCATCGTGGATTCAACATCAATGTTGTAGATTCAACGTTGGGCAAGTCAATTCCGAGGTGAAGACGTTGGTGGAAGAAGCACATCGGGGTCGGTTCAATTCGAGCATAGACTCACTAGGTAATTGAGGGTACACATATGTAATTCATTTTTGTTTTCTTAGTGAATTGTTTTGTGACTTTGGCCCGTGATTTTTTTATCACAATTGGAGGCACTCCAATTATGATTTTTTTCCACATTAAATCGTTGTCCCGATTTGTTATCAATTGTTTAATTGAGATTGGTATTCACTATTTAAAATTGAAATGTAATCATGAATCAATATCTCGAAGATTTTAGACTTTTCAATTTGGAAAAGTAAGATCTAGATCAAACCCGCCATCACTGTGGACGTTGTCCCTGGCGCTACTGGCCAACTTCGCCGCTACCGTACTTCAGTCGCTGCCAAAAGTCATAGTTGAAGAATAAGAAAATTCACAATAGCATAAGAGGAGGATTTAAAGAAGAGTGAACTATTATGAGTGTCAAAAATCTAAAAATTTTTGCCAAAGTCAGGGAAGAAACTCTCAAACCCTTCTTCCTAGGTATGAAAACACTCAGATGTACACTTGGAAAACGTTTTGGAAGCTCGCTGAAGACATGCTGGAAAGTTCCCAGAGGGAAGCTAGAAATTGCGTAGAGAGAGAGGCTCTCCAGCACCTCCCTCTTAGTTCGATCTGTTGTAATCATTTCATTACAAATTAAGTAATGTGTAATTATGACTCAATGTGGTTGTAGGGTCTAAATTTTTTTGAGTTATGAATCATTGTAATGTTAGATATAATTTATTATATTTTTTATTTTAGTTACCAAGAGTTATTAGATTATGTCTCAAGTGGATTGCCAAAGCTAGGAAGTGTGGTAATCAAAGCTAATTTGTGGGAGTAGATAAGGTTAGGATTAAGTTAGGATTGTGAGAAATTAGTAATAAGAACTAAATTGAAATTTTATAAAGGGATAAAATTGTAATACAAATATATATATATATACATACATATATATAAAAGTGTCACGCCCCAACCCTGCCCCCTAGAAGTTTGGGCGTGATCTCGACAGAAACAGACATATAACCTGTTATATGTACATCATATGAGGGCCTAACGGAAGCCTTCAACATAATGAATGATATAAACCCTACCCATTGAGCAACTAAAATCATGCCAGGACCGTACATGCAAAATGCTTAGTAAATAAACTGATAAAATACGTGTATTTAAGAGTTAGTTATACACAGCAGTTATACAGAACCAGCCCCAAGCTTGGGTGTTTAGCAAAATGGAGTGTACATTCACCCTGGATCAAAAAGGGTTGGACCAAAAATCTAACATCTATTACGGAGTGCACGGCTTCGTCAAGTGCCTGGATATGCTTAAGTTGACAAGGGAGGTGATATTAGAGCTAGGACTGACCTCCGGGCTGTTTACCTACAGCAACAGACATAATTATAGGGTGAGATAAACTCAATGAGTAATAATACTTGATAGAACATAAATCATAATCCATAACGATATTTATGCAACTAAACGGAATTCATAGCTTGGTCTGATGTTATCAAAACGGCCTTAGGCCCAGTCAAGACGGAACGGCCTCGGGCCCAAGTATAACAAAACGGCCTTAGGCCCAATTATAACAGAACGGCCTTGGGCCCAAAATTTGCAAACATACATACACAAGTTTTCTTGGTGTACATTCTCATTGAATTCTAACTCACTTATATATCAGAAGATTAACAATATTAGGTACAAATGATATATTGTTGTACATTAACGTATTATTACTCACTGTGTTGAAGCGGAGTACTTGTTCCTTCCGAAGCGTGTCCTACACACACATAAGACTTCTCATTAGTTCTCTTTTCTTTCTTAAATCGTTGCTTGACTCGTTTAACTTTAATTGAATTAAAAGATATCAAAATAATGTCAAATGCAAATTCTGACAATTTTAGAGGGTCCAACACGCAAAACGGAGCATCCTGAAATTTCGGCTGGGCAGACGCATGGTTGTCACTCCAAGACGGCGGCACATTCCTCCATAGACGTGCTTTTTAGGCAGAACCCAGCTCCATTTTTGCTCCATTTCCCGCACGTGCGGCCATGACTCCTGCACGTGCGGCGATTCTGCAAATTTCCTGTTCAAAATTTATACAAAATCCAACTCTTTGGTGGTATCATCAAGGTCTAAAATAGATCTTTTAATTGCTAAAACATGGTCCAAAAATCATGTAATTAGGAGACACAACATATGATAATCTCAATATAATTCCATAGCCAAAAACATAATTCAATTTGTGAGATTTACTTCCTTCACACATCAACATATACACATACATTCACACAAATACAACTATGTAACCATGGAGATGGCTCAAGTTTGATAATTGGGGAAGAAAAGAAAATAACACTCCTATGGGATACCTCAAGAGATGGCCCAAAGCCATTCCAATTTACTTCAATACAAGACATATAATTCAATTACACATCTAACATAATACTATGGGGGAATTCCTCCTCTATTCAAAGAGAGGAGTATAAAAGAAGTGATTAAGCATACCTTGAATCAAGTTTTCTACCTCCTCCTAAATGCTCCCCAATCTTTCCTTGAAGAACTCTTCTCCCCCCTCTCCCTCAAGATATTTTTGGTCTAGAGCTCTAAGTTAAACATCATGGAGATTATGAACTTATATAAGAACTTATAAAAAGTGAATAAGGACAAAAATCAATCGTTTAATTATCCGAAATTAAAATTTAACAGAAAATCTCATCATGGCTTAAAAATCATGCCAAGTTCAAATCTTAAATCAATTTCAGACAACTATGCCTCTAAAGCTTCCAATTTCAGATTTAAGCATTCAACTATGAGAGATAATATTCTTATCAAACAGATAGAAATCCCTATTTCTAAGTTTCACTTAGGTCAACAAAATTTCACATAGCATTTCTTAATAAACATTTAAAAGTACAGAATAAGGGATTAAAAAGATGCAAAAATTGTATACGAGGGTCGGGTTATTACAAAAAGGGTGTGAGTTTAAAGAAAAAAAAAATTGGGCATTGTAAACAACACTCGTTTTGTCATGATCTATTATAGTACTTTGGTTATAACAGGAAGTGGCAAGATTATGCAACAAAGTTTTATCAAGAATAAAAATTGTCATAACCTCTCTATATGATGATATAGCCCCCCCCCCCCCCCCTTCCCCCTCCCCTCCTTCCCCCAAAAAAAGAAAAAACAAACAAACAAACAAACAAAACAAAAAACACAAAATTGAGATATGTATAATAGAATATCTCTTCCTAATTTAAATTTGCTTGATTTTTAGAGTCTTGATATTTGGAAAGATAATATGAAAGACAACTAGGATAATTAATTAGCTTCCCTCCCGTCCTCATCTAGATTGGAGGGTGTTGTTTGGGAAATTAGGTCGATCCGATAATCGTAACTCACTAATTTTTTTTGTGTTTATCTCAAAAAGAAAAAAGATAGTTTATTTTTAAAAATACACTTGTCATCTATTTTTTTTGGAGACAAAAGTGATAAAATGAAAAAGTTTTTATTATTAGATCAACTTAATTTTTTTCTATAGACAATATACACGAAAGACCTTACAAAATCAACAATTTAAATAAACGAAACAAAACTTGTAGTGAGTTGCCTGAGTCTAAACAACACCATCCAATTGAAATCATAGATTTTAGGCAAGCCTAGCTAATTAATAATACAACTTGAGAAGGAGGTATGCATCCATGAAACACATGCCGGTGATAAGGTTTAGTCTTCTCAAGCCTTATTTGACTTGTCCAAAAGAATCTCAATCAGAGTAGGAAATAAAGGACAAAATACAATCAATTGCTTTGTTTAAGTTGTTCTTACTTCTCCATGTTCATGTTCCTAACTCTTTCTAAGATAATTCCCAATGTTTGGTTGTTCACGTAGCGTGAAGAAAATAGATTTTTCCATTGTTTAAATCAATAATGGATCGATCCCACACAAAATGTGAAATTGACCGAAGGAGATGTGCATCCACAAAACACATGCTGGTGCTAAGGTTTAGTCTTCTCAAGTCTTCTTTGACTTGTATAAAAGAGTTTCAATCAGAGCAGAAAATAAAAGAAAAAATACAATTGATTCCTTCATTTAAGTGGTTCTTATTTCTCCTTGTTCACGTTCTTAACTCTTTCTAAGATAATTCCCAGTGTTTGGCTGTTCATGTAGCTTGAACAAAATAGATTTCTCCATTGATTAAATCAATAATAGATTGATTCCACACAAAATATGAAATCGATCGAAGGAGGTGTGCGTCCACAAAACACATGCTGGTGATAAGGTTTACTCTTCTCAAGTCTTCTTTGGCTTGTCTAAAAGAGTTTCAATCGAGCAGGAAATAAAAGACAAAATACAATCAATTCCTTCATTTAAGTGGTTCTTATAAGATAATTCCCAATGTTTGGATGTTCACACAGCTTGAACAAAATAGATTTCTCCATTGATTAAATCAATACTGGATTAATCCTGCACAAAATGTGAAATGGATCGAAGGACATGCGCATTCACAAAACACATGCTGGTGATAAGGTTTAGTCTTCTCAAGTCTTTTTTCACTTGTATAAAAAGAGTTTCAATCAGAGAAGAAAATAAAGGAAAAAATACAATAGATTCCTTCATTTAAGTGTTTCTTATTTCTCCTTGTTCATGTTCCTGACTCTTTCTAAGATAATTCCCAATGTTTGGCTGTTCACGTAGCTTGAACAAAGAAGATTTCTCCATTGATTAAATCCATAATGGATTGATCTCGCAAAAAATGTGAAATTGACCGAAGGAGGTGTGCATTCACAAAACACATGCTGGTGACAAGGTTCAGTCTTCTTAACTCTTCTTTGACTTGTCTAAAAGAGTTTCAATCAAGCAGGAAATAAAAGACAAAATACAATCGATTCCATCATTTAAGTGGTTCTTATTTCTCCTTGTTCATGTTCCTAACTCTTTCTAAGATAATTCCCAATGTTTGGTTGTTCACATATTTGAACAAAATAGATTTTTCCATTGATTAAATCAATAATGGATTGGTCTCGCACAAAATGTGAAACTGACCGAAGGAGGTGTGCATTCACAAAACAGATGCTTGTGATATGGTTTAGTCTTCTCAAGTCTTCTTTGACTTGTATAAAAGAGTTTCAATTAGAGCAGCAAATAAAAGACAAAATACAATCGATTCCTTCATTTAAGTGGTTCTTATTTCTCCTTGTTCATGTTCCTAACTCTTTCTAAGATAATTCCCAATGTTTGGTTATTCACGTGGCTTGAACAAAATAGATATCTCCATTGATTAAATCAATAACGGATTGATCCCGCACAAAATGTGAAGTTGACCGAAGGAGGTGTGCATTCAGAAAACATATGCTGGTGATAAGGTTTAGTCTTCTCAAGTCTTCTTTGTTGTCTAAAAGAGTTTTAGTCAGAGCAGTAAATAAAAGACAAAATACAATTGATTCCTTCATTTAAGTGGTTCTTATTTCTCCTTGTTCATGTTCCTAACTCTTTCTAAGATAATTCCCAATGTTTGGTTGTTCATGTAGCTTGAACAAAATAGATTTCTCCATTGATTAAATCAATAATAGATTGATCCCACACAAAATGTGAAATCGACCGAAGGAGGTGAGAATCTAGAAAACACATGCTGGTGGTAAGGTTTAGTCTTCTCAAGTCTTCTTTGACTTGTCTAAAAGAGTTTCAATCGAACAGGAAATAAAAGACAAAATACAATTGATTCCATCATTTAAGTGGTTCTTATTTCTCCTTGTTCATGTTCCTAACTCTTTCTAAGATAATTCCTAATGTTTGGATGTTCACGTAGCTTGAACAAAATAGATTTCTCCATTGATTAAATCAATAACGGATTGATCCCACACAAAATGTGAAATTGACCGAAGGAGGTGTGCATTCAGAAAACATATGCTGGTGATAAGGTTTAGTCTTCTCAAGTCTTCTTTGACTTGTCTAAAAGTGTTTTAATCAAAGCAGCAAATAAAAGACAAAATACAATTGATTCCTTCATTTAAGCGGTTCTTATTTCTCCTTGTTCATATTCCTAACTCTTTCTAAGATAATTCCCAATGTTTGGTTGTTCATGTATCTTGAACAAAATAGATTTCTCTATTCATTAAATCAATAATATATTGATCCAACACAAAATGTGAAATCGACCGAAGGAGCTGTGCATCCAGAAAACACATGCTGGGGGTAAGGGTTAGTCTTCTCAAGTCTTCTCTGACTTGTCTAAAAGAGTTTCAATCGAGCAGGAAATAAAAGACAAAATACAATCAATTCCATCATTTAAGTGGTTCTTATTTCTCCTTGTTCATGTTCCTAACTCTTTCTAAGATAATTCCCAATGTTTAGATGTTCACGTAGCTTGAACAAAATAGATTTCTCCATTGATTAAATTAATAATGGATTGATCCCACAGAAAATGTGAAATTGACTGAAGGAGGTATGCATTCACAAAACACATGCTGGTGATAAGGTTTAGTCTTCTCAAGTCTTCTTTGACTTGTATAAAAGTGTTTCAATCAGAGCAGAAAATAAAGACAAAATACAATCGATTCCTTCATTTAAGTGGTTCTTATTTCTCCTTGTTCATGTTCCTAACTCTTTCTAAGATAATTCCCAATGTTTGGTTGTTCACGTAGCTTGAACAAAATAGATTTCTCCATTGATTAAATCAATAATGGATTGATCTCGCACAAAATGTGAAATTGACCAAAGGAGGTGTGCATCCACGAAACACATGCTGGTGATATGGTTAGTCTTCTTATGTTGTGTAGAAGAGTATCAATCTAACTGGGGAACAAAGGACAAAATACAATTAATTCCTTCATTTAAGTGGTTCTTATTCCTCCTTGTTTATGTTCCTAACTAATTTCGAGATAATTCCTAATGTTTGGTACTTGTTCATGTAGCTTGAACAAAATAGACTTCTCTATTGATTGAATCTATAATGGATTGATCACACACAAATTGTGAAATTGACCGTTGAGTGTTTACACTCATCTTAATTACTGCATTTGCAGCCAGATGGTTATTTCATTGACTTTTCTTTCTTTATTTTCTTCTGTTTTCTTTTTATTTTTTTGGTGATAAAGTGGTCTGTTAGGTTTTATTCTTGGCAATTCCGTTTGACAAAACACCTTTTAGTTACACTTATATTCGCACTTTTTATTTCAATGATGCTATAAGTTTTTAGATGCGAATCCAACCCGAATTGTGCCTTGCAGAGAAGTTTGTGGTGCTAATTCTTTCATGATTGCCACTTCGCTGACTATGACGGGGATCCAAGGGGCGCGCCCTTTCGTGGGTTCGGGGTAGCGCCGCGGCGAGGTTGAGGGGCAGCGCCCCCGAAGCAAAATGCAAAAATGCATTCAAAGTTGCTTTTCTGCTCGAGCGGACATTCTCCCGCTCGAGCGAAGAATTCTTGGTTCCAGAAGTTTGATCGCCTACAAAAATACTGTGAGATGTTTTTTCCTGCTTGAGCGGAACTTCCCGCGCTCGAGCGTCGGTCCGCTCGAGCGGCCAGTCCAGCGCTTGAGCAGAGATCACGGAACAAATTGCTATAAATATGTGTTTCAGTCAGATTTTAGGGTTACATTTCCAAATCTTCTTCTTGGATATTAGGGTTTATATCTAGGGTTATTTTGTTAGTTTTTTTTTATATTTGATTGAGTATTCAACTCATAGTTTAAGAAGTATACATCAAATGATTGTTTGTTTATTCTATACAAAATAGAGAGGTGTTCTTCAGTAGATTCTAAAGAATTTGAGCCTGAATCTTTGGTGGATTCTAGAGTGGTTCATCTTCGTCATTCGACATCGGCGTTGTCGATTCAACGTTGGGTAAGACAATTCCGAGGTGAAGACGGGGCTGGAAGAGGCACATAAGGGTTGATTCAATTGGGCGTGGATTTGCTAGGTAATTGAGAGTATACCTGTGTAATTCCTTTATGTCTTTTTAGTGGATTATTTTGTGACTTTTGGCCGTGATTTTTTTATCACAATTGGAGGCGCTCCAATTGTGATTTTTCCACGTAAAATCGTTGTGTCGATTTGTCTTGATTATTTGATTGGAATGGTTATTTACTACTTAAAATTGATACATAATCACAAATCAACTTCTAGGGGATTTCTAGTTTTTTCATGGTCTTCTACCTAAATGCCAAATTTTGACATATTTTTCTCATTCACAACGAAAATTACTAATGGCATTTTAAGTTGGATTTTTTTAAATAAAATAAATAGTTAGTACACCAATGAAGTCACATTACTAAAATTTAACATTTTGACACTATAATAATATCAAAATTTAACTGTGCCTATCCATTTTAACATTATAGTATTGGAGAGGTCTAACCATTTATGATTTTTATTAATATTGTGGTGTTACATCGCATAATAAATATGATTTCTACTAATATTGTGGCGATACATCAAGGGGTTGGCTTAGTAGGTTTAACTTGGGGTACATTTTTTTTAGTCCAGTCCATATAAGGCGTTTGTTTTGGCTTTAAATGGGACCCTGCAAATGGACAGTAGGATTGATCATCCAAAATTAGTTAAGGTGCGGGTAAATTGAGTTGGACACCCGGTTATCAAAATAAATAAATAAATAAATAAAATAAGATAAGAAAATAAGTTATCATAACATTATGGGGAAATTACACTTGGAAGCCCTGCACTCCACTTTATCTCATGATATTTAAAAAGTGACAATCAACTACTTAGATTTTGATCAAGTTTCAATCTAACACATCTATTAGTCCACATAGCAGATGGAAAATTGTTATAAAATTGAGTATCGCTTTTTTGCCTATAAAAAAAAGGGTAATCAACATTGTTAACAAAATAAAGAGTAATCGACATTTGTTTACAAAGTAAACAATTAAAATAAAGAATAATCAACCGTTCTTAACAAATTAAACAAAATATAAGTAATCAACATTTGTTAACAAAGTAAACAAATGTAATAAAGAATAAGCAACTGTTCTTAACAAATTAAACAAAATACAAGTAATCAACATTTGTTAACAAAGTAAACAAAAAACAGAGTAACTAACAAATTTTTTAATGAAGTCCAAAAAAAAAAAACAACCCACCCGTAATTAACACTTTTTGAAGAAAACCAATAATTAAAGTATCAAGAGAGAGCAGTGTAATTATGTCAAAAGAGTTGAATTAACTATATTTAAAATAAATAAATAAAATACTTTAGGGGAGGTGAGTATAATTTACCGTAACATTATTGTTTTGGTTATAAATCTCAATTAGGAGACAAATAGTGTTATGAACCAAAGTGGCTTCTTGTAATGTAAACCTTGTTTACATTTGTAAGTCTCTACAACTCTCGTGGTGGATGGCCAACAGAAATTTATGGTTCTGTTTCCTTGTTAAACCTCTGTGTGTGTGTATCCATCCATGTTTAGGGGAAGGCTCCTCTTTGCTGCTGGTTACATCAGCCTTCTTGTTCATGTTCTCTTTTGTGTAAATTGTTGTAATTCTTCTTCTTGTGGAGATATCCATAACATCAGTTTCCCCTTTCGACTCAAATCCAACCCAGTTGATAATTGTGCCTACAAGTATGTGGAACTTGAATGCGAGAACAATCAGACACTACTATACTTGTATTCTGGTAAATACTGCGTGCAGGCCATCAACTACTACGCTTACATCAACCATGAAGACTACGTCAGAGGCAGCATCAGCCTGGTGGATGTGGGGATACAGAGGAATAATTGCTCTTCTCTTCCTCTTCATTCTTTAACTCCTTATAACTTTACTGAAACATTAGATCCCATATATTACAGTATTGAGAATTCAGAATCATTTGTAGCGTTAGTGAGTTGTGAAAAACCAGTGAAATCTACACTACTAGTAATATTAGTACTGCTTTCTGTGAAAACAAAGGAAGACGAGGAGGAGGTGGAGGAGTCGTCAGAGGTTTGTCATCGTCGAAAAAACATTAATACGTCGTTCTGGTCGGAAGCTACGATTCTTTTGATTCTCTTCATTGGTCAGATGTTCCAAACTTATGCAGCGTCGACATGCATTTTCCGACGAGGCTTCCAGATGGTCGTTTACGTAACATGACGAGCTTGTTGGAGGTCCACAAGGTGTTGGCTGATGGATTTGATCCTGGTATGTCTACACCTACGAATATTGCAGGCATCAGGCGCCTTGCTCCTCCGATTCTACTCCAAATTTCACCGCCGCCGTTTGCCATAGTCGTGGTTGGCTTTCGGCCTTTCTAGGTGTGTACATCCAAAGCACCCTTTTTTTTTTAATCTTATTTTATTATTATTTTTATTTTTATAATGAACATTTAATCTCTTATAACAAAATAAATATTGAATTTTAAATTTTATCAATTTAAATCTTAATTTCTAAAAAAAAAAAAAAAATCTCAATCTAAATTACTCGCTTATTTTTGTTAAGTAAAACTAGCAAAAAATGATATTTTAATTTTTAATCATTAAAATCAATGTAAATCTATATAAAATGTCTATAATACTTTTTTTTTGCCAATTTTACTTATAAAAAATGGGCAGATAATTTATATTGAAAATAAATCAAAAGTTTAGGGTATAAATTGATAAAATTAAAATTTTACAATTTATTTTGAAATAAGAAATTACATTTGAAAAGTGAGTTTTTCTATTCTACATATTAGTGATGAACTGATATCACCCTTACAAAAATACAAAAGATACACATGGTGTATCTTTATTTGTAGAAATTCAAAGTTCTGCATAGTTCATTTGTACAAATTCAAATTCAAGAAGCTAGATGGAGCACATAATTTTGAAATGATAGACAATACAAGGTTGTAAATTTAAATGAGGAATCAGGCTTTGGGCTTAACTAGTTAATTTCTACTAGTTTCTATCAGTCTCATGTTGTCTTTTTCACATTAATATCCTCTGTATATCAAGGGGACTAGTAATGTTTTTGATCTCTAACACTATTTATTCTTTCAAAAATTGCAGATAGGTTGAAACTTTACTTAATAGATGACTTGCTGTGTAAGTATTCCCCCCTCTTCCATCCATATCTGTTTCATTTCTCAATCACACAACGTTTATTTCAAATTTTGTCTAGAAGAAAACACAAAAAGCTCCCCTGGGCCGGACACTGCCTCCATGATACTGATTCATTTTCTCAACTATTTCACAAATTTGTGAAACTTAAATTTGACTTGCTTGATTTGATCATTCTAGAATTGTTTTAAAAATTTATAGTGCAAATTATCATTTTCACCCTCTGACTTTTATGCTTCTATTTTTATTCTTATGTTTTATTTTTTACTTATTTAAAATAGTCGGTTACAGAGAAACACATTAAACTTGAGTGTTTTTTTTTCATACATCGGCATTAAAACAAGAGTTAGAAATCTAATATTTAATTAATGTAATTAGAAGATATTTAAAAAACAAGGGAAAAAATTGTTTGCACTCCAAAATCTCTAGACTGGAGAGTGTTGTTCGAGTCCATGGGGCTCATCCCGAGTTTTATTTCGATAATCTGAATGATTTATTTTGTAAAATCCTTCATGTATATTCTTTACAAAAAAAAAAAAGAAAAGAAAGAACAATCTAATAATTACAATCTGTTCAATTTATTGAAATGTTTCCAAAAAATAGTCGATAAATATATTTTTTAAAATAGACTATCCTTTTTTTTTTTTTTTTTTCTGGTGACAAACACAATAAATTAAACAAGTTAGAGTTATTGGATTGAATTTGGTAGATGGTATACATGAAAGATCTTAAAAAATGAATGGTTTAAAATATCGAAATAGAACCTGTAACGGGTCTCACGAGCCCAAATAGTATCTGGATAGAAGGATAGTCCAGACCCAAAAACAAAGTGAAACTGTGAGAGTGCAATTACCCTGGAATATACATTTGGGGATTGTTTTTTTAAATAAAATAAAAATATATATGGTATGCAGTTAATCCGCAAGATCATTTTGAAAGTAAAAAAAATTCTTATTGTACAAATTGAAAAACAAGAAGCCAAATGGATTGTAAAATTAAAGGAGAAATCAGGCTTTGGGATTGACCTTTTATCCCGTAGTAGTTAATTTTCACAAGCTTCTGTCAGTCTCTTGCTCTGTTTTTTTCTTTTTTTCTTTTTCTTTTTCTTTTCTTGATGGGGACTCATGTTCTGTTTGTCACCCCTCAATTGTTTTGCTTACGTGAAAATAAAATTCTAGTAAAATAATCATTTTATTTCACTTTCATTTCAAAGAATCAAACACGAATAATGTTAGATTTGTCACATTTTTATATCACTTTTAATCTATCACATTATGTGTCAACACTACATTGAAAATAGGGACTTTTCTTAAGTGTGCAACTTACACCTTACACTTACGCCTTTTGTGTTTACTGTCCTGTTTCATGTTTATACCTTCCACTTATGCCTTTTGTGTTGGTTGCATATGGTGTGCAACCTTAAAGGGTTGCACACCATAACAGGACCCTGAAAATAGATGCAATTGATAAGACCTATTATCTACATTCCACGAAATAGTAATGCATTGGTCTCTAAGACTATTTATTTCTTTCAAAAAATGCAGATCGGTTGATTCGTGACAATTACTGTAAGTATTCTTCCTTCTCCATTCATATTTGTTTCAAAGTCATTACAACCTATAAGAGAGTGAAATTTTTGTTGCAAAAAATATTTAGGAATCAATTCATATCGTTGTGATAAAAGTCATTAAAAAGATGTTTTGAAAAGTCAAAAACATGGCTTTTATTGACAAAATTTTTATAAATGTCGCTAATAAATGCATTTTAGTGACAAAATAATTTGATAAAAAAAAAAAAAAAAAAATTGGAGACAAATTTTGGTTGTAAAATGGTAATACTAATGTTCAAATTTCATAGCTAAGAATATAATAATGACACTTCTGACAAAAAGAATTATTTAAAAAATTTTGGTACTTGAGTACTTTTACCATTATATTTGAATCTTTAAAATCTTTATTTATTGTAGCGAGCAATCGCATACTATTTAATTCAAAAGTTGTTTGGAAGAAGACAATAAAAGCTCCTTATTCATTTTCAAAATTTTATCGTTAAAAACATGTGTTTTGATTTTTGAGAACAACATTTTAACAATTATTCTTGTGATAATAGGAATTAATATCTTTTGCAATAAGATTTTTACTTTTAAGGATCAAAAATATTAATTCCTAAAACTCTTATATGTTGCTGTGCAATTTTATCATTTCAATGTTCAAATCGTTGGATCTCATTCGGTTACTTTTCTCATTCCTATCAAGACGCTTTTGATCACTTTGATAATTAAGACTAATTGAATATTTCATTATGGTTGGTTTTAAGGGTGTGTCTCTTTCACGTTCAAGTTCCAAGGATGAATCCTCAGTTTTGTCAATGTGAGTTCCTTTTTCGTTTCTGGATTTTAGTTTAATTTATTTGTAATTTTTATGCACGTCGGCTAATTTTTGTTTAATTTTTCTTATAGATCGTAATTTGGGTTACGAGGTCACAATCATAGGTAAATCACTCCCCTTTTTAACTGGAAAAAGTTATTTTATCAATTGATTTTAAGGTGGATTAGGGTTGGGCACGACCTGATGGGCTGTCAAACCTGTTTTTAAGACTTAAGATTGATACTTAAGCTCACAAAGTTGGGTTAGGATGACTTTTTAAGCCTGCTTATTAAATGGGTTGGATTTAGGAATGTTTCTTGTGGCCAGATTTGACCCAATTGTCAACATATATTATGAGAAATGTTATATACCATATGCCCCGTAATTACAATATGTATAGTATTAGATTATGACCTATTATAGTATTAATTAGGGGAATTTATTGATAAATCACATCTAGAGATGTTTTATCCCAATAAGTCCACAAAGAAAAATTATATCCCAATGAGTCCCATATAGTTTTCTGATTATTCCATAAAGTCCATTTTTTAAATTTTATATTTATACGTGACTATTATGCCCTTATATATATATATATATATATACACTGTGTGAAAAAAACCTCCATGGAAGCCAGTCATCAACTCCGGCGAAACACCCACACCCAACGCCGGAAGAGAGAACCCAACGAGGAACCCCAACACCGGTAGGAATAAACCCGGCATTACAACCAAATCTGAACAAATAACAACGCCGGGTTGATCACACAACCAAACTAGTTTTACGGCATACACTAGTTTTTTGATAAAACGAGTTGAGAAACCTAGTATGAGGATGACACTAATGGTTTCCAAAGTCAAAAAGTATGGTAAAGGAAACTAGATAGATTTTATAAAGTCAAGTCGTATAATATTTTTTGATAAAAGCGAGTTGAAAAACCTAGTAACGAGGGTGACACGCAATGATTTGCAAAGTTGGAAAACAATATATTTTTATGCAACCATGAACACCATTGAAGAAACGACACCATGTGAATGTTCACTGATAGAAGAACATTCTAAATATCCTATTCATTGGCCTAATATTTGTAATCCATGTGAACATTCTAAATATCCTATTCATTGGCCTAATATTTGTAATCCATGTGAATGTTCACAGCGTAGAAGAACAGCACCAATAATTTCTGATTGTCCTAAAATTTTGTTTTGGCGAATTCTGTTTTGTTGTAGTTGATAAAAAATGTGAACATTCACATTGAGTTAAAATGTTTTGTTAATCAGGTAGTAATGGTGTTGTTGTTTTATGCTTTGAACATTCTTGTGGATTGAAAATGTTTCAAAATTTGTAATCCATGTGAACATTCTAAATATCCTTATTCATTGGCCTAATATTTGTAATCCATGTGAATGTTCACAGCGTAGAAGAACAGCACCAATAATTTCTGATTGGCCTAAAATTTTCAGGCAATGTGAATGTTCACATTGCAGAATCAACAAAGACCAATAATATGTGCTTCTACTAAAATGTTAGGGCAATGTGAATGTTCCTGACCTAGACCAAAAGCAACAACAATATTTGTTTGAATTAAAATGTTCATGCAATGTGATTGTTCACATCCTAGAACAACAGCACCAATAATATTTGACTCTCCTAAAATGTCCAGGCAATGCCAATGTTCACATCCTAGAGCGAAAGCACCAACAATATCGATTACACATAACATTCTTGGTGTGAATGTTCACATACATTCTTGTAATGAATGTATCGGTTGTTTGTTTGAATGTTCACACCACTTGTTGCCCTCTTTGCAATTGCTTGAATATTGTCTTAATGTGATTATTGTAGGCAATGGCGGTGAACATGAATCCTCTCTTGTAATTGCAATCGAATGGTGTGAACATTCACATCACTTGTGAATGCCTATATCACTATTCAAATCACTTGTTGCGATATGATTGCATTAAATATTTTGTCTTAATATGTATGGCCCATGTAGCAGATGTTGCATACAAGAAAGCTCCCAACGAAAAAGAAAAGAATACCACGTCAAGAATGAAATGCCATCTGCATCTAAAGCTTATGTGTGGCACCAAACCAGAAATCCAAGAATCATTACTAGTATAATTTTTTGAATGACAAAAAGACAATTACATATGAAAACCTATAGGTGGGGGTGTCCACGTATATACTAATTTTAGGTACTTGTGATAAATATATCGGGTTATGCATTTGAATGTTCACACCACTTGTTGCCTTCTTTGAGATTGCTTGAATATTGTCTTAATGTGATTGTTGTAGGCAATGGCGGTGAACATGAACCCCTCTTGTAATTGCAATGTGATTTGGTGTGAACATTCACATCACTTGTGAATACACATAACATTCTTGGTGTGAATATTCACATCTTTTCTTTGTGATGAATGTATCGTTATTTGTTTGAATGTTCACACAACTTGTTGTCCTCTTTGAGATTGTTTGAATATTGTCTTAATGTGATTGTTGTAGGCAATGGCGTGAACATGAACCCCTCTTGATTAACAAAACATTCAAAACATTTTAACAAAACATTTTAAGCTGATTAACAAAACATTTTAACTTAATGTGAATGTTCACATTTATTTATGGGTTTTTTGTTTACGGATTTACGGTTTTTGTACTAGAATTTTGTCATATGTATTGTCAATTAATGTTAATATTTACACTTTTATATAATATTGAATGGTGTATATGTTTTGTTGTGTTCATTACCATTATGCAATATTGATGATATGAATATTCAAGGACCATTTTGTTTTAGACACAAACATGATGTGAATATTCTAGCATAATAAATAAATGTGAAGATTCACATTAATGATGATATGTTTGTTCATGGGTCGTACACCTAATTAATGTATAATGTGAATATTAACATTTGTAGTCAACCACATTTTGATGTGAATATTCACAATGCAATAAATAAACGTGAAGATTCACGTTTATTCTAATATGATCATACATATAATTAATGTACAATGTGAATATTAACATCTGTAGTCAACCACAATAAACATAAGACATAATTTGAACATTCACATTTATTAAACATAAATTAAGATGTAAACATTCACACAAACTTCAACATAAAAAAACAGATGTGAATGTTCACAGTCTATATTGTTTAGCACACGCAACACATCAACATCAAATATACCATCAAAAGACATAGGCATGTGAGAAGTATATCATTGATTTATATATATGCTGTCAAGTGTTTTCAAGCGCAAGTTATCAAAGTTACAAAAAAAAAAAACTAGCACTATATTTTGGTATAGCTAGTGAATAGTAGACAACCCCAACTATCGAACAACGAAGTTTTCCTTAAGTAGTCGGTGAAAATCCGAGAACTTGTTGCTTCTCATCGGTTTTACTAAGCTTTGTGATGGTTGATCGATAATTGACATGTCGCATATCGATGTGGGTGTTGCTCTCTAGAGGCATGCTCTCTTCTTTGACATAATAATCCTCCCTCTTTCTTTTTGTGCAAAATTTAGATGCAACATACATTACATGGGCATGCACAAATAGTGAGTGTTTATGAACATTAAATTTGATTTCAATAGAATTTGTAGGGTAGGCATGTACATTAACATCAGCACATCATTAATCAGTGTGGATGTTCACATTCAACGATATTCATATAAGCAAAAGTAACAAAGTGCTATTTAAGTGACAAACATAGCAATGTGAACATTCACATCATTGGAGATGTGAATATTCACATTACTACTAGGGTACAAATAGTAGTGGTCACACCAAATGTTAATAGTTAAACATCCATATAATATTTGGTATGTCTATGTGTATAGAAGAGAATGTTAAAGTTCACATCAATATTTGGTTACAACAATTCACAGTATAACAATATTAACATTACAAGGGAGCAGTGATCTTTATATGAAGATGATTCAAGTTAGTTTGAAAGTAAATGGTCAAACAAGCTCCAACCATGCAGGAAGAATCAAGTACAATGACCATGTAAAGAACCTCACCAGTGCATGAGACTCAAAATTGATAAATTGGTAGAGTTTAAAAAAAAATTTTAGAACCTTCGATCATCAGAACCCAGTAATGTGAACATTCACATCATTATGCACTGATGTGAATGTTCACATCAGTGTCTACTAATGTAAGTTTATCCAGTAATGAACAGTAATGTGAATGTTCACATCATCTATGTTTGCAAAATCAATTCCGAAAACAACAACAGTTATAAGGCAATATAAATGTTTACATAGGTGATCACATTATGTTATAATTGGCTGAAAAATAAAGGGTGAAACCAACAGCACCAAACACACCCAACAATACCAACAAGTGTGACATTGATGTCACAATGCGAATGTTTACATCATATTTCATCACATTGTTGAGTGAAGATTAGGGGTTCTATGGACATCAACAATCAACAATATCAAAAGTGACAGTAATGTAAACATTCACATCATTATACACTGATGTGAATGTTTACATCAGTATCTAGTAATGTAAGTTTATCTAGTAATGAGCAGTAATGTGAATATTCACATCATCTATGTTTGCAAAATCAATTCCGAAAACAACAACAATTATAGGGCAATGTAAATGTTTACACAGGTGATCACATTATGTTATAATTGGTTGAAAAACAAAGGGTGGAACCAATAGCACCAAACAACACCCAACAACACCAACAAGTCTGACATTGATGTCACAATGTGAATGTTTACATCATATTCCATCACATTGTTGAGTGCAGATTGGGGGTTCTATGGACATCAACAATCAACAATATCAAAAGTGGAACATGGGTGACCACATTATGTTATAATTGGCTGAAAAACAAAGAGTGGAACCAACAGCACCAAACAACACCCAACAACACCAACAAGTCTGACATTGATGTCACAATGTGAATGTTTACATCATATTCCAACACATTGTTGAGTGAAGATTAGGGGTTCTATGGATATCAACAATCAACAATATCAAAAGTGACAGTAATGTGAACATTCACATCGTTATACACTGATGTGAATGTTCACATCAGTGTCTACTAATGTTAGTTTATCTAGTAATGAACAGTAATGTGAATATTCACATCATCTATGTTTGCAAAATCAATTCCGAAAACAACAACAGTTATAGGGCAATGTAAATGTTTACATGGGTGATCACATTATGTTATAATGGGCTGAAAAACAAAAGGTGGAACCAACAGCACCAAACAACACCCAACAACACAATCAAGTCTGACATTGATGTCACAATGTGAATGTTTACATCATATTCCATCACATTGTTGAGTGAAGATTAGGCGTTCTATGGACATCAACAATCAACAATATCAAAAGTGACAGTAATGTGAACATTCACATCATTTTACACTGATGTGAATGTTCACATCAGTATCTACTAATGTAAGTTTATCCAGTAATTAACAGTAATGTAAATGTTCATATCATCTATGTTTGCAATAACAGATATAATATGAAGTTTACACATTGAATGAATAAGATCATATATTATGAAGCTCACTACTGTAGAAGTTCATATTGATGAAATGGGTATAGGAGATTCACATGATTAAAACATACAACAACAACAACAACATCTGAAATAATTGGCTTGGCCCAACATTTTTCATTCCCATATAAATGTTCACAGCTTTTGACAACACAACATAATTACCACTGCATTATTTTTGGGTGAACAAAACCATATACTTGGAGATTGGGATTGAGGGGTTCACATTAACAATTAGGGCATGAACAGTAAAAATATGAAGTTCCACACATTGTATGAATAGAAACAAGGGATATTGGAAGTTCACAATGGTATAATTTGAACAAGAGATTTAGGGTTTACATACAAGATTGGTGAGATTACTTACTCTTTTTCCATATTGATGGTTGGGTTGTCATAAATGGTTATCGATGGTGATTTTGACGAAAATGGAACTTCAGGATGTTCACCAATGGTGATTTCCGTTTACGTAGACAGATGGCGAGGTATGGCCTAAGCGATGAGACGTCTGGGTGTTGAGAGAAGAGTTGGGTGTTTTTACCTCAGGGTAAGGAGGGAGTGAAGGAGGTTTGCTGACCTCTTTGGACGCCATTGAAAGTTGCAGGAAGAGAGAGAGAAGAAAGCTTTCAAGTCGCCACAAATAAAGAGGGGAAGAGAGACGGTTATTAGATTCAAAGAGAGAGAGAGAAAGGCGGGTGTTTTGTTCAGGGATGTTTTGGTCTTTCTGTATGAAATGGACCTAATGGAATATTATAAAACACTATGGGGTTTATGGAACAACACTCTTAGATAATGGATTTATTGAAAAAGCTCCCTATTAATTATGACTTAATTATATAATTAGATTATACATATTGTAGTATGAGTTATGGCTCATTATAATAGTAGTTGTGATATTATTTTAGTTATGATCAAAAAACTCTTTGGTTATATCTTATGTGGTGCTTGATTATAATTATAATTTTTTTTTTTTATAATTATAACTCCCATAGAATTGAGTTATGATATTTGTGGGTATTAAATCCACAAATGTTATAGCTTGTTTATAGTACACACCTTTTACCATGATATTACCTATTAATATGTATATATTTATAGAAAATTTATACCTAGGATATGGCTTGACATTTAGTTTTTGTGGATATAAAATTATTAATTCTGAATTTTATAATATTAGTTTTTATTTAATATATGGGCTTGTTTGGTGGGCTCGGGATTGTGATGGTTTAGGGCTGAGACTTCTAGGCCCGAAGTCAAACTAGGTTGGACTTGGGCACAAGAGTTTTCTATATATTTCTTAACTTAAATCTAACTGAGTTTGAACCTGACCCAATGTTTGTCCACCACTAGGGTAAATACTACCAAATTCTAACAATGGCAGGACAAAAAATGATTTTTAATTTGTTATCTTGTGATTTTTATATACACGAGGAATCCTTTTGACAAGAATTCTATTTGCCTTATGTGCATTTGCATTTTTAATCCATAAGTTTAAGAGAAGGCATTTATTGATGTTTGATAACATTGAAGGTTATCTACGAAGTCAAAATCACCTCATGCCAATTAGCTATTCTTACTTAGATATTAAAAAGATGACCAAAGGTTTCAAGGACAAGTTGGGAGAAGGAGGCTATGGTTTTGTCTACAAAGGAAAGCTTAGAAGTGGTCATCTTGTAGCGATAAAAGTATTGGGCAAGCCCAAAGCCAATGGACAAGAATTTATCAATGAAGTTGCTACCATAGGAAGGATTCATCATGTTAATGTGGTTCAGCTAATTGGATATTGTGCAGAGAGATCTTAAAGAGCTCTTATATATGACTTCATGCCAAATGGGTCTCTGAAAAAGTATATATTTTCTCAAGAAGGATATATACCATTGAGTTGTAAGCAAATGTATGTGATTTCTCTAGGAGTGGCTCGCGGGATTGAATATTTACATCGGGGTTGTGACATGCAAATTTTGCATTTTGATATCAAGCCTCACAACATTCTTCTTGATGAGAATTTTACTCCAAAAGTTTCCAACTTTGGGCTTGCAAAATTATATTCAACTGATGATAGCATTGTGACTTTGACTGCAGCAAGGTGGACAATGGGCTATATGGCTCCAGAGTTATTCTATAAAAACATTGGAGGCATTTCATATAAAGCTGATGTTTATAGTTTTGGTATGTTGTTGATGGAAATGACTGGTAGGAGGAGGAATTTGAATGCTTTTGCTGATCATACAAGCCAAATTTACTTTCCTTCTTGGATTTATGATCAATTCAAAGAAGGAAGGGGCATAGAAATGGGAGAGACTAATGAGGAGGAAGGGGTGATGGTGAAGAAGATGATAATATTGGCTTGGTGGTGCATACAAATGAAGCCTAGTGACCGTCCTTCAATGAACAAAGTAGTAGAAATGCTTGAAGGGAATGTTGAACAATTGCAGATGCCTCCCAAACCTTTTCTATGTTCAAAAGAGATACCAACTGAAAATCATAGAATTGACATAGCCATCAGGTGAATGCATAAATTCCATCACTTTGAATGTAAGTGAACCTTAAATGGTTTCATATCAAATGCTTCATATTTAAGTAAATTATAATTGTTGGCATCCTTTGTTGCTTATGTATTATTGAGGCAGCCTTATTGAACATATGATGGGGAAACTATATATGCATCATTAGATTAAATTTTTGTATGAAAACTTAGTATTTCATTTAGATAGCTTCTTTGGTTTGCATTTCAATTTTTCGTGAAAGATTTTAGTCAAAACTAGCTTGATTGAAGCTATGCAAGTATAAATTTTTGTTTAATTTGGATTCATTTGTCAATGCTTAGAAATATTGCTTTGACACTGTACAATAACACTTAAAATTTTTAATTGTAAGTTACGGCATTTACAATAAAGAGAAATAAATTAAATACACAATATTTAAACATGATTTAGCAATATGGTTACATTCAGAGAGAAGGAAATCAAATCCACTACTTGGAATAAAAATTATAGAACTTTGAACATCTAAACTTAACAAGTCTACAATAAAAATCCTAACAAAAAAATTGACGCAGCGGAATACACGGGGACTATATATCGTTCTAGTAGACGAAAGAGGCTCTCGAATCCACGAGAAAAATAGAACCTTGAATCCACAAGGAATAGAAAATATCTTAATATTGAATGAAAAAATTTGTCTTTTCCATGAGTGTAATAACCCCGACCCTGATTAACGCTAATTGGGACTTAATCATGCCTAATAGTAATTAAGAGGAAATCTAGAATTTATGTGCATGTGCATTGCATGAATTATATTTTTATCTGTTCGGTGTCGGAATATCTGTTCGTGTTTTAAACTGTAAACTGCAAATTGGAAGCCTTATCGGCGCCCGACTCCGAAATTGATTGGAGTTTTGGACTAGTTAGATTTTATGTAAATTTATGGTAGGTTTAATTAAAATTCGATTTAGAACGCTTTAATCTGATTAAATAACGTTTTAATAATGACCCTAGCTTAATTACAGAATTGCCACTAAGTGGACTTTGCTAGGCCATGCTTTAATCTTATAACACTTGATACATCAACTTCATCTCCTTTAGAGACCAAACCGTGGAAGACATATGAGAGAGGAGAAAACTTGATTCAACAAGGTTTAGCTTAGAAATTGGAGGAATTGTAGGCAACTTGGAGGAATTAAGCTTCTAGACTTGAAACTAAGGGTTTAAGGTAAGATTCACCCTCTCATTTATGTAATGGAACTAGTTCTTGCACATTTTCATGACTTATAGAAGATTAAAGTCTAGATTTAGTTTGAAATGGTAGAATTGGGTAGTATATTATGCATGCATGTTTATACTCTTGCCATTTGAGTTTGTTTTCATCACAACTTGGCATGCATGCCCATATTTTTGTTAGAGTCCATGTATTCATCATGTTTTTCCACCAAATTGACCATTTGATCATGGTTTGGAGCTTTGAAATTCAATTGAGTTCTTGTATGTTGGTTTAAACTTTGTTCATGAAGATTTATGGAATTGATGCTCAAATTGACTCACTCTTGGCCCTTGAATTTACAAATTGGCTTTTGAAACTTGATATACTATGTGTTTAAAGTGTTTTTCCAGAATTTGGGCCCAAGAGGTTGAGTTTTTGATTGTAGAATGCTTGGTTCGAACTTGGAAGGCAAATCTGGAAATTCCAGATTTGGCTTCCTCGCTCGAGGGAAGGATTCCTCGCTCGAGCGAGCACCTTTGTCCAGGGCTCCGCTCGAGCGAGCATCGAGCGACCATCGCGCGTAAAATCACAGCATCCAGTATTTTTACTATTTCGACAGACCGCTCGAGCGAAGGATTTCTCGCTTGAGCAAAGCCTTTGATTATGGAAGCTCGCTCGAGCGAAGGAAGGCTCGCTCGAGCAAGGCTCCTATTTTCAGCAACTTTTGAAAAATGTTTTCTAAGGCAATTTTGCACCCTCATTCCATCCTAGGCATTCCTAGGTCATGATTAAGACTCCATACTAAGGGTAAGGGGTTAGGTACACACTTAGAATCGTCGATGTAAGTTCTGTACAATTGGAGTGCATGTTTCAAAGTGTGTATCCGTAATGTGTTATATAGGTCACGTGCCGCGATCCGTTTGACCCTCTTGACTTCGTCTACTTGTATCAACGCCTACTGTGAGTAATAATTTTGTAAAGTTATGTTCAATGTTATGTATTTTCAATATAATATGATACGAAATGATTGATTCTTTAAAAAACTATGATATGTTGGAAATGAATGAATGAATGTCCAGTTTTTCTGAAAAGTATTTGTGGCACCCTTAGTCCGGATGGCCCTCGCCCGGGTGTAACAATACCGTGGCCTATGGCCCTTGCCTGGGGGCAACAATACCATGGCTACTTGCGCGCTAGATATGGACCTTTGTGGTCGTTGGTACTAACTTTGTTGTGGTCTTAGGACCTACCTGTTGTGGTCTTCGGACCTGCCTGTTGTGGTCTTAGGACCTGTCTGTTGTGGTCTTCGGACCTGCCTGTTGTGGTCTTCGGACCTGCCTGATCTGATAGCTATGGGTGTACCACATATGATCTTATGCAAAATCTATATACGAATATGAAATTGAATATGAGCATGTATCTAAATATGTTTCTGATTGGAAATCTGAAATGCATAAGACTCTATTTCTGATAAGATTGTGTTTCTGATATAACTCTGATTTCTAATCCTGTGATGGACATCATTCATTAAACCCCTTTACTCTGTTATTATTCACTGGGCTTTTGCTCACAGTTTATATTATATATGTAGGTGAGCCGGCACAAGACCCTGGCCAGAGTTGATGGCCTTCATTTCGCTTTTTAATTGCCACACATTGCGCCTCCCCGAGGAGGTTCACAAGCCCGATGCTATGGTAGTTTTGCACCACATGCTAGTCTTTTGTACTTGTTTTGTTTAGTTGGATCTTGGGATGTACTCTTGTAAATATGTTGTACATATGGGTGTACATGACTAGCATGTTTATGTTTATAAATAAGTTTTAAATTTTCTGTCCCATGTATGTCATCACAGCTCATTGGACCGTGTTTATTTTACATTATTGCTTCCGCAGCCCCTTAATATTTGTTAATGTCTTCAAAGGCCGTAGGTAATCCACGGATTACTGGCCGGTTACGTCGCTAAACCTATAGGGGCGGGTTTGGGTCGTGACAGAGTGGTATCAGAGCACGGGTTGTACCGCACACACAGGTCCATATGAGCTTTGGATGTCCTAGTAAGAATTAGGGGCATTCCATTTGCATGTGTGAGTGTGTGGTAATGCAACTGAATATTAAAACTGAATGTACACTGAATATACCTATGCTTAATATCCTTTGATGTCTATATAGTAAAATGGAGAACTTAGGGGGAAGTGGTGCAAGTGAATCATCTGAGGCTCGCATGGGCCGAATGGAACAAATGTTGGCAGCCTTAACTGAGACCCTAACACAGCAACAAAGGCAGCAACCCTTACCTCCTCCACCTCCACCGGTACAAGTTGAGGCAGATAACAATGACATCATAAATCTGACACAGAAATTCATGAAGATGAAACCGCCGACATTTTATGGTGGGATTGAGCCCCTGAAGGCAGAAACATGGTTGCTTGAAATAGAGAAATTGTATGAAGTGCTTCCGTGTTTAGAAACCCAAAAGGTCCTTCTAGCTACCTATACACTGAAAGATGAAGCCCGAAGGTGGTGGTTACTGATTCGAAATGGTCACGAAAATATGACATGGACCCAGTTCAACGCAATCTTCTATGACAAGTATTTTCCCCAGTGCTTTCGGAACTGAAAAGTCTCAGAATTTCAGGAACTTAAACAGGGCAGAATGTCTATAGCCGAGTATGAGGCCAAGTTCACTGAGCTAGCCAGGTTTGCTCCCCATATGGTGGACACAGAATACAAAAAGGCCCGCAAGTTTGAGGACGGGTTGGATCTGGACATACTGGATAGGGTGGGAGTTATGAATCTACCCACATATGTGAGCGTTTTGGATAGGGCGTTAATGGTAGAATCCATTCTAGCAGCAAAGAAACAAACTCTGGCTCCACGGACCGATTGGGTAGGGAAAAGATCTGGGAATAGCTTTAAAAAGGGTCATTCATTTTCCGGGAATAAGAGGCGGAACACAGGGTCTTATAGTAACTCAAGCCAAGATAGTGGCTCTACGCCAAATTGCCCCGATTGCGGGAACAAGCATAGAGGTACTTGTCACCGAACATCATGCGCGTGTTTTAGTTGTGGCAAGACAGGCCATTTGATGAGGAATTGTCCGCTTAGATCTGAGACTACTAGCCGTCCTGCAGTGAGTTCAGTGGGATCTGCTTCTGTGGCCAAAACCAACGTCAAAGCTAATACAGGAAAGGAACCGTTAAAACAAGACCGAGTGTTTGCTTTAGTGCCTGGTGACGTACCGAACACCTATACCGTAGTGTCAGGTACACTTTCTGTATGTTCTCAAAATGCATGCGTATTGATAGATTCTGGCTCCACGCATTCTTTTGTGTTTCGTGCTTTTTCTCGAAAACTGACTAGGCCACTAGAACATATGACATGTGTATTATCTGTATCTACACCTTCTGGAAATTCTATGATGTGTACTCATGTTTATCCAGCATGTGATGTTGTGGTCAGAGATATGATGTTGTATGTGGACTTATTACCCTTGGACATTCATCATTTTGATTGTATTTCGGGGATGGACTGGTTGACTAAATACTGTGCTACTATTGATTGTGCAAACAAAACTGTGGTGTTTAGACCGCCGGGTATGCCTGAGTTTACCTTTAGAGGGAATGGGGTAGTTCCTCCCCCATACCTAATTTTGGCTATGCAAACTGTAAAACTACTTAGGAAGGGTTGTAGGGGTTATCTGTGTTGTATATTGACTACATCATCTGACAGTCCTACTGTAGAAACAATCCCTATCGTTTGTGACTTTCCTGATGTGTTTCCGACTGATTTACCGGGGGATTTAGTTGATAGAGAAATTGAATTTACTGTTGAGGTGTTTCCGGGGACACAACCTATCTCCAAGACTCCCTATAGAATGTCTATTTCTGAATTGAAAGAATTGAAAACCCAACTTCAGGAATTGTTAGACAAGAATTTTATCTGTCCGAGTACTTCACCTTGGCGTGCTCCAGTGCTATTTGTTAAAAAGAAGGATGGGTCTTTGAGATTGTGTATAGACTATCGGGAATTGAACAAAGTGACTATCAAAAACAAATAACCTTTGCCCCGAATAGATGACTTATTTGACCAACTTCAGGGTGCCCAAGTGTTTTCAAAAATTGACCTCAGGTCTGGGTATCATCAGTTAAAAGTTAGAGCTGAAGATATAGAGAAGACTGCATTCCAAACTAGATATGGACATTATGAATTCTTGGTAATGCCGTTTGGGATGACAAATGCACCTGCTGCTTTCATGGATCTTATGAATATAGTGTTTAAATCATATCTGGATGATTTTATTGTTATATTTATTGATGATATTCTGATATATTCTAAAGGCAGGGAAGAACATGAAAAGCATTTGAGAACCGCCTTGCAGCTATTGAAAGAAAAGAAGTTGTATGCTAAATTGTCTAAGTGCGAATTCTGGCTGGACAGTGTGGCATTTCTGGGCCATGTGATTGACAAAAATGGTGTTTCTGTGGACCCTCAGAAAATTAAAGCTGTTGTGGATTGGCCGAGGCCTACAAATGTGATGTAATGAAGTTTTCGGGACTTGCGTGCTACTACGGAGATTTGTGAAAGACTTCTCAAAGCTTGCCTTGCCATTGACTCGATTAACTCGAGAAAAACATGCCATTTGATTTGGAATGATCAAAGAGAGACTTTCAAGAGTTGAAAACCGGGTTAGTGGCGCACCAATCTTAACTTTGCCAAACCAATCGATGGGTTTCAAGTGTACAGTGATGCTTCATATAAAGGCTTAGGGTGTGTACTAATGCAAAATGGAAAGGTGATTGCCTATGCCTCCAGACAACTGCGACCTCATGAAAAGAATTATCCAACGCATGATCTTGAATTGGCAGCCGTAGTGTTTGCTTTGAAAATATGGCGTCATTACTTGTATGGGGTAACTTGTGAAGTGTACACCGACCATAAAAGCTTGAAATATTTCTTCACCCAAAAGAAGTTGAATATGAGACAGAGACGTTGGATGGAACTAATCAAGGATTATGACTTGCAAATCTTATATCACCCCGGAAAGGCTAATACTGTGGCGGATGCACTGAGCCGAAAATCTGGTGCAACTGTGTCGTGTTTGTTATCCAGCCGAAAAGACTTGTCAACTGGCTATGAACAAGATGGATTGATGTCTGTTATCTCTGTTCAACCTGTTATTCTTGATGAGATTAAACAGAAACAATGTGAAGATGAACATTTGAAAAAGATTATAGAGGAGTTTGATTCGAAACCAAGGCCCGATTTTGTGTTTGAAAATGGTGTGCTGAAATTTCAGAACCGTCTTTGTGTGCCTGACTGCTACGATTTGAGGAAACGTGTTATGACTGAAGCCCACAGCAGTAAATTTGCTATGCATCCGGGGAACACGAAGATGTACCACAATTTGAAACAGAACTTTTGGTGGCCTGGAATGAAGAGGAGTATTGCAGACTTTGTGGCTAGATGTCTACATTGCCAACAGGTAAAAGCTGAACATCAACGACCTGCTGGTTTGTTACAACCACTCCCGATACCAGAATGGAAATGGGAGCACATCACCATGGACTTCATTGTGGGATTGCCTCGTTCTTCCCGAGGTGTGGACTTTATTTGGGTTATAGTTGACCGTTTGACTAAGTCTGAACATTTTCTGCCTGTTAAAACTATTTATAACGCTGATAGACTAGCTAACATCTATATGACTGAAATTGTGAGACTGCATGGAGTGCCAGTGTCTATTGTGTCTGACAGGGACTCGAAGTTTGTGTCAAGATTTTGGCAAAGTTTGCAACAGGCTGTGGGAACAGAATTGAGACTGAGCAGTGCTTATCACCCACAAACCGATGGTCAAACTGAACGAACTAACCAAACTCTGGAAGATATGCTCCGAATGTGTGTGTTAGACTTCCAGGGAAATTGGGAAGCTTACTTGCCATTAGCTGAGTTTGTGTACAACAACAGTTACCACTTGAGCATTGGAATGGCTCCTTACGAAGCTTTGTATGGAAGAAAATGTAGATCACCAATATGTTGGGCTGAAGTGGGTGACAGACCTTTGTTGGGACCGGAACTTGTGCAAGAAACAACCGAGAAAGTAAAAGCCCAAAGATAAGAACGCTTGAAAACAAAGATAAAGTAGGCAGAAAAGCTATGCCGATGTTCGAAGAAGAGAAAGGGAATATGAAGTGGGGGATCATATGTTTATCAAGGTGACCCCGATGAAGGGTCAAACCCGATTTGTTGTTAAAGGAAAATTGGCTCCGAGGTATGTTGGACCTTACGAGGTTCTCGAAAAGATCAATCCGGTGTCCTACCGAATAGCCTTACCTCCAGTGATGGAACATATGCACAATGTTTTTCATGTATCAATGCTTTGGGAATATTTGAGAGATCCACTCCACGTCATCGAGCCGACGCATGTACTTTTGAAAGACGACTACACCTACGAAGAAAGGCCTATCCAAATTGTGAATCGAAGGGTTAAAAGACTGAGAAACAAAGAGATACCGTTGGTGAAAGTTGATTGGCAGAACCACGGGGGAACTTATACAACTTGGGAAACCGAGGAAGATATGAAGAAAAGATATCCGGATTTGTTTCCTCTAGACCCGACGTTGGCTTCGAATGAAGGTAACTTGAGTTTGGGGACCAAACTCTTTTAAGGGGGGAAGACTGTAATAACCCCGACCCTGATTAACGCTAATTGGGACTTAATCATGCCTAATAGTAATTAAGAGGAAATCTGGAATTTATGTGCATGTGCATTGCATGAATTATATTTTTATCTGTTCGGTGTCGGAATATATGTTCGTGTTTTAAACTTTAAACTGCAAATTGGAAGCCTTATCGGCGTCCGATTCCGAAATTGATTGGAGTTTTGGACTAGTTAGATTTTATGTAAATTTATGGTAGGTTTAATTAAAATTCGATTTAGAACGCTTAAATCTAATTAAATAACGTTTTAATAATGACCCTAGCTTAATTACAGAATTGCCACTAAGTGGACTTTGCTAGGCCATGCTTTAATCTTATAACACTTGATACATCAACTTCATCTTCTTTAGAGACCAAACCGTGGAAGACATATGAGAGAGGAGAAAACTTGATTCAACAAGGTTTAGCTTAGAAATTGGAGGAATTGTAGGCAACTTGGAGGAATTAAGCTTCTAGACTTGAAACTAAGGGTTTAAGGTAAGATTCACCCTCTCATTTATGTAATGGAACTAGTTCTTGCACATTTTCATGACTTATAGAAGATTAAAGTCTAGATTTAGCTTGCAATGGTGGAATTGGGTAGTATATTATGCATGCATGTTTATACGCTTGCCATTTGAGTTTGTTTTCATCACAATTTGGCATGCATGCCCATATTTTTGTTAGAGTCCATGTATTCATTATGTTTTTCCACCAAATTGACCATTTGATCATGCTTTGCAGCTTTGAAATTCAATTGATTTCTTGCATGTTGGTTTAAACTTTGTTCATGAACATTTATGGAATCGATGCTCAAATTGACTCACTCTTGGCCCTTGAATTTACAAATTGGCTTTTGAAACTTGATATACTATGTGTTTAAAGTGTTTTTTTCCAGAATTTGGGCCCAAGAGGTTGAGTTTTTGATTGTAGAATGCTTGGTTCGAACTTGGAAGGCAAATCTGGAAATTCCAGATTTGGCTTCCTCGCCGAAAGGATTCTCGCCGAGATGCAGCATCGCTGCGAAAATCACAAAGATCCAAGATTTTTATCGATTTCTCGCTCGAGCGAAGCCTTTGATTATGGAAGCTCGCTCGAGCGGAGGGAGGCTCGCTCGAGCGAGGCTCCTATTTTTAGCAACTTTTAAAAAATGTTTTCTAAGGCAATTTTGCACCCTCATTCCATCCTAGGCATTCATAGGTCATGATTAAGACTCCATACTAAGGGTAAGGGGTTAGGTACACACTTAGAATCGTCGATGTAAGTTCTGTACAATTGGAGTGCATGTTTCAAAGTGTGTATCCGTGATGTGTTATGTAGGTCACGTGCCGCGATCCGTTTGACCCTCTTGACTTCGTCTACTTGTATCAACGCCCACTGTGAGTAATAACTTTGTAAAGTTATATTCAATGTTATGTATTTTCAATATACTATGATACGAAATGATTGATTCTTTGAAAAGCTATGATATGTTGGAAATGAATAAATGAATGTCCAGTTTTTCTGAAAAGTATTTGTGGCACCCTTAGTCCGGATGGCCCTCGCCCGGGGGTAACAATACCGTGGCCTATGGCCCTTGCCTGGGGGTAACAATACCATGGCTACTTGCACGCAAGATATGGACCTTTGTGGTCGTTGGTACCAACTTTGTTGTGGTCTTAGGACCTGCCTGTTGTGGTCTTCGGACCTGCCTGATCTGATAGCTATGGGTGTACCACATATGATCTTATGCAAAATCTGTATACGAATATGAAATTGAATATGAGCATGTATCTGAATCTGTTTCTGATTGGAAATCTGAAATGCATAAGACTCTATTTCTGATAAGATTGTGTTTTTGATATAACTCTGATTTCTAATCCTGTGATGGACATCATTCATTAAACCCCTTTACTTTGTTATTATTCACTGGGCTTTCGCTCACAGTTTATATTATATATGTAGGTGAGCCGGCACAGGACCCTAGCCAGAGTTGATGGCCTTCATTTGCGTTTTTTGGTCACCACTGCTTGCGCCTCGAGGAGGTTCACTTTGAAGCCCGATGTTATGGCAGTTTTGCACCACATGCTAGTCTTTTGTACTTGTTTTGTTTAGTTGGATCTTGGGATGTACCCTTGTAAATATGTTGTACATATGGGTGTACCTGACTAGCATATTTATGTTTATAAATAAGTTTTAAATTTTCTGTCTCATGTATGTCATCACAGCTCATTGGACCTTGTTTATTTTACATTATTGCTTCCGCAGCCCCTTAATATTTGTTAATGTCTTCAGAGGCCGTAGGTAATCCACGGATTACTGGCCGGTTACGTCGCTAAACCTATAGGGGCGGGTTTGGGTCGTGACAATGAGGCTTATATAGCTATTTATAATAAACAAAACCTAATACTTGTAAGAAAAGTAATTCTAAAATAAATTAGGAAACTTAAATCAATACAAATTAGGAAACCTAAGAGAATAGGAAACTAGAATTCTAAACTATTTAAAATCCTAGTCAAAATCTAATTCCAAAATAATAAAATTAAGAAACCTAATAATTCTAAATTATTTATACTAAATTACAAGAATCTTAATAAAATAATATATCAAAAATATTAAAACTAAAAAGATAAAAATTCTTAAAATCTTGTCCTACATCAGACTCCTCTTCTTTGAAAGAACTCGTCCTCGAGTTCATATTAGAGATCTGCCATATTCCTTGCCAAATAAAAAGATATTTTGAATGTTTCAGTTGCTTGCCCCTCTTCCGAATGTTGTATATAGAAAAGTTTTCTTTCTGAAAGTTCTTCTCTATATGCTTCAACTGGTTGACAAAATTAATTAGACAAGCATTGAAAATCAATTTAAATTGCTCTACACCAAGAAAATCAACCACTTTGTGTAGAACTTGCATGCTCTCTTGATGTTGCACCATCCCAGATTCAATTGATCCTTCAATTATCAACCTTGGAATATCAAGTGTAGCACCAACCAATTTCTTTGTTCCATGCAGCGGTTGTAGTATCTCTTCTTCTATTTTCTCTTTGTTACTGGGCTCAATCAGATCTTCTTCTTTCTCAATATTTTTATGATTTGTTTGTAAAACTTTCTCCCCAATATTCAAATTAACATGTGTTGACACATTATCAACACTCGAACAAGACTTTGTATTGTCTTCATTAGTTTTACAAACAATCTCATTACAAATAATATTTGGATGCGAATTATTTTCTTTCGCAACTACAATTTTATGGCAATTTTTTTCCCACTCCATGGAAGAATCTTGATTTGTATATGACAATATATCTTCATGATCATGAAAGTAAAATTTTGATGCTAAAAACTTTTTCATTGTTAACCATGAATGAATTTTGTCTTTACCTTTGCAAACTCGATAATCTTGTAATCCATTCCACCACTTCAATGCAATTTTATCAAGTTTGTAGGATGCAAATATAACCTTCTTTTCATGAGGAATCTTCATGAATTCAAAGAAGTTTTCAAGATCAAGCAACCAATCAAGAAAATCTTCTTTTTGAAACTTACTTAAACCGTTAAAATATGAAATTTCTGCAAAATAACGTAAGCTAACAGGTTGGTCTCGGGTGAATCCTCCGACACAATTGCTGTCAATTGTTGGTTGCCTCTGGTTGACGATTAGTCCCAAATCGGCAAGTAGATTACAAATCTCATTGCGAAGTTCATATACCTCTAGCCGATGTTCCTCAATCGTATCCCATATGGCCTCCACCCTACGATCAACATCAATAGGGATTGTGTGTGCTCCATTGTCTTGTGTAATTGAGCTAGGCAAATCCATGCTCTGATACCACTTGACGCAGCGGAATACACGGAGACTAGATATCGTTCTAGTAGACGAAAGGAGCTCTCGAATCCACGAGAAAAATAGAACCTTGAATCCACAAGAAATAGAAAATATCTTAATATTGAATGAAAAAATTTGTCTTTGCCATGAGGCTTACATAGCTATTTATAATAAACAAAACCTAATACTTGTAAGAAAAATAATTCTACAATAAATTAGGAAACTTAAATCAATACAAATTAGGAAACCTAAGAGAATAGGAAACTAGAATTCTAAACTATTTAAAATCCTAGTCAAAATCTAATTTCAAAATAATAAAATTAAGAAACCTAATAATTCTAAATTATTTATACTAAATTACAATAATCTTAATAAAATAATATATCAAAAATATTAAAACTAAAAAGATAAAAATTCTTAAAATCTTGTCCTACATCAAAAATATTACATATATCTCTAAAACTTTGGATCGGAGGTGTTGCCTCAGACCTTTGCAAGGGCCTAGGTGAAGCATGATTTGACTTTTTACTCTTATTTTCAACTTCAACCCTCTACCTCTATAAAAAGCCCCTTATAGTAATTTTGAATGTGTAGTAAAAATATAAGACATATCACAACAAAAGCTTTCACCTTAAACCAAAAAAGTAAGTTGGAAAAAATAAAGATTAATTTTCCATAAAAAAAAAAACTTTTAAAAGATCATGATTTTATAGGATTATCATAAAATATTTAGTTACATTTTTTTCTTTTTAACCTCATTAATCCTTGGAAATTTATACAGATTTAGGTCATGCTTTGCTTAGCTAGTTGACTTGTAAGTCACCTGCCAACTCTCTATCTCAAATCTGTTTGAGCAGCTACTTTTTTTTAGTTCTTAATTCTATAGTAATTAGCTGCTTTCACTTTTTTTTTCTTCTTCTTCTTCTTGCACTATGTCCATACTCGGCTCTCCAACACTACTAACACTTTGTTTGTTTCGGTAGAATATCTTTTTTTTTTTTTTAAAAAAAATCTTTATTTTTTAGTTCTTAGGATAATGAAAAATGAAAAATAAATTTATTTAAATGAAAATTATTTTTTAGTTTAAAAAGTGTAAATTATTTTGGAATTATAGTTTTAACAATTCCATCCCAATCACTCTACTAATATGATTTTTTTCAATAATAACCTATACTCAAATATTTAAGAGAAGGATTATTTGAATTTTCAAAGCAACACTGGTGAGTTCAAAACACGTCCCAAAAAAATAATTATTATAGCAATACTCTCTGTGGTGTAGTGTGGTATAATTTGATGATAAAATTATAACTAAATTGTGGATGGTGACAAATTTTTTATCAGTAGTCAAACAGCGGTTTAGGTAGCTTTACTTGTTAGTTAATTGAAGAATAATTTTAAACAATTATCCAACGTATGCATATAATAGATAACACTATTTTGCATAATATTTTGTATACATATAACACTAATTTGCAACAAATTCTACATCTCAAATATCACTCACATTTATTTTTAATTTTATATTACACTGGAAATAAATAAATATATATTATGTATATATGTATTAATCTGCTAAAACTATCTAATCCGCTAAAATTGTGCAATTCTCATCGATTCATCTATTAACTGCGGATTAAACTTTGAAGTTTATATTCGCCTTCAAAACCACTCTGTTATAGTTAATACATATATTTTTTTAATTTATAATGAAATATCAAAGTAAAAATGAGTGTGAGAGGGATTTATGTGAAATTTGTTACAAATTAGTAGTTATATTTATGAAAAATTAGTTTGTATTATATATGAAATGTATTATACAACTTAGTGTTATATATTATACAAATAGTTGATAATTGTTTAAGAATATTCTTCAATAAACTAGCATATTGAAAATGCTCCAAATTGCCCAAACCATGATTTGATTATTTGGTAATCTACTATTTACGGTTTGATTTATAATTTTATTTTCAAACCGACCGAACTGCATGGCGGACACCCCTAGTAGAAAGGGGATGATTTCATAGACGGATTACAAATTTGAAATTAATATCAAATCAACTCGCAATTAGCAAGTGAATCGGTGCAAATTAAACAATTTTAGCTAATTAAGCAATATTTTGCATAAACTTACTCTCCAATTTGATCCTCTCCATTCTATGCATGTAATGAAAGATTTTTATTTCTTATCCAATGGTTTTAAAAAAATGAACGTAAAATTATAGTTATTTTAATAATAAAAAATGTTTGGGACCTCCTTTTTTTGAGACCCCACAACCCCCTTTAGATCTCAACCAATGATATATATGTGTGGGACACTCATGTATATGTGGGGCCCATATCATCAATGATTGAGATTCAAAAGAGGTTATGGGGTACTAAAAAAAAGGGTCTCAATTATTGTTGTTTAACAATAATATTTGAAAAATGTTAGGAATACTAACAATCTTACTAACACACTCATAAGTTGATGTAAGTTCTATACCAAGTGATGATTGATATTATCAAAACTTGTGAGTGTATCAATAAAATTGTTAGTAAATGTGTAAGGAAAATGCCCCAAACCCCCACCATCTCCACTATTTTTTGATTGACTCAAATTTTTATTTATTTATTTATTTTTTTCAATCTTGCTCTCACAGCCTCCCATATGGAGGTGGGGGGTGCTGAGGTCACCCCCCACTGGGGTTCCCTGGCAGTGTTGAATGTGTAAATATCCTTGCATTGTTGATAATAGAGCAATGATATATCGCTCTAATTCAAGAGCTCTAATGAATTGGCAAGTCAAAAAAAGTTGAAAAGCACCAATAGAAAGTAACAACAATTACACATAGGCTAATGCCACAAAATTAGAGCTCCTTTAGAGCTCTTATTTTAGAGTTACCAAACATTTTTTTGTTGATAATATTTGGCCTACCAACAATGATTTAGACCACTAAAAAATACATCATTAATAACATTAATGTATTAAAAAAAAAAATAAGACATAGAAAGTGAACGAGACCCACTACCACATCATTAGTGCTCTCTTTAGTGCTATCTTTTTAGTGCTCCCAACTTTTTTCTTTGGCCTACAAAAAATCCTCAGGCCCGACTATACCCAAATTACGTGGCACCAACAAAAGCAAAAAAAAGACCCACGTGTTTCTTTTCTCTGTTTGTCTACACCAACGGTCCTCTCTCCCTCTCTTCTCTCTTTCTCTTAAACAAACAGTGCTCTCTCTCTCTCACTGCTGGAAAATCCACTTTTAGCGGCGTTTAAAAAACGCCGCTAAAAGTTCTAAAAACGTCGCTAATTATTTTTGTGGCGTTTAGTACCAAACGCCGACGACGCGGCCGTCGCTATAACTTTATGGCGTTTAAAAAACGTCGTTATGTCCTACCATAACTGTACTGTGACGTCACTCCGACATTTAGCGACGTTTTTGAAAACGCCGTCATAGACATTTATACATTTCAAAAATCTAGCCGTTGGGATGGGATATAGTGACGTTTTTTAAACGCCGCCATAGCCTTTTTTTTAATTTTTAGATTGTGTTAATTTTATATGGTTGAACAAAAAAAAAAAAACCTAGCAAACAATTATTAAGAACTAATAATTAATGTTTATTAAAATAATAAATAAACTAAGCTTGAAAACAAAATTAAAAATAAAAAACAATGCATTGCATATTTAAGAATAGAAACAATTCAGACTTTATCAATTAAACATCCCCAGGAGATAACGACCTATTATTCGCACATTGGTAATTATTGTTGGTTCAACACTTGCAACCTCTCTCTCTCTCTCTCTCTCTCTCTCTCTCTCTCTCTCTCTACAAACAAAAAAGAAAAATAGAACAGATATATTACCACAAGAGACTTTATGGGCCGACCCATATATTGTTCTTGCTCACTAAAAATGTCGTCAGCTATATGCTTGTCTAATAACTTATCCTGGTAAAGTCAAAACCATGCTGTGAAGAAATTACAAGAATTGCTTCTTTTTGAGGCTTATGATTCAACCTCACATGGACATGAAAATAATATTTATGGCTACAACCTTATCCCTACTCCATAGGAAAAGATAGACCATGCAATACAAAAAGGCAGTTAACCACATTTCAATATCTAAAATCAGGAAAATGGAGGTAATCAATTTTAAATGTTCAACTAGGGCTAAGAACTTTCTATGAATTGCCATTAGACCATTGATAGAAGACATATATGTTCAAAACATGGTTCAACTGCCATACACTATGCTTCTTGAAGAAAGAATTCAGTTAACCCTTTTTACATAAGCAGTTAATTCCCACTGTTTACATACCCATAAGACGCTTGTAAGTTTCATTCTTCCCAAGAAAATATCAGAGTTGGCTTCTTGCTTCTCATGTTTGGCTATAATAACCTTTTTCTGAAAATCCAATGGTATATCCACACATTTTGGATCTTTATTGATGCTTAAGCTCTCGATCTTGATAGTCTCTGCATCCTTAGCCATAGAACATCTAAGGTCTTCTCTAACATCCTGCACAGATTAAATCATGAGACACCAATCATACCATAGAAAGCAGAACTCAATTAAGTACTTACATTCAGAAAGGCGGTTACTTGCTCCATAAGAGATGTCGGAACACACTCAAACTGAAGTTCCTTCAACACAGCCCACCACAAATTTAATTATATCTCTAACCTCAACCCGATTAGAAAAAATTCCAGCAGGGGTAACAGAATCCTTGGGATTAAAAGCATCAAGAAAACCTTCCATTGATGCTCGTAGTACTAGCAAGTAAATCGAATTAGCACATGGAGAGCATTCGACAATTATGTAAACGAAAACAAATTAATTAAACATATACTTTGGAAAATACCAAAGGAGCTATATTTGACCATCACCCGACAAAACATCTATAATTGGTTCATACCTTACCTTTAATGCCTTTGGTATCTTTGTGGAAAGGTGCATGATTTTATAGATATCCATAAAAGTATATTAGAATTAGTAATCACCAAAAACTAGCAGCGACTTATGCTTTCTTAATTCCATTTGTTTATAAATGAGTGATATAGGATTTTAGCGACTAAAATGCAACTCAAAACTCGTAAGAAAGCTCAAATCTCTACCATTTGGGGTTGAATTCTAGTTAATAGTTCATATCTGTCTAGAGCCACATCTTCCAATCATTGTGCGGAAGCATGTAGACCAATGGGTGAATGAGAATATGCAAGACACCAAAAAAAATGTAGGCGGATAGATGACGCCACGAAGAATGTATATGATTATAATCGACATGACGGTTTATAGCTCATACTAGCCTTCTATCAGGTCTACATTTTTGCTCCGGGCATTTTACATTCATGAACCCCGGTCACTACCAAAAATATTAACTTCATGGAGCTAATGAAAACATTCAACTAGTCAATCACATTTGACATTGCTACTGTCATAAAATCGGTTTGAAGCAGAACCACGGTAAGCAAGAAAAGTCAATAACAAATAAACAATCTTCTCGAACAAATAAACAATCAGGTTTCTTGGTTGCTTACATATACATATCAAGAAGTGGACTTTCGGTTTGAAAAAGCATTGAGTTGAATGATCTTGATAAAGTTCAAAATTTTACCTCGCATCATGAAACAATTTCAAAATTAACTTAGAAACCACAACACAAACCGACAAGTTTCAAAACCAAATTCAAGTGCTACCACATGTGCAAACTTTTTTAATGCCACTTTTAAAAACTTGCTACCATATACTTACCACAGAAGACTTCCCCTTGAAGAGCCTAAGCATTGTAGGTGGAGGTGAACTTTTTGGAATAGCATCAGTCACTTCATAAATGGCTGGAACAAATGAACGCATCTCACTTACTGCTGAAACAAAACCCTGAAAGCATATAAATAGATTCTTCACGTCAAACCCAATAACATGCAAAATATCAAACACAAAGACGGACATTGGAACATGTAGTAGCAAAACTAAGGAAAGTTTATAACAGCCTCATCTTGAGTATACATTTTATAATTTAATTTTATTGAAAATTTACTTCCAATAGTTTATGTACTACAAATGGAAATCCAACCATAACATAGGAAAACCCTTTGCTCAGAACATTTAAGCCTCCAAATTTAGCCACAAACCAAAATCAGAAGTGCACAATTTTGCACACAATCAATAGGTACGCGTGTGGATATTTACAGAAGAAATTTTAGACACTTAGTGGGAAGGAAGTTGTTCACAAACTAGCCAGAAGAAAATGGATTCAAAGAGAAACCAGGAAATTACATCAGGGGAAAATGCAGCCTTCTACCTTATAAAGAGGTGAAATGAAAGTATTACCTTTGTACGAGGAATCAAAACATTTCTAGGAACATGCAACCTCTTTGCTGCATACTCTGATTGCTTCAAGCTTTGCCTGTGTAAAGCGAGTTCCTGACTGCAGATTCAATCCCACAAGATTTGAATGAGATCAATTAAGGCCCCTTGAAAGCAAGCATCACAAACCTACAAACACATAGCATTTGTTCAGAAATGTATTAAGTACACCCATACCTTTAAAGTTCTTTCATCCTTAGCCCAACTTCTTTCAAGAAATAGATACTCAGAAAACCACATAGACCAACCTATGACCTGCATATGTTGGATATAGTTTTATCATTCCGAATATATCTTTGAAGGTATTGAGGTGTTCAAAAGACAAGGCAAATGATAATGAGTAAGGGACATGACATGTAAACAGTAATAAATCATAAATAGAGGAGAGGAGACAATAGAGCAATGATCCAAACTTGTTATAATTTCATGTATTTTAAATACAGATCACAATAAACCTTCACTGAATTCACCAAATTCACGAATTAACATGCATTGAACTTTCGAGACAGAAGGCCACTCCATCAAGAACTGAACTGGCACGATCTGAATTTAACTAATTAACTTAAAATGCTTCACCTCAACCACATTTAGAGAACATGTCAGGTTCAGATTCTTACCGGAAGGAATTTTGATGATTTCTTCATTACAGCTAATGCACTACCAAGGCAACCTGATCGCTGTTATAAGGAATTTTGACAAATAATCAGTGAAAATCATAATTTCTTTTTTTTTTTTTTATAAGTGGAAACGTAGTATAAAGCAAAGATTACAATAAAAGCATTCCAAATAAGACAATATAGCAAATTTTAAACTGTCATTTGCCGAAAGAAATATGTTTAATCTGCAAACATGAGTATGCCTCTATATGTCTACCAACATAACTAATGTGCATATGCATGTCTGTGCTTGTGAATGCACATGTATAAAAGAAAACTGCATGTTAGACAAGCATTCATATACATGTCTCTGCTTGTGAATGCACATGCATAAAAGAAAACTGCATGTCAGACAAGCACCTGAGCCAAAAGCCATCCAACAAGCCAATCAATGTCGCTTTTGTGATTCGATACGACAAGTGCATGTTCTTTACCTAGAAAATTTGCCAACATAAGCCAACGAAATAAGCTTCTCAGTGTATTCCAGTAAAGAATAACATTTATCTGTCAGATAATTAGTAGCATATTGTACTCAACCAATAAGCAGTTTAGCCTTACCCATTAATCGAAAAGTTTCTGAATCTGTGAAGAGTTTAATCTGCAGCAAGAAGTAACTAACTAGCAACAAATGGAATTTCAACAGATTACACACAATAAATCATAAGAACTCAGATCACAACTAATGCCTATCCTGTTAATGGATCAGTTTCTTAGCAGTAAATCAATTCTACAACTAAAACAATGAGATTTCATAGATATTCAAAAATTACCACAACAAAGGTGTTAAAATTGGAGTACATTCCAGGCATCATTCTTTGTAAAAATCTAGATTATGGCTGCTTCCTGCATAGAAGAGATTAGGGATGTCATCATATCATGATTCATAAAGAAGGATAGCTAAATATATGCAACCGTAAATGAAGGGAAGTTTCAAGAATCATAAAACAAAACAAAAAATTAAACAAGTGATACCTCCATTCTCAATCTCAGAGCTTAACAACTCTTCATATGTGCTTGCCTCAAAGTTGGTCACCGCTTCCCTTCCATTGCATTTTATTGCAGCCTTGTCATAAGCCCTGATTAACATAAAGTTAAATTGGATCGGATGGAGAATAGATAATGTAATATAACATATAGAGCAAGGAAAAGTAAAATTTTAATCATTATGACCTTCCAGCTTCCACCTCACTGTCGAACAACCCAAGATAGATATACCTGTAGGCAATGTGTTGGATACAAACCAATGAAGACCATTTTCACAGTTCATTAATAATATAAGTTAATAAAATTGATCTGAGAATTTGGGAGATCACACGAATTTTGAGTCACATCGACTAGAAAATGTAAAAAATCAGTTCAGTGTTGTCTCACTTCTTGCCAAGGAACTGCCCCATTCGAGCTTCCCATCGTCCGCATTTGTGTAGTGTGACACCCCTGTATTTTGAAGTACCCCTAGAGAATCCGGCACTCTGGCGACAAAGTACATGCACGAATTCTTCCTTCGTCAAATTCTTCATCTGCATAAAGATCAAAACCAGATAAACACAATTACATTCTTTATAGAAAGAAAACTTTTGTATCAACTAGACATTTATCAACCCGAACCACCTGTTGAAGATCTTCATTATAATCACTGATATTAAAATTGATATCTGCATCAGTTCCACGGAACTTAATTGCAAAATCGATCATATGCCCTGAGCTCACAAAGATAATTGAAAATAATTTTCCGAACCCATATCACAGAAAAACTTCAGAGGATAAAATTGTTTAAACTTCCAACCCAATACCATTATTACCTAGCTGCAGCATGTGTAGTGTCGAATCCCCCTACGCAATTAATCGTTCATATTTAAAGGAAGAAGCACATTTAGCAACACATTAGTCGTAACAATACAAAGTTTCTAACCAGATTGATATGTAAGTCCAATCAAATTCAGAGATCAAAGTTCCTTACCCAAACACACTTGTTTCCCACAATCCCTGTTCAAATCAAAATAAAACACTCAACATCATACAGAAATGAGAGCCCATCACTTCAAAATGAACAACCGCCATGATCAATATCTTCAAATTATACAAGTACAATGCAAGAAATGAAAGTTCAGCCTATGACAATTTTACCAACAATAATAATGTAAACAGAAAGTAACACATAATCGTAGACCACACCATAACCACAATCTTAACGAATTATAACAACTATATATATACATATAAAACCATAAAAATTGAAAAAAAAAAAATGCATAATGCAAAAAGGTATATATATATAATCATACAAACATAATAATATACTAACCAAATATGCAATTCCCATAGCCCAGTTCTCCGATAAAACGTGACTCCTCGATACTGAGAGCTCCGAGATCTCGGTCCCCTCCTACTCTTCCTCACCTGCTGTCTCTGCAATACACATTATGATCTTCAATCGATCAATAGATCTTCAATCGAAACCTACCATACTTGAATCGAATCAATAGATCTTCAATCTGATAAAGTAGATGAAACCTAGCATACTTGAATCGAATGATTCCGTCAATAAGAAGATAGAGATGAGACTGATCAACACTTACTATGAAGAAAGAGCTGCGAACGCGAACACGAACTAGGGAAGAGGCTTGAATCGATCTATGAATACTTGAATCGATCTGCAAAAACGAAGGGGTTTGAAGCGAGAGAGAGTGAAATAAAGGGTTTAGAGAGACACAGAGAGAGAGAGAGAGCAAGACTGAGAGTGAATAATACTTGAATCGATCTACGAATACATGAATCGATCTGCAAATACAAAGGGGTTCAGCTGCGGTTCTACAAATACGAAGGAGTTTGAAGAGGAGAGAGAGAGCGTGTGTGTCAGAAAGAGGGAGACAGAGAGAGTGAATATGCTATTCATGTCTTTATATGTTCCAAAAAAAAAAAAAAAAAAAACATTCGAAGGCGTTTTTAAAACGACTCCTGAAATTGAAACGGTGCCGTATTATGAGACAAAAAATGCGGCGTTTATAAAAACGCCGTTAAATATTAAAAATAGAGGCATTTTTTTAAACGTCGCTAAATAAACGTCGTTAAATCCCAATATTCTTGTAGTGTCTCCTCCCTCAGATATGAATTGTGAAGAAAAAAAAGAAGGGAACGGGTGATTGGAGAACTGACATCTACACCCTCGCCGTCACTCCTCCGCCGACCACCGTGAACCACCTACCCTCTTTCATGAACCTCGTCGCTGCAAGTCCAACCCTCTTTTCTGCTGTTGCAGAAGTCATTGCGCTAGACTGAGAAGCAAGAATGGTAGGAAATGGTGGGTTTAAAAGCACCATTTTCACTCTCTTTCTTTAAGACTCTAGTGATCACAACCCACAAGACCTCCATTTTGACACAAACTCCACATCGTTTCACCCACATTCTTCACACACACACAAAACTACCTTTTTTGCTTTCTGCTCTGATCGAGTTTGTAAAAATAGAACCACTACTCTCAACTGAACTTAGCAAGAAAACAGAGATGGGTTGGGTTGCCTCTAAAATGGGGATTTCATCATCTAAAATAATTTAAATTTAAAGAATTATTTTATCCACAATTTTGATAGTTGCATCCACACCACTCTGTTTTCTGATTCTTCTATTAATCTCTTGGCTCTTGCTCACATTAAAATCAAAGGAAAACGGAGGTAAAAGGGGTTGAGAGCAATTGGAGTCGAGAGAGAGATAGGTGGTCGGTGGTGGATGGTGATTGTGTTGGAAAATAATCATGTTGTTTAGTTTTGAAACTCAAGATTCACTGAAATTGAAATTTTTTATTTTTCATATATATATATTTTTGTTTTTATTAAATTTTTTAATATTTTAAGTAATTTTTAAAATTTTTAAGATGTATTTAATATAACTACACTTAAAAAGTATAATATTTGTGAAAAAAATCTTTAAAAAATTTACTAAAAAAAAAAAAAAAAAGCAAAACAAAACAAAAATTCAATACATTTTTTGTATTCTTGTGTATTTATTGATTTTTTAAAATGATGTTTTTATAAATATTTTACTTTTTAAATATATATCTAAGTAAGGTACATCTAAAAATATTCACTAAAGTTGCCGAAAAATCATTCACTATGTTTGGTTTCAATTTTTTGAACTCAAAAAACTCAATCTCTAGAAAATTGAATTCAGAAAATTAAAACCAAATATAGTGAATGATTTTTCGACAACTTTAATTCGAAATTAAAGTACGACTGAACCGCCGGTTGAACGTTGATGTGATTTATAGATATAGTTTACGATTTCATTAATACATAGATCATACATGTTTCCCAACAAATTAACCAAAACTAATTTTGTGATTTTCAGTGGTTGATTGCTTTGGATTAGGTAAATTGGATTGTCTTTTCTTGGTGTCCATTTAACATTTGTGTTTTCTGTGTAATTAGCTCTCTTCGTTTGAGCTACTTTTCGTAGACCCTGCCTGGAAATAATTGCTATTGAGCTGATTCATTGAAAAATCATGATTGAGTTTTATACCATTTAAATCGGCCGTATTAACTATGAATCAATCGTATTGGTTGTGAATCGAATCATGAATTGCCTATGAACATACATATTATAAATCAGCTGATATGCATGTCATTTTTATTCTCATTGATATACCAATTGATAACGAAAGAAGCAAATGGGTATGTCAATATTTAGAAGTGGACCGCCATATATCACCTTTTTTTCCCCCACCATTTTATGTCACCAAATTACACTACAATGAGAGAAGGCAATGTTTGTGCCGATGCCCTCTCAAAATTTGGAGCTGAGCAACCGGAGGACTTGCTTGTAGTGAATGACCCTCCAGAAAAGATACGTGGCCTCTTGGTTACAGACATTCTAGGAATTTTGAGGGAGAGGGCTTAACCTTCTTCCCTCAATTTTTTTTTTTTAAATTTCTAATGATGTTATGTGTTTTCATTAATTTCTTAATAATTATCTCCAAACAAAAGAATTAATCATATGTATTCATGTTAAGAGGTGATATAAAATGGTGACAAACAAACCAATGACATATTTTATTTCACTATTTAGAACCATGCCAACATCCAAATCTCTATTTGTAGAAAAAGTATTCATGTTAAACATTTAGGTTGGGCATTGCATTCTATCTCTCATCTGTTTTTCATTTTGTGAAATCTTTTGTGCACTTAAATTGGTTCTATTAAATATTGAGTTCATGTTGGGCACTACCATAGACCATATCAAATCACTAATCCATTTTACCATTGCTTCTAGATACTTTTTGGTGCTCTGTAAAAATGTAAACACTTAACAATATTTCTAAATTATGAACCATTGATGCAAGGGATCACTACCTCAAACCATTTTCAATATCGAAACCAAAAGCAAGAGTGAGCAGAAGAACCAGTACAGATGAATTTTTGATTTTGCCACTAACGGCTTATGGTACGTGGTTTCAAACTACTTCACGTGCCAGGCAGTCGGGAGATGTCAGGATGGCAGAGTGAAGAGGAAAAGACTTAACGGAAGCAGATTCAGCAAGGCGTAAATGAAAGCCATGTTGTTGAGGCAATTGCATTGCTAACTAGGCTAGCGATGGCTTAGGAGAGCAAAGATAATATCAGTGTGGTAGTGGTGGAATTGAATAATTCTGGAAAATTCAGAGTGTGATAAGAGCGATATGTATGTATCTCTATATTCATTCATTCTTCAATCACCCTTTTGTCAGGCATTTCTCAGTTTTGAACACTAAAGACGTCATGACCCAAACCCGCCCCGTGGGTTAAGGACATAACCGGCCAGTAATCATGGGATTACCTACGGCCTCAAACCAAACCAAACGTATTTTAACAGAGTTAATGGGGGCTAACGGAAGCAATTTTTAAAAAAAACTTTGTCCATAGAGCTGTGCTTACATGGCACACCAAAACAAACCATGCATATATACATTAATAACTCACAACAGAAATACAGTAGCATAAGTTCTGTACAAACAGGATCATCCAAAACTAAGTCAACCCATGCAAACTATATACAGATATATACAAAGGCTTCGCCAACATGACAACTTAGAACAAAATGAAAAAAAGGTGAAGGCGAGTCTCGTGCGTAAGACACATGGGTTGACTCTCCAAAACCGGGTTGTTCCATACAGACTTCACTGGGGCTGGGTCTGAACCTCTCTTGGCTCACCTACAAACACATGAATGAGCGTGAGTGAAAGCATAGTGAATAATATCAAATAAAGAAAATACATTGGAACATTATACATCAGACGGCCTTGGACCCAATTCATTCATGTCAAACTGGCCTTTGGCCTTTTTAGACTTGCTTATCAGACTGGCCTTTTGGCCCTTTCAAACTTTCGTATCAGACTGGCCCTTAGGCCCTTTCAAACTTTCATATCAAACTGGCCTTTAGGCCTTTCAAACTTTGATATCAAACGGGCTTTTAAGCCTCTCAAACTTTCATATCAAACTGGCTTGTAAGCCTTTCAAACTTTTCATATCAAACTTGCCTTTTAGGCCTTTCAAACTTTCATATTAAACTGGCTTTTTAGGCCTTTCAAACTTTCCATATCAAACTGTCTATCATTCAAATTAGTGAACTTTACAAAACTTACATAAAAGTAAGCAATTGGACAACAACATATTTTAGATATTACTCACAGTGATCGGCTTGTGGAGTTGCCCTGGAGCTTGACCCTACATATCACATAACACAATATGGGTCACAAATAATTCGATCCGTTCTTTAATTCACATACTCCTCTTTAGGCTTCATTCTTATCTTTTTAATTCAATTACAATGCTCAATGTATGCCTAAGAGTGCTTAGAAATGAAAAGGGAACGGAAAACAGAATACAGAATGCATTTTCAAAATTTCAAAAAACATGGTCCCCCTCAAGCGTGGACTCCTCCGCTCGAGCGGACCCTTAAGGCCTACAAAAGTACTGGTTAGGTCGAATTTACGCTCGATCGTCCACTCTGGCGCTCGAGCGGAAGTCCTCTCAACATGGCTCCCCACTCGAGCGTGAACTTCCCCGCTCAAGCGGACGCTATGTCTGCAAAAAGTAATGGATGCATCATTTTTACGCTCGAGTGTGAACTCAGACGCTCGAGCGGAAGTTCATCCTACTAGATCCCCGCTCGAGTGTGAACTTCCCCGCTTGAGTGGACACCATGTCTGCAAGAAAAATACTGGGAGCTTAAAATCCCTACGTGAGCGGCTATTCCCCCGCTCGAGCGTACATCAAAATTCTGGGTTTTCCAGCCAAGTTCTTGAGCTCGAATTCAACATTCCAACCAACATTTCTTGCATACTATGGCCCCAATTTCACATATACTTGTACTAACATGGCACCAACACTAAAATACATCATCATGGAGCTCAATTTCACAAATTGATCATATGCATGCCCCAAATTAATTCAAACTCATGCATTCAAGGTTTCCATTTTTAATAAACAACATGCATGCCCATTTTGACTTTCATTTTCACTTCTAATGATGCAATTAGTGCTCATTCCCATGAAACTCAACAAAAACATGCTTGCATGTGGGATTACACTTCCAATCTTTCATAATTCACAAATTACATGCTAAATTATGCAACTTATGGCAATTGATAGCAATTCTATGCATGCATGACCATAACTCATCAAAATCAACACAACTTATGATTTAGCTCACCAATTAGTCTTGAATTTACAAATTACAAACAAAAATCCATGAGTTTACTTATCTAAGAGTTCAATCTTCCAAGCTATAAAAAAGTCTTGGGTTCAAATCTTTAAATTCCCCACACTTGAGCCAAAATCACTCAATTCTCTCTCTCTCTCTCTCTCTCTCTCTCTCTCTCTCTCTCTCTCTCTCTCTATGGCCTGCCCTCTCTCTATTTTTGAGTTCAAATCAGCCAAATGAAGTTATGGGGAGAGAATAGAAGGTGTAGTGCCTTGATATAACCAACCCCACAAACAACAATTTAGTAATAATAAATAATTGGGTACTAATTCAACAATTTAATCAACTTAATCTAGCTCGAATCAATTTTTCGATTAAACTTCACCATAGGCTCTAAAAATTATGCCAAACACAATGGCGAAATCAATTTTGGTTTCGGTGGCCGATAAGGCCTTCTCTTTAATTCCCAAAGCAGATAATCAAACAGATATTCCTACGGTGAACAGATAGAAATTCAAAACCACATATTTTCACATAATGGCACACAAAATCATATTAAACACATAAGCATACTCATATTAAGGACCAATTAGCACACTACAGAACAAGGGTATTACAAAAGATTCTTTGATCTTGTTTTGATTGAAGACTGGTATTCAATTCTGTGCTTAAATTACATGTACATAAAATAACTATTAGCCAATTGGATGATATACATTTCGATTTCCTAGTTAGTCTCAAGCTAATTCAAACCAACTCAAGAGTTGACTATATATATGTGTTGTGGAATAAATTTCAATCACAAATAATAGAAAGAAATTACACAAGAAACCGGACACATATTTATACGGTTTGACAAGATTATTTATTATGTTCATGGTTTATACTAGTTTTATTATACTAGAAAAAGTGAAGACTGGAAAAAGTGAAGAGTACAATGCGTTTGTAGATAGCAATATATATAATAGGATCTACATATACAGATTATTACCATAACATATATATATATATACAATAGGCTTTTTAACTCATTTTTTTCATTCTTTTTGTTCATTTTTTTTGAAAATATGTGAAAGGTAAAACATTGTTATTATTTAAAAATGCATAAAAGACCAAAAAAAAATAGTAATAATAATTTGTCAACTAGGCCGCGATAGGAGTAGTGATAGGCTGAATACTTGAATTCAAGTCCTACACTGCATGTTAAAAAGTCCTTCAGCTGTTCAAATTAGTGTTTGGGCTTGGATAGGGGGTGGACATGGCCAAGTTGGGTCTGATTCAAACCGGGCCCATATTATGTAACAACATTTCAGTTGGGATCAGGGCTATAGTTTATTTGCAAGTCCATCTAAAAACAAATAATAAATTCAAAATTTGCCTATTTGACTCTAATATTATTAATATATTATATATATATATTTATTTAAATAAAAAAATATAATTAGTTTAGTGGTTTAAAGTCTGTTTAACCTATTCAAAATTAGTAGTTTAAATTTTCTAACCAATTCTTTTACATGACTAGCAATACATAATATATGTTTATAAGAAAAGAAAGCTAAACAATGTAAAACATATAAATAATATATATATATATTGTACAATATTATTTGTTTGTGGGCCTGGCTAAACTAGGTTTGAAGTACTTTTTCATACCCGACTCACATAATAATCAGGCATACAAAATTGAGCTTATTACCAGCCGATCCCCTTTTTGGGATTTATTATCCATTAGGTCTTGACTCTTTATGCACACATAAGTCTTGACTCATTTGTGTTTTTTTTTTTTTTTTTTTTATTTTATTTTATTTTTTTTTAACGTTGAGTGTTTTGTATTGTCCTAAATAATATTTTTGTTCTCTCTCTTCCTGCACCATTTGTACCTATTCTCTCTCTCTCTCTCTCTCTCTCTCTCTCTCTCTCTCTCTCTCTCTTATTTCTTTAAGTAATTTCATATCACTGCCGCCACTATCGCCAGACCACCACCATCGCCATGGTCACCTTTAACGCTGGTCGTTTTAACCACCACCGTCCTCCGTTGCCTTCAACGAGTAGGTTGAGAGGACCCTCTGACGATCAAGTCAGCACACTGATCGGCCATAGCACATAAATATTTAAAAAGGAAATATTTATGAAATAGAAGTTAATCTAGATTTGGTAGAATTGTATTTGCTCACCTCTCCCTTTATGATTTGCTTGCTTACCCATTTATAACTATTTTGACTCAAATCTCATCTGTTAGATCTTGTTTTGATTGAAGGGTTCTATCTATACCTGGCCTTAGTAGGGAAACTTTCCAAGTTGCCCTTGGCTTTGATTATTGTATCTTGTTAGAACAAATGGTCTTTCGATTGTTGGAACAAATGGTCTTGAATTCTGCAGTTGGTGGTCTTCGGGCCTTCAAAACTTGGCAATGATCTTGTCTATATAGAACAGAAAATTGGTGCTTCAAGTCGCGCTACTTAGTCGTTTTCCTAAAGACAATATTTGTACCCACCAAAAGGTGTGCAGGGGGTGACAACAAATTTACCTCCAGGATACAATGAAGCATGATCTAAAGATCAAGTCTACCGGCGTCTGCATTGACGACAGTAGATCAAAATACTCTTGATATAATCAAGAAAACCTAGACACTGATAATCAAATCTGTAGAACTTGATTACCAATAAGAAAAACAGAAATTTACTTAAGAAACTATTGATTGAAAACTCAAAATCAAGAGGGAAAGAGAGAGAGAATTGCAGGAATAAATTCTGAATTTTTGGATGAAATGAAATGGCTGATTTCGAAGCCGATCTATAGGGCTTGATGCACCTGATTGAATGGTCATGTCCCTTGATCGCATCCGATCAAATCTGACCGTTGGATCGATGATCTACGGTGCAGATCATTTTCACACCGAATAGACGCCTTGACTAATCACACCTAATCACGATTGGTGCCATATCATCCATACGATCGTGCGCATCTCCAATCAACAGCTATGATCAACCTGCTCCAGATCGGACACACAACCGTTTGATCGATTGGTTGACTCATTGCCAACGGACGACACATCACTGCTACGTGGAGTTGACTGTATTCCACGTCATCGCTCCAACCTGTCCGATGCAAATAGGAAAACGCCCTCATGGCGCCGATGCGCCCCTGCTAAGTGCAAAGTGCACCATCAAACGCCACACAGGCCACTACCCACGTCGCACGCGCGTGTATGGATGGTGCGAAGCACCATCGTTGCGGTGTGGATGCATGCACACTAGCTTTCACGTCACAATTCCATATTCAAAAGAATATTCCATGTAGCACTTTATTAAGTGCTTCATGTTTTTCTCTCTTTCCGATGTGGGACAAAGTCCCCAAGCTTATTTAATGCTTTCCAAAGAAAAACATGAAAGGTTTTGAAAACACTGAAAAATAAATTGTAAATTTGAAAATCCATTTTGAAAATTCCCCAACATTACCCCACCATTTTCAAAATATCAAATGATGATTCTTGGTTCACTTGGTAGCCTTATGCATAGGTGAAGATATCTTATGATTTGAATCATTCACTTAGTGAAGACATCTCAAAGTTAGTCAAGATGGCATAGTAGACTTGTCTTTGAACAAACGATCTTATTCGACTAATTAGACATGTCTCACGCACAATACAGGTTACCTCAAGTATTCAAACAAAACTGACACGGGGATTGACCTTGTGTCTTGTTATCCAAAAGACAACCTAAGAGGGGGGATGAATTAGGTTTTTACAATTAAAAATTAATAATACCCTAATAAAAATTATGACTAGCACAATAGATAAATATAGTTAATGAAATAAAAATAATTAAAACAAGTGTTCTAACAACTATGTCAGTTAATGATTTTAGCACAGTGAAAATGTGAAATATAGCTACAATAATTTAAATAAAATAAAGAGGTAAGGGAGAGAGAGGCAAACAAATTTCTAGTGGTTCGACTTCAACTCGGCCTACGTCCACTCCTCAAGCTTCACTTGAGATTTTCCACTATGCTCTAGCTTCACGGAGGTGCTAGCAACCTCTTTACAAATAGAGCAATCCTCTACGGATTTTACACAGACTTTCTAAGTCAAGAATACTGAGTGTACTACACTCTTATAAGATTGAAAAGAAGGTGTTTTTGCTTTCACAGAAAGCTACAAGAATTATCTCTCAAAGATAGATATAAAAATGAAGCTTTGGTTTTTCTGTAATCCTCACATAGAAAAGATGGGCTTAAAGCTATAAGGCTCCATGTATAATTTCTAAGAATAGATGTGAGTGATTATAGATCAAAGAATATTTTCAGGATTTTTGTAACTTGTTTACATTAGAGGCTTTGGTATATATAATGAAACTTATAGCCGTTTATAGCCATTGTACTCCATCATTACTAATTTGAATATCTTCTACTCCATCATTACAAATTTGAATATCTTCCACTTGAACCTTTTGAACTAACTTCTTTGTCTTTAAGTTTTGAACCTCTGTTTTTGCGCTGTTTGAACTCCTAATTTAATCAAATATTAAATACATTCTAACAACATTTAGGATAAAAGTTTAGGTGAGAAATAATGGGACAAAATAAATTTTAATTTTATTAAAACATAAAATCATCAAAATAAATTTTGATTATATTTTTCTCTTTCAATTAAATCATCAAAATAAATTTTGATTCTATTTTTTTCTTCCAAATAAATTAAAATATAATTAAATAAATCATCAAAATAAATAAGTCTAACAATCTCCCCCTTTTTTATGATGGCACACAATGATGTTTTGATTTGATTTGCAAGTAAGAAAGGCTCCCCCTCAAGTCATGCTCCCTGAATTCATTTCTCGATACATAGGTTAGAACATGTGCAATAAAAAGGCTTTAATCAACAACATGATATAAGATTAAGATATCAAACTATAAGTACATAACATCAGATTAGTTTGGAAATAATACCATAATACGTAACATCATATAATTTCTCCCCCTGTGACATTATCAAAAGGAAATCATGGGTCAAAATCTGGAGGAGAAGGAGGAAAATGATAGGAGAATAAATGTATGAAGGACTTGAGAGCATTCAACTGATATAAATGTTTCCATATCAATGTAGCAATACACAGATACCATTTTAACAAAAATTCAAGTTTCACAGTCATAACAAAACTTTTTAAGTAGAAATCAACATTCCAAGCTCGCTACAAATAAAATTGAAGCGATCCTTGCTTAGGTGTTTTGTGAAAATATCCGCCAATTGCTTGTCAGTGTTTACAAATTCAAGTACAATATCCCCTTTTTAAACATGATCTCTTAAAAAATGATGTCGAATTTCAATATGTTTTGTTTGTAAGTGTTGAACTAGATTTTTGCTTAAATTGATGGCACTAGTATTATCACATTCAATAGGGATATGATCATAATGCAAATCAAAATCCTCCAATTGTTGTTTCATCCAAAGTATTTGGGCACAACAACTTCCGGAAGGTATATATTCAGCTTCGGTCGTTGATAAAGCAACAGAATTTTGTTTTTCGCTAAATCAAGATACTAATGAGTTACCAAGAAAGTGACAAGTGCCACTGGTTCTTTTTCTATCAAGTTTGCATCCGGCAAAGTCGGCATATGAGTAACTAATTAAATCAAATGCAAGTAGACACCCCATTTTTGATCGTCCACAAGACTTGGACGTCATCGTTTGAACACTCGATGATTATCCATGCTCATGTTCGTTTTGAGTTCTCGGAGGTCTCAGTCGCGCGCCTTGCCTCAAGATCTCTCAACTTGTCTGTTTTGTGCCTGGTTGTGGACCAAACAATTGTGTTTTTGCTTCTAAGGGAAGATGGTGGCTTGTAAGCCATTCCCTCATCCCATCGACCATGGCTTGAAGCCATCGGCCTTGTTTTCTTGCCATCGGCCAAAAGTTTTGGCCGATCGGCACTATGTTTGGTCGGTCGGCCCCTTGTGTTGGTCGATCGGCCACTTTTTCTGGCCGAACCATGTTCATCTGTTTTATGCAAATATTTTGTGCCAGCTGGCATGCACAATTTCCCCTTCCATACACGTGAATGGAGGGATTTGAGCCTTGTTTAGCTTCTCTAAGAAGCTTTGCAAAATTGGTTTTCTATAAAAGAAGAGCCTCTTCTCCCTTTCCAGGGGTTCCAAAGATCTGATATACAAGTTAGATATATCTCTCTATATCTCTCTCTCTAGATTTGTGTGTGTGTTTGAGCTCAAAAGGGTGTTTTGTTTTTACTATTGCACACAAACACCTAGCATTACACTATCCTTGAGTTGCTGAGGCATTAGAAGGTTAGTTTTAGTGTTCTTGAGGTGGTTTTGATCAGAGAGAGTTGCTGGTCTTGTGTTCTTGAAGTTGTTCTTCAAAGGTGAGATTCTAAACTTTAGATACCCCATTTTGGCTTAAGCTTTTAGACTTACTTTCATATTGTTTTAAGCTTAGCTCTAAACTACAAAAAGTTTTGATTTTGTATGCTTGTTATAGTTTCTTAAGGTCACTTTTTGGTTGGGGGTTGTTTACCCTCTCTTAGGCCTTGTTTGGCCTTGTTTTGTGCCTTTCTTCTTGAGCTTTGGAACCATCTTATTTTGGCCTTCTCACCACTGAAATCTAGAGGATTTTTAGTGGTGGAGAAGTGGTTTTGGAGTCTTGAATAGGAGAGGGACACCCCCCCTCTCCTTATGTCTCATATGCTTGTGTTAATGGCTCATAATGTTAGCATGTTTACTTAGCATGTCTTGGTTCTATTTCAGCACTTTTTAGTGACTTTTAGGACCTTCCTTAACTCTATTCCATGTCGGTTTGATAGCATCTTGCATGCTTCACATACTTGTAGAGTAATCTTGCATGTTTGCATAGCATGCATCTTGTGTTTGGACCATTATGCTTGCATATTTTGGCTCAACTCAAAGGAGCTTTTAGTCAGGTTTTACCATGTTTAAGCTCTATTTTGTGTTGTTTGGATCACATGTGCAATGCTTTGTATAGCCACCATGCATTTTAGCTTGTAAGCTTTATGCCTTGGGTTCATTAGCATGTGTTACTTGAAGTATTTTCATGATTGGGCATCATGTGAAATGTGATTTTAGTCCATGTTTCATGGTCACACACTTGCATTTATCACCTATTCCATGCTTTGGATAGTTTGTGTTTTATGCCTTAAGAATAGGTCATTGTGCATGCCACCATGCTTAGGCCTTTGGGATGCCATCTAAGCGGGTTTTTGGGCTCATTTTAACATGCCATAACTCTAATTTTATTGGCCCAAGTCATGCCATGTTTGGTTGTAATAGGTGTAGTATAACACCTCTTTGTTAGCTTTGCATGCCTCATGACTTATGCCCTTTGTGTTGGCTTGTTTTAGCTTTGGCCCTTGCATGTTTTAGACTCCTTTTAGGGCTCAGTTCATGTGGCCTTACTATAAGCTCCTTGGCTAGCTTTGAGCTTTAAGTCCATTAGCATGCTACGCTTGCATTGTGTAGTCGATTTGGCATCATTCTTCATGTGATTTCAGAGCTTATTGCATTCCTATATTCTCATATTTATCACATCTTGCTGGTGTTTGAGGATTGTGCATTGTTGTCTAGCTTGTGGACCAATATGCGTGCATGTGTATCTTGCCCTTCTTGGTGCCTTGGCTTTGGTGTCTAATGGCCACTGATTTGGGCATGGCTGAGGTCTCCCCTTTCGGTTTAAGTCCATTGAGCATGTTTGCTTTCATGATATTTGCATGCTTGTATTGTATCATGTTTGCATGTTTGGTATATTGCATGATGTTTAGCTAATTGCATTACATAACATTGTTGTGTACTTGGCATGCTCATGTTACATTAGCTTGGCTTGCATGCTTAGGTTGTATTTCATTTGGCATGCTTGTTACCCTAGCCTTGTGTGTATGCTTGAGTCACATTGCATTTTGGCATGCTCATGTTGCATTATATTACATTTCCATGTTACATTGTATTTGGCATACATGCATTGCATTATGTTTGGTTTGGGGTGTCAAACCAAACATGAGGAATGAGGGGCGTTTCGTACTTGAAAGTGACGAAATGTACCTTAATCCCCGGTCGCCGACGCTCTTGATCAAAGCATGATAGAGTTCTAAGCATTCATATGTGTTTTGTGCATCCATTTCACATTAATGTGCACACTTGGCTCCTTTGGCCATCATGCATCGAAATGCATGATTGATGGCCCGAGGGTCGAGGACTATACTCCCTTGAGTTCATGACATGATAGGGAGAGTGGTAGTGCATACATTGTCTTGTAAATGCAATGCCATGCTCTGTTTGTCCTATGCTGCAGCAAAACAGCATTCTGCAGGAAGAGATGGCCGGTCGGCCATCTTCAGTGCCGGTCGGCTACAAATTTATGGCCGAGAGCCTTACATATGGTCGATGACCACTATCCCTTGGCCGATGGCCCTATCTCTTGGCCGGTGACCTCCAACAACACTCAGGGAGTGGTTAAGAAGCATCCTTGAGACTTGTGCAGTTTTCAGAGATGCAGAACAGTGTAAACAGAGGCAACATGAGCATGGTGATAGATTTCCTAGCGAAGCCGAACGTGCATTCATCCCTCATTATGAGGCCATTTCAGTGTTTTGATAGCTTAGAATAGTTATTCGTTTTGCTTTGGTTGTGTAATAATTAATTTGCTAGAGTAGTTGATTAATTAGTTGGTTTGTATTATTTATTCGGACCCTTCAGCGAGAGGGCACAAATTTGTAATAAGTGTGTGTGAGTGTGTGAATGTCTTCCAACCCCACGTCTTTCTCCCTTTTACTTACCTGCTTTTGATGGTTAGTTCTAGGTCATATTTCAATTAGCATACTTATGCTTCACATGTTTGCATTCATTCTTCTGTATTGCATGCACCAGGCTCGCCACATCATACTAACTGCATTGTATTTCAATTCCAAGTTGAATACATGATTATCAAATAGCATCTCATATGTCATCTTAGAATAGCTGAGCCTATTTTAGTTTCATTTTTGCATGTGTTGCATTAGTCATCTTAACATAGCTAGGATCATGCATTGATTACTAACTAGCTTTTGTTTTGGCTCGGAGTACTAGGTAAGCTTTTATGCTTTAGCATCTTGCATGAGTGTGAGTGTTGCCATGACAGCATGCTTGCCATGAGGCTATTTGCTTAAATGATATAACTGCATGAATGCCTGTGGGTGAAGGTTGGATTACTTGAATTGGAACAATTCATCAAAATGCGAGTTTTAAGCCCACTTGATAGTGGTAAAATCATGTTTTCTTAAGCCCACTTGAGAGTGGAAAAATTCACGACTTAGCCTACTTGCGAGTAGCAATTTTAAACAAACAAACATGGGATGTTTTATTCCAATTTAGGTGATCTAGTCTATACTTATGTGTTGTGCGCATCACATTGTAATACTAGGTAATAACCGGAATAAGAACACACGTGTTTTCAAAAATAAGATATCATGTTAGTAAAGGCCGATCTTTGATCGGGCGAGCGGGGGTGCTCATAGATGACCTTCCCCAATCGTACCTAAGTTCCCAAGCCAAGGCAACTTTGGTGATGACGGACACGTGGCCTTAGGCACGAGTCAGGGTTTCCTAAATTTCCCCAAAAATAAACATTTAGGTGGCGACTCTGTATCTGGCAAAGCAGTCCATGTTTGGCACTTCTTTGCAAGAATCAGTTTTTCAAAACGATTTGCTGAATTTTGACTTTTTGGTGATTTATCAATCTCACATCGCACATTGTGAGATCAGATTAAGAACCGTGACATTTGAGTCCGAACTGTAGCATGAGGCCCTCGGGGCGCATCTACTGTTTCTGGCGACTCTGCTGGGGATTTAGAGAACTTGACTCGAACTCATGATATCTTGTTTTGATTACACTTATGTGTCTCTTTGCATTGCATTTGTATTGGTGCGCCTAGGACACCGTGTTTGCCGTATACTATTCTTGAACGATTTGCCGGAGGCCTACTTTGAGAAGCGTGCCATAAGGCTGACCGGTTACGGGCTCTGCCACGATGGGAACACAAACCCCGGTTTTACCGGGGCAACCTTTTTGACCATTCGACCTAGTGCATATCGAAAACTATAGTGACCATTCTAAGCTAGGACAGGTTGCTTACCTGATTGTAGGTTGTTTGAAACCGTTGTGTGCGTAGTGAAACCCTAGCTCCTGACAAGATAGGACAGGGAAACCCTACCCCAATATAGGGGTGTTTTGGCTCTCACTTGCTTGTTATGTGCGTTTAGAGTTGGCCTCTATAGGGAATGCACGTATCAGTTTGCAAGTCTGGGTATCAGGCCTGTGGACGTCTGCATCAGTATTGGGGAAATTAGTTTTTACCTGCGAGTATCAAATTCAGATTTGGGGCAGTGATTTGGGAACAGTGATCAGTGGTTGAGAACAACTCGTCCAGCTTGTATTTTGCCAACTGTGTGTTGTCTTTATTTTAAGCTGTTACGCTGTTCGTTTTCCTGTTCATTATTTCCTTATTATGCCTTATTTATCTTTTTGCAAGGTAGTTTAGTACGACTGCATCCGACCACGTAGATATCCCCCGAGCACTCTGGGTTAGAGGTCGCAGACTTAATCGATCTAGGGATATGATAGACTGACAAACAATATTCCTTTCTTTACCCCCGGTTACCAAACGGAGGTCGAAAAGGCGTAGTGTATCGGTACAGCGGTCGCCAGATTAGTGGTCTACCCCACCAGTGAATAGTTAGGTTGAGGTCTCTGTTTCTACTATAGAGATAGGTATACCAGTCATTCACCTAGATCAGCACAATATGGTAGGTATGGAGGAGATGATGCGTCAGCTCCAAGAAAGTATGAGAATCATGCAGCAGGACGCTGCTCGTCAAGCAGAATTTCCCAAACAACAGGCCAAGGTCATGGCCCAACAGGCAGAATTAATTACCAGGCTACAGCAGTAAACTGGAGTGTCTACTTCACACCAAGCTTCCCTCCACCAAGAGTTCCAATACTCGGGGAGACAGCAAATGTCCAAGATGATACGGACATTCCAAAAGGACCAACTCCACCCCCGATCCCACCTCAGCTGTCTAAGGCACCCACACCCATCAACCTACCGGATTCTCCATTTGAGTTCAAGGTGGACCCCACAGCTCTAAAAGTGAGCAAGCTAGAAAAGCTGTTCAAGAAGTCTCACGGCGTAAAGTCCGTTCCGGACATTGAGGATGGGTATACTGACTCGGCCGTGACCCTGCCAGACCGGTTTAAAAGGCCGCACATTGACCGTTTCGACGGGTCTGGAGACCTCATGGTACATTTGCAGCTGTTCTCAGACATATTAAGGCCGATGGGCCTTTCCAGATTGCAGAAGCTTTCCCTGTTTGGCCGGACCCTGTCGAGCGTAGCGACTATTTGGTATGCAAAACTGGAGGACTCCGTTAAGAGGAATTGGGATGAAATGGCTGAGGCCTTTGTAGCGCAATACTCCTACAATACACAGATCGAGGTCACAACTCGTGATCTCGAGACAACTAGACAGGAGCTTAAGGAGAGCTTCTTCGATTTTGTGACCCGGTGGAAGGCTAAGGCCTCGATGATGACCATCAGGCCTGTTGACAAAGACCAGATTTGGATGGTTGTGCGCAACCTCCAGCCCAAGCTCATGCAGAAGATGATCGTTCTCCCCCTCCCCACCTTTGCAGACTTACATGAGATAGGGGTACAAATCGAGAACGCGATGAAACAGGGCCTAATTGATCATGAGAGAGAACAGCCCAAGAGGGCATTCAACCGTAGTACGAATGTAGGCACAAGCAGTGCTGCAGCTGCTAGATCTTCAGATGTAGGTATGGTCACCACTACTACCACCCTAAGAACCCTTGCTACTACACCGTTCACCGACGCATCCGGATGTAGCTCACAAACAACCAAATTCCCACCCCGAGGCCAGAGAACCTTTACCCCACTATACATGTCTTTGTCCAAGGCTTTGGGGGTTTTGATCAAGAGAGGGCACTTGAAGCCCCTAGAGCTGCGGCCACTACTAGATAGACTCCCTGCTTCCCATAACCCAGCCAAGTACTGCGTCTTTCACCAACAGTATGGTCATGACACTGACCAGTGCTTTCGATTGCGTCATGAGATTCAGGATCTCATTGATAACAAGGTGATCGTGCCTCCGGAGAAACCAAATGTCACAACCAACCCTCACCCACCACACAACCAAGCTCCACCTCCCAAACGCATCAATATGATCCAAACTTGGGTTGTGTCATATGACCCTAGTGTATATATCACCCTTTCCCACCTACCCAAGCCGGAGGTGTTCATTCTTGACAGCACTGACTTGTGCATGTTGGACATCTCCTAAACCCAACCTGAAACGGTGGTCGTGGCTATCGAAGATAGAAATGGGTCAATTGTGGAGGCAGATGAGAATGCAAATATAGAGCCGAAGGGGTCTGCAAGCTTCATGTACAACCCGAGCGGTTACATCACACCAGCAGATCAGCCTGAGCCAAGGGTGGAATTGCCAGTGGGGGTAGAGATTTGTGTATCCGGGAGGATGGACTTAATCAGGGGCTAGATGACCTAGCGGATCTAGAAGAAGACATTGCTAACCTTCAATTTTTCAATGAACAAGATCCGGGAGACGTGACAGTCAACTGGTTTCATCAGGAAGGGTCAGCAAAAGCTACAGGTTGGCTCAGCGACAAGCCAGATGTTATTGAGCAATCTTCACCAGAACGGGGTCTGTCAAGGACAGGGACTTCAATTGTGGCTGGAAGGGCTGAGAATCAGTTTATACCGCCGGAGAGCACCGGTGTTAAGAATTTTGCTCAAAATATGGGCAATTTGGGTACAGAGGATACTGAACAGTACATTGCACTGAAGCAGTTTGAGAGGGAAAGGATCGAGGATTCTGATAGAGCCAAAAAAGCCAAAGCCCCTGCGGGGACGGAAAGTGTTGTGTACACAGGAACAGAACGTGCTGTGAGCACAGAAATGAAAGGTACTGTGGGCACGGGAATAGTTGTAACGGAGTCGGATAGGTGTCTGTCGGCTGCCGATGGTATGTGGTGGAAAGATGACAACCTATGTCTTGTCCACACATATGAAGACTGGGGACAAGGCCAGCCGGATGATACCTGGTACGTGGGAGAGGTCGACCACATGACTAGAAGCGGGCGGTATTTCAAGCCCCCGGACTTAGATCAATCAGAAGCGTCCGGGAAGGACAAGGAAGCAGAGAAGCAGAAGGAGAAGTTACTCGAAGAGGAAGTTGTGCTGAAACAGCTGAAAAAGATACAAGCAGACATCTCCATCTGAGGACTGCTTATGGCTTCAAGAGTTCATAGACAGGTTGTTCTTTCTGCAATGGACAAGGCCAAACTTTCAATAGATACCACACCTGAACAACTGGTAGGGCTGGTCTTTCCGGGAGGAGCTTCCCCGATGTTGACCTTTTCTGACAAGGAGCTGCCGCCTGAGGGCGCAAACCACAACAAACCACTCTACATCTCCGTGGAGTGTAGAAACAAATGGATACCAGTGGTTCTTGTCGACACGGGATCTATCATTAACGTGTGCCCATCGAGGACGACATATGCAATCGGGCTGAAATCCGCGAGCTTTGTGCCAACTGCCTAGGTGATAAGGGCCTACGACAATACAAACAGAGTGGTGATGGAGACTATGGAGATTCAGACTCAGGTTGGTCCAAGATAGCACGAGATTGACTTTCATGTCTTGGACATTCCTACAACCTTCAATTTACTCCTAGGGCGGCCGTGGCTGCACCAGGTGAAGGCGGTCTCTTCCACGGTACATTAGATGTTGAAATACCCCCACGAGAAGGGGGTGGCTATAGTTTTCGGGAATTCGTCAATCCATCCGCCGCCAGAGGTGTCTACACCGGTTTTGGAAATCAAGCATGGCATGGAGGATTTGTTCCTATCCGGATTCACCCTAGCCGAGGCCCAGGTTGTTCAGAATATTTTGGCGGTTGATGAGGGGTTGTATGCCAGTGCGCAGTCAGTGTACCTCATGAACAAGCTCCAGCACATCGCTGGGATGAGACTAGGAAGAAGTGGCTAGAAGGGCATTGCTATATCGGCCGAAGTGCCGCATAACCCGCACACCTTTGGCTTGGGTTATCTGCCCACCAAAGAGGACTGGGTGAGGAAAGGTAAAGAAATGGCCAGGAGAGCCAGAGCCAAGCAGACTGGGAAGCAGTTTGAGTTGATACATCGGCCTATTCAAGGTACCCTGAACGGACGCTTTGTCCGGGAGGGGGAGGACTTCCCATTCTGCGGCTTCCCAGAACCGTGGTTGAATGCAGAGAAGCGTCGCTTGCCAGGGTTTGAGATCTTCTTTCACTTGCAGTTACCCGGGGATGGTGTTGCCAAGGAGCAAACAGACCTATCAGCTAAGGTTGAACGGGGTAAGGAAATGGATTCCGAGAGCACCGAGACTGAAATAGGGGTAGCACTGGCTTGTCTACTTTCAGATCCTCCGATCATCCATGAGTGCTTGGGGGATGATCTCTTAGTGTCTATGATCGGGAATGAAACGGCTACAAGCCCATCTTCAAACATTTTGGATGTATCTATTGCACCCTCCCTCGTCTGGCAGTACGAGGAGGGATTCTTATCGAACAGCACCGGATCAGGTAATGAGCCAGAATCTGATTCCACCGAGTTTGTGGAGTCGGAATCAGGTTCCAGCTCGTCCGAGTCTGAGTTCGATATTCTTGGGGATGACAACCCAGATGCCACAATCCTGTCTAGGTCGTCTTTTTCTTTTTCCATTGAGTCTGTTGTAACAGAGGAATTTGGCGACTTAGAAATGATTAATGAGAATGGAATGGTTGTGGCTTCTGAGTACTTTTCTGTGCCTTTGATTTATTGTATTAATCAGGACTTTCAAAATTTTGATGAAAACGACGAGAAGGAAATTCCTCCGGTTTTGAAATATTTGCTAGATCAAGAGCAGGAGAGGTTTGTAAAACCGCTGGTTGATGAAATCACTCAAATTAATGTTGGTACTAAGAAGGACCCACAGCTGGTCCAGATCGAGTCCACATTGTCTTCGGAGGAGCGCGAGCACTTAGTCGCTTTATTAAAAGATTTCAAAGATGTTTTCGCATGGTCCTACGAAGACATGCCTGGAATCGATCCTGAGATTGTACAGAACCAGATCCCTCTTGACCTAGAGGCCCGACCTGTTAAGCAGAAGCTCAGAAGGATCCGCCCAGACTGGGCCCTCGAGATCAAAGAAGAGGTCACCAAGCAAATTGAGGCAGGGTTCTGTAGACACCCCATTTTTGACCGTCCTTAAGACTTGGACGTCACCGTTTGAACACCCGGTGATCATCCATGTTTGTGTTCGTTTGGAGTTCCCGGAGGTCTCGGCTACGCGCCTTGCCTCAAGATCTCCGAACTCGACCGTTTCGTGTCTGGTTTTGCGCCAAACACTTGTTTTTTGCCTTGGAAGGGCAGGGAATGCCTTGTGAGGCATCCCCACACATCACCGGCCATGGCTAGAGGCCACCGGCTGGTGTTTTGTTGTCACCGGCAATGTATATTGCTGGTCGGCACTCTTTGTTGCCGGTCAGCAGTCCATTTTGTCAAAATGACAATTTTGGCCAGCCGACCACTATTCATCTACTTTTTGTAGATATTTTGTGCCAGCTGTGATAGCTGGCACCCACCCCATTCCCCTCCATACACGTGTATGGGGGGATTTCCCTCTTGGATGGCTTGTTTTGTAAGCCTTACAAGAGGGAATTGCATATATAGGAGAGCTTCTTCTCTTTGGCAAAAGGTTAGACATTTTAGACAGCTTTTGTAAAGCTTGAGTTCTAGGGTTAGGGTTAGATACATATTCTATCTCTATAAGTATGTGTTTTGTCCTACTTTTGCTCACAAACACACACCAACACACCATCTCTTGGACTTGAGACCTTTGGAGGGTTGTTTTAGTGTTTTGGAGCTGGATTAAAGCCAAGGAAGGCTGTTGGAGCATTGTTTGTGAAGAAAGGCTTCAAGGGTAAGAAACTTCCCTTTTATTCCCCATTTTTGCATTGCTTTTCTACCTATCTTAGAACTGTTTTTGTGTTTAGTGTATAACATAAAAAAGTTCTATTTTTTAGCCCTCTTGATTGTTTGTTAAGAGTATTTTGTGGTTTGGGTTTGTTTGACCCCTCCTAGGCCTTGTAAGGCTCCTTTTTGTGCTATTTTGTGCAAGTTTCGGGACTTTGGTGTTTGGGCCTCTTCACCACTGAAATCTTGAGGGATTTCAGTGGTGAAGATGGTGCCTTAAAGTCTCAAAAAGGGGAGGGCCACCCCCTCTCCTTGTTGTCCTTGAAAAGGACCAATTTTGGCCTCTTAAGGGAGCATTATGTTTAAAGGTTTGTTGATCATGCCATGGCTATATTTTATGCTTATATTGTCATGATTTAACTTTGTATTAAGTTGGTTTTGATACACCATGCATGCTTAGCATACCTACCATGTAATGCCTTGTTATTGCCTTAATATGCCTTAGGTTGTTAGCCTTCGTTCTAGCATGTTTTAGGTTTAACCTTGTGAAGGTTTTGTGTTTATTTTTCCATGTTTAAGGTCTGTCTATAATTGTTTGGGTCGATTTTGGCATGCTTGGTATAGCTCCTTTGTGTTTGAGCTTGTATGCTTCAAGTATGAGAATGTGTAGCATGTGTTGCTTGCATCATTTAAGTGGTTTGGCACCATTTGTAACATCATTTCAGTCCCTAAGACATGCTTGTATGCTTGCCTTGGTTGTCTCCTTGTTGCCTCTTGAGCATGTGTTATATGCTCCTTGAAAGTGCATTTGTGCATGCCTTCATATTTGAGCCATTTATATGCCATCTAAGTAGTCCTTTGGCCTTGTTTTAACATGCTAAAAATCTGTTCTTAGTTGTTTAATGCATGCCATGGTTGTTATGCTAAGTGTGTTTCAAAGCTTCATTACCTTGCTTCAAGAATTTGGGCTATTTGCACACTAGTATTTGTCTTGTTTAAGTTGGTTTGGCACCTCTTATAACATGATTTTCAGGGCTTATGTTGCATGCCATATGTCCATGTTAGGCCTCTTTTGAATGTGTTTAAAAGTTGCTTTTATATGCTTAAGTGTTGGACCATAACATGTGCATGTGTGTATGTGTGTTTAGCCCTCATATTTGAGCACTTTGGCCACTGTTTTGGGCCTAATTAGAGCTGCCTAATTCATGTTTAAGACCATCATTTGCTTGGTTGCATGCTTACCTTACATGTTTGTACATTGTCCATGTTCATGCTTGCATGCTTGCCCTCATGATCATGTTGCATATTAGCTAACATGCCTAGGATGCATTGTACTTTGCATGCATACCTTGTCCCTTGATTTAGTGATAGGGATTGGGCCTTGGTTTGATTGTTTGCATTGCATTTGAAATCAATGTGCACAACTTGATTCTTTGGGCCATCATGTATGGAAATGCGTGATTGATGGTCCGAGAATCGAGGCACATGCCCCTTTGAGTCACAAACATGATAAGGGGCATGATTGGTGCATACATTGCTTGAATTGTATTGCCATGCAAGTTCTGCCCTCTGCTGCTGTCAATTGCAGATTCTGCAGGAATTGTTTGCCGACCGGCAGTACAGAGTGCCGACCGGCAATGTATTGGTGGCCGATAGCCTCATTTCCAGCCGATGGCCATATCTAGCAGCCGGTGGTAATTCTACTCAGCCGGTGGTGTCCCCCAATGTCCAGAGAGACATCCCTGAGGCTTTGGCAGTCTTTGGAGGGGCAGAGCAGGGAAAACAGAGGCAGACCATGCATGGCAGTGCAATTCCGAGCAGGACCCGAGCATGCGTTGCATCAGGCTCTCCTCCCGAGGCGGTTTACTGTTTTTCCTAGTTTAGTTAGTTGTTAACTAATTAGGCAATTTGTAATTATTAATTAGCTTGCGTAGTTGGTTAATTTGTATTATTCTTTTGGTCCCTCCGAGCAAGGGCGAATCTGTAATAAGTGTGGGTGCGTGTGCGTGCATGTCTTCCAACCTCCACTTCTTTCTCCCTTTTACTTACCTGCTTTGATGGTTAGTATTAGGACACGTTTAAATTAGCATATCTCATGCAATGCATGCGTGCATCCATGCATTTGTCTTGCATGCACCGGGCTTGGTACATCATACAAACTGCATTGTATTTTCAATTCCAAATTGAATACGTGATAGTTGTAGCATTTCACATGCCACTTTAGGGTTTGTCGAGCCCATCCTAATCACATCCTGTATGTGTTGCATTAGCCACTTAACATGAACTAGGACATGCATGTTTGCTAATCAGTTTATTGTTTCGGCACGGAGTACGATGTAAGTATTTATGCTTTAGCATCTCGCATGCGTGTGAATGTTAACCTGACAGTATGCTTACCATGCGGCTAAGTGCTTATATGAGATAAAATGTTTGAATGCCTGTAGGTGAAGGTTGGATTGTTTGAACTGGAAAAACTTGTTGAAATCCGTATTTTAGCCTACTTGCGAGTAGCAAATTTCAAAATATTTTCAAAACAAACGGATATGCGATGCTTGTTTCCAAATTAGGCAATCTAGTCTATACTTGTTTGCTGTGCGCATAACATAGTAATTCTAGGCTAATAACCGGAACAAGAACACATAATGTTTTAAAAATCGGATATCATGGTTAGTAGAGGCCGGTCTTCGGACCGGGCGAAAGGGAGTGCTCATAGCTGACCTTCCCCGATTGTACCCAAGCTCCCGAGCCAAGACAACTTTGGTGATGACGGACACGTGGCCTTTGACACCGAGTCAGGGTTTCCTAAATTTCCCAAAATAAAATATTTAGGTGGCGACTCTGTATCTGGCAAAGCAGTCCATGTTTGGCACTTCTTTTCAAAATCTTTTTTTTCTCAAAATGATTTGCCAGAGTTGGACTCTTTGGTTCAAATTAAGAACCTCAACAAACAAAAGGGGAGTGCGAACTGTAGCGAGGTCCCCCGCGGGCTTGTTACAGGTTTCTGCTGGTATCTGAATACCCAACTTGGTTGGTAAACATAGTTCCAGTACCGAAGAAGGATGGTAGGATTCGGGTATGTGTGGATTTCAGAGATTTGAACAAAGCCAGTCCGAATGACGACTTTCCTCTGCCGCATATCAACGAATTAGTGGACTTCACTGCAGGGCATGCATTGCTCTCATTCATGGATAGCTTTTCAGGCTACAATCAGATTGTGATGGCACCCGAAGACCGAGAGAAGACTGCTTTCTCCACCCCGTGGGGGACTTATTGTTATAGGGTGATGCCATTTGGGCTGAAAAATGCTAGAGCTACATATCAACGGGCTGCGACCACGATACTGCACGACATGATCCACAAAGAGGTTGAGGTGTACGTGGACGACATGATTGTCAAGTCCAAGGAAAGAGAGGGTCACTATACCGCCTTGCAAAAGTTCTTCCAAAGGATCAGAGAATTCCAGTTGTGACTGAATCCTTAGAAATGTACGTTCGGTGTTACGGCAGGGAAAATGCTGGGGTTCTTGATCACACAGAGAGGTATCGAAGTCGACCCTTCCAAAATCAAGGCCATCTTAGAAATGCCACCACTGAGGACTGAAAATGAGGTGTAAGGCTTTCTGGGTAAAGTGCAATTCATAAGACGGTTTATCTCAAAATTAACCTTGACTTATGAACCACTCTTTGGTCTCTTGAAAAAAGGAACGAAGTTCCAATGGGACGGCCGATGCCAAGTAGCTTTTGAACAGATCAAACAATATTTACAGAACCCACCAGTGTTGTCACCGCCTGAACCGGGGAAACCGTTGATTTTGTACCTTTCAGTGACTGAGACTACAATGGGCTGCATGCTTGCACAAGAGTCTAAGGACAGAGTGGAAAGAGCTATCTGCTACTTGAGCAAGAAGATGCTAGAATACGATACCCGCTACACTCCGCTGGAGAAGGCTTGTCTGGCCTTGGTATGGGCTACCAGGAAGCTACGGCACTACCTGTTAGCTCACTCTGTAATGTTGGTTTCGAGATTAGATCCCATCAAATATCTCTTCGAGAAACCGGCACTTACAGGTAGGCTAGCCCGTTGGTGGCTTCTACTTTCCGAATTCGATTTGAAATATGTGATGCACAAGTTAGTAAAGAGAAGAGCGGTAGCAGAGTTCTTGGCCGATCACCCGGTTGAAGGGGATGAAGCAGTTGAGTATCTGTTCCCAAACGACGCGATTCTGCATATCGAGGATGAAACTTGGACGATGTACTTTGACGGAGCGTCAAACCAATACGGGTATGGAATAGGGGTGTTGCTGATAGCACCCAACAATTCCTGTATCCCTCTAGCATTCAAACTCTAGTTCAAAGTATCGAACAATGAAGCAGAGTATGAGGCATGCATTGCTGGTTTAGAAGCAGCCCTGGAACTAGGGGCAAAACGGTTGGACGTCATCGGGGACTCGAACCTTGTTGTATCTCAAGGTAAAGGAGATTGGAAAGTCAAAGAAGAAAAGATGAGAATCTATCACCAGACCTTGGACTTACTGATTCCTCGGTTTGAGAAGCTGAACTTCGCTCATCTTTTAAGAGAAAACAATAGGTTCGCAGATTCACTAGCAACTCTATCTTCCATGATAAACATCCCTTCGGAGTCCGGATGCGTCCGATCATCATTGACCAGAAATTTGTGCCGGCCTACAAGCTGATAGCTGCCATAGATGAGGTTCAAGATGAGAACCCCTGGTATTACGATGTTTGGAACTTCTTGGAAAAAGAAGCGTATCCACCCGGGGCAAATGCCAAGGATAAAAGGGCAATTCGAAGAATGGCTGCTCAGTTCATCGTTTGCAGAGGAAAACCGTATAAGAGAGGTCATCTAGGGATGCATAAACTGTGTGTTGATGCTGAAGAATCAAAGCGTCTGATGGAGGCTATCCATGGAGGAGAGTGCGGGGTGCACATGAATGGGGTGATGCTAGCCTGGAAAATTCTCAAACAGGGTTACTACTAGTCCACTATGGAGGAGGATTGTATTGGCTTTGTTCGGCGATGTCACAAATGTCAGATCCATGCAAACCGCATGAACATTCCACCATCGAAGCTGTACAATATGACTTTGCCATGGCCATTTTCAGTCTGGGGGATTGATGTAATAGGGGCTGTCACTCCAAAGGGGTCCAATGGGCATGAGTTCATTCTGGTCGCGATAGACTATTTCACGAAGTGGGTTGAGGCCCAATCTTATGCGGTGTTGAAGGCTTCGCATGTTGCCAAGTTCATCAGGAACAACATCATCTGCCGCTATGGGGTCCGGAACGAGACCATCTCAGATAATGGTTCCTACTTCGATAAGGAAGTGATTGACTTGTTGGACAAGTACAACGTGGCTTTTCATAAGTCATCTACATATCGGCCGCAGAATAACGGAGCGGTTGAGGCCGCCAACAAGAACATCAAACACATACTGCAGAAGATGGTGGAAGCCTACCGGGACTGGCCAGATAAGTTGACGTTTGCTCTGTGGGGCTACCGGACTTTAATTAGAACTTTTACTGGGGTAACTCCATATTCATTAGTTTATCGGATGGAGGCCGTTCTACCTAACGAAATTGAGGTTCCGTCACTGCGAGTACTGGCTGAATGCCAGATAGCCGACGCATATTGGCAGTAAAGCCGATTCGAAGAACTCATGCTTTTTGACGAGAGAAGGCTGAAAGCACTGTACCATGTTCAGGGTTATCAATGCAGAATTGCCAGGGCTTTTAACAAGAGGTTAAGTCTAGGAATTTGAAAGAAGGAGATTTGGTGCTCAAAGACAACCGAGCTCCCATCCACGACCCTAGGGGCAAGTTCAAACCTAATTAGATTGGTCCTTACATCATCAAGTCTATTTGGTCTGGTGGAGCTGTTGTTCTGATGGACCTAGATGGCCTAGAGTTCTCCCAACCGATCAACATGGACAAGTTGAAGAAATACTTTCCCTGAGCGGCTCACTAGGCTGAAAACCCGAAAGGGCGACCTAGGCAAAAGTTAGAGCATGAAAAATTTGAAATTATAAAAACTTGAGCTTGCAAGGTTGAAAACTTGCAAAGGGCGGCCTTAGCAAAAGTTAGAGCGCAAAAGGAGAGCGTAAATACTCGTGTGAACCCAAGCCGAACTACATAAGGCTTGATTCCCATCTTTGGGATACGTAGGCAACTTCATCATGAAGTCCAGCCATAAACACTTCCTCGATCAACTTTGTCCATGTGATCATGTTTGGCCATCTTTGTCTATTCAGCATTCAAAAGCTCGGTTGAGATCTCCGGTGCAGTGCTATTCAGACTAGGGGCAACTTTCCAATTGTTGGAATCTGGGGTTGTACATCTCAGTTATAGGTCTCGGGCGTGTCCAGTTGTGATCCATATCGAAAATGGTTTTGAAAAGTTTTAATAAAAGTTGATTTTGCTCAAATTAATCTTTTTACAACTTAGACCATTTTTGGACCAATCGAAAAATTTTCAGTACCCACAACCTTCAATTTCATTGGTTTCAATACAGAGTTCTCCTACTCTTGAATACAAATTGAAGTTGCTTTTTCATTACATTCATAAAGAAAACTTTAAAGTTCTGATTAAAAGCAAATAAATCCGAGGCATAGTCAGGTGTTCCTGCGTCCCCTCCCAGAGCTGGTCGAAGCCTCTGATGCCAAGCTGGGCCCAACTTGTGCCTCTTCAATGAGCCAATCTATGTACTCGTCAGAAAGGGTGCAGCTGAAAGTGGGAGCGGGGGCCAGAAGCTCTCTCGTCCTCCATGCCGTGGCATACCGAGCTAGCTGCGCACCTCGAACCAGAAATGTAGCAGGGTACTCAATCCCTTCTTCCGAGCAAGTCTAATCATGTCCGAACTGGCGCCAGAACCGGTATAGAAAGTAGAAGACACAGTGTGTCATGCCAATCAACTGAATCCCGGGCTGACGGGTCATGCTGTAACTCATTGCTGGTAGATTGAGCCTGGGGCAACGCCAAGTAATATAGTCCGCGGACAAATTGCACATCCAGTTGTACCACCATCCATCATCAAGGGCATCGACTAGACGTCGTCGGAAGAAATAGCCGCGAGCTGAATATGCCGGACACGAGTCCACCACTCTCAACTTGTCCATCAATCATACTTAGGGAGGGATGAAAAATGAGAGATTATAGAATAGAGAGGCGTATGTTGAGAGAAAAGCAAGAAAAGGGTTTTGGGAGAAGAACCGAGCCTGAGGGCCGAGTGATGTGAGAAATATAAGTAAGATGGGGTGGGAAACATTACCTGCAATAGTAGTGGACTCCCCGCAAACCTAGCCATCTCCCGGCGATGAAAAGCATCTAATCCCATCAATGTTTCAGCTAGTGTCATGGCAATGCAGCTTTTGCCCTCTTTCAAGCCCTCGGTAACCTCAATCAAATGAGTGCTAAACCCACCGGAGCCTGGGGCGAACAAGAAATGGGACAACATACACAGGCATAGTGCGTGTCACCGATAACCTTGCCAATGATGGTCGCCGCGGTCACCGGCATCAGGAAACCGGCCAAGCAAGCTTGAAATGTCTAGCTCTCCATCGCGAATCAATGACCGAGCGTCATGCAAAGTAAGGCCACATGTCCGTCCTAGGGTTTGGACCTGACCAAAGCGGAATTGAGGCAAGATTTCTTCATCACGCTCAGATTCCATTAAAGCTTGGAAATCCTCGAAAGTAGGGCACATCTCTTGTCTGCCGAAGCTGAAGACATGTGTCACCAAATTCCAAAAACTCCCCACGGCATAAAGGACCAGAAAACGCAGCGGGGTGCGACCCAACGTGAATAGTGCATTTATGCCGAAACCCCAGAAATTCAACTTTTTCGAGCCATCTAAGTTGGCAATCCAAGTTGTGAGATTTTGGGCAGGAAACTCTTCCATTTGGTGCAAAGCAGTGTTGAAATGAAGAAAACTACGAAGCTGAGGCTTTTGTAGAAGATAAGGTGTTGAGTGGAAGATAGGTGTCAACATTCTGGTGGTTCTTGCCATTTTTGGCCGATCGGCCAAAAAGAGTGCTGACCGACCACATTTTTGGCCGATCGGCTAGTAAAGATGGCTGATGGCCATTTCTTATGGCCGATGGCCTTCCCTCTTATCCTCAGAGCTATCCATTTTCTGAGGATGCTGAGAACTTGTGACTGGTTCCACTTCCAGTGCCTCTGGTGATGATTTTGCAAAGTCACACGTATTTGCTTATCGAGTTGTTGTACATTTGCTTATCGAGTTGTATCTTGTGTTCTTCAGTCCTTGTTTTGCTTATCAAGTTGTAGTTACATTTGGCTAGCTTGTCTAGCTCTTTGTTTTGCTTATCGAGTTGTTTTGTTGTTAGTTGGATCACTACCTGATCAATGCAATTCGAGTGTGTGGTTTTCAAAACAAGTTCAATCTCATTTACATTGTTGTGTAATGCGATGCGATGTGATGCATAAAACGTACTAATGCAACACTTTTTTCAACAAAAAGCTTGTTTCATTCCATCATCTTTTCAAGTACATAGTTTTGAAAAAAAAAAAAAAAAAAAAAAAAAAAAAAAAAAAACCTGCCTGTGGCATTTTATCGCGCTATTTTGCGCATCGCACTATTTTATGCACCTTACTTGCATTGTGCATGCATTTTATCGAGCTACCTTGCATACCTTACCTGCACTTGTTAGTGCATTGCATCGCGCTATCTTGCGCACCTTATCTGCATTGCATTGTTTTGTGCATTCACCCTACTCACACTGTTTTGTGCACCTTTAGCTCGCACTATCTTGTGCACTCTTTGGTCTGGGAGACCTTAAATCCTCTGGTCTAGGAGACCTTAAATCCTGCATTGCATTGTTCGCACTATCTTGTGCACTCTCTGGTCTAGGAGACCTTAAATCCTCTAAAGGTGCAATTCCTTTGGTGTTTGTCATGCTCGAACGACTTCCAGTGGTCTGGTATAGCCACCTGCCTATGTTTGCGTTGAGTTCCTAGGAGACCAACTGAGACGGTGGAAACTAGAGTTCGCATGGCTCATGTCTAGAACACAAAGGTTCGGGATTTTCGAGACTAAAGTCTGGTTTAAATACCCAGGGGTATATCCTCAGCTTGAAATTTGTATGGCAACCCCATAGATTGAGATAGCATGTGTATGCGCCTCAATTCTGGATACTGAACCAACCTAGTCTGTCACCCTGTTGGAGAATAGGGAAAGCTGCGACCATAGTCATGGAGAAAAGTAGTACCTGCAATTCAACCAAGAAAAAGCGAAAGATCCCCAGCAGCATGAGGTAAGTCATTGCCAATTGCCCCTGTAAGGTACCTTTACCTCTTAACTATTACATTGTATTTTAGCCACTACATTACAGTGCATTGCATGAATCCTCAATTTTCGAACCGGCTTCGCGTAACGTATAAGTCCAATTTTCAAACCAGCTTCGCGTATCGTATAAATCCAATTATCAAAATCTTCTCGCATATCATTTTGCATCTTGACCCTGAACTACGCTGGTTTGATTCCTTGCAAAGAGATACATAGGCAGCCTGAGGGCACAACCATTTATTTATCTATATTTTGTTTGTTTGTCCAAGTCTTTGGCCTTATCAAAAATGGGTCGTCTCTGGGCTTTGACACTCACTCCCGTCACTTTTTGACTTCCGAGTTTTGTCAAAGAGGGGCAACTGTAGACACCCCATTTTTGACTGACCTTAAGACTCAGACGTTACCGTTCGAGCGCTTGGTGATATTGCATATTGTGCTCGTTCTGAGGTTTCAGAGTCTTGGCTGCGAGCCTTGCCTCCAAACTTCTGGACTCTTTTGTACTTTGCCTCGGTTTGTGAACCAGGCCTTGTTTTCTCCGTTTTCTCTTCCTGAAGGGAGGGAGAGGTGTCGTAGACCATCTCTCAGTGGCCATAGGCTACGTTTCGTGGTCGTAGGCCATTTTTCCCGTTTGGAGCCCGGTTTTCGGTTTTTCGGAGCCGTCGGCCGTGTGCCTCAGTTTTGGACCGCTTAACCACCTCCGTTTGCTCTGGTTTTTGGCACACACCTTGTTTCCTCCCTTTTGAGGGACACTATGGCCCAGGAGACCAACTTCGTGGTTGAACGCCACCTCAGGTGCCTAATAGTCAGTTTTCGGGGCCCCGGGCCGCGCGTTTTGGCCCCCAAACCTCCATTTTGCATCCGTCTTTGGCCCATTTTTGGTAGGGACCTTATTTCCATGGTTAGGAAGGTGGTGGTATGGTGGGAGGCCACCTTTTCTCCTGAAAAACCAGCTTTCCCCTTTTTCTCTCTCCTCCAGCCGATTTTTTCTAACAGAAAGCTGGTTTTTCTTACTTTTGAACCACAATTTCTGGTTTTTCACACCACCATTGTGTTGTGCTCATCTGGGAGGCCACCAATATGGGTAGGCCGACTAGTAATTCCTCTTGACCCTTTTGAACCCCTCTAAAAAGCTGGTTTTTCTCTCTCATAGGTCACATTTTCTGGTTTTTCACCACAGGGTTGTGTTCTACTCATCTGGGAGGCCACCTTTTTGGGTAGGCTGACCAGCAATTTTGCTTGAACCTTTTGACCCCTGCCCGGCTGACCAGGGGAGGTGGTCGGCCGACCATCCTGACCCTTTTGAACTGGCCGGCCAGTTTTGTCTCTCTAACTGTGTTCCAACTGTGCCAGCTGTTTTACACTTGACCCACTGTCCGAGGGTTTTGTCCTTGTGTTGGCCCTTTTTAAGGTGGTTTTCACCCCTTTGCTTGGCTTAAAAGAGGAATTGGCCCCTTTGGTCAAGCTTCTTGAGGACGCTTGACCCTTTTGGTCTAGCTTCTTCAAGAAGCTTGACCCCTTTGGTCAAGCTTCCTTAAGAAGCTTTGAGCCTCTCTCTTGGCTTCTCCAAGAAGCCATGGCCTCCTCCCTCTATATAATCAACCCTTCACCTCCATTTGCAAGGGTTAGAAGCTTTTGGCTGGAAATATACATACAACCCTCTATCTTTATACTTCAAGCCTCTAAATACTCATATTCTTGGCCATTTTACCTTACACCTCTTAGCCTACCACCTCCCTCATCCATTCCAGCACCTTGGAGGCCATTTTCAGAGGTTGAAAGCTCACCAACTTGGTCCAGAAGCTGCTGGAGGTTGGCTCTACAAGGGTAAGTCTTCATTTCCCCTTTTTCAGCCTTATTTTGCTTCATTACTTAGCCCCATTTTCAAGCATTTCGGGGCCTCGACCTAAACTATAAAGTGTCTTATTTTGAGCTTCTCTTCAACTTTGTTTGAGGGAACTCTCCCATTTGAGGTCATCTACTTCCCCTTACCCTCTATCTCTCTTTTAGGGCTATTTTTGCATCATATTTTAGCCTTACTTGTGAACATTTTTGAGATTTTTCATAAACTGAAAAAGATCTTGTTTTAATCTCCTCTTCAAGTTTGGTTCAGGTCTCTTTTCTGTTTGGGGTCATCTTCCCCCTGTGCATGCTTCATCTCTTCATGATTAGGGCTATGCATTAGAGCACTTGCATTGGCCATGGTTTGGCCTCTTAGCCACTGAAATCTAGTGGATTTTCAGTGGCTTAGATTCATTTTTGAGAGCTAAAATCAGAGGGGGGTGACCCCCTTCCTCCTTGTCTCGTTTAGTGGTCTTGTTGGCCTTCCAAAGGGACCCCTTTTTGCATGCTTTGAAGTCATGTTTCAGGCATCATTCTGTGGATTTTGAGGCCTTCCTTAGCTCTGTCCAAGGCCCTTTTGGCCATATTTTATGTCCCTCATGCATGTGTGGAACAACCCTCCTCAAGGCCTTTCAAGAGGACCTTTCATTGTATGCTTTATTGATCAATTTCAGGCCCTTTTTGGTGAGTTTTAGGGCTGTCATATTTGATTTCTAGAGTTGGTTTTTCTATGCTAAGTGTCCATCATATATGTGTTGAGTAACCCCTTGCATGCCCTTTCAAAGGAGCTCATCATTTTTGCACATGTTGGCTGCATTTTAGTGGTTATTTAGGCATATTTTGACATGTTTTATTCACTGTTTTTGGCTGGTTTGATGAGTTCTCATACGCTTCATATACATGCCATGTAAACCATGCTTGCTAGCCAAATTTGCATGCTATTTTAGTCCATCATGTTAACATTTTTTGGTCATGCTTTAAACTAGAAATGTGCATGTTTTGGGACTGCCTTGGCTCTGTCTTTGGGCTTCATGGTCAAATAATGCTTTCTTTGCATAGTTATAATTCAATTCATGTGCCTAGTTTTGAGTTTCGGGGCTTATTTCATGCATCGGTTGCCATATTTCCATGTTTCAGGACCATTTAGCATCATGTTTCAGTGCTGGAAATTACATGCTTGTATGCCATATTGCATCCTTTTCCATGCTTTGGTAGAGTGGCATTTGATGCCTTAGGTTCAGTCCTTGATATTCGTGCATGTGTGCACGCATTTCGGTTGTCTCATTTTCATCTAATGGCCACTGATGTGAGTGTGGCTGAGGTCCACTCATGTTGGTGTAAGTCCATCATCCATTGTGTATGCCATTTCAGTTCATAGCATTGCGTATGCTAGTTTGCATGATAGAGTATCGTGTACGCCATGTTACATCGAGCATTGTGTATGCCATTTCATAGCATTGCGCATGCTAGGTTGTATGTTAGTCGCATTATGTATGCCATCTCATTTGCATTGTGTTTGGGATAGGAGTTAGCCCAAGCACGGAAAATGAGGGACATTTCGTACTCCGAGTGACGGAACGTGTCTCAATTCCTGGTCGTCGACACTCCAGATTACCCATGATGGAGTCTAGGCCTTGTTTTGTTTATATGTGCATTCATTTCACATTGAGTCATGCAATTCAACTCCTCGAGATGCGTGATTGGTGGCACGAGGATCGAGGACTACACTCCCTGAGGAGTAGTCATGCATACATAGGTGAAAATACTTTGCCATGCCCCTTTGTTGCTCTCTGTCGCAGCAAATTAGAAATCCCTTCTGGAGCTTCGCACAGCATTCCGGGATTAAGTGTAAACAGAGGCGAATCGGGGCATCGCAATGGATTTCCGCGCAAGGCAACTCGAACATGCATCATTCATCATTGGGAACAGAGCTGAGGCGATCCATAGCTTGCATGCTAGTTTATTCATCTTCTACTTAATTTGTTAATTAATTAGGGTTTTGTAATATTTAATTATTTATTCGGACTGTAACTATTTATTCGGACTATATTATTTGGACCCTCCGAGCGAGGGCACAACTGTAATAAGTGTGCGTGTGTGTGATGTATGTCTTCCAACCCTACGTCTTTCTCCTTTTTATTTACTAGCTTATGATGGTTAGATTAGGGCATGTTTCAATTAGCATACTTATGATAGCATGTTTGCATCATTCATCTGTCTTGCATGCACTGGGCTCAGCGCATCATACTAACTGCATTGTATTTCAATTTCAAGTTGAATACGTGTTAGCTGTAGTATCATCATATGCCATCTTAGAATAGCCGAGCCCATCTTAGTTGCATTTTGTATGTGTTGCATTAGCCATCTTAACATGAACTAGGCTCATGCATTGATTACTAACTAGTTTCTGTTTTGGTTCAGAGTACTAGGTAAGCTTTTATGCTTTAGCATCCTTGCATGTGTGTGAGTGACTGCCATGATAGCATGCTTACCATGAGGCTAACTGCTTACGTGATATAACTGTCTGAATGCCTGTGGGTGAAGGTTGGATTATCTGAATTGGAATAATGCATTGACTGTGAGTTTTAAGCCCACTAGATAGTAGCAAAACCATCTTTTCTAAACCCACCCGAGGGTGGCAAAATCTGCATTTTAACCCTACTTGCGAGTAGCAAATTGTTTTCAAAACAAACATGAGATGTTTCGTTCCAATTCAGGCGATCTACTCTATACTTGTATGTTGTGCATATCACATAGTAATTCTAGGCTAATAACTGGAATAAGAACGCATAATGTTTTCAAAACTCGATATCATGGTTAGTAGAGGCCGATCTTTGATCGGGCGAGCGGGGGTGCCCACGAAGTGACCTTCCCCAATCGTACCCAAGTTCCGAGCCGAGGCAACTTTGGTGATGACTGACACGTGGCCTTAGGCAACGAGTCAGGGTTTCCTAAATTTCCCAAAACAAAATATTTAGGTGGCGACTCTGTATCTGGCAAAGCAGTCCATGTTTGGCACTTCTTTCAAAAAATCTGTTTTCAAAAACGATTTGCTAGATTTGGACTCTTTGATGATTCATCGGTCTTGCATTGCACTCTGCGAGATTAGATACAGGACTGTGACATTGAGTCCTGAACTGTAGTGAGCCCAAATAAACAAAACGAGATCTCCTCCCTGGACGTTCGGGGACGTCTACAGTTTCTGATGACTCTGCTGGGGACTTAGAGAACTTGACTCGAATTCATGATATCTGGTTTTGACTACACTTATGTGTTTCTTTGCATTGCATTTGCATTGGTGCGCCTAGGATATCGTGTTTGCCGTATGCTATTCCTAAACGGTTTGCCAGAGGCTCGCTTCGAGAAGCGTGCCATAAGGCTGATCGGTTGCGGGCTCTGCCACGACGGGAATACAAACCTCAGTTTTTACCGAGGCACCCTTTTTGACCATTCGACCTAGTGCATATTCGGAATCCATAGTGACCATTCCAAGCTAGGACAGGTTGCTTACCCGATTATAGGTTGTTTGAAACCGCTGCGTGCGTAGTAAAACCCTAGCTCCTGACAAAATAGGACAGGGAAACGCTACCCCTCCGTAGGGGTGTTTTGGCTCTCACTTGCTTGCTATGTGCTTTTAGAATGTACCTCTACAGGGAATGCATGTATCAGTTTGCAAGTCTGAGTCTCCAGCCCGAGGGCATTAGTATTTGGGGAATCAATTTTACCTAAGAGTATCGGTTTACAGGCAGAATTTGGGGCAGAATTCAGTAAAGAGTGTAGTCATTTAGCTATGCTCAAGTCTATTCTAGTGAAATCAGGCTGAGATGCTCTCTATTTTCTCTTTTGCTAGGTGGTCTTGGAACCGTAGCTTCAGAAGGCTTCGATATCCCCCAGATTCATTGGACTTGTGTTGATAGACTTTGTCAGGTCAGAGATTCGGTTCAAGGGTAACCAGTTTTCCTTCGCCAGTGGTAAGGCAAAGAAGGGCCAGACAGGGTTCATTGGTTCATCTGATCCGACAGTCACCAGTCACATCATCAATAGACCCGTGATGGCACAGGGTTCGGAAGAATTAGTGGCCGTGGTAGCAGCGTTAAATCAGGGAACTACCGTGCAGGATGAGACTAATGCTGAAACGCAACGTCCATCTGGGGCATCTGCCTCACATCTAGCTTCGGGGCCCCAACCGAACTTTGACCCACTTCCGCCAGCTGAAAATTTGCAGGGTCTGAATCCCCAAGAAGGGTTGGCTCAAGCCCGAGTTGTCAGACCCCTGGCGCAGCCTAATGAGAGGCTTTATCCCCTTGATGGTAATGACCTCGATCCGACCGCGGTGAAAATTACGAACCTTGAGAAGCAATTCAAGAAGGCATAGGGCCTTAACTCCATTCTCGACATTGAGGATGGGCACACCGAGTCTGCCGTACGGCAGATTCAAAATGCCATATATTGACCGTTTCGACGGGTCTGGAGATCCAATGGTACATATCTGACTTTTCTTGGATGTCCTGAAGCCGATAGGCCTGACTAAGCCACAGAAACTCTCTCTGTATGGAAGAACGCTGTCGGGTGTAGCAGCCACTTGGTACGCTAAGTTGGAGGACAAAGTGAAACAAGACTGGGAAGAATTGGCTGAGGCCTTTGTCGATCAGTATTCCTACAATACCCAAGTTGAAATGACCATGCAAGAGCTTGAAACAACCCGCCAAAACCCAACAGAGCCTTTTATGGAATTTGTTGCAAGGTGGAGAGCAAAGGCAGCACAGATGACAGATTGCCGCCCTTCTGAGAGGGATCAAGTGCAGATGATGGTGCGAAACCTCGAGCATGATATGTTGCAAAAGTTGATAGTCGCTCCGCTATTCACTTTCAAAAGTTTGCGTGAACTGGGGGTTCAGATCAAGAATGCATTCAACAATGGGATCATTCCTAGAACAAGTAAACCGACAAGGAAGGTAATTTCATAGAGTACCAATGCTGGTAGTAGCACTATTCCCAAACCTGCAGAAATCAATACAGTCGCCACAGTCGACCCTTTTGCTAATCCAAGCCTACAAACCGTCAGTCCAGCCTGAGCTCAGGGCAGAGCTTTCACCCCTCTCTATATGAGCCTGACTAGTGCACTAAAAGTCTTGATGGAAAGAGGGTATCTCAAACCCCTCGATCCTCAACCTCTACCTAACCCTCTCCACCTTCGACCCCAGCATATACATCACCCCGGCCCATCTACCCAAGCCTAAGGTGTTCATTCCAGAAAGCATGGACTTATGCATGATGGATGCACCTGGACCCCAATCATCTCAAATCCGTGAGCCCACTACTTCTGAGTTGATGAGAATGATTGAAGATCTTCAAAGAACTGTGATAGATCTGGCCTTGGGACTAGCTGCATTTGAAGAAAACCAAACACTTGGCAAAGGGGAAGCAGGTGGTAAGTACAAGGTAGGGGCAAGCATTGGTCCCCATGAACACTTCAACGGGCTGTTGAGGCTTTGAAGGCCGAAGGACTAAACAAACAGCAAGTCCTCGCAGTTGCTGCAAAAACTGTGGATGACACTTTCGCTACTCAAGTTGGGGGCGGTCTGAATCAAAGGGAAAACTGGAAGAAGGGTCGTCGTACCAGAGACGATCTTGTTAGCTCTAATCCTCCACTCGAAAGAGATCAGCAAACCAGGCCAGCACCTGTCAATCCCTTTGTTGGTGCGCCCAGCAAAAATCCACAAACCATGAAGTACCAACCCTGAGGTCGTAGGGTCTTCCATGCCCTCTATATGCTTTTGTCCAAAGCTCTCCAAATCCTTGTTGGACAAGGCCATCTCAAACCCCTTGAGACTCGGCCTCTCTCGAAGCCTCTTCTGGCTACGCATGACGCTACCCAGTACTACGCGTACCATCAGCAAACTGGCCATACTACCGGCAACTGCTTCCGTCTTTGCCATGAAGTACAGGATCTATTTGACAAGGGGGTCATCCTCCCGCCGAGCTCAACAAAGTCTATCAACACTGGATCAGTGAACTTGGGGGATAATGTGATGTGATCGGGGGATGAACCACCTGCGGGCGACACTCAATTAACTCCAGATATGGTGGATGACATGCACTGTTTTGAGCACATTCGCGAATGTTGTTAATTTGTACTTTCTGACTTGGGTATTGAGTCAGTCGTGTTGTTTTGTATAGAGTCAGTCTTTTCTTACTGAGTCAATTGGGTCTGTCTTGTTGTACCGCGTCAGTCCTGTTTTGTTAGAGTCAGGTGATTCCGAGGGTGTTACCTCGGTATAGACACCCCATTTTTGACCGACCTTACGACTCAGATGTCACCGATTGAGCGCTCGGTGATGTTGCATATTTGTGCTCGTTTAGAAGTCTCAGAGTCGCGGCCGTGCGCCCTGCCTCCGGACTTCCGAACCCTCTTCTGTACCTTGCCTCGGTTTCCGAACCAGACTCGGTTTTCTCTGTTTCTTTTCCTGAAGGGAGGGAGAGGTCCCGTAGACCGTCTCTCAGTGGCCGTGGGCTACATTTCGTGGCCGTAGGCCATTTTGCCCATTTCGGAGCCCGGTTCCCGATTTTCGGAGCCGTCAGGCCGTGTGCCTCGGTTCGAGACCATCTAACCATCTCCGATTCCTCTGATTTTTGGTATGCATCTTATTTGCTCTCTTTTGAGGGACACTGGGGTCTGAGAGACCCACTTCGTGGCCAAACACCACTTTCGGTGCTTAACGGCCGGTTTTCGGGACCCCGAACTGCGTGTTTTGGCCCCCGAGCATTCGTTTTGCATCGGTTTTTGTTCATTTTTGGCAGGTACCTCTGTTTTATCACCAGAAAGATCACTGGAGGGTGGGAGGCCAGATAACAGTTATGCTCCTCCGGCGCCCCGGCCCGTTTTCTCACTTAGGGCTAATGTTGAACACCCTAGGGCCATTTTCTTCGAGCCAAAACCACATATTTGTGTTGTACACACATGGGAGGACCCTAAAAATAGTAGGCCGGCCAGTAATTCTTTTTTTCATTTTGAAACCCCTCTTTAAAGTGGCTTGTTCTCTCTCCTGTTTTAAAGTTGTCAATTTTCAACCACAGGGTTATGTTGAGGACACATGGGAGGACCCTAATGTGCTATGGCCGGCCATTAATTCAAAATGCCCATTTTGCCCTTTGGCCAGCCGGCCATAGGGGGTGGCTGGCCGACCACCTGCCACAAAAATAGCTGGCCGGCCCTGATCCCCATGCTGTGTACTTTACAACTGTGTAACTTTTTCCCCCAAAAGATCTGATTTCGGGAGACTTTTGAGGGACAAGGGAACTTAATCCCAAGCCTACACACACTTTCCCTCATTTTCTCCTCCTTCCTTGCATCCATATAGCAGCTTTGGCTCTCCTTGAAGGCTTAGAACACTTGTTTGGAGGATACATACACATATCTCCTTCCATTTCTCCCAAAATCTCAAGTTTTGGCACCATTTCTTCACTACTACCAAGCACCACCATCACCACTCCATTTCCAGCAGCAAGGAGAGGTTTTTCAGAGGCTTAGAAGCAACATTCCTTGGCCAAGAGGTAGCAAAAGTGTGGTCTTCAAGGGTAAGTGTCCATTTCCCTCTTTTGTAGCATTTTCTTGCCTCATTTCTTAGGCCTATTTTCTTACTGTTTTTGGCTCCGACCAGAACTGAAAAGGTCATTATTTTGAGCCATATTTCATGTTTGTTTAAGGGCTCAACCTTGTTTGAGCCCTCCATATGGTACTTGCTTCAATATCCTCTTATATGCCATTATTTTGCATGAAATTTCTAGCCTATGAGTGATCTGTTTTCGAGCATAATGTAAACTGTAAGAGGGCCTATTTTGAGCCCCTATTCAACATTGAAGAAGGGCTCAACCCTTTTTGGGCCCCCTATCTTGCACTTGCTTCACAATTCCTCCAATTTACCGTAAAATTGCATGATTTGTTTGGCCTACATGTAAATTGTTTTGGAGTATGTCATAAACTATGAGTAGGCTTATTTTGTGTCTCTCTACAACATTGTAGAAGGGATCAACCTTGTTTGGGGTCTCCATGTTATACTTGTCATTATACCCCTCTTTGACCCCCATTTTTGCATGCTTCTTTAAGCTTATCTAGACTCTGTTTTCGGCCATCATCAGAACTGGAAAGAGTCATATTTTGATCTTCTTGACATATTTCATTGGGGGTCTTTTCTGGTTTGATGAATTTTTGGGGTACCTCATGTTATAGCCTTATGTATCCTAGTTCTTGCATGACATTTTTAGCATGTTTGCATACTGATTTGGGGGATGTCATATACTGTAAATGTTCATATTTTTAGTCCCTCATCAGTGTTTTAGAAGGGTATATTTCCATTTGGGCATTGCATATATCACTTACTTCAATACCCCTCTTGGGGAGCCATTTTTGCATACTTGCCTAATCCTATGTGTGCTTGCTGTTTAGCCCTTTTTATGACTGAAAAATGCTTTTCTTGGGGCTGCCTCGCTACTGAATTTTCATTCCATATCCATATTATGCATGTTTGGTGTAGCTATAGGCCATTTCGGGTGCCAAAATTCATGTTTCGGGACCATTCCTTGCATTTGGTGTCATTTCGCCATCTTTCGGGACTGTTTTCCCCCATATTTCAGTGCTGAAATTCCATTGGCATGTTTGCATATCATTTTCTATGTCATTTCATGCCTTAGGATCATCGCCTCGGTTTGCGTGCCCACGTGCACGCATTTCGAGGCACCTCATTCTCATCTCACAGCCTCTTATGTGAGTGTGGCTGAGGCTCACTCATGTTAGTATAAGTCCATTTTGCATTCTGTATGCTATTTTAGTCTCATTGCATCGTATATACCGTTGCCTCAGTTTGCGTACCTGTGTGCACGCGTTTCAAGGCACTTCATTTCCCATCTCACGGCCTCTTATGTGAGTGTGGCTGAGCCTCACTCATGTTAGTGTAAGTCCAATTTGCATGGCGTATGCCATTTCATGCCTTAGGATCATCGCCTCGGTCTGCGTGCCCGCGTGCACGCATTTCGAGGCATCTCATTTTCATAGCATTATGCACGCTAGGATTGCATTTTAGTTGCACTCATGCATATCATGCATATTGCATCGTGTTCAGGATAGGAGTTAACCCGGGCACGGGAAAGCGAGGCAGCGTTCAGACTCGGTGACGGAACGGGTCTCAATTCCCAAGTCACCGACACTCCGGATTACCCATGATGGAGTTAGGTTTTATTGTAGCATTCATCTGCATTCATCCTATATTGAGTTGTGCAATCCGATTCCTCAGCCATCATGCATCGATATGCGTGATTGGTGGCACGAGGATCGAGGCATGCATATATTTGTGAAATACATTGCTATGCCCCTTTTCTGCTCTCTGTTGCAGCCAAAATAAAGAATCAGCAGTCTTCCGAGGCTTGGCACGCATTTCGAGGAACATTACAAACGGAGGCTAATTGGGGCATCCTAGTGGATTTCCGCGCAAGGCAGCCCAGCATACATCATTCATCAGAATCGAGGCAGCCCCTAGCTTGCATGCCAGTTTACAGTTTTTTCTTAGTTAATCTGTTAATTAATTAGGAATTTGTATATTATTTCAGACTGTATTATTCTTTTATTTCAGACTTTATATTTATTCGGACCCTCTGCGCGATGGCATAATTGTAATAAGTGTGGGTGAGTGTGATGTATGTCTTCCAACCCCACGTCTTTCTTCCCTTTTATTTACCCGCTTACGATGGTTAGATATAGGGCATATTTCAATTAGCATACAGTATGACAGCATGTTTGCATCATTCATCTGTTTTGCACGCACCGGGCTCGGCGCATCATATAAACTGCATTTGTATTTCAATTCCAAATTGAATACGTGTTAGCTGTTGCATTTCACATGCCACGTTTAGAATAGCCGAGCCTGCTATAGTTTGCATCTTTGCATGTGTTGCATTAGGCAATTCTGTGCATCTAGGATCATGCATTGATTTCTAATTAGCGTCTGTTTTGGCTTGGAGTACTCGGTGAGTTTTATGCTTTAGCATCCTTGCATGCGTGTGAGTGTTGCCATGAATAGCATGCTTGCCATGAGGCTATGTGCTTATGTGATATAACTGCCTTGAATGCCTGTGGGTGGAGGTTGAGTTACTTGAATTGGGACAATTCATCAAATGTTTGCTTTTTTAAGCCCACTAGATAGTGGCAACACCATTGTTCTTCTAAGCCCACCTAAAAGTGGCAAAATCTGCATTTTAAGCCTACCTGCAGGTAGCAAACCATTTTCAAACAAACAAACATGAAATGTTTTGTTCCAATTCAGGCGATTCAGTCTATACTTGTATGCTGTGCGCATCACATAGTAACCTAGGCTAATAACCGGAATAAGAACTCACAATGTTTTCAAAAATAGATATCATGGTTAGTAGAGGCCGGTCTTTGACCGGGCGAGCGGGGGTGCTCACGAAGTGACCTTCCCCAATCGTACCCAAGTTCCCGAGCCGAGGCAACTTTGGTGATGAGGGATACGTGTCCTTTGGCACCGAGTCAGGGTTTCCTAAATTTTCCAAAATAAAATATTTAGGTGGCGACTCTGTATCTGGCAAAACAGTCCATGTTTGGCACTTCTTTTCTAAAAATCTGTTTTCTCAAAAACGATTTGCCGGATTTGGACTCTTTGGTTCAAGATTAAGAACCGTGACATTTGAGTCCTTCGAACTGTAGTGACCCAATATCGAACCAGAACGGGGGGGACTCGCACTCCTTTCCCCCGGGATGCGTTCGGGGACGTCTACAGTTTCTGGCGACTCTACTAGGGATTTAGAGAACTTGACTCGAACTCATGATATCTGGTTTTGACTACACTTGTGTGTTTCTTTGCATTGCATTTGCATTGGTGCGCCTAGGACACCGTGTTTGCCATCTGCTATTCCTGAGCGGTTTGCCGGAGGCTTGTCTTGTCAAGGCATGTCCATAAGGCTAACGTTACGCTCTGCCAAGATAGAACACAAACCCCTTTCTTGGGGGCACCCTTTTTGACCATTCGACCTAGTGCATATTCGGATCCATAGTGACCATTCCAAACTAGGACAGGTTGGTTACCCGATATAGGTTGTTTGAAACCACTGCGTGCGTAGTAAAACCCTAGCTCCTGACAAAATAGGACAGGGAAACCCTACCCCCAACATAGGGATGTTTTGGCTCTCACTTATCTGTTATGTGCTTGTTAGAGTGCGTCTCTACAGGGAATGCATGTATCAGTTCATGAGTTTGGGCATCAGGCCTGCGGGCACCAGTTCAGTATTTGAGAATCAGTTTTACCCGAGGGTATCAGATTTGAGGCAGAATTTTGGGGGCAGAATTCAGTAGAGAGCACACTCATTCAGCTTTGCTCATATTGGCTATGGTGAAATCAGGCTGAGATGTTGTCTGTTTTCTCTTTTGCTAGGTAGTCTTGGGAACCATAGCTTCAGAAGGCTCCAATATCCCCCGAGGATCATTAGACTTGTGCTGATAGACTTTGTCGGATCAGAAATTCAGTTCAAGGGCAATCAGTGTTCCTTCACCAAAGGCAGGGTAAAAAGGCCAGTCAAGGACAATTATACCGATTGTTCAGTTAGACCAGGGCAATATGGCAGGGATGGAGGAAATGATGCTTCAACTCCAGGAAAGTATGAAACTCATGCAGCAGGACACTACCCGTCAAGCGGAATTTGCCAAAAGCCAGGCCGAGATTATAGCCCAACAGGCAGAGACAATTGCCAGGCTAAAGCAGCAAACTGGAGTATCTACTTCACACCAGGCTCCTCCCCTACCCAGAGTTCCAACGCCGGGAGCGGCTAATGTCCGTAATGATACGGACATTCCAGGCGAGCCACTCGCCCTGGTTCTACCCCAACTATCTAAAACACCCACCAACCTACCAGACTCCCCCTTTGAGTTCAAGACGGACCCCACAGCATTGAAAGTGAGCAAGCTTGAGGAATTGTTCAAAAAGTCTCAGGGGGCCCATTTTATTCCTGACATAGAGGATGGTTTTACCGACTTAGTGGTGACATTACCGGATCGGTTCAAGCTGCCACATATCGATCGATTCGATGGCTCTGAAGACCCAATGGTGCACCTCCAACTGTTTTATGATATCCTGAGGCCAATGGGTTTGACTACAGCCCAGAAATTGTCACTATTCGGCCGAACCCTGTCTTGGATAGCCGCAATTTGGTATGCAAAATTAGAGAGCTCTGTGAAACAGAACTGGGAAGAGCTGGCCGAGGCCTTTGTTGCTCAATACTCCTATAACACACAGATCGAGGTCACAACTCGTGATCTCGAAGTCACCTGCCAAGAACCAAAGGAGGGTTTCTCAGAGTTCGTGATGAGATGGAGGGCAAAGGCCTCAATGATGACTATAAGGCCTTCCGACAAAGATCAGATCAGGATGATTGTTCGGAATCTGCATGGCGAGTTGCTGCAAAAGATGGTCGTTCTACCTCTGTTTACCTTTCCAGCCCTTCATGAAATGGGGGTTCAAATCGAGGATGCCATCAGACAAGGGATCTTCGCAGAAGATAATGAGCCTTTGAGGAGGAATGTTGCTCGCAGTTCCAATGCTACTACTGATGGTAGCACAGCTGCGAAATGCTCAGAAGTAGACACTATCACCACTTCCCCCAATGACCAAAAACCAACCACTTCAGCTCGGCCCCAAGCCCGAAAATTCCATCCTCTTTACATGAGTCTCTCCCAAGCTTTGAAAAAGCTGCAAGAAGAAGGGCACATAGAACTCCTAGAACCCCAACCCCTCCCAAATCCTCTTCCACCAAGGTATGACCCAGCTAAATACTGTGCCTACCATCAACAGCACGGTCATCTGAGTTTGCATCCGCCTCCATCATAAGATTCAGGACCTTATTGATGAAGAGACCTTAGCTCCACCAAAAGGACCTCAAGTTAGTACCGACCCATCACCTCTACATCTCAACCTCATCCATATACTGCCATCCACCTACGACCCCAGCATATACATCACCCCAGCCCGTCTACCCAAGCCTGAGGTGTTCATTCCGGAAGGCATGGACTTATGCCTGATGGATGCACGGACCCTAATCATCTCAAACCCGTGAGCCCACTACTTGAGCTAAAGAGAATGATCGAAGATCTTCAAAGAGCTATGTGATTTGGCCTCTGGGACATTGGCTCCATCATCAGTCACATCACATACCAGGGAGTTCATGTCAAAAGGCTCCCCAGTCCTGAGGCGGGCTACATCTGAGGAAGGCCAATCCCGTGGCAAAGTGGAAGCGAGTGGAAAGAACAAGGTAAGGGTAGACATGGATCCCCATGAGTATCTTCTGTTGGCTGTTGAGGCCTTGAAAGCCGAGGGACTGAACAAAGAGCAAGTGCTCGCAGTTGTTGCAAAAACTGTGGACGGCATTTTCGCCACTCAAGTCAGGGGCAGTCCGAATCAAAGGGAAAACCGGGAGAAGGGCCGTTATACCAGAGGCAATCCTGTTAGCTCTAATCCTCTACTTAGAAGAGATCAACAAACCAGGCCAGCACCTGCCAATCCCTCTACTAGTGCGTCCAGCAAAAATCCACAAACCTTGAAGTACCAACCCCGAGGTCAGAGGGTCTTCCATGCCCTCCACATGCCTTTATCCAAAGCTTTCCAAATCCTTGTTGGACAAGGCCATCTCAAACCCCTTGAGCCTCGGTCTCTCCCGAACCCTCTTCCGGCTACAGATGATGCTACCCAGTACTGCGCATACCATCAGCAAACTGGCCATGCTACCAACAACTGCTTCCGTCTTCGCCATGAAGTACAAGATCTATTTGACAACGAGGTCATCCTCCCGCCGAGCTCAGCAAAGTCTATCGGCACTGGGTCAGTGAACTTGGGGGATAATGTTATGTGAATGGGGCGCTCAATCAACTCCAGACGTAGGAATGGCACGCACTGTTCTGAGCAATATGCAAATACCAGTTTTTGTTACTTTGTTTTGAGTCGGTCTCTTTTGTCTTAGGTATGTCTTGTTGTATCGAGTCAGTCCTGTTGTATAGAAGTCAGGTGATTCCGGGGGTGTTACCTCGGGCGTCACCATTTTGTTTCGCGTTTGTCTTTTTGTTTTGTTTTGAGTCTGTTTCTGCCAGAGAGCCAGTTATGCCAACAGATTTTGAATGAAACAGCAGTGATTTCCATACTCTCGCATTTGTTTCTGCCGTGTGCTAGTTGTGCCAGGATTTGAATGAAATGGCAGTGCATTCCACCTGCTCTCTTGTGCCTTGAAGCCATTGTATTGACCTAAGTTTTTCAAAACCTTTTGAACAACTGCGTTGAAAACAAAGAGGGAGGAATTCCTCGGGATTTGCAAAACTTTGATCAAATTGAGAGAAAGAGAGGCGTGCTAAGCCCTTAATGAATGAAATCATGCTTGTTAGTGTGAGTACTGAGAAGGACCCTAGCTTTGATCCAGATTGGTCCTACTTGTCTTGGTGACAGCAATTTGTCGCTTTCTTAAAAACTTTCAGAAAATGTTTTGCGCGGTCCTGCGAAGACATGTGTGGAATCATTCTTGAGATTGTGCAGCTTAGGATCGCTCTCGGCCTCGAGACTCAACCCCTTTGCTTCCAAACCTTGAACTTGAATTCAGAATGTTCAACGGTCGACCACGATGTAAGGCCTGTGTGGCCAGATTTGAAGCAGCCCTCGAACAAGAGGCACCAAAGTCAGATCAAGAAGGTCAGACCTCATCAGAAGAAGCTTGTAAGGCTAGAGCAGAAGCACCCCTCGAACTAGGGGCAAAAATATCCGATGTGCTCGAAGAGCCAAAGGTGGATCTTTCTGCAAGTCAATACAACAGCCACTCTCCTGGATATAGAGGGCTTCAATCTCATAACCATTTGGCATGGATTAGTTACATTTTTTTTACCCTTTGAGAGGCTTGCTGGGCCGAAAACCCAAAAGGGCGACCCAGGCAAAAGTTAGAGCGAGACAAGAAAAATATATATACAAAAATGCAAAAAGAAAAAAAAATGCAAAGATACAAAAAATGCAAAAAAAGAAGAAGAAAAAGGAATGAAAAGAATAGAAAAAAAAAAAAGAAAAGAAAGAAAAACAAAGCTCGCAAGGTTGAAAACCTGCAACAGGTGCCTTGGCAAAAGTTAGAGCATAAAAATGAGAGGTTAAATACCCGAGTGTACCTTAACCCCGAACTACGTAAGGCTTGATTCCCATCTTTGGGATACGTAGGCAACTTCATTCTGAAGTCCAGCCGTAAAACGATTCAAATTCAATTGTGTCCATGTAATGGTTTTGACCATCCTTTCCTTTTCTGTATCCGAAAGTACGGTTGCAATCATCGCTCCGAGGACTGACTACAATGTGCTGCGGCACCAGTCAAACAAAGGGCAACTTTCCGTTGCCATTCAATGCGCCGCGGTGCCGTTCAAACAAGGGGCAACTTTCCGTTGCTGTGCAACTTTCTTCAAGCAAGGGGCAATTTTCCTTCGGATCTGAGGTTGTGCATCTCGAGAGTGGGTTTTATGCTCGTTGAGCAGTGGCCGATTGCAAAAACAACTTTTGAGAATTTTTACTAAGGTTGACTATTTTCTCGAAAATCATTCTATCTTTTCCAAAACTGGACCCTTTTCATGGACCCAAAAAAAAAAAAAATGAAGGAAAATTTTCAGTGCTCATAGCCTAACTCGCATGATTTTAAATCAAAAATAGAACAAGCATGTTGATCTAACTCTCATTTTGGTCAAAACTGTTTTAGTGGAAAGCAAAAACAAAAAATGGTCGAAATAATGAACTAGGGGCACATTTGAGTCAGGTGTTCTGTCTTTTCCCCATTGTCAACATACTCGCCAGAAAGGGCACCCTACTCGCCAAGAAGGGCACTCTACCTGCCAAGAAGGGCACAATTGAAGTTAACGACAAAGGACTGAAAGCTCTCGTATCCTCCAAGTAACGAGGTATCAAGCCAAGTGCGAAGCATGAATTGGAATGAGGCAAGATATTTCACTCCATCATCTAGACAAATCTTATCACGTCCAAACTCCCCAGCAAAGCATCATCAACCGATGCTAGCTGCGGATTTGCTACACACCCAGTTGTAGCGCAACCCCTCTATGGGAGGAATTCACTAGCTGTGAGCGGAAGAAAGAAGAATTTAGCTGAGTGCTGGGGACGAGAGCCTTTAACTTGCTGTTTATCCATCAACCACCCAAGGGAGGGATTGAAAAATGAGAGATTGAAGAATAGAGAGATGTACGATGAGAGAAAAAGTGAGAAAGGGGCTTTTTCAGAAAAACAGAGCTTGAGGGCCGAGTGATGTGAGAACCACAAATGAGAAAGGGTGGGAAACACTACCCGGTGAAACAGGCTCCCTGTGCACGTCTGAGTGTCGTGTCTTTTTTTTTATCTCGATTCTTGTTTTGAGTCGTTTCGAGTGTTACTCGATGTGTCTAGGTTGTGTGCCTTTTATTTCCATGTTGAGTCGTTTTGCTGTCTTCAGTCGTAGGCTCAATACCTGGTTGAAAATCCATCTCTCAATTTCAAAAAATAAAATCGTTTTGTGCTCGAAAGTCTTTGCCGTTCTCCACATTTGTGCAAAACAGAATTTGTTAAAGCCACGGGGTTCAACCCAGGTCATGTGAAAACAGTAAAACCAGGACCCATCTGAAGCTATGAAAGTTCTGGGCTACCAAGCAAAAGAAAAGATGGAAAATTTGGAGCATCTGAGTGTGTTTCAACTTCTGCAAGTTTCATCTTTATGAGCTGTGTGCCGAATAAACAGAGTATTGTATTATGAGCTGCATGTTCAGAATATTGTTGTTTGGACCTCCTCTCACGATTTCAGCGTGGTTTGAGTGTCCCGTTCCTCTTCTCACGATTTCAGCGTGGTTAGAGTTTGGTTCTTTCCTTACGCGGTTTTCAGTGTGTTTGGAATCTATCTCAGGTTGCGTTGTGTACGCACCTGGGCGGTTGTTTTGACCTCTTCTCACGATTTCAGCGTGGTTAGAGTGTTCTTTTCCTCACACGATTTCAGCGTATTTGGAATTTATCCCAGGTTGCGTTGTGTACGCACATGGGCGGTTGTTTTCGGACCTCCTCTCACGATTTCAGCGTGGTTTGAGTGTCCCGTTCTTCTTCTCACGATTTCAGCGTGGTTAGAGTTTGGTTCTTTTCTTACGCGATTTTCAACGTGTTTGGAATTTATCTCAGGTTGCGTTGTGTACGCACCTGGGCGGTTGTTTGGACCTCCTCTCACGATTTCAGCGTGGTTTCAGTGTCCCGTTCCTCTTCTCATGATTTCAGCGTGGTTAGAGTTTGGTTCTTTCCTTACGCGGTTTTCAACGTGTTTGGAATCTATCTCAGGTTGCGTTGTGTACGCACCTGGGTGGTTGTTTTTGTTGACCTCTTCTCACGATTTCAGCGTGGTTAGAGTGTTCCGTTCCTTACACGGTTTTCAGCGTGTTTGGAATTTATCTCAGGTTGCGTTGTGTACGCACCTGGGCGGTTGTTTGGACCTCCTCTCACGATTTCAGCGTGGTTTGAGTGTCCCGTTCCTCTTCTCACGATTTCAGCGTGGTTAGAGTGTTCCTTTCCTTACGTGGTTTCAGCGTGTTTGGAATTTATCCCAGGTTGCGTTGTAGACGCGCTGGGTGGGTTGTTTTTGTTTACCTCTTCTCACGATTTCAGCATGTTTTGAGTGTCCCCTTCCTCATACGATTTTCAGCGTGTCTGGAATTTATCTCAGGTTACGTGGAACGCGCCTGATTGGTTTTCTTTGTTCTCTCTCCTCCCACGAGTCCAGCGCGGTTGGAGTATGTCACCATTTTGCGTCTATTGTACTCTCTGTTACATCGCACCTTTTATCTATTGCATCACATCTATCACATCCATTGCATCATATCTGTTTCATTGTCTGGTCTAGGAGACCTTAAATCCTCTAAAGGTGCAATTCCTTTGGTGTTTATCGTGCCCGAACGACTTCCAGTGGCCTGGTATAGCCACCTGCCTGTGTTAGCGGTGAGCTCCTAGGAGACTAACTGAGACAGTGGAAACTAGAGTTCGAATGACTTATGCCTAGAACGCAAAGGTTTAGGATTTCCGAGACTAAAGTCTGGTTTAAATACCCAGGGGTATATCCTCGGCTTGAAATCTGTATGGCAGCCCCATAGATTGAGATAGCATGTGTATGTGCCTCAATGCAGATCTTGAATCAACCTAGTCTGTCACCCTGTTGGAGAATAGGGAAAGCTGCGACCATAGTCAGGGAGAAAAGTAGTACCTGTGGTTCAACCAAGAAGAAGCGGAAGATTCTCACATCAGCATAAGGTAGGACATTGTTGAGGTAAGTCATTGCCAATTGCCCCTGTAAGGTACCTCCCTTTTCCTAGCTATCACATTGCATTTTAGCCACTACATTACAGTGCATTGCATGAATCCTCAATTTTCAAACCGGCTTCGCTTAGCGTGTAAGTCCAATTTTCAAACCGGCTTCGCGTAACGTATAAGTCCAATTATCAAAATCTCCCTGCATATCATTTTGCATTTTGCCCCCCCTGCTTGCGAGCACGCCTGCGGGCACATATCTCTGTTCATCTTGTATGATTGTCTAAGTCTTCGGCCTTGTCAAAAATGGGTCGTCTCTAGGCTTTGACATTCACTCCCGTCACTTCTTGACTTCCGAGTTCTGTCAAAGAGGGGCAACTATAGACACCCCATTTTTGACCGACCTTAAGACTCAGACGTCACCGATTGGGCGCTCGGTGATGTTGCATATTTGTGCTCGTTCAGAAGTCTCAGAGTCGCGGCCGTGCGCCCTGCATCCGGACTTCCGAACCCTCTTCTGTACCTTGCCTCGGTTTGCGAACCAGACTCGGTTTTAACTGTTTCTTTTCCTGAAGGGAGGGATAGGTCTCGTAGACTGTCTCTCAGTGGCCGTGGGCTACATTTCGTGGCCGTAGGCCATTTTGCCCATTTCGGAGCCCGGTTCCCGGTTTTCGGAGCCGTTAGGCCGTGTGCCTCGGTTCGGGACCGTCTAACCATCTCTGATTCCTCCGGTTTTTGGTATGCATCTTATTTTCTCTCTTTTGAGGGACACTGGGGTCTGAGAGACCCACTTCGTGGCCAAACACCACTTTTGGTGCTTAACGGCCGGTTTTCGGGACCCCGAACTGCGTGTTTTGGCCCCCGAGCATTCGTTTTGCATCGGTTTTTGTTCATTTTTGGCAGGTACCTCTGTTTTATCACCAGAAAGATCACTGGAGGGTGGGAGGCCAGCAGCAACCAGTTATGCTCCTCCGGCGCCCCCCGGCGCCCATTTTTCTCACTTCCGGGCTAATGTTGAACACCCTAGGACCATTTTCTTCGAGCCAAAACCACATATTTGTGTTGTACACACATGGGAGGACCCTAAAAATAGCAGGCCGCCCAGTAATTCTTTTTTTCATTTTGAAACCCCTCTTTAAAGTGGCTTGTTCTCTCTCCTGTTTTAGAGTTGTCAATTTTCAACCACAGGGTTGTATTGAGGACACATGGGAGGACCCTAATGTGCTATGGCCGGCCATTAATTCAACATGCCCATTTTTCCCTTTGGCCGGCCGGCCATAGGGGGTGGCTTGCCACACGCCACAAAATAGTGGCCGGCCCGATCCCCATCTCAGTGTACTTCTAGTTTGTGTAACTTTTTCCCCCAAAAGATCTGATTTCGGGGGACTTTTGAGGGACAAGGGAACTTAATCCCAAGCCTACACAGACTTTCCCTCATTTTCTCCTCCTTCCTTGCATCCATACAGCAGCTTTGGCTCTCCTTGAAGGCTTAGAACACTTGTTTGGAGGATACATACACATATCTCCTTCCATTTCTCCCAAAATCTCAAGTTTTGGCACCATTTCTTCACTACTACCAAGCACCACCATCACCACTCCATTTCCAGCAGAAAGGAGAGGTTTTTCAGAGGCTTAGAAGCAACATTCCTTGGCCAAGAGGTAGCAAAAGTGTGGTCTTCAAGGGTAAGTGTCCATTTCCCTCTTTTGTAGCATTTTCTTGCCTCATTTCTTAGGCCTATTTTCTTACTGTTTTGGGCTCCGACCAGAACTGAAAAGGTCATTATTTTGAGCCATATTTCATGTTTGTTTAAGGGCTCAACCTTGTTTGAGCCCTCCATATGGTACTTGCTTCAATATCCTCTTATATGCCATTATTTTGCATGAAATTTCTAGCCTATGAGTGATCTGTTTTCGAGCATAATGTAAACTGTAAGAGGGCCTATTTTGAGCCCCTATTCAACATTGAAGAAGGGCTCAACCCTTTTTGGGCCCCCTATCTTGCACTTGCTTCACAATTCCTCCAATTTACCGTAAAATTGCATGATTTGTTTGGCCTACATGTAAATTGTTTTGGAGTATGTCATAAACTATGAGTAGGCTTATTTTGTGTCTCTCTACAACATTGTAGAAGGGATCAACCTTGTTTGGGGTCTCCATGTTATACTTGTCATTATACCCCTCTTTGACCCCCATTTTTGCATGCTTCTTTAAGCTTATCTAGATTCTGTTTTCGGCCATCATCAGAACTGGAAAGAGTCATATTTTGATCTTCTTGACATATTTAATTAAGGGTCTTTTCTGGTTTGATGAATTTTTGGGGTACCTCATGTTATAGCCTTATGTATCCTAGTTCTTGCATGACATTTTTAGCATGTTTGCATACAGATTTGGGGGATTTCATCTACTGTAAATGTTCATATTTTTAGTCCCTCATCAGTGTTTTATAAGGGTATTTTTCCATTTGGGCATTGCATATATCACTTACTTCAATACCCCTCTTGGAGAGCCATTTTTGTATACTTGCCTAATCCTATGTGTGCTTGCTATTTAGCCCTTTTTATGACTGAAAAATGCTTTTCTTGGGGCTGCCTCACTACTGTATTTTCATTCCATATCCATATTGTGCATGTTTAGTGTAGCTATAGGCCATTTCGGGTGCTAAAATTCTTGTTTCGGGACCATTCCTTGCATTTGGTGTCATTTCGCCATCTTTCGGGACTGTTTTCCCCCATATTTTAGTGCTGAAATTCCATTGCCATGTTTTCATATCATTTTCTATGTCATTTCATGCCTTAGGATCATCGCCTCGGTTTGCGTGCCCGCGTGCACGTATTTCGAGGCACCTCATTTTCATCTCACGGCCTCTTATGTGAGTGTGGCTGAGGCTCACTCATGTTAGTGTAAGTCCATTTTGCATTCTGTATGCTATTTTAGTCTCATTGCATCGTATATACCATTGCCTCAGTTTGCGTGCCTGTGTGCACGCGTTTTGAGGCACTTCATTTTCCATCTCACGGCCTCTTATGTGAGTGTGGCTGAGGCTCACTCATGTTAGTGTAAGTCCAATTTGCATGGCGTATGCCATTTCATGCCTTAGGATCATCGCCTCGGTTTGCGTGCCCGCGTGCACGCATTTCGAGGCATCTCATTTTCATAGCATTGTGCACGCTAGGATTGCATTTTAGTTGCACTCATGCATATCATGCATATTGCATCGTGTTCGGGATAGGAGTTAGCCCGGGCACGGGAAACGAGACGCGTTTCGTACTCCGAGTGACGGAACGGGTCTCAATTCCCAAGTCACCGACACTCCGGATTACCCATGATGGAGTTAGGTTTTGTTGTAGCATTCATCTGCATTCATCCTATATTGAGTTGTGCAATCCGATTCCTCGGCCATCATGCATCGATATGCGTGATTGGTGGCACGAGGATCGAGGCATGCATATATTTGTGAAATACATTGCTATGCCCCTTTCCTGCTCTCTGTTGCAGCCAAAATAAAGAATCAGCAGTCTTCCGAGGCTTGGTACGCATTTCGAGAAACATTGTAAACAGAGGCTAATTGGGGCATCCTAGTGGATTTCCGCGCAAGGCAGCGCAGCATACATCATTCATCAGAATCGAGGCAGCCCCTGGCTTGCATGCCAGTTTACAGTTTTTTCTTAGTTAATCTGTTAATTAATTAGGAATTTGTATATTATTTCGGACTGTATTATTCTTTTATTTCGGACATTATATTTATTCGGACCCTCTGCGCGATGGCATAATTGTAATAAGTGTGAGTGAGTGTGATGTATGTCTTCCAACCCCACGTCTTTCTTCCCTTTTATTTACCCGCTTACAATGGTTAGATATAGGGCATATTTCAATTAGCATACAGTATGACAACATGTTTGCATCATTCATCTGTTTTGCACGCACCGGGCTCGGCGCATCATACAAACTGCATTTGTATTTCAATTCCAAATCGAATACGTGTTAGCTGTTGCATTTCACATGCCACGTTTAGGACAGCCGAGCCTGCTATAGTTTGCATCTTTGCATGTGTTGCATTAGGCAATTCTGTGCATCTAGGATCATGCATTGATTTCTAATTAGCGTCTATTTTGGCTTGGAGTACTCGGTGAGTTTTATGCTTTAGCATCCTTGCATGCGTGTGAGTGTTGCCATGAATAGCATGCTTGCCATGAGGCTATGTGCTTATGTGATATAACTGCCTTGAATGCCTGTGGGTGGAGGTTGAGTTACTTGAATTGGGACAATTCATCAAATGTTTGCTTTTTTAAGCCCACTAGATAGTGGCAACACCATTGTTCTTCTAAGCCCACCTGAGGGTAGCAAAATCTGCATTTTAAGCCTACCTGCGGGTAGCAAACCATTTTCAAACAAACAAACATGAAATGTTTTGTTCCAATTCAGGCGATTCAGTCTATACTTGTATGCTGTGCGCATCACATAGTAACCTAGGCTAATAACCGGAATAAGAACTCACAATGTTTTCAAAAACAGATATCATGGTTAGTAGAGGCCGGTCTTTGACGGCGAAGCGGTGCTCACGGTGACCTTCTAATCGTACCCAAGTTCCCGAGCCGAGGCAACTTTGGTGATGACGGACACGTGGCCTTTGGCACCGAGTCAGGGTTTCCTAAATTTCCCAAAATAAAATATTTAGGTGGCGACTCTGTATCTGGCAAAGCAGTCCATGTTTGGCACTTCTTTTCTAAAAATATGTTTTCTCAAAAACGATTTGCCAGATTTGGACTCTTTGGTTCAAGATTAAGAACCGTGACATTTGAGTCCTTCGAACTGTAGTGACCCAATATCGAACCAGAACCGGGGGGGGACTCGCACTCCTTTTCCCCGAGATGCGTTCGGGGACGTCTACACTCGGGCATCACTATTTTGTTTTGTGTTTGTCTTTTTGTTTCCTTTTGAGTCTGTTTCTGCCAGGGAGCCAGTTGTGCTGACAGTTATGAATGAACAGTAGTGATTTTCACATTCTTGTGTTCGCTTCTGCCTTGTGCCAGTTGTGCTAGAAGTTCTAAATGAAATGACAGTGCTTTTCGCCTACTTTTCTGTGCCTCGAACTCATTGCATTGACCTAAGTTTTTCAAAACCTTTTGAACACTGTGATGAAAACGAAGAAGAAAGAATTCCTTGGGATTTGCAAAAATTTGATCAATTGAGAGAAAGAGAGGCATGCTAAGCCCTTAATGAATGAAATCATGTTTGTTAATATGAGTACTGAAAAGGATCCTGGCTTGACCCAGATTGGTTCTACACTATATTTAGCGCGAGGGATTTGTCGCTTTCTTAAAAGATTTCAAAAAAAATGTTTTGCGCAGTCTTGCGAAGACCGGTGTGGAATCGCTCTTGAGATTGTGTAGCTCAGGATCGCTCTCAGCCTCGAGACTCGACCCCCTTGCTTTCAAACCTTGAACTTGGATTCAGAGTGTTCAACGGTTAACCACCATGTAAGGCTTGTGTGGCCAGATTTGAAGCAGCCCTCGAACAAAAGGCCAGGAAAGTCAGATCAAGAAGATCAGAAGGTCAAAAGAAGCTTGTGAAGCTAGATCAAAAGCACCCCTTTGAACTAGGGGCAAAAGAATTTCAAGTGTGCTCGAAGAGTCAAAGATGAAGATCGGCAAGAATGCCAAATCCCAGAAGGGAGGAAAGAAGAAAGTATTGCTGAAGGACAACTGAGTCCCTATCCGTAACACTAGGGGCAATTCAGACCCCATTGGATGGACTCCTGCATCGTCAGCGAACAACAGCCATTCTCCTGGATTCAGATGACTTCAGGATCTCAAAACCATTTGACATGGACAAAGCTACACTTTTACCCTTGAGAGGCTCGCTGGGTCGAAAACCCAGAAGGGCAACCCAGACAAAAGTTAGAGCAAGAAAAAAAACAAAAAAAAAAAAGAAAAGAAAAGAATGCAAAGAAGAAAAATGAAGAAAATGAAAAGAAAATCAAAAAAAGAAATGAAAAGAAAGAAAAAAGCTCGCAAGGCCGAAAACCCAGAAGGGCAGCCTTGGCAAAAGTTAGAGCACAAAAGGAGAGGTTAATACCCGAGTGTACCTTACCCCCGAACTACGTAAGGCTTGATTCCCATCTTTGGGATACGTAGACAACTTCATTCTGAAGTCCAGCCGTAAAACACTTCAAATTCGATTGTATCCATGTGATGGTTTTGGTCATCTTTGTCTTCTCTGTATCCGAGAGTTCGGTTATGATCGTCACTCTGAAGACTGATTGCAATGCGCTGCGGTGCCATTCAAACAAGGGGCAACTTTCTGTTGCCATACAATGTGCTGCGGTGCTATTCAGACTAAGGGCAACTTTCCGTTGCCATGCAGTGCCCTTCAGACAAGGGGCAATTTTCCATTTGTTTTGGATTTGAGGTTGTGCATCTCAAGAGTAAATTCTGTGTCGGTCGAGCAGAGGCCATTTGCAAAAATAGTTTTTGAGAATTTTTACTGAGGTTGACTGATTCTCTCAAAAATTATTCCACTTTTCCAAAACTGGACCATTTCTTGGACCCCAAAAAAGAAAAATTTTCAGTGCTCATAATCTAACTCGCATGATTTCAAATCAAAAAATCGAACAAGCGCGTTAATCTAACTCTCACTTTGGTTAAAATTGTTTTAAGCAGAAGCCAAAAACAAAAAATGATCAAAATAATGAACTAGAGGCACAGTTGAGTCAGGCTTCCTGTCTTTCCCCCGTTGTCAATGCATTTGCCAGAAATGGCACCATACTTGCCGAAAAGGGCACCATATTCGCCAGAAAAGGGGACGACTGAAGCTAACAGCAAAAGGGCTGAAAAGCTCTCTTATCCTCTAAGCAACGAGGTATCAAGCCAAGTGCGAAGCATAAATTGGAATGGATTGTTTGGACACATCTAATCACACCCAAACTCCTGAGCAGAGCATCGTCAACCGGTGTCAACTGCTGATTTGCTACACACCCAGTTGTAGCGCAACTCCTTTGTGGGAGGAATTCACTAGCTGTGCGTAGAAGAAAAAGAATCTAGCAGAATGCTAGGGGCAGGAGACCGCAATTTCTTGTTTATCCATCAACCACCCAGGGGAGGGATAAAAAATGAGAGATTAAAGAATAGAGAGATGTGAGCTAAGAGAAAAAGTGAGAAAAAGGGTTTTGTGAGAAAAGTCGAGCCTGAAGGCCGAGTGATGTGAGAATCACAAATAAGAAAGGGTGGGAAACAATACCTGGAGAAACTGGCTCTCCGTGCACCAAGAGGTATCTTGCCTTTGTAACACAGCTGAGTGTTGTGTCTGTGTGTTTTGTTTGTCTCGATTCTTGTTTTGAGTCGCTTGAGTGTCAATAGATGTGTTTAGGTTGTTTTACCTTGTTTTTCCTTTGTTGAGTTGTGTTTAGGTTGTTCTACCTTTGTTTTCCATTGTTGAGTCGTTTTGGCTGTGGTCAGCTGTAGGCTCAATACCCGGTTGAGAACCCTTTTCTCATTTCAATTTCAAAAATCGTTTTGTGCTCAGAGTGCCATGTCGTTCTCCACATTTGTGCAAAATAGGATTGGTTCTTTCATAAAGCCACAGGGTTCAACCCAGGTCATGTGTGAACAGTAGAACAAGGACCTATCTGAAGCTATTTAGGTTCCGGACTGCAAAGCAAAAGAAAAGAGGGAAAATTTGGAACATCTTAGCATGTTTCAACTTTAGCAAAATCCGAGACTGCATTCTAGGTGCACCTTCTCAGGCCTCGCCATTTCTCTGGAGTATGAGTGTATCTCGACCCCAAGTGTAAGCCTGCTTCAAGTCAGAATGGCAGTCCAAGAAACACCCAAGGGTTTCACATGCAGATGTTATCTCTCGCCAATATTAATAGGGTGTGCCCTTTTTGAGCTGAGTGTGTTGCAAAGTCCTCTAAGAGGCAAATCAAAGGCACCAGAGTACATGTTTGATGCTCCTCTATTGCATAGAATATGAACTTTCATATACACTGTTGTTGCATGCGTGCCGCGCATCATTATGATTCATGCATAGAACATGCTTGCTTTCGATTCCGCATAGAATATGCTTTGCTTGTCTCATGCATAGAATGTGCTTCCATACTTGCATAGAAAATGCCCGTATCTTTTGCATAGAAAATGCCCCCATACTTGCATAGAAGATGCATTTTATCGCACTTTCTTGTGAATTTTATCTCACCCGCATTGTTTTGTGCACTTACACTTTGTATCTTACTAGCACTATTTTGCATTGCATATCAATCGCGCTGTTTAGCATATCGCACTGTTTTGTGCATTTCAAATCAATCGCGCTGTTTAGCGTATCGCACTGTTTTGTGCATTTCAAATCAATCGCGCTGTTTAGCGTATCGCACTGTTTTGTACATTTCAAATTAATCGCGCTGTTTAGCGTATCGCACTATTTTTGTGCATTTCAAAACAATCGCGCTGTCTAGTGTATCGCACTGTTTAGTGCATTTTAAATCATTCATATTTGTTTATGATCGCTACTGTTTGTGCGAGTTCAGTTCGCTATTTTGCGCATCGCACTGTCTTGTGCACTTCCGCATTTGTAATCACTCGTGCTTTTTTACGCATCGCACTGTTTTGTGCAGTTTACACTCGCACTATTTAGTGTATCGCACTGTTTTGTGCAATTTACTTTCGCGCTTTCTTGCGCGTCGCACTGTTTTGTGCATTACATTGTATCATTTGCACTATCTTGCGCATCCCACCTGCACTTGTTAGTACATTACATTTCATTCACGCTATTTTGCGCATCGCACTATTTTATGCACCTTACTTGCATTGTGCATGCATTTTATCGCGCTATCTTGCGTACCTTACCTGCACTTGTTAGTGCATTGCATCGCATCGCGCTATCTTGCGCACTTTATCTGCATCGCACTGTTTTGTGCATTCACCCTACTCGCACTGTTTTGTGCACCTTTAGCTCGCACTGTCTTGTGCACTCTCTGGTCTGGGAGACCTTAAATCCTCTGGTCTAGGAGACCTTAAATCCTGCATTGCATTGTTCGCACTGTCTTGTGCACTCTCCGGTCTAGGAGACCTTAAATCCTCTAAAGGTGCAATTCTTTTGGTGTTTGTCGTGCCCGAACGACTTCCAGTGGTCTGGTATAGCCACCTCCCTATGTTTGCGGTGAGTTCATAGGAGACCAACTGAGACGGTGGAAACTAGAGTTCGAATGGCTCATGCCTAGAACACAAAGGTTCGGGATTTCCGAGACTAAAGTCTGGTTTAAATACCCCGGGGTATATCCTCAGCTTGAAATCTATATGGCAGCCCCATAGATTGAGATAGCATGTGTATGCGCCTCAATTCTGGATACTAAACCAACCTAGTCTGTCACCCTATTGGAGAATAGGGAAAGCTGCCACCATAGTCAGGAAGAAAAGTAGTACCTGCAGTTCAACCAAGAAAAAGCGAAAGAACCCCAGCAGCATGAGGTAAGTCATTGCCAATTGCCCCTGTAAGGTACCATTACCTCTTAACTATTACATTGTATTTTACCCACTACATTACAATGCATTGCATGAATCCTCAATTTTCGAACCAGCTTCGCGTAGCGTATAAGTCCAATTTTCGAACCGGCTTCGCGTAGCGTATAAGTCCAATTTTCAAACCGGCTTCGCGTAGCGTATAAGTCCAATTATCAAAATCTTCCCGCATATCATTTTGCATCCTGCCCCTGAACTACGTTGGTTTGATTCCTTACAAAGGGATATGTAGGCAGCCTACAGGCACAACCATTTATTTATCTATATTTTGTTTGTTTGTCCAAGTCTTCGGCCTTATCAAAAATGGGTCGTCTCTGGACTTTGACACTCACTCCCGTCACTTCTTAACTTCCGAGTTCTGTCAAAAAGGGACAACTGTAGACACCCCATTTTTGACTGACCTTAAGACTCAGACGTCACCATTCGAGCGCTTGGTGATATTGTATATTGTGCTCGTTCTGAGGTTTCAGAGTCTTGGCTGCGAGCCATGCCTCCAAACTTCCGGACTCTTTTGTACACTGACTCGGTTTGCGAACCAGGTCCCGTTTTCTCCGTTTTCTCTTTCCGAAGGAAGGGAGAGGTCTCGTAGACCATCTCTTAGTGGCCGTAGGCTACGTTTCGTGGTCGTAGGCCATTTTTCCTGTTTGGAGCCCAGTTTTCGATTTTTCGGAGCCGTCGGCCGTGTGCCTCGATTTGGGACCGCTTAACCACCTCTGTTTGCTCCGATTTTTGGCACACACCTTGTTTCCTCCCTTTTGAGGGACACTATGGCCCAAGAGACCAACTTCATGGTTGAACACCACCTCCGGTGCCTAATAGTCAGTTTTCGGGGCCCCGGGCCGCGCGTTTTGGCCCCCGAACCTCCGTTTTGCATCCGTCTTGGCCCATTTTTGGTAGGGACCTTATTTCCATGGTTAGGAAGGTGGTGGTATGGTGGGAGGCCACCTTTTCTCCTGAAAAACCAGCTTTCCCCTTTTTCTCTCTCCTCCAGCCGATTTTTTCTAACAGAAAGCTAGTTTTTCTTACTTTTGAACCACAATTTCTGGTTTTTCACACCACCATTGTGTTGTGCTCATCTGGGAGGCCACCAATATGGGTAGGCCGACCAGTAATTCCTCTTGACCCTTTTGAACCCCTCTAAAAAGCTAGTTTTTCTCTCTCATAGGTCACATTTTCTGGTTTTTCACCACAGGGCTGTGTTCTATTCATCTGGGAGGCCACCTTTTTGGGTAGGCCGACCAGCAATTTTGCTTGAACCTTTTGACCCCTGCTCAGCTGACCAGGGGAGGTGGTCGGCCGACCATCCTGACCCTTTTGAACTGGCCGGCCAGTTTTGTCTCTCTAAGTGTGTTCCAGCTGTGCCAGCTGTTTTACACTTGACCCACTGTCCGAGGGTTTTGTCCTTGTGTTGGCCCCTTTTAAGGTGGTTTTCACCCCTTTGCTTGGCTTAAAAGAGGAATTGGCCCCTTTGGTCAAGCTTCTTGAGGAAGCTTGACCCTTTTGGTCTAGCTTCTTCAAAAAGCTTGACCCCTTTGGTCAAGCTTCCTTTACAAGCTTTGAGCCTCTCTCTTGGCTTCTCCAAGAAGCCATGGCCTCCTCCCTCTATATAATCAACCCTTCACCTCCATTTGCAAGGGTTAGAAGCTTTTGGCTGGAAATATACATACAACCCTCTATCTCTATACTTCAAGCCTCTAAACACTCATATTCTTGGCCATTTTACCCTACACCTCTTAGCCTACCACCTCCCTCATCCATTCCAGCACCTTGGAGGTCATTTGCAGAGGTTGAAAGCTCACCAACTTGGTCCAGAAGCTGCTGGAGGTCGGCTCTACAAGGGTAAGTCTTCATTTCCCCTTTTCTAGCCTTATTTTCCTTCATTACTTAGCCCCATTTGCAAGCATTTTTGGGCCTCGACCTAAACTATAAAGTGTCTTATTTTGAGCTCCTCTTCAACTTTGTTTGAGGGAACTCTCCCATTTGAGGTCATCTACTTCCCCTTACCCTCTATCTCTCTTTTAGGGCTATTTTTGCATCATATTTTAGCCTTGCTTGTGAACATTTTTGAGATTTTTCATAAACTGAAAAAGATCTTGTTTTAATCTCCTCTTCAAGTTTGGTTCAGGTCTCTTTTCTGTTTGGGGTCATCTTCCCCCTGTGCATGCTTCATCTCTTCATGATTAGGGCTATGCATTAGAGCACTTGCATTGGCCATGGTTTGGCCTCTTAGCCACTGAAATCCAATGGATTTTCAGTGGCTTAGATGCATTTTTGAGAGCCAAAATCAGAGGGAGGTGACCCCCTCTCTCCTTGTCTCGTTTGGTGGTCTTGTTGGCCTTCCAAAGGGACCCCTTTTTGCATGCTTTTAAGTCATGTTTCAGGAATCATTCTAAGGATTTTGAGGCCTGCCTTAGCTCTTTCCAAGGCCTTTTTGGCCATATTTTATGTCCCTCATGCATGTGTGGAACAACCCTCCTCAAGGCCTTTCAAGAGGACCTTTCATTGTATGATTTATTGACCAATTTTAGGCCCTTTTTGGTGAGTTTTAGGACTGTCATATTTGATTTCCAGAGTTGGTTTTGCTGTGCTAAGTGTCCATCATATATGTGTTGAGTAACCCCTTGCATGCCCTTTCAAAGGAGCTCATCATTTTTGCACATGTTGGCTGCATTTCAGTAGTTATTTAGCATATTTTGACATGTTTTATTCACTATTTTTGGTTGGTTTGATGAGTTCTCATACGCTTCATATACATGCCATGTAAACCATGCTTGCTAGCCAAATTTGCATGCTATTTTAGTCCATCATGTTAACATTTTTTGGTCATGCTTTAAGCTAGAAATGTGCATGTTTTGGGACTACCTTGGCTCTGTCTTTGTGCTTCATGGTCAAATAAGGCTAGCTTTCCATAGTTATAATTCAATTCATGTGCCTAGTTTTGAGTTTCGGGGCTTATTTCATGCATCGGTTGCCATATTTCCATGTTTCACGACCATTTACCATCATGTTTCAGTGCTGGAAATTACATGCTTGTATGCCATATTGCATCCTTTTCCATGCTTTGGTAGAGTGGCATTTGATGCCTTAGGTTCGGTCCTTGGTATTCGTACATGTGTGCACGCATTTCGGTTGCCTCATTTTCATCTAATGGCCACTGATGTGAGTGTGGCTGAGGTCCACTCATGTTGGTGTAAGTCCATCATGCATTGTGTATGCCATTTCAGTTCATAACATTGCGTATGCTAGTTTGCATGATAGAGCATCGTGTATGCCATGTTACATCGAGCATTGTGTATGCCATTTCATAGCATTGCGCATGCTAGGTTGTATGTTAGTCACATTATGTATGCCATCTCATTTGCATTGTGTTTGGGATAGGAGTTAGCCCAAGCACGGAAAACGAGGGACGTTTCGTACTTCGAGTGATGAAACGTGTCTCAATTCCCGGTCGCCGACACTCCGGATTACCCATGATGGAGTCTAGGCCTTGTTTTGTTTATATGTGCATTCATTTCACATTGAGTCATGCAATTCGACTCCTCGGCCATCATGCATCGAGATGCGTGATTGATGGCATGAGGATCGAGGACTACACTCCTTGAAGAGTAGTCATGCATACATATGTGAAAATACTTTGCCATGCCCCTTTGTTGCTCTCTGTCGCAGCAAATCAGAAATCAACAGCCTTCTGGAGCTTCGCACAGCATTCCGGGATTAAGTGTAAACAGAGGCGAATCGGGGCATCGTAATGGATTTTCGCGTAAAGCAACTCGAACATGCATCATTCATCATTCGGAGCAGAGCTGAGGCGGTCCATAGCTTGCATGCTAGTTTATTCATCTTCTAGTTAATTTGTTAATTAATTAGGGTTTTGTAATATTTAATTATTTATTCGGACTGTAACTATTTATTCGGACTGTAACTATTTATTCGGACTGTATTATTTGGACCCTCCAAGCGAGGGCACAACTGTAATAAGTGTGCGTGTGTGTGATGTATGTCTTCCAACCCCATGTCTTTCTCCCTTTTATTTACTAGCTTATGATGGTCAGATTAGGGCATGTTTCAATTAGCATACTTATGATAGCATGTTTGCATCATTCATCTGTCTTGCATGCACCGGGCTCGGCGCATCATACTAACTGCATTGTATTTCAATTTCAAGTTGAATACGTGTTAGCTGTAGTATCATCATATACCATCTTAGAATAGCCGAGCCCATCTTAGTTGCGTTTTGTATGTGTTACATTAGCCATCTTAACATGAACTAGGATGATGCATCGATTACTAACTAGTTTATGTTTTGGCTCGGAGTACTAGGTAAGCTTTTATGCTTTAGCATCCTTGCATGTGTGTGAGTGACTGCCATGATAGCATGCTTACCATGAGGCTAACTGCTTACGTGATATAACTGCTAGAATGCCTGTGGGTGAAGGTTGGATTATCTGAATTGGAATAATGCATTGACTGTGAGTTTTAAGCCCACTAGATAGTGGCAAAACCATCTTTTCTAAGCCCACCCGAGGGTGGCAAAATCTGCATTTTAAGCCTACTTGCGAGTAGCAAACTGTTTTCAAAACAAACATGAGATGTTTCGTTCCAATTCAGGTGATCTACTCTATACTTGTATGCTGTGCGCATCACATAGTAATTCTAGGCTAATAACTAGAATAAGAACACATAATGTTTTCAAAACTCGATATCATGGTTAGTAGAGGTCGATCTTTGATCGGGCGAGCGAGGTGCTCACGAAGTGACCTTCCCCAATCACACCCAAGTTCCCGAGCCGAGGCAACTTTGGTGATGACGAACACGTAGCCTTAGGCAACGAGTCAGGGTTTCCTAAATTTCCCAAAACAAAATATTTAGGTGGCGACTCTGTATCTGGCAAAGCAGTCCATGTTTGGCACTTCTTTCAAAAAATCTGTTTTCAAAAACGATTTGCCGGATTTGGACTCTTTGATGATTCATCGGTCTTGCATTGCACTCTGCGAGATTAGATACAGGACTGTGACATTGAGTCCTGAACTGTAGTGAGCCCAAATAAACAAAACGGGATCTCCTCCCGGGACGTTCGGGGACGTCTAAATGGGGCCTGAAAAGAACAGTGGGCAAATGCATCATCCATACTATACAGAATCAGGTATGAATACCGAACACACTGTGAGTACAATGTGTGAATGCTGTGAGTAGTGTATCGGTACCGAATGCAGTGTATGAGTTACAGTGTATCAGTGCCGTGAGTACTGTGTATCAAGTGCCGTATTGATATTACGATGCATCAGATCATGTGTGGAACAGAATGTGCATAGTGTTGAAACCGAGTTTGAAAGAACTTACCGAGATGCCGTAGATGGTCAATAGGTATAGGCTCCGCTGCAGCATCCCCATCATTGAGGCAGTCAGCTCCAGAGACTGGTGAGTGTACTCGATCGAAGCCTGCAAAAGTGTTGAAGGCATTAGTATTTTGCAGGATATCAAATGAATTGAAATGACTGTATAGAATGCAAAGTATAGCAGTACATACCGGGGCCGAACCGTAAACTCCGGTAAGCTCATGATCAGCCGGAGGAGGAGTGATAGGTATCTGATAAGTCTCCCCACCCTGCCCTCGGCATGTCATCATGGTGGGCAGTGCTGGCCACTTAGCTCCCCGCCCTCTCCGGGACCCGCTCCTGCCACGGGCCCAAGCCGCCCTCGGTGCTCCTACTCCAGCCGCTAGCGCCGTAGGTATCTCTCTCTCAGCTCGGCGAACACCAGTCAGATATGGCATCAGATAGGCCTGGATAAACTCGGTGTAGTCGCCCTCGTCTCGAAAGCGCCCCGAGTCCCAGCAGATCGTATAGTCCCTTATCTCTGCCAGGGTATACTGCTCGGTATGCCTCATGTAGGTAGGAGGCATCTCTGGGACTATCTACTCCGGTAAGCCCAAGGTCTGGCACAGGAAGCACTCGCCCAAATACCAAACCCGATAGACCGGGCCCTCCAGCAAAATCTTGAATCACGCAGTCTCCTGAGCGCCCTCATACCAATCCCTCATCGCGTCTGGCAACAGAGCCTAGGACTGCCAGGTGATCTGTAAATGATATACAGTTTGTTATTTACTGTTATTGAAAGAATAATATAAAGCAAAGCTTAAATGAACTATAAATTCTAAAATACCTCTGCGGCGGTGATGGTGTCGAAATATTGGTGGAAGAACATGAAAGGCTCCCGTGGCCTCCGCTCACATCTCACGTCGAAGCAGTGAGAGAATGGAACGCCAAGGCGGACCTTCTCATCTGGCACTGGGGCAAGCCTCAGGAAGTAGGCATATACCCACAACTGCAGAGTGTAACAGAGCGAACATCAATATACTTATCAAATAAAGCAGAATGCAGAATAAAGCAGAAATCACAGAACCGTGTATTATGCAGTGTATTGTGCAGAGTGTACAGTGTGCAGTATACAGTCAGTGTAAAGCAGATTATATGTGCGTCGTGTGTGCAGTGTACAACCAGTGTGAAGCAGACTACATGTGTGCAGTGTATAGTGTACAGATAATGTAAAGTAGAAATGTAAAACAGAAAAAAGAAGGTGTACCTCCCAAGCTCGCCAGTAGCCTCCGAGCAACTATCCGCTGCATCGAGACGATGAGCTCATATATCCATAAAGCGTGGCCAGGCCAGCGCCACCCCAGCCGTAGCCGTGGATCCTGGTCACATCCACGAGTGCAATCAGCAGGTAGAGGGCGACAGTATTCGCCCGGTCGACGAAGAGCGTGGTCCCCAGCAGGAACATGATGAAGCCATGAGCATACTGCTCCTCCTCCTCCCGGGTAGTAGGCGCTTGGATCCGGAAGTGATCCTCACACCATGAGTACCTCACAAACCCTGGCCGGGCAAGAGGTGGCTGAGTGCTAAGCAAGTATAGCTGAGCGGCGTTCCACTCATCCATATCTGTATCAAAGGGAATCGGATCATGCCCTACGCTGATGCCTATGAGCATAGAGAAGTCAAAAGGAGTCATCGTCATCTCCCCTGTGGCAGAAAGATGGAAGGAGTTGGTGGTGTCCCACCACCTCTCTACCAAAGCGACAGAAGAGGGCCTGCCGCGATGGTAGCGAGAGTCCCATACGAAGTGCCAAAGCCTACAGTCGGCGATGTGGCGGACCTCAACGGGCAACTCCATATGCCATCCCCAGGCGACGATGTTCCCATACCCCCGAAAGGCATGGGAATCTCCCTGTGATAAAAAACAAGCAGATGCGATGCAGTATTAGATATACAGTGTCTGAATGTGTTCAGAGTTGATGAAAATGCAGTGTGTGTGCTTGTGTTCAAAGTTTACACAGATATCGGGTATGGGTGTGCTCACAGATGAACTACAGCATATGATGTATCAGTGTGCTTGGGTTATTCAGTTGACAATGCAGTGTGTGTGCATGTGCTCAAGATTATACAGATATTGGGTGCGGGTGTGCTCACAGTTGAACTACAACATGTGATGTATCAGTGTATCTGGGTTAAGTAGTTAAAGAACGGTTTCGACTATTGCAGTTATATGTTCTACATTGCAGAAAATAAAAGAAGGGAGGAGTGTACCTCAGCAGCGCCGTAGGACAGATGCGACTCCGGCTCGCGCAGTAGGAGGTCCTCTGGAGCACCTCGCGCGAAGCTCCTGAAGTGGCAGATGCCATCAGGAGGCAACACATGTACCGCCGGCCTGTAGGTCGCCGGGTCGAATGGTCGGACATTGAGAGGCAAGAGCTCAACCTCAGGATCCACGTCCATCTCTGGGGGAGTCCCACCACATGGAATGTCATCCGCAATCTCAAAAGAAGCGTAAAAATGGCCGAGAATGTCGAAAATGGGCGAGAATGTAAAAAGTCAACCCAAAAGTCAACCACGAGAGGGTGAAAAATTGGAGGAAAGGTCGGAGTGTGGAAAAGGCACGGAAACCAAGTAAACTCGGGGGGAAATAAACCCCAATTACTGGAAACCAAGAAAGAAACACCGAAAACCAAGATTTGTTCAGTTCAAAGTGTGCGAAACAGGAAGGGTTTCGCGAATCGAACAACGAAAAGGGCTCAAAAACACGGTAAAAACTCGGATCAAAGGTTGGGAAATCACCTAGAGAGAGAGAGGAGGGATTTTCGAGCTAGGGGGAAGTGAAAATATAAGGTTTGGAACCTTATATTTAAAGACCCGAGGTGAATTGTCGAATCTGCCCCGAAACTGCCATTTTTGGTCGATCGGCCAAATTGTTAGCCGATCGGCTAAATATTTGGCCAATGACCTCATTTTATGGCCGATGGGTGGCCGATGGCCTCCTCTTGTGGCCGATGCACCTCCCACACCCTTGTTTGCGTCAGTTATGTTATTTGGAGCCTTCATCCCTCAAGACAGTGCAAGAAAGTGCACTTTTGAAGCTTAATCGGCCTCCGCGTTGACCTCGAACCGTGTCATTCATGTACGATGCTCGGTACGCACAAGGTGTATCCTTTTCGTATCCTTTTATATCTTGCGAGATTCAAAAATTGCTTTAAATATATCGCATTACAATGCTTTGTCATGTTTGTCATAAGCGCAATGGGCTATACGCTGTTTCACTCTTGCATTGAACATGCTTTGTCTTGCTTTCGAGTTACATCTCAACATCACGAATAACATGCCTTTACCATGCTTTCGTTGAATATGTGCCTCTCTTTGTTGTCGCATTGTTATGCACACACTACGTGCGCTGTTACACATGTTTTGCTTACACTGTTACGCACTTCATCTACTTGCGTTGTTGCGCATGTTACTTGCATTGTTATGCACATTTATTTGCGCTGTTACGCATGTCTTGCTTGCACTGTTACGCATGTTTTACTTGCCCTGTTACGCATGTTTTTCTTGCGCTGTTACGCACTTCATCTACTTGCGCTGTTATCTATGTTACTTGCATTGTTATGCACCCCTCAGTTGCGCTGTCACACATGTTGCTCGCATTGTAATGCGTACACTTAGGTCGCATTGTTATGCACCCCTCACTTGCGCTGTCGCGCATGTTGCTCGCATTGTTATGTGTACACTTAGGTCGCATTGTTATGCACCCCTCACTTGCGTTGTTACACATGTTTTACTTGCATTGTCATGCTTGTTTCAATTTCATTGTCATGCACCCCCTCCTTTTACTCGCGCTGTTACACATGTTTTATTTGCGTTGTCATGCTCGTTTTACTCGCATTGTTATGCATACACTTAGGTTGCATTGTCATGCACCCCTCACTCACGTTGTTACGCATGTTTTATTTGCATTGTCATGCTTTATTCCAAAATTGCATTGTTATGCACATTTACTCGTGTTGTCACGCGTGTTATTTGCGTTGTCGCGCACACTTGTTGCATTGTCATGCACCCCTTACTTGCGTTGTGGTGCACTTTTAACTTGCATTGCTATGCATGCTTCTAACGATATTGTACTTGTTAAGTTTCTTTCTTTTGCAGGCACGATATTGTATGTACGGTTCATTTGAAGCTAGCAAGACCAGACGAACAAGACGGTATTGTATTCTCCGCGTGAGACGTAATGAAAATTGTATAATTTTCTTACATCCTTTCTGCATGAGATGTAGTTTGGTTTGTGTTTACTTGCTTGCGTAGCATTCGCTTAAAATGTTGCATTTATTGTGCATAATTGTTTCATTACAGCTCTCTTTGCATGATCATAGGTTATGTTCGGCATCGTGCATGTCATTTGCATCTTGCCCCCGCCTGCAGGCGCATCTCTTCGTTATCTTGTATGCTTGTATAAGTCTTCAGCCTTGTCAAAAATGGGTCGTCTCTAGGCTTTGACATTCACTCCCATCATTTTTTATGACTTTTGAGTTCTGTCAAAGAGGGGCAACTGTAGACACCCCATTTTTGACCGTCCACAAGACTTGGACGTCATCGTTTGAACACTCGATGATTATCCATGCTCGTGTTCGTTTTGAGTTCTCAGAGGTCTCGGTCGCGCGCCTTGCCTCAAGATCTCTCAACTTGTCTATTTTGTGCCTGGTTGTGGACCAAACACTTGTGTTTTTGCTTCTAAGGGAAGAGGGTGGCTTGTAAGCCATTCCCCCATCCCATCACCCATGGCTTGAAGCCATCGGCCTTGTTTTCTTGCCATCGGCCAAAAGTTTTGGCCAATCGGCACTATGTTTGGTCGGTCGGCCCCTTGTGTTGGTCAATCGGTCACTTTTTCTGGCCGAACCCTGTTCATCTACTTTATGCAGATATTTTATGCTAGCTAGCATAGCTAGCATGCACAATTCCCCCCTCCATACAGTGTATGGAGGGATTTGAGCCTTGTTTAGCTTCTCCAAGAAGCTTTGCAAAATTGGTTTTCTATAAAAGGAGAGCCTCCTCTCCCTTTCCAGGGGTTCCAGAGATCTGATATACAAGTTAGATATATCTCTCTCTTTCTCTAGATTTGTGTGTGTGTTTGAGCTCAAAAGGGTGTTTTGTTCTTACTATTGCACACAAACACCTAGCATTACACTATCCTTGAGTTGCTGAGGCATTAGGAGGTTAGTTTTAGTGTTCTTGAGGTGGTTTTGATCAGAGAGAGTTGCTGGTCTTGTGTTCTTGAAGTTGTTCTTCAAAGGTGAGATTCTAAACTTTAGATACCCCATTTTGGCTTAAGCTTTTAGACTTACTTGCATATTGTTTTAAGCTTAGCTCTAAACTACAAAAATTTCTAATTTGGTATTCTTGTTATAGTTGCTTAAGGTCACTTTTTGGTTGGGGGTTGTTTACCCTCTCTTAGGCCTTGTTTGGCCTTGTTTCGTGCCTTTCTTCTTGAGCTTTGGAACCATCTTGTTTTGGCCTTCTCACCATGGAATCCAGAGGATTTTCAGTGGTGGAGAAGTGGTTTTGGAATCTTGAATAGGAAAGGGATACCCCCCCTCTCCTTATGTCTCATATGCTTGTGTTAATGGCTCATAATGTTAGCATGTTTACTTAGCATGTCTTGGTTCTATTTCAGCACTTTTTAGTGACTTTTAGGACCTGCCTTAACTCTATTCCATGTCGGTTTGATAGCATCTTGCATGCTTCACATACTTGTAGAGTAATCTTGCATGTTTGCATAACATGCATCTTGTGTTTGGACCATTATGCTTGCATATTTTGGCTCAACTCAAAGGAGCTTTTAGTCAGGTTTCACCATGTTTAAGCTCTGTTTTGTGTTGTTTGGATCACATGTGCAATGCTTTGTATAGCCACTATGCATTTTAGCTTGTAAGCTTTATGCCTTGGGTTCATTAGCATGTGTTACTTGAAGTATTTTCATGATTTGGCATCATGTGAAATGTGATTTTAGTCCATGTTTCATGGTCACACACTTCCATTTATCACCTATTCCATGCTTTGGATAGTTTGTGTTTTATGCCTTAAGAATAGGTCATTGTGCATGCCACCATGCTTAGGCCTTTGGGATGCCATCTAAGTGGGTTTTTGGGCTCATTTTAACATGCCATAACTCTGATTTTATTGGCCCAAGTCATGCCATGTTTGGTTGTAATAGGTGTAGTATAACACCTCTTTGTTAGCTTTGCATGCCTCATGACTTATGCCTTTTGTGTTGGCTTGTTTTAGCTTTGGCCCTTGCATGTTTTAGACTCCTTTTAGCATGATTTAGGACTGTTTTGGTTGTCCTTGGCTCTTTGGGGCTCGGTTCATATGGCCTTAGTATAAGCTCCTTGGCTAGCTTTGAGCTTTAAGTCCATTAGCATGCTACGCTTGCATTGTGTAGTCGATTTGGCATCATTCTTCATGTGATTTCAGAGCTTATTGCATTCCTATATTCTCATATTTATCACAGCTTGCTCGTGTTTGAGGATTGTGCATTGTTGCCTAGCTTGTGGACCAATATGCGTGCATGTGTATCTTGCCCTTTTTGGTGCCTTGGCTTTGGTGTCTAATGGCCACTGATTTGGGCATGGCTGAGGTCTCCCCTTTCGGTTTAAGTCCATTGAGCATGTTTGCTTTCGTGATATTTGCATGCTTGTATTGTATCATGTTTGCATGTTTGGTATATTGCATGATGTTTAGCTAATTGCATGATGTTTAGCTAATTGCATTACATAACATTGTTGCGTACTTGGCATGCTCATGTTACATTAGCTTTGCTTGCATGCTTAGGTTGTATTGCATTTGGCATGCTTGTCACCCTAGCCCTGTGTGTATGCTTGAGTCGCATTGCATTTTGGCATGCTCATGTTGCATTGTATTACATTTCCATGTTACATTGTATTTGGCATACATGCATTGCATTGTGTTTGGTTTGGGGTGTCAAACCAAACATGAGGAATAAGGGGCATTTCGTACTTGAAAATGACAAAATGTACCCCAATCCCCGGTCGCCGACGCTCTTGATCAAAGCATGATAGAGTTCTAAGCATTTATATGTGTTTTGTGCATCCATTTCACATTAATGTGCACACTTGGCTCCTTTGGCCATCATGCATCGAAATGCATGATTGATGGCCTGAGGGTCGAGGACTATACTCTCTTGAGTTCATGTCATGATAAGGAGAGTGGTAGTGCATACATTGTCTTGTAAATGCAGTGCCATGCTCTGTTTGTCCTCTACTGCAGCAAAACAGCATTCTGCAGGAAGAGATGGCCGGTCGGCCATCTTTAGTGCCGATCGGCTACAAATTTATGGCTGAGAGCCTTACATATGGTCAATGACCACTATCCCTTGGCCGATGGCCCTATCTCTTGGCCGGTGACCTCTCACAACACTCAGGGAGTGGTTAAGAAGCATCCTTGAGACTTGTGCAATTTTCAGAGATGCAGAGCAGTGTAAACAGAGGCAGCATCAGCATGGTGATAGATTTCCGAGTGAAGCTGAACGTGCATACATCCCTCATTACGATGCCATTTCAGTGTTTTGATAGCTTAGAATAGTTATTCGTTTTGCTTTGGTTGTGTAATAATTAATTAGTTAGAGTAGTTGATTAATTAGTTAGTTTGTATTATTCATTCGGACCCTCCGTCGAGAGGGCACAAATTTGTAATAAATGTGCGTGAGTGTGTGAATGTCTTCCAACCCCACGTCTTTCTCCCTTTTACTTACCTGCTTTTGATGGTTAGTTCTAGGTCATATTTCAATTAGCATACTTATGCTTCGCATGTTTGCATTCATTCTTCTGTATTGCATGCACCGGGCTCGCCGCATCATACTAACTGCATTATATTTCAATTCCAAGTTGAATACATGATTATCAAATAGCATCTCATATGTCATCTTAGAATAGCCGAGCTTATTTTAGTTGCGTTTTTGCGTGTGTTGCATTAGTCATCTTAACATAGCTAGGATCATGCATTGATTACTAACTAGCTTTTGTTTTGGCTCGAAGTACTAGGTAAGCTTTTATGCTTTAGCATCTTGCATGAGTGTGAGTGCTGCCATGACAGCATGCTTGCCATGAGGCTATTTGCTTAAATGATATAACTGCATGAATGCCTTTGGGTGAAGGTTGGATTACTTGAATTGGAACAATTCATCAAAATGCGAGTTTTAAGCCCACTTGAGAGTGGCAAAATCATGTTTTCTTAAGCCCATTTGAGAGTGGCAAAATTCACAACTTAGCCTACTCGCGAGAAGCAATTTCAAACAAACAAACATGGGATGTTTTGTTCCAATTTAGGCGATCTAGTCTATACTTGTGTGTTGTGCGCATCACATAGTAATACTAGCTAATAACCGAAATAAGAACACACGTGTTTTCAAAAACAAGATATCATGTTAGTAAAGGCCGATCTTTGATTGGGTGAGCGGGGGTGCTCATAGATGACCTTCTCCAATCGTACCTAAGTTCCCAAGCCGAGGCAACTTTGGTGATAACGGACACGTGGCCTTAGGCACGAGTCAGGATTTTCTAAATTTCCCCAAAAATAAACATTTAGATGGCGACTCTGTATCTGGCAAAGCAGTCCATATTTGGCACTTCTTTACAAAAATCAGTTTTCCAAAACGATTTGCCAGATTTGGACTCTTTGATGATTTATCAATCTCACATCGCACATTGTGAGATCAGATTAAGAACCGTGACATTTGAGTCCGAAATGTAGCATGAGGCCCTCGGGGCGCGTTTACAATGCAACACCTCTAAGATAAAACAGTCCCAAATTTTGAGTGCCAACAAGATATCTAAAAACAATTTTAACAGTACTGAGATGTGATTTCTTAGGATTTGATTGATATCTAGCACACATACAAACACTAAACATAATATCGGGTCTACTTATAGTTAAATAAAGAAGTGAGCCGATATACCTCGATATTTTGTTTGATCAATGGACTTACCTTTTTCATCCTTGTCTAGCTTAATGGATGTGCTCATAGGTGTTCCAGCTATTTTTGAGTCATACATACCAAACTTTTTGAGTAATTTTTTTGTGTACTTAGCTTGGTTGATAAAAATTCATTTCTTATATTGCTTGATTTGAAGCCCAAGGAAATAATTTAGCTCTCCCATCATGCTCATCTCAAACTCACCTTGCATACACTTAGCAAATTCCTTACACAAGGTTTCATTAGTAGCACCAAATATAATGTCATCCACATATATTTGCACAATAAGTAAATCATCATTTTTAGTTTTAACAAAAAGTGTGGTGTCAATCATTCCTCTAGAAAAATTATTTTCAATCAAAAATTTACTTAATCGTTCATACCATGCACAATGTGCTTGTTTCAAACCATATAAATCTTTTGATAGTTTAAAAACATGATTTGGAAAAGCATGATCTTCAAAACCTGGGGGTTGTTTAACATAAACTTCCTCATTTATAAAACTATTAAGAAAGGCACTTTTTACATCTATTTGATAAAGTTTGAAATCTCTAAAACATGCAACATGCGAATGGCTTCTAATCTAGCAATCGAAATCAATACCTTATTCTTGATTGTATCTTGTGCAACAAGTCTAGCCTTGTTTCTTATAATTGTGCCGGATTCATCAAGCTTGTTTCGAAAGATCTATTTGGTACCGATAATGGTATGATCTTTAGGTTTTGGCACAAGTTCCCACACTTTGTTTCCCTCAAATTGGTTAAGCTCTTCATGTATAACTATCGTCCAATGTTCATCGAATTCAGCTTCTTGAAAGTTTTTAGGCTCAATCTGTGACAGAAAAGCCAAGTTACTACAAATATTTCTAAGTGAAGAGCGAGTTTCAATGCCTTTTGTAGGGTCACCTAGGATTAAATCCTTATGGTGATTATGAACAAACTTCCATTCTCTTGCCAAATTCCCATTGTTTCCTCATTCTTCTTGAGGTATGAGAATATGTTGTTCAATCTCTTTGTTCAACTTGCATGGTTGGTTCTCTTCTTTGTAGATACTTGAATCTTCCACATTTTGTTCCAAATCTATATTATCACTAACAATTTGCTTTTGAGCAGAGATGTTAGTTTCATCAAATGCCACATGTATAGATTCTTCCACAACAAGAGTTCTTTTATTAAAAACACGATAAGCTTTGCTAGTTAAGGAATAGTTAAGAAAAATTGCTTCATCCGATTTTGAATCAAATTTGCCTAAGTTATCCTTACCATTATTATGCACAAAACATTTACAACAAAAAATATACAAGTGACTAATGTTGGGCTTTCTATCATGCCAAAGTTCATAAGGAGTTTTTTTTAGAATAGGTCTAATTAATGCACGATTTAAAATATAACATGTGGTGTGAACGACTTCGGCCAAAAATATTTAGGAAGATTATTTTCGCAAAGCATTGTTCTACTCATCTCTTCTAAAGTTATATTCTTCCTTTCTACAACACCATTTTATTAAGGGGTTCTAGGTGCTGAAAAATTATGTCCAATACCATGCTCATCACAAAACAATTCAAATTTCTCATTTTCAAGTTCTCTACCATGGTCAGTTCTAATATTAGTAATAAGAAAGCCTTTTTCATTTTGAATTCTATGACAGAGTTTTGTGAAAAAAGAAAAGGTTTCATCTTTATGTGCTAAAAACATAACTCATGTAAATCTTGAATAATCATCAACAATAACAAGACAATAATGTTTACCACCTAGACTAGATGTCCTTGAGGGACCAAATAAATCCATATGTAATAGTTGTAAAGGTCTAGTTGTGCAAATGTGAGATTTTGATTTAAACGATGTTTTAGTTTGTTTTCCTTGTTGACAAGCACTACAAAGATGATCTTTTTCAAATTTAATTTTTAAAAGTCCAATGACCAAATCCTTTCTCAAAAGTTTAGCAATTAAATCCATATGAGCATGACCAAATCTTCTATGTCATGACCAACTATTTTCATTATTAACATATAAACATTTAATATCACTAGCATAGAGATCATTAAGATGAAAAACATAAACATTATCATGACGATTACCAACGAATAAAGTTTTATGATTATTTGTGCTTTAAATTGTACGATGTGATTTATCAAAAATAACTCGATTACCTTTATCACATAATTGACTAATATTAAGTAAGTTATGCTTAAGTTCATCAACAAGTAAAACATTTTCAATAGAAGGGTTAGGAGAAATATCGATGCTACCAATAACGATGATTTTTCATTTCTTGTTGTCTCCAAAAGTAACAAATCCTCCATCTTTCAATGATAGTGTAGTAAAGAAGGATTTATCTCCGGTCATGTGTCTGGAACATCCACTATCAAGGTACCACTTCCCTTCTTTAGCTTTGGACTTAAAACAAACCTACAAGATGACAATCAAGTGTTGGTTTTTTGTACCCATAGTTTCTTGGGTCCTTCTTGGTTAGTTTTGTTAGATCCCTTAACAATCCAAATCTTTTTAATTCCCATATTTATATTATTTTTGAATGCACAAGAAGATATATAATGGCCTTTCTTTCTATAATAACGACAAGTAATATGAGGATGAGTTATGAGAGGTGCCTTTTCAAAAATTGTATTGAGATTCTTTTGTTTTTTAATATGGTCATATTCAATGCTCACCTTATCGAAAACACATCTTTAATTTCCAAGAAGCATGTTAAGATTGTCTCTACCTTTTACAAAATTTTCAAGTGTTTTTGTTAAATCATCAATATTGTTTTGTAAAGTAGTTTTCTCATTAGAGATGGTGTCAAAATCATTTTTCAAAACAATTTTTTTTTCTTTAATTCTTCTACATTAATAGATAAAGATGCAACAGATTTCTTCAACACATTATTTTTGGCACAAACTTTTCTAAATTCATCTTGTAGTTCATGGAATGCACTTTCAAGTTCTTCATAAAGAGTAGTTACCTCATCTTGAGTAGAGTCTTCATCTTCAAGAGTCATGAGACATAAGTTGACTACTTCATTTTTAATTTCATCACTTGAGTTTTTATCTTCACTTTCTCCCCAAGCTGCTACCATGGCCTTTTTGTTTTCTTTGTAGTCTTTTTCATGATTCTTCAATTTTGGACAATCTATCTTTATATGTCCAGGATTTGTGCACCCATAGCAAATTATAGGCTCTTTATTGTTATTTTTGTTGTACTCTTTCTTGAAAGGTCTTCTTCCTCCATAATTGTTTTTCTTGAAGTATTTTTTGCGATTTCTACTTGTAGACACCCCATTTTGACCGGCCCTAAGACTTGGACACTTTCTTTTGACCACTCAATGATGAAAATTGGAATGTGTCATTTTATGAATTTCACAATCGAAAACTCAAATCGAAGCTTTAATCCCAAACCTCACCCATTTTGGCTAAATTATTTTATATCTCTAATATTTTATTAATTTGTAGTATTTTATAATTTTTATATATTTTTATATAATTTGATGTGTGTGTACATATTTTGAGGTGATGTATTTTAGAAATAAGAAAATAATAAAAACAAAATACAAAAAAAAAAAAGAAAAGAAAGAAAAGATGGTCAGAATGATGGGGGGTGGGCACAAGAGATATATTTCTTTATTGTTTCGATTGGGCTGGTGAGTGAAAAAAAAAAAAAAGTTCAAAAAAAAGCTGGCTCTCTCTCGTGAAGGAGTATATATATATATATATATATATAAAAAGAAGCAGAAGAAGAAGAAGAAGAAGAAGAAGAAGAAGAAAAGTGGGTGGTGTTATAAGGAAAGGGGAGACACACACAAGTATACAAAAAAATAATAAGAGAGAGAAAGGTTTGAGTGGGTCTCTCGGCAGAGAGACCAGTTTCAGAAAAAAGGAAATGGGTGGTGTATTATTTCAAGAGGAGACAATCTGAAATTGAAAAAGAAAAGAAGAAGGAGATAGAGATGTTGAATTTGGTGGGAGTTGGGTTCAAAGGTAGGTGGAGAATATTGAAAAGAGAGGAAAGCAGGTGAGAAGGTGGGGAAGATTGAAAAGAGAGAAGAGCAGTTTGAAAAGAGAGGGGGAGTGAGTAACAAATGTGAGGGGAAGAGAGGTTCTTGACCTGAGCTACAAACACAAAGAACACACATACACAACACACATTTGCTCTCTCTCTCGGTGAGAATTAAAAAAGGGAGAAAAACACATGCAAAGGCTCTCTCTCTTGGGGCTTTTGAACTGACTCTCTCTCTAAAAATATTAAAACAAATTTCTCTCTCTCTCTCTCATGGGATGAAGACAGACATACACGATCTCTCTCTCTTGGACTCCGGATTGTGTTTCAAACACAATGACAACATCATCGCTTTGGCACGATCCTTGCAACTTATCTTAATCTTAACCACACCACACTGATGGTGTGGATCGAAGGCATGGAAAGAGGCGACAGTCCTCACTGGTGAACGGCTCTCTCTCTCTATACCACGGAATGTCTCTCACAAGCAGTAGTTCTCTTCTTCCGACCAAAACTCTGGTTTGGATTCATCAATCTCTCCTATCTCCTTTCCCAACCCACCAACCAGTTCTCTACAAATCCATCAAACCCATCTACGCTGCCATGCACACATGAGTACCACCAATTCAACACCCGATAGAGCACCGTCCAGCGTCACTGCCATATCGACTGTCCACCGTCACTCCACCATATTAACCATCCCCTGTTGATCCACCATTGATGAGGTCCTCACCCCTTCACGACCACACTACTGTCAGCCACCATCGTCGTTGCAATATCAGGCCTCCAGCACCAACCAACTCACGGTTTGAGTGAACCATCTAGCTGAAGCACAGCTACCACCTCTGCAGCGAGCCACCACCACTGACTCGCTCTAGTTTTGCCTGCTGCGAACGTCGCAACTCTAGGTACTACAATCTCCACCTCCGTCGCCATTGCTGTAGTGTGCATCAGAGGCCGTCCAACTCTTTACGCCGTTGTAGATTGGCTCGAGTTGACTAGATGTATGGGACGTGTTCTGGGTGTCTCGCCGGAGTTGATGACCGGTTTCCATAGTGGTCTTGAGGTTTGGGTTACATGGCAGACTGAAGATGACAGTGTGCTAATAGCCACCTGTTGAAGTTGATCAAGTGTAGTGTGATGGAAACGTGGGTCTGACCCACGGAATATTGTTGGGCTCACCAACATGTGCTCCCTAAGATCTGAGGCCCAAGTCGCTGATTATATCTGGTCTATTCATGATGATTGATTGCGGAATTCTCATGTAACTCCATATGAGGTTATTCTTGAGCCATCTTCCGGTGATCCCCAAGGAACATGAAGTTTTTATTTTGTTTATTTTTTATTTTGAGTGTTTTGTGAGGTTTTATTTTATTTTATTATTCCCTCCTCTCTCTTCCTCAGATCTGTAATATTTAAAGTGTTGTAATAATCCCCCACCCCACTTCTTTTCATCTCATTCTTTAATCGCTTTTCCTAACTGTACATATGTATATACCTGCATGCCATGCATATCCATGCTTTATATCCATGTTTCATGCACTAAGATTCGGCTAAATTTGCATATTCAATCAATTCTTATGTGATTCTATGCACTATCTCATATTTTGCAATATCTCACATGTCACGTTTTAGAAGCCGAATCTTTAGTTGCGTCTCATGAGTGAATTGCATTAGAACATTGTATATAAGATCATGCATGATTTTCTAACTTTGTTTTGTAGTTGTTCGAAGGACGTCGGTAAATATGTGAGTTTTTTTGCATTAGCATCCAGCCTGCACATAATTTTCTTATTATGTTTAGCATCTTACCATGTGGCTATTTGCTTACTAATAAGCTGCTTGAATGCTTGTGGATGAAGGCTTGTTGCTTGAATTGGAATAATTCAATGATTGTACGTTTTAAGCCCACTTTGTAATGGCAAATTCACAAACTTTAAGCCTACTTTGTCAAGTGGCAAATTCAAACCCCTTTCGACAAACAAACATGAAATCAAATTGTTCCAATTTGAGCAAATTGGTCTATACTTGTATGCTTCACATAGTAAATTTTAGGATTTGTTAAATAATCAGAATATGAACATATAAAGTAAATAAAATTCATATCATGGTTTAGTAGAGGCCGATCTTTGATCGGGTGAGTAGGGGTGCTCATTATTGACCTTTCCCTCTCATACCTAAGGTTCCGAACCAAACATCTTTGGTTACGACGAACAATGGCCTTGGCACGAGTCATGGGTTTCCTAATTTCCCAAAATATTAGGTAGCGACTCTGAGATCTGATGACGCAGTCCATTTTTGACAAAATTGCAATAAAATGAATTTTCAATAAAAGTTGTCAAATCTGGACTCTCATCTATGTTTCACATTGCACTAGTGAGACTAGATCAAAGAGATCTCGGGAGTCCGAACTTTTTATCGCGCGCGGGTACCCCCCGGACATGTTACAGTTTCTGGCGACTCTGCTGGGGTTTTTATGAAACCTTGACTCGAACTCCATGATATGACTTTTATTTTCAATTATATGTTTATTGCATTGCATGCATTGGTGTACTTAATATTCCTGTGTTGCCCAGATACTAGTAGGAGCACAGGCACACTTTTTGTGACACTACACCTATCTCTACGTTACTTTCAAGGCCTTGTATTATAACCTTTTCAGATCTGAAGGTTCTCAGACTTTGAAGAGAAGCTATGTTGACTCTTCTGATTTCCTAAAGATCTTCATTGGTTATGGCCCAAAGGACTCTTTGGTAATGTCACATTGGCTTTAACCCCTAGAGTAGAGCTAACCTTGTACATATAGTGAGCTAAGTACCTTTCACAATTAGGATAGGATGCTCTCCCATTTCTAGGATGTATGATACCACTTGTTTGAACAGTGAACCCTAGATCATTTCAAAAGCATAGGACAGGATAACCCTACCCTCTGTAGGGATGTTTGTTCTCTTTCCTGCTATGTGTTATGTGTAATGTATTAGATCTATACAGGGGTTCTCAAATTCGAATAGTGGTTCATGCATTTCAGTTTGTGGGGTTCAGTGTGTTTTTTAAGTGGAGGCATAATTTGAAGTTCTATTTTGTTTCTGTAATTGGGAAGTGACCACCTGTTGATTGCACGGGCTTTATTTTGAATATTGTGGATGGCCCACACTTTGACTGGCAATTTGAGAATGGTTTTATTCTGAGTTCTGAATTGAGTATTGAGTCTAAGTTTGACTCCACCAAGTTTGTAGAGTTGGGATCAGACTCGAGTCATTCTAGTGAGTCAGAGTTTGTTGATTTCGATAGTGCTAACCTAGACATTTCTGTCCTATCTAGGTCTTCTTTGTCATTTTCTTTTGAGTCTGTTGTCAAAAGTCTATTGTCATTGCTGATCATAGTCTATTTTCAATAAATAAATAAAAAAAATGCCATAGAGTCTGCCTACTTCTCTGTGCCTTTAAATCATAGCACTGACCAAAGTTTTTCAAAACTTTTTCCAAAACTCTAATAAAAACAAAGAGGAAAGATTTCCTCGGGATTTGTAAGTTTTGATCAACTGAGAGGAAGAGAGGTGTGTTAAGCCTTTGATGAATAAAATCATTTTTGTTAATGTGGATATAGAGAAGGATCCTGGCTTGGTCCAAATTGGTTCTATCTTGTCTTCGTAAGAGTACGAGTGATTAGTCACGTTGTGAAAAGATTTCAAAAACTGTTTTTTGTGTGGTCCTACAAAGACATGCCTGGAATTGATTATACAGCATAGGATCTCTCTTGACTTGACTTGAGATTCGACCTCCTTAGCTTTCAAATTGTAATTCAAAATATTCAATGATTAACCAAAGTGTGAGGCTTGCATAGCCGAAATGGATGCAGCCCTTGAACTAGGGGCAACAAGGTTGGATGTGATTCAGTGATTCAGATTGGTAACAGCCCTTCAACTAAGGGCAATAAGGTACCACCCTTGAGAGGCTCGCTAGGCTGAAAACTCATAAGGGCGACCCAGGCAAAAATTAGAGCAGAAAAATAAAAAAATACAAAAAATGAAAAAAAATAAAAATGAAAAAACAGAAAAAGTAAAAAAATAAAAAATGAAAAAAAATGAAAAACATGAAAAGCTCGCAAGGTTGAAAACCCGAAAGGGCAGCTTTGGCAAAAGTTAGAGGACAAAAGGAGAGTGTCAATACCCGAGGGAACCTCAACCGGAACTACGTAGGGCCTGTGATTTAGATTGGAAACAACCCTTGAACTAGGGACAAGAAGGTCGGATGTGAATCAAATTGGAAGCAACCCTTGAACGAGCGGCAATAAGGTTGGATGTGATAAAAGATGTAAAACTGGATCGTTTCCCAATGAAGACCACCCAGAAAGTGAAAACCCAGAATTTGAGAGAAAAAGGACAATTGAGTTCCTATCCACTACACTATGGGCAAATTCAAGCCCAATTAGCCTAGTCCCTACATCATCATATCTACTGGTCAAGTGTAGTAATCATTCTTATAGATGGCCTAGAGATCTCACACCTAATCAACATGGACAAGCTAAAATGAAAGTATTACCCTTGAGAGACTCGCTGGGTTGAAAACCCAGAAGGGCGACCTAGGCAAAAGTTAGAGCAGAAAAAAATAAAAAAATAAAAAATAAAAAAAATGATGAAAAAAAATAGAAGAATGAAAAAATGAAATGCTCGTAAGGTTGAAAACCCGAAAGGGCGACTTTGGTAAAAGTTAGAACACAAAAGGAGAATGTCAATACCCGAGTGAACCTTAGCTGGAACTACGTTGGCTTGATTCCTATCTTTAGGATACGTAGGTAGCTTCATCTTGAAGTTCGACCCTAATAATTTTTCAACTCATTCATCTCGTCCATGTTTGATTGGCGTATCTTTAGTCGACTTGGCTGTCCTATTCGCGTTTGCTAGCTTCGTCTTCGTTCTGCTCAGTTCAGTTAGTTTGATTCAACTTGGCTCTATTCAGTTCGGTTCGGTTCGGTTCCTCTTGGCTTCATTCGATTCGGATCGACTTGGTTCGGTTATCACCATTAATTGATTATCTGGCTTGGGGCTATGCACCCCGATGGTTGATTCCATGTTAGTTGAGTAGAGGCCATTTGCAAAAATCGGTTTTGATTATTTTGAATGAAGTTGGCTAATTTTCTCGAAAATTATTCCATTTTTGCAAAACCATACCATTCTTTGGAATTAAAAAAGGGAAACTTTTTAGTGCTCACAGCTTAGCTTACGTGATTTCAAAACAGAAAATGGAATAAGTATGCTAATCTAACTCTCATGTTGATTAAAACATTTTTACAAAAAATCAAGAGAAAAAAGAATGGGGGTCAAGGCAATAAACTAGGGGCATAGTCGAGTCAAAGATTTTATCTTCTTAACCACTCGAGTCAACTATTCACCACCAGAAGTTTCTATTCATCCAGCAGGGTTCGATTTCAAATGTTTGGTCAGCCTACCAGTTTCAATTTCAACCCATTATGACAAACTGCAGAATCACTTAGGCTCAATGGTTGTGTTTCAGAGTCATACCAGTCAGTGTATATAAGTATGCATATAGATTGTTTTGCTTCGTTTTTCTTTCGTTAAGTTATTCTTTGATTCGGGTCAGTATAGAATTAATGTCCAATTCAGAGTTCAAAATTCAATCATTCTCAAATTCAATCAAACAAAAATGTTTTCAAGTTCAAAGTGATATCACGTCATTGATATGCAAAAACTAAAATGATTTTATTATAGTCAGTGGAAGACATCCCCGATTACAGAGACACAAAAGGAAAAAGAGAGAGAGAGAGTAGCATTTTCTCGATTTTTTGGCAGCAGCTCGGCGACGAAGATTACAACCAGCTTCATTTGCACACAGCTTCGTTGCCTGACTTTACCATCACCTGCCTCGCTTAATCTTCACTCCTTCAAAGCTCTTGAAGACTCTGCCTCAACCTTGGCAGAGCTTCCGAAGAAGATTATTCATCGCCGGCTATCAAATTAGTTGTGCGAAGAAACTCCGAATCGAGCCACGGAGGTGGCCTGTCGTTTCAGTTCTTTGTTTTGCTTTGCAGTGCACTAATTTCTACTCAAGCGTCTTTGTACATACGTTGGAGGAGGGAGAGTTGTGCATTTAACTGATGTACCTCACACGTCCTGTTATGCAGTCGACGGGACAAGTTGGAGACTGCAGTCACGGTCTCTACACATGACCTCAGCGTATACGACTTGCTTCGATATCAGATTGTGCCGCCATTATTTGTTCAACTGACATCGCTGGAAAGCTAAAAACAGGGGAATGAGGAGGAGCCTGCGGTTGAGGTTCAGGGGAGTTAGAATCGATCATCTCTATCGTGGACTCGTTCAGATCTGGAAAAAGATTGAGAGAACCGTGTGAAAAAGCCATGGCAGAGGAGAGTAATGCAAAAGAAAGAGGTTGCAAAGTGGTGGCAAAGAAAGTTTGCGTGGCAGAGAAAGTTTGCAGGCTTTTGTTCTGCCTCTTTCTCTCGCAGGCCTCAACTTAAAAAGAGAGCGAAGAAAAAGACAAAGAGGAAGAAAGGTCGAGACGATCATTGATAATCGAGGTAGGATTGGACAGCCTGTCGGTCAGGCGTCGCGATTGTTGAAATTGCGCGCCAGACACGACGCTCGAAGAAGATGAAGGAAGAGAGAGTGAGACAAAAACAAGGGAGCGGGAGAGTTGTATACATATATGTATATATATTGTATATCTATGTATTATATATATTTGTTTGAAAATTTGATCACAAGAGTGGCTTGGGTTCAATGGTTTGGCTCAGTGGTTGAAGGATGGAAGGCTGAGCCCGAGCCCGAGGTCAGGGGTTCGAACCCCACAACAAATGTTTCTTTTGTTTTGTTTTGGTTGTATATATATATGTCTCATATCTATGTGTATATATTTGTTTGCATATCTTATCACAAGACTGGCTTGGGTCTAGTGGTTTGGCTCAGTGGTTGAAGACTGGGAGATCGGGTTGGAGATCAAAGGTTCGAGCCCCCGTATCCTTGCATTTGTGTTTTTCTTTTCTTTTGCGTGTTTGGCGTACACACGCTGACGTTAGCAAACGGAATATGCCTTCTTAGTAACGGCATCTTCTCGCTGACGTCCATAAACAAAATATTCCTTATCGGTGACAGAATATTCCCTGCATGCGTATATAACCATATTGTCCGTATATGTCTGTGTCGTATATACCGTATATGTCTGTGTATTTTGTCTGTTCGTATATATATATATACCATATGAACATATCTGTATGTATTTTGTCTGTATATGAATATGTGTATACCGTATCGATCACACCCGCATCGTACATCTATCGCACGATCACATCCACATCGTGCATCTATCGCACGATCATATACCGCATCATACATCTATTGCACGATCATATGTGCATCTATCTCACGATCATATACCACATCGTGCATCTATCGCACGATCATATCTCCATCGTGCATCTATGATATGATCGTATCTGCATCGTGCATCTATCGCACGACCATATCACTCTATGCATTTATCGCATTATCAATAATCTCACTCATACATCTATCGCACAATCAATCATTCTGTGCATCTGTCGCATAAATCACTTCATGCATCTATTGCACAATCTCATCGTGTATCGCACTGTCTTGTGCAATTTCAATTCCATCGCACTGTCTTGTGCGAAGTCAAATCAATCGCGCTATCTTGCGCATCACACTATTTTGTGCAATTTCAATTCAATCGCGCTATCTTGCGCATCGCACTGTCTTGTGCAATTTCAAATTCAATCCTGCTATCTTGCACATCGCACTATCTTGGGCAATTTCAAATCAATCGCGCTATCTTGCGCATCGCACTGTCTTGTGCAAATTCAATTCAATCGCGCTATTTTGCGCATCGCACTGTCTTATGCAATTTCAAATCAATCGCGCTATTTTGCGCATCGCACTATCTTGGGCAAATTCCATCACACTGTCTTATGCAATTTCAATTCCATCGCACTGTCTTGAGCAATCTCAATCCGCGTTCGCACTATCTTGTGCACTCTTATGGTCTAGGAGACCTTAAATCCTCTAGAGGTGCAATTCCTTTGGTGTTTGTCATGCCCAAACGACTTCAGCTGGTCTGGTATAGCCACCTGCCTGTGTTTGCAATGAGTTCCTAGGAGACCAACTGCGACGGTGGAAACTAGAGTTCGAATGGTGATGCCTAGAATGCAAAGGTTTAGAATTTCCAAGACTAAAGTCTGATTTAAATACCCAGGGGTGCATTCCCGGCTTGAAATCTGCATGGCAGCCTCATAGGTTGAGGTAGCGTGTATGCGTCTTAATTCTGGATACTGAACTAACATAGTCTGTCACCCCGTTAGAGAATAGGGAAAGTTGTAAATATGATCAGGAAGTAAAATGGCATCTGTGGCCACCCAATCAGTTAGAAACAGCAGGTGAGCCTATCTGTTTACACCACCCGTCCTTCTCTCACGTGAGACGTGTTTGGATTGCAAATCGGTTAAAAACAGCAGGTACGCCTGTCTATTTACACCACCCTTCCTCCTCTTGCGTGAGATGCATTAGAATTACAAATCAGTTAAAAACAGCAGGTGAGCCTGTCTGTTCACACCACCCCTTCTCCTCTCGCGTGAGACGTGTTTGGATTGCAAATCGATTAAAAACAGCAAGTGCGTCTGTCTGTTTACACCACCCCTCCTCTTCTCGCGTGAGACGCATTTGGATTACAAATCAGTTAAAAACAGCAAGTGCGCCTGTCTGTTTACACCACCCCTCTTTTTCTCGAGTGAGATACGTTTGGATTACAAATCGGTTAAAAACAGCAAGTGTGCCTGTCTGTTTACACCACTCCTCCCCCTCTCGCGTGAGATGCATTTGGATTACAAATCGGTTAAAAACAATAGGTGAGCCTGTCTGTTTACACCACACTTCCTCCTCTCGCGTGTGACGCGTTAGGATTGCAAATCGGTTAAAAATAGCAGGTGAGCCTATCTGTTCACACCACCCCTCCTCATCTCGCGTGAGACGCGTTAGGATTGCAAATCAGTTAAAAACAGCAGGTGAGCCTGTCTGTTTACACCACCCCTCCTCCTCTCGCATGAGACGCGTTAGGATTGCAAATTGGTTAAAAACAGCAGGTGCGCCTGTCTGTTTACACCACCCCTTCTCCTCTCACGTGAGACGCGTTAAGATTGCAAATCGGTTAAAAACAGCAAGTGCGCCTGTCTATTTACACCACCCCTTCTCCTCTCACATGAGACGCATTAGGTTGTTGATTTCACTTGGTTAAAAACATCAGGTGCGCTTGTTGTTTCCTTCTCCTCTCGCGTGAGACGCATTAAGTTGTTGATTTCATTCGGTTGAAAACATCAGGTACGCATGTTGTTTACACCACCCCTTCTCCTCTCACGTGAGACGCGTTAGGTTGTTGATTTCACTTAGTTAAAAACATCAGGTGCGTCTGTTGTTTACACTATCTTTCCTCCTTTCGTATGAGACACGTTAGGTTATTGATTTCACTTGGTTAAAAACATCAGGTGTGCCTGTTGTTTACACCATCTTTCCTCATTTCGCGTGAGACGTGTTAGGTTGATTGATTGACTCGATTAAAAACATCAGGTGCGCATGGTGTTCACACCATCTTTCCTCCTTTCGCGTGAGACGTGTTAGGTTGTTGATTTCTTTTGGTTGAGGTCTTCTCTCTCTTGCATGATCAAGAGTTTTTCAAAAATAATCGGCTTCGCGTAGCGTATAAGTCCAGTTCTCAAAATCTTCCTGCATATCATTAGCGTCTTGCCCCTGAACTACGTTGGTTTGATTCCTTGCAAAGGGATACGTAGGCAAGCTTTGGGTTCAACCATGTGCATTGCATCTTATTTGTTTGCCCAAGTCTTATGGCCTTGTCAAAAGGGTCGTCTTTAGGCTTTGACATTCACTCACGTCATTAAATGACTTCGAGCTCTATCAAAGAGGAGCAACTATAGACACCCCATTTTGATCGGCCCTAAGACTTGGGCACTTTCTTTTGACCACCCCATGATGAAAACCGGAATGTGCCTTTTATGAATTCGCAGTCGAAAACTCAGATCGAAGCTTTAATCCCAAACCTCACCCATTTTTGGCCAAATTATTTTATATCACTAATATTTTATTAATTTGTAGTATTTTATAATTTTTATATATTTTTATATAATTTGATTTGTGTGTACATATTTTCAGGTGATGTATTTTAGAAATAAAAAATAATAAAAGCAAAATACAAAAAAAAAAAAAAAGAAAAGAAAGAAAAGATGGTCAGAATGATCGGGGGTGGGCACAAGAGATATATTTCTTTATTGTTTTGATTGGGCTGGTGAGTGAAAAAAAAAAAAGGGTTCAAAAAAAACCTGGCTCTCCCTCGTGAAGGAGTAAAAAAAATAAAAATAAATAAATAAATAAATAAAATAAAATGGGTGGTGTTATAAGGAAATGGGAGACACACATAGGTGTACAAAAAAATAATAAGAGAGAGAAAGGTTTGAGTGGGTCTCTTGGCAGAGAGAGCAGTTTCAGAAAAGAAGGAGTGGGTGGTGTATTATTTCAAGAGGAGACAATCTGAAATTGAAAAAGAAAATGAGAAGGAGATAGAGATGTTGAATTTGGTGGGAGTGGGGTTCAAAGGTAGGTGGAGAATATTGAAAAGAGAGGAGAGCAGGTGACAAGGTGGGGAAGATTGAAAAGAGAGAAGAGCAGTTTGAAAAGAGAGGGGGAGTGAGTGACAAATGTGAGGGGAAGAGAGGTTCTTTACCTGAGCTACAAACACACAGAACACACATACACAACACATATTTGCTCTCTCTCTCTCTCTCTCTCTCTCGGTGGGAATTAAAAAAGGGAGAACAACACATGCAAAGGCTCTCTCTCTCTTGGGGCTTTTGAACTGACTCTCTCTCTAAAAATATTAAAACCAATTTCTCTCTCTCTCTCTCTCAGGGGATGAAGACAGACATACACGATCTCTCTCTCTCTTGGACTCCGGATTGTGTTTCAAACACAGTGACAACATCATCGCTTTGGCACGATCCTTGTAACTTATCTTGATCTTAACCGCACCACACTAATGGTGTGGATCGAAGGCATGGAAAGAGGCGACAATCCTCACTGGTGAGCGGCTCTCTCTCTCTATACCACGGAATATCTCTCACAAGCAGTAGTTCTCTTCTTCCGACCAAAACTCTAGTTTGGATTCATCAATCTCTCCTATTTCCTTCCCCAACCCACCAACCAGTTCTCTCCAAATCCATCAAACCCATCTACGCTGCCATGCACACATGAGTACCACCAATTCAACACCCAGAGAAACACCGCCCGTCAACGCCATATCGATCGCCCACCGTCACTTCACCATATTAACCATCCTGTTGATCCACCATTGATGAGGTCCTCACCCCTTCACGACCACACTCATCGGCCACCATCGTCGTTGCAATATCGGGCCTCGGACCAACCAACTCACGGTTTGAGTGAACCATCTAGGCGAACAGCTACCACCTCTGCAATGAGCCACCACCACCGACTCGCTCCGGTTTTGCTCGCGAACGTCGCAACTCTAGGTACTACAATCTCCACCTCCGTCGCCATTCTTTGAGTGTGCATCGAGGCCGTCCAACTCTTTACGCCGTTGTAGATTGGCTCGAGTTGACTAGATGTATGGGGCGTGTTACGGTGTCTCACCGGAGTTGATGACCGGTTTCCATAGTGGTCTTGAGGTTTGGGTTACATGGCGGTGAAGATGACAAAGGTGCTAATAGCCACTGTTGAAGTTGATCAAGTGTAGTGTGATGGAAACGTGGAGTCGACCCACGGAATATTGTTGGGCTCACCAACATATGCTCCCTAAGATCTGAGGCCCAAGTTGCTGATTATATCTGGTCTATTCATGATGATTGATTGCGAGATTCTCATGTAACTCCATATGAGGTTATTCTTGAGCCATCTTCCGGTGATCCCCAAGGAACATGAAGTTTTTATTTTGTTTATTTTTTATTTTGAGTGTTTTGTGAGGTTTTATTTTATTTTATTATTCCCTCCTCTCTCTTCCTCAGATCTGTAATATTTAAAGTGTTGTAATAATCCCCCACCCCACTTCTTTTCATCCCATTCTTTAATCGCTTTCCCTAACTGTACATATGTATATACCTGCATGCCATGCATATCCATTCTTTATATCCATGTTTCATGCACTAAGATTCGGCTAAATTTGCATATTCAATCAATTCTTATGTGATTCTATGCACTATCTCATGTTTTGCAATATCTCACATGTCACGTTGTAGAAGGCGAATCTTTAGTTGTGTCTCATGAGTGAATTGCATTAGGATTTTGTATATAAGATCATGCATGATTTTTTAACTTTGTTTTGTAGCTGTTCGACGGACATCGGTAAATATGTGAGTTTTTATGCTTTAGCATCCAGCCTGCACATAATTTTCTTATTATGTTTAGCATCTTACCATATGGCTATTTGCTTACTGATAAGCTGCTTGAATGCTTGTGGATGAAGGCTTGTTGCTTGAATTGGAATGATTCAACGATTGTACGTTTTAAGCCCACTTTATAGTGGCAAATTCACAAACTTTAAGCCCACTTTGTCAAGTGGCAAATTCAAACCCCTTTCAATAAACAAACATGAAATTGAATTGTTCCAATTTGAGCAAATTAGTCTATACTTGTATGCTTCACATAGTAAATTTTAGGATTTGTTAAATAATCAGAATATGAACATATAAAGTAAATAAAATTTATATCATGGTTTAGTAGAGGCCGATCTTTGATCGGGTGAGTAGGGGTGCTCATTATTGACCTTCCCCTCTCATACCTAAGGTTCCGAGCCAAGCATATTTGGTTACGACGAACAATGGCCTTGGCACAAGTCATGGGTTTCCTAATTTTCCAAAATATTAGGTGGCGACTCTGAGATCTGATAACGCAGTCCATTTTTGACAAAATTGCAATAAATTGGATTTTCAATAAAAGTTGTCAAATCTAAACTCTCATCTATGTTTCACATTGCACTAGTGAGACTAGATCAAAGAGATCTCAGGAGTCCGAACTATTTAACGCGCGCAGGTACCCCCCCCCCAGGCATGTTACACTGCTAAACATGGCATAGCTTTCATCCTCACTGGAGTTTTCATGTTCTTCTTCATTTCATGAGGCTTCGAATGCAATTCCACTTTTCTTTTTGTTTTCAACATCCTCATGTCCTTTCATGGTGATCTCATGAGTCATAAGGGAACCCATAAGCTCATCCAATCCAAGTGTGGAGAGATTTTGGCTTCTATAATGGCCGTGACCTTTGCTTGCCAATTCTTTGGTAAACACCTTAGAATTTTTCTTACCAACTCACTGTTAGTATAAGTTTTGACAAGAGATTTCAAAGAGTTTACAATTTCAGTAAATCTAGTAAACATACTTGAAATAGATTCATCAGTGTTCATTTTAAATAATTCATAACTATGAACAAGCATATCAATACGAGATTCCTTCACTTGGTTTGTACTTTCATACGTTAGCTCAAGTTTGTCCCAAATTTCTTTGGCCGAATCACAACTTGAAATTCTATTATACTCCTTAGAGTCTAATCCACAAACAAGGGTGAGTTTGGCTTTAGCATTGGCTTGCAATAATTTATGATCTCTTTTATCACATTCATCTTCAGTTTTAGGTATACTAACATTGTCTACTAATTTGGTAGGAATTTTTGGACCTTTGGTGACAATAATCCACATGGCATAATCAGTGGCTTGTAGATATAGGGTCATCTTATCCTTCCAATGACTATAGTTGTACCGTCAAACAATGGTGGCCTATTTGTTACTTGTCCTTCAGCTAAGGTTGCCATGGATCGAAACTCCTAGATGGTTAAATTTAAAACAAGAGTCTAGGCTCTGATAACAATTGTTACCCAAAAGACAACCTAAGAGGGTGGGTGAATTAGGTTTTATAA